>OX246755.1:59411296-60069528 GCA_945910035.1 Brachypalpus laphriformis
GGAGGATGGTGACACCACAGTAATAGAGGCATCTGTACCAGTCAGGAATGATGCTCCGACTGGTACAGATTAATCTACACCATTCAAAAGCAGCTTCTGCTAACTTTATGCTCCGCCTACAGTCAAGAGGAGAGGACATTGCCCTTATCCAGGAACCTTGGGCGACAAGCGATAACCGCATAGCTGGATTAAGGGCTGTTCGCGGTAATTCGACCACTCTAGACATATATGTAATAAAACCGCACAATATTGTCTGTAAAAAATATACCAGTAAAAAAAAAACTCCGCAAAATAAAAACACTTCTTTCCTTTTGAACGTTATAAACTGTATGTTGTTTTACTTTCTTTGTTCTTTTTATATAGTATTGACAATAGCAAAGTATATAGCAAATTGACATTTCTAAATTATTCTTGATATGTATATATTAATTATACATATCAAGAATGGAAGTAGGTGTTAATCGTCGCTTATGTTTGTTTGTTCGGTTCGGTGGTGTTTTTTTTTGTGAATTTTTATTTATTATTTTTTTTATTTTCCTTGTGATGTTCCTGCCTCCACAATCGGATTTCAGGTGAGTTCTGTTTATGTTTTTTATTGTAATTATGATATATGCATTTGTTGTGATTGATTTCTTAGGTGGTTTGTGTGCTTTTTATGTTATTGTTTTTCGCGGCGTGTGTGGTTTTCGTGGTCGGTGTGTGTGGTAAAGGGTGAGTCGTACCCAAGTTCGTTCGATTCCAAACGAGGGAGTTCCGCATTAAAGAGCCGAATGAAGTTATTTTTGTGGTTTTTATTACAAATTTATTGTGATTATGGTGTTGTTTAAAAGGAAGTAGACTATTGTTTTATTGTAAAATGAAGTGTAGTATTTTAATTAATTTGGGTGAAGGTATAAGTGAACTGTAGTAATGCAAGGTTGTGTTGTGTCGAAAAGTGAAAAGAAGAAATATGGTGTATTGTGTTGTATGCGTGTTAAACGATGGTAGACTTGCGGAATACTGGTTGCGTTCGGTGATAGGGTTTTTTACTCGTTGGATTGTTTTTTTTTACTATTGATTTTTGTTGAAGTGGTTAACTGGTGAATTAGTGGACTATTGTGGTGTTGTGTAGTGAAGAGTTGAATGAACTGTTTGTGTTATGTAGTGTTGAATTAAAATGAAATATCTTTAAAGTGTTGTGTTGTTTTGTGCTGTGTTGTGCTGTGTTGTGGAATGAATTATCTTTACCGTGTTGTGTTGTATAAAATTAATCTATGGTGTTGTGTTGTAAAAATACGTGTTTGTGTTGTGGTGATTTCTATGTTATATCTGAATTGAAGTTTGTTGTGTAATAAAAATGTTGACTGTTGGTACTTCTAGTTGTTTTTTTGTAGTGTTGATGTTGGTGGTTTTAGTGTTGATGTTGGTAGTTTTAGTGCCCGTAGTCTAGATCTGCGTTGACACCATTGTGTTATTGCAAGGTAGGGGACAAAGTTTCGATATTGGACGTTTTAGGGTTGTGCTGTTGGTTTTGATGGTTACCACACGAACTAAGTTGTCCGGTCCGGGGTGTAAAGTGGTAACCCGTGCTAAACTCCATTTTAGTGGTGGTAATCTTTCGTCCTTTATCAGAACTAGGTCCCCTATGTTGACCGTCGTGGGAGTGACTTTAGTCCACTTCGGGCGCTGTTGGAGTCTGGACAAATACTCGTTACTCCACTGTTTCCAGAATGACTGGAGTAGCGTCTGGACACGTTTCCATCGGTCCAGGAAGGTAATTTTCTCCAAGACATATTCTGGCTGTAGTGGAACTACTAACGGCTCTCCTACTAGAAAGTGTCCAGGCGTGATTGGTTGCATGTCGTTGATGTCATCTGACTGAGGACACAGCGGTCTGGAATTCAAGCACGCTTCTATTTGGGTAAGAAGGGTGGTGAGCTCCTTGAATGTCAGGCACTGGTTTCCGGCCACGCGTTTCCGATGAAACTTTACTGACTTCACACCAGCTTTCCATAGGGCCACAAAAGTGCGGGGGAGCCGGTGGAATGAACCTCCAACCCGTTCCTTCGTTGGCCAGCGACTCTGCTATCGTCTTCCAATCCGCCTTCGCCTCTCTTAACTGCCGCTGTAATTCTAAATCGCCTCTGACGAAATTTCGCCCACAATCGCTAAACAGCTCCCGGCATAACCCCCTCCAAGCAACAAATCGACGAAAGATCTTCAGGTCCTGGCTGGGATGATCTCTCCACAGAATCAACTGGTAATTCGCGTCTGGGACATTTATGCGGATCTGGCGGTGCATCTTCTCCACATCACCAGTGAAGGTAAACCAATATTTCCGCCATCTTAGGACAATCTCGATCACATTCGTTGGCATCTTAGGGCCCACCATCAACATGTCGTTTAAGGAAGAGCCAAAAAGTAGTTTGAAAGTTGCGTCGAAGACGACTCTCAACTTTGTGGTGGTACTGAATTTCTTAACGACGGCGTGAGGGGGTATACAAAAATGATATGGAGTCTTGAGTATGTCACATGACTTCTCCACTGGGGTCATATGGCCGAGTTGGAGATACTCGTTTATACATTTGGCATACTCCATGTGTTGTTTTGGGTTATTTTGGAGTCGCTTCTCCAACTGAAGGAACCTTCTGACCGCATCTTCTCGTGTTGGGCCCATGCTTGGGTGTTTTCCACCTTTAAATAGCAGACAGACCTGGTACCGGCCAACAGGTAAGCGCGTCGTGTGATTTTTAACGTGTTCTTCACACTGTTTATCCTCCTCCGCTTCATATTCTCATACGGTTCTTCCTCTATTTCCTAGAACTTTCGAAGAGTTGTGTCGAGGTCCAGTTGGTTGACGTAGCTTTGGACGTTTCTTGGTATTTCCCAAGGAACCTTCCCTAGCAGGATCCATCCCAGTTGCGTTTTCTGTGCTATCGGCCCCAAGCACTCGCTGCTTCGCACCACGTCTCCCAAGATGATATCTGGGTATATGTCGCTGCCGAGGAGTAAATCAACCTTTGCGGGGATGTTGAACGTTGGATCCGCCAGCTGTAATCCATCCAGGTGAGTCCATTTACTGAAATTAATTTTGTGGGTCAGAAGAAGCCCAGTCAGGGATCTGAAAACGAGGGTTCGCATAGTACCTGCAAAATCGTAGGTCATTGATCGGATTTCTAGATCGACGATCTTCTGTGATGATCCGCTGCTGACCCTCCCCAGCCCGTTAACCTCAATAAATGTACGTTTTGCCTTTAGGTTCAACCTTTGTACTGCTGTTTCAGTTATGAACGATGCCTCAGATCCAGGATCGATCAAGGCCCTCAGCGTTAAACCACCTCCGCTCGAAGATCGAACTCTAACCAACGCCATGGCCAGCAAAACCTGCCTATCGGCGTGGATGCGAAAGCTACTCACATGGAGGTTCGATGAAGATTGTGTGGGTTGCGCTGGTTGAAATTCTGGTCCATTTGGGTTGACTGCCGAAACTTGGTACGTGTGAGTTTGAGTGTGTGGATGAGTGGTGGCTACTTGGGTCGAACTACGTTGAAATGTGTTGTGTTGTATTAGTGTGTTGTGTGACGCTGGTACTACGTTGTGTTGTTGGTAAGGGTTGTGAGAACTGTCATGCAGTAGTGTGTGCTGACGTTGCTTGCAGTAGTAGCAACACTTCGGGCTTAGGCACCTCTGTTTGAAGTGGCTGTATGCAAGACAATTCTCACATACCTTTACGTTATGAACAGTGCGTCTCCGCTGGCCAACCTCCATTTGCAAGAACTTCCTGCACTCTACAACTCACGTTCCTCGTTTGGACGTCCTGCGTGTGGAAAACTTGGGCCACCGACTTGCCCTTGCTTGAACATGCGGGAGGTGCTTGCTGCTCAACCGCTTCCAAAGCCCTAAAACGTGATCGTAGAAAATCAAAAAATTCCTTCAAGGTAGGCAACTCTGACTTGTTCCCCAATTTTTCTTCCCACAGCTATTGAGTGGCACTAGATAGCTTTTGGAGGTTAATAAAAATCAGAATTGTATCCCGCTGCTTTACTGGAAGCCCCAAATTTTCTAGTGAGTGGAAAATCTCCTGGGAAGTATGCACTTAAGGTTCGTTGCCGATTCGTTGCTGAAGGACGGTTGACCGAAGAACAGCTTGAGCTGGGTGTTGACTAGCACTCTCTTGTGGTCGTAGCGCTCTACTAAAATCTCCCACACCTGCTGTTAGTTCTCCCTATTGACGCTGGACTTAAGATAGTGCATCTTTTGTATCTCAGAGAGTGACGTGTTCGTGTGGACCAAGCTGAGAAACATATCGTGAAAGGACCTCCATGATTCATAACCCCCAGAAAACGTTGGCAGTGTAATTTTTGGGAGCCTAAGCGTCATACCTATGACCTTCATTGACCCTAAATGCAGATTCCGCTGTTGACTTCTCGGTGTCAGCCCTCGTAGACTTCAACTTGTCCATTGCATCCATTAGTGATGACTTGTAGTCAGCGTAGATCTCCAGCATGTCATCGTATGCCTGGGCTACTTTCTTGATGTCGCAGCCTTTCTCAAGTTTTCCGGCGCCCACAATTTCCTCGTTATATTTGTCGGCCAGCTGCATGGATTTCTCCATCATTTCAAGTCTGCAGATAAATTACCCTCTGCAGCCTCTTAGCGTCAGCCTTCCCGAAATTTTCAAAATCCTGCTTGAATCGGGCCAGCAAGTTCAGTTGCAGCGTACCGTAAGACATTTTTTGTTTATTGTAATATTCTTGCTGGGGTTCGTTTAAATAAAACCGTCTTTTGTGAATTTTAATCGTTTATTTATTATCAAATACCAACTTTACTTCACACAATATTCAATCACTTTATTCTTTATTTATTTCTAATTAAACTGTCGCTACAAAGGTCTAATCTCCCTCTTGTAATCGCTGTATGCACTTATAAACAACTGTGTCCACGGTGGTTGTGGGATGGGTATTTATATAAAATTGCAAGGGGTTCTAGAACATGCTAGAAGTTTCTCCGGGTGAATTGATGATCCTGGAATATTGGGATACTGTGTGGAGCGATTGTGGAACGTAAGCTCATCAGGTGGGAATATTACTGCTAGCAGGCAATAGATGTCGTTGTACGCAGTACCTGACCATGTACTTGCAAGGAGTTCTAGAACATGCTAGATGTTTCTCCGGGTGAATTGATGATCCTGGAATATTGTGTGGAGCAATTGTGGAACGTAAGCTCATCAGGTGGGAATATTTACTGCTAGCAGGCAATAGATGTCGTTGTACGCAGTACCTGACGATGTACTTGATACTACAATATTTATGTAATTTATCTCAACAGCTACCTTAATCTATGCACTTACTTGCAGTATTCCAGTGCTCCTGGTCTCGGATGTAAAAATTTGCCAGTTGAAATCGCTGCTGCCAGATGCTGAAGGGACTGTCTCCAGAAGTAAAAATTACACGGCACGGGATTTTGTTTAATAAAAAACCAACACACACACTTGATTTTGTTTATACTAAGTAATTGTTACTTTACTTCGAATTGTATCAAAATTCAAAATTATATTTTAAAATTGTTGAAAAATGTTTTCTCAGTGTACACCACACTTTTTATACTTTTTTTTTTTTTAATTGTTGGCTCGAATGGACTAAAATGTTTGCGGTAATTCGACCACTCTAGAAATATATGTAATAAAAACCGCACAATATTGTCTGTAAAAAATTTACCAGTAAAAAAAACTCCGCAAAATAAAAATACTACTTTCCTTTTGAACGTAATAAACTGTGTGTTGTTTTACTTTCTTTGTTCTCTTTATAAAGTATTGCAATAGCAAAGTATATAGCAAATTGACATTTCTAAATTATTCTTGATATGTATATATTAATTAATTATGGGAGGGTTAAGGGGGTTGCCATACTGTCTCAAACAAGGGCAAAGAATTTTTCCTTGCTTTATGCCAAAGGCAAACCACGATCCTGTATTCTACTGAAAAATAACTTAAAAGCCTTCTTCTTACCAAATTTCAGCGACTCGGACTTCGTACGTGTGGAGTTAGACGGCGATGGGAAAGACAGGCTATGGATATCGGATAACCAAGCAGTGATACAAACAATCGAAGTGAGCGTCTTTTCGATTTCATCATAGAAATTAACCTCGTAGTATGTAATATAGGTTCTGAACCTACTTTTACTAACAAAATTACGCAAGAAGTAATAGATATCACTTTAGCCACCAACTCCCCAAAGCTAAATATTAGTAAATGGATGGTGTCGAAAGATGTTTCTCTTTCGGACCATTACTATATACAATTTAGTTGGGAATTTACCAAACCTCCATCAAAATCATTTAGGAATCCTAGGAATACTAACTGGCAGGTTTATAACACATTCTTAAATAAAGAACTCAGCGCCGAGATTACTCAACCTTGCTCACTATCTGAAATCGACCAGATGGTAGACAAAGTTTCCGTAACTATAAATAAAGCCTTCTTGAAAGCTTGCCTGATAAGCAGGCACAGAAATAGTAATAAACCACCTTGGTGGTATTCTAACTTAGCAAAACTCCGAAATGATAGTAGGAAACAGTTCAATATAGCAAAGTCTTCATGATCTCCAGAAGATTGGGAAAACTATAAGATCAGTCTCAGGGTCTTCAAAAAAGAGATAAGGAAAGCTCAGCGAGAATCGTAGAGATTGTTCTGTAGCAATATGGAAAGGACAAACGATTCTAGCAGATTGAGGAAAATACTTTCCAAATCTCCTCATATTCCTAGCTTTATCCAGAAACCTAACGGAGACTGGACCATGTCCAGAGAAGAAACTTTAAACCTTCTTATGGACACGCATTTCTCAGGAAACTCTATAGATCCAAAAATATCTTTACCTCAAGACCACTCTATCATGAACGTTCCCGCAGGAATAATAAACACGCACACTATTCATTGGGCTGTCAATAGTTTCCTACCATATAAATCTCCAGGATTAGATGGTGTAACACCGGTAGAACTGCAAGAGGGCATAAAATCTTTAGCCCTCCGTCTCTGTGTGATTTTCAATAGCTGCCTTAAATTCGGCTATACCCCATCCTCGTGGAAAAGAGTTAAGGTGGTCTTCATCCCGAAATGCGGTAAGACCTCTCACTACACTCCGAAAGATTTCAGACCAACTAGCCTCTTCTCCTTCTTTCTGAAAACGTTAGAAAGGCTAGTTGATAACTATATCCATTCAAAACTCAAGGTACAAACCTTATCTAACTCTCAGCATGCTTACCGGAAAAGTTTTTCAGTGGAAACAGCTCTACATTCGTTAGTAGGCACCATTGAAAAATCGATCGCCCTTAAAGAATATACTATGGTGTCTTTCCTTGACATAGAAGGCGCCTTTAATAACGTCAATGCAGAATCCATCACAAGAGCGCTCGCTGACCTGAAGGTGGACTGCTGCCTATGCATCTGGATAGAGCGAATGCTGAACAGCAGACAGATTCTGTCCGAGCTCGGGTACTGCTCAACCTAAAGGTTAGCGCACAGAGGCACACCCCAGGGGGTGTTCTATCTCCTCTGCTTTGGATATTAGTAGTGAACAAGCTACTCACTTCACTAGAAAATAAAGGCTACAAGGTCGTAGCATATGCTGACGACATCGCCATAGCCATTTCAGGTAAATTCCCCCAAACCTTAAGAGATCTAATAAATCCGGCGCTAAATTTAGTAGTGAAATGGACGGATAGCGTTGGGCTTAACGTAAATCCGTCCAAAACTGAACTAGTACTTACTTTTTACTAGGAAATACATAATCCCGATCATAGCTCCACCTAAGCTTAGAAACACGGAACTCAGCTTTACGAACACAGCAAAATACTTAGGGTTGACCCTTGATAGTAAACTTAACTGGAAACAGAACATTCTAGACCGAACCAAGAAAGCGGAAATCGCCATCTACACCCGTAAAAAGGCTATAGGTCCTAAATGGGGTCTTCAACCTAATACAGTCCACTGGATGTACCTGGCGGTGGTCAGACCAATCCTTCTTTATGGCGTTCTCGTCCGGTGGCATGCACTTGAAACAAGGTGCAACACAAATTCTAACGAAAGAGTACAACGATTAGCATGCAGATGCGTCACAAGTGCTCTCAGGTCCACTCCCGCAGCCGCCTTAGAAACCCTACTTAACATCTATCCCCTTGACATCTTTGGGAAAATGGTAGCATCTAAAGCAGCCCTACGACGTGGAGAATCTCTCCAGTGGTCAAGCTCACAAATCGGCCACATGAAAATCTTACAAATCTCCAATCTCAGAGAAACAGACTAGATATCCCCATTTATCGATTTCAATATCAAATATAACACCACCATCCCTGACAGATCCGCATGGGATGAAGGTATCATTCTAAAAGACGCCGCAATCGAAATCTATACAGATGGTTCCAAAACATCGGAGGGCACAGGATTAGGTATATTTTCCGAATCACCTTTGATAAACGTAGCTCTCCGACTTCGGAACCACTGTAGCATTTGTCAAGCGGAAATATCGGCTGTTCGTGAAGCAGAGCGCAGACTGTCTATGCACCCGATAGATGGTAAGTATATAGTCCTTTAAATGGACAGTCAGTCAGTGATTAAAGGTCTGGAAACGCCAACAATAAAATCTAAGTCGGTCAAACATTGCAGCGAATCTCTTAACGAGATTGCGGACAGATGCAATATTACTCCAGGCAACTGTAAAGTGGATGAACTAGCAAAACAAGGCACCGTACTACCTCTAGCTGTCAATAGAGAGGTACCGGCACCACCAATACAATTGATGAAACAGCGTATGGTTAACGAAGCGCAAGCTATTGCAAACAATAGATGGAGTAATCTAGCTACGGGCATATCGACCAGGAAGATCTGGCCTTTACTAGACACAAAGGAAACAAAAAAACTCCTTTCATTAAATAGAAGGAACATAAGCCTCACAGTAGGAATAATCACAGGACACTGCTTGTTAGGTAGACACACCACTAGAATGGGTGTCCCAGCAAACAATTTCTGTAGAAGCTGCAGAGACGGAGAGGCACATGCCCAGCGCTAGCCACACTGAGAAAAAAGCTATTAGATGAATACTTCTTTGAAGACCTAAGTGACCTGTCTAACATAGACATTAGAAGCTTACATAGATTCATAGGTAAATCCAACTGGTTTAGCTAAAACACGAAATGCGAGTCACTCAGTTTACGCTTATGCTCCTATACACCTACACGGTCCATCTACACAGGTATGAAGGGTTTGACTGAATCAGTCACCCCCACCGAGTCAACACCATGCGTAACAGTAGAGTTAGATTGAATCAGTCACTCTACTACGCTTGTGCACCTCTGCATCTACACGGTTATATAACTTACACAACAATATAGGGGGTTCGATTGTATCAATCACCACCAATACTTGTGTGTACAATATACCTTCTCGGTACACTTTGGCTTTAGGGCTGACTGAGTCAGTCACCCTCTCTAGCCATTTCATACATAGCATTCTCAGCCAACACCTACATGAGAAAGGTTAAGGTTTCCCCGGTAACTGGTGACTCCACGGGTCCCTACTTTATGTGGTATCACAATGGACCCAAGCGGTCTAAGTGTGTCCTGACCCTGTCAGGACAGCCACCTTTACCTAACCTAACCTAACCTTGGGGTTAAGGAATCTTTCACTTCCGCTACCGATCTTGATTTAATTAGCGCGGAATCCAGCTTGGAAGTAGCATTCAGACTTCTTGTGTCACCGATGTGTAGCAAGGTATGGTGCTTCTTGATTCACCTTTTATATCCCCTGATGGAGCAATTCGAAAAAAAGCGTCCTTTCTTAAGGCAGTTGTGGCAACGCCTTTATTGGGAAACGAGGTAAGAAATAAAGAATAATAAAATAATAATGTAGGTATATTATACATTTTATTCATAAGTATTTTCATAAAATTACAAAGTTCACAATAATGAGCATTGGCAATTTGTCGTCAGTCGGATAAGAGAGAAACAAAAAAAAAATAAAATATATATACTAAATATAAAGATCTAAATATTTAAGATTTAAAATTAACGGTATTAACATAGGTGCGGATATCCCAATCTGAGCAACAAAGAAGAATTACTGTGAGAAAATTTAACGTCGAAAAGTTACAATCACAAGAGACCGCCAGACTCTTCGCTGAACGCGTATCCCGAAATCTCTCAATCGCCCCTTTGCAGCCAGCATCAAGTACAGAAGACCAGTGGCAACGCTGCCAACATGCCATCAGAAACGCCGCGACTGATGTGCTGGGTCTCGCTCGCCCACCACCGCGAAACCCCTGGTTTGACGAAGAATGCCGGCGAGTGCATGCAGCAAAACAAAAGGCATACAAAGCGGCGCTGCAAAGGAAGACGAGAGCTGCTCGTGAGCTCTACGAGCAAAAGAGACGGGAAGAACATCGGCTTCTCCAAAAGAAGAAGAAAGAGTATGAGAAGCGCGCGTTTGAGAATATCGAGAGTTTATACCCCAGGAACAATGTACGGAAGTTTTACCAAAAGGTAAAAAGAACGTGTCAGAGAAGTAATACCCGTACAGAAACCTGTAGAGATGAAAATGGAAACCTCGTAGTAGAATCACTGTCGGTGCTGAGAATATCGAAAAACTACTTCTGCAGACTGTACAAAGGCGACGAAGACCATCATCCCGCTGTCAGGCAGAATGAACCATTCAACATAGACGATGATAGTTAAAATTTCCGTCCACCTGACCCAAACGAAGTAAGGATAGCAATATCCAAGCTAAAATTGAACAAGGCTGCTGGACCTGACGGCTTACCGGCCGAACTTTTCAAGGCAGCTGGGGATGAATTGTAGAGTGCATACACCAACTTATTTCTAAGATTTGGTCAGACGAGTGCATGCCTGATGAATGGAATCTCAGCATCGTTTGCCCGATCCACAAGAAAGGAGACCCCCTTAACTGCGCCAATTATAGAGGCATCAGTCTCCTCAACATCGCATACAAGATCTTTTCTGCGATATTGTGTGAACGCCTGAAACGTTTTATCAACAGCCCGATTGGACCCTATCAGTGCGGTTTCAGGCCAGGAAAGTCCACCATCGATCAAATCTTCACACTTCGGCAGATCCTGGAGAAAACCCAAGAATTCCAAATCGATACTCACCACCTCTTTATCGATTTCAAGGCCGCCTATGACAGTATCTATAGAGAAGAGCTTTATAGAGCCATGTCTGGTTTTAACATCCCTGCCAAACTTGTCCATCTGTGCAGGCTGACGATGGAGAATGATCGCTGCTCCATCAAGGTCGGTAATGACCTCACCGAGACCTTTGATGTCAAAAAAGGCTTTAGACAAGGTGACGCGCTGTCATGTGACTTCTTCAATATTGTACTTGAACGGATTGTGCGGAACTCACAAGCCAACACCGGAGGCACAATCTATTACAAGTCTGTACAACTGCTTGCATACGCCGACGATATAGACATTATCGGAAGAACTCAGCGGGCTGTCACAGGTGCGTTTGCAAGCATTGAGGCGGAAGCGGCCAAAATGAGTTTAGCGATAAACGGGGGCAAAACCAAGTATATGCTGTCAACGAGAAGGGAAAACCAACACCGACGAATTGGACAAAATGTCACCGCGGGCAGCTATAACAACGAGGTAGTAAGGGACTTTGTCTACCTTGGCTCTGCTATAAATTCTACTAACAAAATCAGTGAAGAAATCAATCGAAGAATAACTGTTGCCAATCGCTGTTTTTGTGGGCTTATAAGCCAATTCATCAGTAAAGCCCTATCTCGAATAACTAAGGAGACTCTATATAAGACCCTGATCATCCCAGTCCTGCTTTACGGCGCTGAAACATGGACTTTATTAAAAGAGGATGAAGATATCCTTGGTCGCTTCGAGAGAAAAATTCTTCGTAAGATTTTCGGTCCCGTTTGCGTTGACGGGTTTTGGAGGAGAAGATTCAATCACGAACTATACGAGCTGTACAGCGACATCGACCTAGTAAAAAAACTGCGTATTGGACGTCTGAGATGGCTAGGACATGTAGAGCGAATGGACACCAACGCTCCGGCCCGCAGAGTCTTCAAATCTAATCCCGAGGGACGACGCAGTAGAGGGAATCATTGCCGTAGGTGGCGCGCACAAGTTCAAGGGGACCTCGACCAACTTGGAGTGCGCAACTGGAGGCAACTAGCTAAAGACCGAGCTAAATGGAGAGGCTTGTTGGTTGAGGCCCAGGTTCACCCCGAACTGTAGCGCCACCTAAGTAAGTAAGTAACATAAGTGCAGTTGAATTCAAAATGCTTCATTCACTATTTGCTATCGGTATTTATAGGCTGATTTCAGATAGCTGTATAGAACACTCCAGTCTTGGCCATTTAAGCTAACGATGACTTCAACTTCCGAAAGTGTATCCTTTCCCTAATGAGCCTGATCGCTTTTAGTATTGGACAGATTCCGATAAAATGATGCACGTCTTCCTTCAGCCGCAGGTTACATAAAGTGCAGTTCGCATTGTCGACGACTCTGTGTGGAACAAAGTTAATGTTGCGCTTTCTCTCTGAATGTTGTACGAATGGAGTCTTCAACTGGAATTAAAAGCTTTTGCGTAGTACACTTCCAGGATTCTGCATTATATTCTGATATAGAGATATTATGTTCGCTGCTTAGTCTGCACCATTCCCTGAAGAATTGCCTTTTTTATGTATTTAATGTTGCGCTACTATATGTGGTAGACGGTATCCAGGGAGTTGCAATGATTTTAAAATATAAAGGAAGTGTAACCTTAGCGCGTAAATGTACAATGGTGACAATCCCGTTTCCAAATGCAGCATGTAGTTCGGTGTATTTTCAGGTAATCGAAAACCGTCCAAATCCATTACGGAACACCATTATTTTGCATTTATTTGTATTGACTTTAAGGTTCCATAACCTACAATATTGCTGTAGCCTGTCGATCATCATTTGCATCATTGTTGGAGATTCAGCCAAAATCACAATATCGTCAGCGTAAAGAAGAAGTTTTAGAATAAGCCCATTAAACATAATTCCTCCTGGTAAAAATGTTGAGAAATCATCCAGAAAAATGGAGGAAAGAAGTGGGCTCATTAGACATCCCTGTTTGACCTCCATCTGAGACCCAAACCAGTTAGAAAGGTTGTGTCCATCCCATCGAAAAATGCGTAGAGTTTTTGCCCCCTGTCCAGATAGGTCCTCGCAATACTTGTTAGCGTGAAGATGTTGTCCACTGTTGTCCTTTTCTAAACCCCGCCTGGAACTCGCTCATCAAATCATTTTCATGTATCCATTGAGTGAAACGTTCTAATATAACACCTGTGAATATTTTCATTATCGAGTTCATGAATTATTTATTTTTTTTTCCGAGGGTTAGTGAAAAATCTTCCATAGACACTATGAGAATAGCAAGCGCGTGCTCATAGTAGTGTCAGATTCTTACTGACTAAAAAAACATCACCCTTCGATATAAATTTGTTAGATATCGCAACTAAGTAATAACTTATCAAGCAATTTTTCTATCACGAAATAAAAACGTTTGGCAGGTTACTTTCCACTGAAAGATCCTGCATGTTCCGCAATCTAGACGCGGTTTATCATTATCTCACCAAGTCGAAGGGTTTCGTCCTTTGTAGTCGGCGCAATAAATTGCTCTCATCCAAAATTTGTAGGACTGTATTGTTGACATATCCGATTAGTCGGTTTCTATGCTTTCTCGCGAAGCTTCTAGTTTCAGCTTCGATTGTCGGAATTCCGAGATCCCTGTGGATATCGTCGTTTCTAATATACCACGGTGCTTGGACAATTTCTCTTAGCACTTTATTTTGAAAAGTTTGTAAAATATTTGCATTTGTTTTCTTGGTACAACCCCAAAGTTGTATACCGTAGGTCCACACCGGCTTTAGCACTTGCTTGTATAAAAGCAGTTTGTTCTCAGTACTGAGCTGGGAATGTTTTCCGAGTAACCAGTACATTTCGAGTTCTTTACGTTTCATTTTCACGTGCGAATTCCATTTCAGTCTTGCGTCGAGTGTCATTCCCAGGTATTTGGCCTAGTTTGCCGCGTTTAGGAAAATTGGGAAGTCATTAGTTTTCTTGTAAGTGAAATTTACGTGAACAGATTTAGATTCGTTGAGGGCGATCCGCAAGTCCTTCGTTCATTTATTTACATTATTCAGTGCGTTTTACAGTTTTGCAGTCGTTTCTTCGATTGTTTTACCTACTGCTAGGATAGCGGTGTCATCGGCAAACGTAGCAAGGATAGTGCCGTCTTCGTTCGGTATATTACGAGTATATAGCAAATAGAGAAGCGGCCCAAGAACGCTTCCTTGTGGTACGCCGGCCGAAATTTCCTTGAGCTCGGAGTATTCGACTCCATGTCTAACATGAAAGATTCTATTCCCGAGATATGATTCTAGAATATCGTAAAAGCATACAGGGAGAACTTGTCATAGTTTGCTTTTCAAGCCATCATGCTACACCTTATCAAATGCTTGCGAGACGTCAAGAAATACGCTTGAGCAAATCTATTTTTCTTCAAGTGCTTTCTCGATTACGTCAGTAATTCTATGCACCTGGTCAATCGTCGAATGCTTACTTCTGAACCCAAACTGGTGGTTAGGGATAAGATTATTTTCTTCTATAACCGGTTGGAGACGCCTTAATAATATCCTCTCGAAAATTTCCGATATGATTCGAAGAAGCGAAATTGGTCTATACGATTTTACCTCATTTGGCGGTTTTCCTGGTTTTAAAACCATTATTACTTCCGCAACTTTCCATTGGCTCGGAACGTGTTTTAATCTGAGCGCAGCATTTACAATATAGAGAAGCTTAATCAAAGCGTTTCTAGGCAAAACTTTGAGAATTTCTCCGGTGATTAAATCATAACCAGGAGATTTCTTAAGTTTTAGAATTTCGATCTCATTTTTGAGTTCCCTTAGCGTTGCACTTGTGAGTGTTAAATTGCCAGATGGTAAATCCGGCCTATTGATGTTATCGTAAACCACTTGACTATCGTACGGTTTAAAGGTTTCTTCCAGGTGGGCCGCAAAGACGTCCGCTTTTTCTTTATCTTCCCTCGCCCATTCATTTTGATTCAATTTAATTGGGGGCGCAGGGACTTTGGGCCTTTTGGTGTCTTTCATGGCTTTCCAAAGTGAATAATTGGAATCTTTTTTCGCTGTTAAACTTTCAAGGTAAGAGCCTATTGCACGATTCTTAAAATCCTTAATAGTCTTCTTCAACAAATTGCACAGACGACTCAAGTGTGCTTTATGCTGCGGAGCACGACTCTGTTGCCATTTTTTACGTGCTTTTCGTTTTTCCTTGACCAATTCCTTTATTTCCGGAGGATATCGTAAGCCGTATTTGTCCGGCGTTTTCCTTGGAATGGGAGTATTATTCCAAGAGACGAGCTGTATGATCTCAACGAAGCGATCAACTTCAACCTCAAGTTCATAGGGTGTCGTAAGTGCAACGCTCAGTTCAACATTATCTTCAATTTCGTTCCTAAAACCTTCCCAGTTAGTTGTTCTACCAGTTAATCTCGCTGGCTCTAGGTTATAGACTAGTTTTTCGCTCAATGTCTAAATAATTGGGGAATGATCAGAAGATAGATCAAAACTCTCTTTGACTTTTATGTGGTTGGTAGATATTCCTTTCACAGCGAAAAAATCTATCAGATCAGGTATTTTTGAAGTATCAGTTGGCCAGTAAGTCGGTTTACCTGTCGAATGGAAATCGCAATTGTACTCCATACCTGCCCCATAGAGCATTCTACCTTTTTTCGAACTGTATCTTGAACCCCAGAACGTGTGTTTCGCATTAAAATCGCCGCCAATAATGAAATTAGGTTTAAGCGATTCATACATGTTAGTAATATCACTTTTTTCAAGCGCGGAACGCGGTGGACAGTAGATAGACGAAATTTTAAGAGTACACTGACTATTTTTAACTCGAATCGTGCAAAGTTGCAAAGTTTCAAGCTCTATTTTTAGGTCTTCCGATTGCTCGATACAGTCATTAATAAGCAAGAATGATCCGCCTTTCGCTTTTCCCGAAGGGTGACAAGCGTGGTAATCATTATAGCCTTTTATTTTTAAATGCGATTCCTTTTTGATGTGGGTTTCAGAAATCAAGCAAATATCAGTATCTTTTTGGCGCATAAATGTTTCCAATTCGTCAAGTTTTTGCAATAGTCCGTTTGCATTCCAAGTACATATTTTCATAATTCGTTTGTCATTCATCTTCTAGTTGAAGTGCGCGTTTTCTGTGAATTATTTTCAAGCTTAACCAGCCTATCGAGAACAATTTTATTTATTTTGCCTTGTTCTTCAAGTTTCGCGAGAATAACTGAGAAAACATGAGAAAAGGGGTCGGTCGAAATTTCAAGGTTTTTTGGTTTTTCGGAAGCCACGGCCTGAGCATAAGACTGCATTGCTGCTGTCCGAGGGTCACTACCCGGTGGCTTTTCTAATCTTAGCTTTTCAGTACCGTTTCTTTTAAGAGCAGAGGTCGAGGGCTTTTCTGATGTCAATCTTTCCCTCACCTTTTTGTGCTCTGAACCCGATAGTTCTAGTTTGCCTACTTTCTCCGGCGCGATCTTACGCTTTGGTTTAGTTTGCAATTTTAATTTTATATTTAGCGGCTTAAGGAACGCATCTCTCCGTTTTTGCAACTCCTTAGCTACTTCACAGCCTCTATAATTTGCCGGGTGCTTTCCCTTACAATTAACACATGTTGCAGAGGTTTGTTTGCTTACTCCACAAACTTGGGAGAGGTGATTTCCGGCGCATTTCACACATCGTGGTTCTTTTCGACAATACGTTTGCGTATGATTGAATCCTTGGCATCGTTTGCACTGAGGTATCAATCCCGTATTCTTGCGCATGGGTTCGATTTTGACTACGACATTCAGAATTGTTCTTATTTCGTAAATCTTATCCAAACTCTCAGCTTTATCAAAAGTTAGCATAAAAAGAGGAAGCCAGCGCTTTACTGTCGTTTCCTCGCCTTCCAATTTTTGTTTTTCCCGTTTAATTAAATTTACTGCATCGACGATTTTAAAGTTTTTGTTTTTCAAATCGTGAACAACATCTTCCTTTAAGCATGAGGCATGAAGTCTTCTAGCTACGACTCGTATCGGTCTTTCAGATTTATTTTCGTAAGCATACCACAGAATTTTTTCAGTATTCAGTTTATTAGATACTAAGCGGTAACTGTCTGAGTCCTTTACGTTTACTTTCCATTTGTTGTTGTTGAGCGATGTTACTTCAAAATCGGATAGCAACAGAGGTTTAAGAAAAGAATGCAGTTTATTTTAGTCTTCAATTCCGATTACGTTTATTGGCGGCGGTGATCGTACCTTATTTCGTGGATTTTCTTCGACACATGTGTTTATTTTGTCACGCTGTTCGTTATCTTTTCGCTCATTTTGCGTGTTTTCTTGCCTCGTTACCATTTCCGGTGAAGAACCAGCTTTTCGTTTCTTAACTGGTCGTTTTTTTAGGATCCAGTTAGTTTCCCGAGCTAGTTCTTCTTCATCCGTTTGATAATCAGTGTTATCGGGGACGTTTGAACTCGCAGCAGACTCATTACGAGGTTTCTTTATATCCTTAAATGCTTTATTTTCTGCTTTAAGTACATTTAATTCTTGTCTTAGTTCTTCGCAGAGAAGTTTCATTTTACTTAGCCTGGTCCGGAGTTCCATATTTTCGTCCGTAAGGCTTTGAATTTTCGTTGAAGTCCGTTGTTCGTGCGCCGACACTATCGATGTCGCCGGACTTCTAGTTCCGCACCTAACCTCTACGCGAAGGGGGGTTCATGAAAGAATGAATGATATTTCTTTGTAGTTATTCGGATCTACCATGTCTCCATTTTTAAACAAGGGAAATATTATATTCCTTCTGAAGCTATCCGGTACTTCACCCATGTCAAAAATGTAGATTCAAGGTATTCACTCAAAGCAAATTTGGTAGAACTCATAAGGAATACGGTCTTCTCCCGGAGCTTTATTTAACTTGCAGCGGTGCAATACTCTACAGACTTCCTGAAGTGTAATTGCCTAGTCAAGTGAGTCTACCGCTATGTAAGGCATCGCATAATTCATTTGAAGTCCCCTACTTGGTGGATTTAATAATTGCTCAAAATGTTCAGCTAGTACCGACGTTTTGACTTGGATACGTCGAGCAAACGTCCATCCATTAAGAGTCCTGATCAAATTCCAAAAACCGCGACTATCTGTTACAGCTCCTAGTGTCCTCGTCAGCTGATGTATATATTTTGACAGTTTAGACCGGCACATATTTTTGAATACCTTGTTCGCCTCTTGGTACATCCTTTTTGCATAGGTTGAGCCTGTTTCCCTGACTAAACGTAGATAAGCAAACAATCTTCTCCTAGCTGTCGCACACTCCCGGTCGTACCATATTTGTTTTCCCTTGCGTCTGCCAGAATGTTGAAAAGGTCGTGCAGCCTCTGTGATGCATAAAACCAGAACATCAATACAACGATCAGACTCGAAGTCATATCCATTTATAGCATTGAGGATGCGGTTCAGGTTTCTCCTGTAGTCAAAAGAAAGAATTTCCTTCCATTGCCACTTAGGTAGTAACCGAAGTTCAGGAATGGAAAGCTTTGCAGATATTTGTAAATTTACTGTTACTGATAACGATAGGTGATCCGAATAGATTGACTCTTTCACGTTAAGGTCTGTTAGGAATTCCATCCATTTCCCACGCGCAAAACAGTAGTCAATCGTTGAGCAGGCGGAACCTCTATAAAACGTAAGGTGACCCTGCTCATCGCCCTTAGATCGACCATTTATTAGCGAAAGCCCAATCGACTCACACATCTCGATGAATTTAAAACCATTGCAGTCCACCATTTTATCTGTTGATTCCCTTAGAGTGTGTAAATACTGTGTCGAAAGCTCCGGCTCTACTCTTGCATTATAGTCACCGGATCACATTCACAATTGTACGAAACTCACATTCGGATTTCTTGACCGGATCGATCTCACAAATGCAATTGCTGCTGAATTTTTCGTCTTAAGTAAATCCAAGCATAGCGTCCTTTTCCACTGAGGATACTCCAGATTGTGCCGGGAGGTGCACAATGACGTTTTTTTCATTCGTTTTTTTTTGACAGCCATTCTATTTGCCATTCCAACGAGACGCAGCGAGACTCCGTTTTTTCAAGCGTAAAAAGGCCAACGATCTTCGTGTCTGCACGTGGAATGTTAGGTCCCTCTACAAACCACGTGCAGCCGAACAACTTGCGGAGGCCCTAGAGTGTCTCAAAGCAGACATTACCGCCATCCAAGAAGTGCGATGGGATGGGCCGGGCAAAAGGAGTATGAAAAACGGCGACATCTACTACGGCGATTGCTACAGACAAAAAGGACAGCGTCTATTCGGGTGCGGATTTGTTATTGGAGGCAGACTTAGGCAAGAAGTCTTGAGTTTTAGGCAAGTGAACGAGCGCCTTATGACTATCCGTATCAAGGCTAAATTTGCCAACATTAGCCTAATATGCGTTCACGCCCCTCATGAGGAGAAGGACGACGCGACAAAGGACAACTTCTACCAGCTCTTGGACAAGACGTATGAGCAATGCCCTAGCCACGACGTTAAAATTATCCTAGGTGATTTTAACGCAAAGCTAGGAAGAGAGGACGTCTTTAGTAGCTTGGCCGGAAAGCACAGCCTGCACGACAACAAATCCGACAACGGACTCAGGCTAATCGACTTTGCAGCGGGGCGAAACTTTGTCGTAGCTAGTACGCGGTTCCCACGTCTCGATATTCACAAAGGAACATGGCTCTCCTTTGATCGAAAAATCGTCAACCAAATCGATCACATTGCGATCGACGCAAGGCACTCTTCCAGTATTCTGGGTGTCCGGACTTTCCGAGGAGCCAACGTGGACTCGGATCACTACCTAGTTGTAGCCAAGGTACGGATGCGGATATCCACAACGGAGCGAAATCAACGAAATAATGTGAGGAAATTTGACGTCGAAAAGCTACAATCGCAAGAGACCGCCAGAACCGTTGCCGATCGTGTTTCTTCTAATCTCAATCTAAGTCCTATGCCGCCAGCAGCAAATGCGGAAGACCAGTGGCAGCGTTGCCAACAAGCCATCAGAGATGCCGCCTCTGTTGTACTGGGTTTCTCTCGCCCACAACAACGAAACCCCTGGTTTGATGAGGAATGCCGGCAAGCACATGCAGCAAAACAAGAGGTGTACAAAGCGGCGCTGCATAGAAGGACTAGAGCTGCTTACGAGCTCTACGTGCGCAGGAGAAAAGAGGAACATCGACTTCTCAGAAAGAAGAAAAAGGAGCATGAGAAGTGCTCGATCGAGGAGATTGAGAGACTCTACTGCAGGAATAATGTTCGAAAATTTTACCAAAAGGTAAAAAGAACATGCCAGGGTTTCAAAGCCAGAACAGAAGCCTGCAGGGACGAAAATGGTAGTGGAATCGCAGTCGGTGCTGAGGATATGGAAGGAACACTTCTGCAGACTGCTAAACGGCGATGATGACCAATATTCCGCTGTCAGGCAGAATGAGCCATTCAACAGTGACGATGGCAGTCAAGATTCCCGTCAACCCGATCAGAATGAAGTGAGGATAGCGATATCTAAACTCAAATCCAACAAAGCTGCTGGAGCCGACGGCCTTGCCGCTGAACTTTTCAAGGCAGGAGGAGATGAGTTGGTAAGGAGCATGCACCAGCTCATCTGTAAAATCTGGTCGGACGAAAGTATGCCCGATGAATGGAACCTCAGCATCGTTTGCCCGATCCTGAAGAAAGGTGACCCTCTGAACTGCGCCAATTACAGAGGTATAAGTCTCCTCAACATCGCATATAAAATCCTGTCTGCCGTACTATGTGAACGCCTAAAACCGATCGTCAACAACCTGATAGGTCCTTATCAGTGCGGTTTCAGGCCGGGAAAGTCCACCAATGACCAAATATTCACACTACGGCAGATCTTGGAAAAAACCCATGAATACAAAGTCGATACGCACCACCTCTTTATCGATTTCAAAGTTGCCTATGATAGCGTGTATAGAGACGAGTTATGCAGAGCCATGTCTAGTCTTGGCATCCCTGCCAAGCTCGTCCGTTTGTGCAGAATGACGATGGAGAACTCTCGCTGCTCCATCAAAGTCGGTAAGAACATCACCGAACCGTTCGATGTCAGGAAAGGTCTTAGACAAGGTGACGCGCTATCATGCGATCTCTTTAATATAGTACTTGAGAGAATTGTACGAAACTCACAAGCCGGAGGTACAGTCTTTTACAAGTCTGTACAACTACTCGCTTATGCCGATGACATTGACATAATCGGAAGAACTCAGCGCGCCGTCAATAGGGCATTTACGAGTATTGAGATCGAGGCAGCAAAGATGGGTCTAGCGGTCAATGAAAGCAAAACAAAATATATGCTGTCTACAAAAAAGGACACCCAACATCGGCGTCTTGGACAGAACGCCACAATAGACAGATATAATTTTGAGGTAGTAAAGGATTTTGTCTATCTAGGCTCTATGGTGAACTCGGCAAATGACATCAGTAGGGAGATCACACGAAGAATTACTCTTGCCAATCGTTGTTTCTATGGGCTAAAACGGCAATTGAGTAGCAAAGCCCTATCTCGAACTACTAAGGTAACTCTTTATAAGACACTAATCATCCCAGTCCTGCTGTATGGCGCAGAGGCATGGGCTTTGACAAAACCGGATGAGGATGCCCTTGGTTATATCGAGAGAAAAGTTCTGCGAGCGATCTTTGGTCCCGTCTGCATAGACGGTGAGTGGAGGAGAAGGTACAATGCCGAGCTATACGGCATGTACAACGACATCGACTTAGCCAGAAGAGTTCACATACAGCGACTAAGATGGCTGGGTCATGGAGCCCAACGTTCCCGCTAAGAAAGTTTTCGAATCCACCCCGGATGGACGACGCAGTAGAGGACGACTTCGCGGTAGGTGGCGCAAACAAGTGGAGGGGGACCTCAACCAACTTGGCGTGCGCAACTGGAGGCAGCTGGCTCGTAATCGTGCTAGCTGGAGAGGTTTGTTGGTTGAGGCCCAGGTCCACCCCGGACCGTAGCGCCATCTAAGTAAGTAAGTAAGTACGTAGTGACAAATTGTTCTGCTGTAGAGCGAAGACTTCTGCGTATATCCCCTCTAAATCAGTCTTAGTAGGCATGTCCCTAAGCTTTTCGTCCAGTAGTGACGACATGGAACCTGCTATCAACATTTTCAGATCCGTTACAGACATGTTACCCACATGCATGTTTTCCATTTTATCTTTATTTACTTTATGTGGAGGAAAATGCGGAGAAGTTTCCGCAAGAAAACGTTTAGCTACAGAAGTTGATTTTTGTGCGGCATTAACTCCGGAGCTTGTGGATGGTGTCCGTTGCATTGACATGTTGCGCCTGTTATGATTCTTCCAATGGTGCAAAAAATAGCGACTCACCTTAAATTTTTGATGTTCTATTTGTGCTGAAGCACTTCCTTCGAGTTTTTGTATGGCAGGTGCAATTATTTTTCCACAAAATGATGCAAATTTGTATTTTTACTTAAGCCTTTAAAAACCACGACTTGCCGCTTTCACACTCTCTCTCCTCTCTCGGAGACGAGTTTTCCTCTGGCCATATTTAAGAAGGTTTAACACTTATAGAGGGGATAAGTTTGAGTACATGCCACACACTTCATATTTATTATCGTTGCAGACGTCAATGATGATGAGGTTCTTATTGGATTCCTTTTATCGTCGGCTCGTTTATTCTTACTCCCTAAGGCTTCGAGAGATTGGTCTGACTTGCTCCCAATGCAAACATAGCCATTTTCATTTGAATTTAAGTTAAGTTTTGCAGTATTAACTATAATGTGTGATCCACATAGAAGTTTAGGAATTGTTACTGTTTCTTTTAATAGTTAACGTTTAAATTGGTTAAATTTGTAGGTCTTTTGCTCTTTAATCTGCGTCTGTTGACAATTTCTTGATTTGGCAGGATATTGATGTCATCATTGGAGTGTGTACTGATTCTTGTCAAGTGCATATCGCTTGTTTTTGTTATTTCTTCTTTAACCGTAGGAATTTGAAGATCACTGTGTATGTGTGAGTTAGGTAAGTACCATTCGGCGTTGACTATTGTTTTTAAGATCTTTATTTGTTGTCTTTGTTTTCATTTTATTATAGATTTTTTCGTTGTACCCCAAAGTTGTACGCCGTAGGTCCATATTGGTTTTATGATAGCTTTATACAGTAGTATTTTGTTATTAATTGACAATGACAAGTCTTTGTGAAGTAGCCAGTATAGTTGTCTGAGTTCGTTCTTTATTAGGTTGCGTTTATGCTGTATATGATGATTCCATATAAGCTTGCTGTCAAGATACATCCCTAGGTATTTCACTTTTATACCTATATCTATGCAGATGTTTTTGTTGTTAATTTTAATGGCTCAGCGGTGTAGTTAGTCCTTGTCGTGAATATTACCTGTACTGTTTTTTCATCGTTTACTTTTATTCGCCAATCGCCAAACCATTTCATGGTTTTGTCTAGGATTCTTTGAAGTTCGGTGCTCGCTGTATGCAAGCTTTTGTTCGAGTAGAGTAGTATTGTGTCTTCAGCAAAGGTAGCAATCATTGATGTTATTTGAGTCGGAAGGGGAATATCATTGGTAAATGGGTTGTATAATAATGGTCCCAATACACTGCCTTGAGGAACTCCAGCTCGAGTTGTATAGAGATCTGAGCATTCGTCGAGTTGTATAGAGATCTGAGCATATCGGTCCGTTACATAACTTTTAATCAATAAGTATTTTAGTAGTCAATTGGAAGAATTTGCTCTAGTTTTTTCAGTAGTCCGGTGTGCGATACGGAGTCAAAAGCTTTGGCGACGTCGAGAAATACCCCGATGTAGAATCTTTTCTCTTCTAGGTCAGTTGCAATTTTGTTAGTCACTCTGTGAATTTGCTGAATCGTCGAATGTTGTCGTCTGAATCCGAACTGGTGATCAGGAATTGCATTAAAGCTTGTCAAGATAGGTTCCATGTAGTCACATAGTAATCTTTCAAAAAGTTTAGATAGCACAGGCAGTAAGCTTATAGGTCTGTAAGATGTCCTTTTCGTTGCATCTTTTCCTGGCTTGGGTATCGCTGTAACTTCAGCAACTTTCTACACCTTAGGAAAGTGTTGAAGTCTTATCATCGCATTATATACGTTTCGTAAATATTCAATTGCTTTTTGTGCAGTTTGCCAAGTATTTCTCCCGTCATAAGGTCATATCCAGGAGCTTTTTTGTGGTTGACTCTTTTTGTAATACAATTTTTAATTTCGTTTATTGTCATTTTTCTAATTGCTGTATTGGGTGCAATCTTTCTGTTCACTTGTGGAATATGGGAATTGCTGCCGTCGTTGGACAAGGTATTCCAAAGATGTTTAGCCAGAGTATTGGCCTTATCTTGATTTTTCTGGGCCCAGCTTCCGTCTGTTTTTTTGATGGGTGGATAGAAAGTAATTTTGTTTTTTAGATGTTTGGTTCATTTCAGAAGTTGGAGTCAGCGTATTTAGGTATTTTTTGATGTTATTATTCTGACGTTGTTTTAGTGTTTCTTTTAAGTCTGTTATTGCTTTGTTGAGTTTTTTTCTTATATGCTGTTGATTTTGCTGTTTGCCACCTTTTTCTGAGTTTCCTTTTAGCTTTGATTTGTTTTTTTTTTTCTCGTATATTTTCTGCTCCATTTCTGGTGTTGTCCGGTAAGCAGCCTCGTCGATCATGTCGTTGAAGCAAATAATTGCTTTTTCAATATCCGTCAGTGATTTAAGAGGAACTTGGATTTGTATTCTTAGATCAAGGAATTCGTGAAATGCTTCCCAGTCTGTTTTTTCGTTATACAGCTTTGGTCGTTCATTGTTGGTCATAATGTTGCTTGAGTACTCTATTATAACAAGCGAATGGTCGGAAGAAAGTTCGAAACAAGATTTTATTTTGAGTTTTGAAGTACATATATTTTTGGTTATACAAAAGTCTAGTAAGTTCAGTTTTTTATTGGGGTCAGTTGGGCAGTAGGCTGGTTCTCCTGTGCTTAGAAATCTGCAGTTGTTGTTTCTTAGGGCATCTATCAGATTTGTCCCCTTTTTGTTTCTAAGTCTTGATCCCCAGTCCGTGTGCTTGGCATTAAAATCTCCTGCAGCTATGAATCTTTGCCATAGTGTTTCTATGTAGCTATTATATTGTTTAGTTGAAATTATGAGTTTGGGTGGGCAGTAGAGGGCAGAAATTAGCAGTGGTCCGTTATTATCCTCAATTTGTATCGTTGTGGATTGAATATGTTCCGTTTTATATTGTTGGAGTTTTATAATGATGAGTATTGAGCAGGCTCATAAACCAACACAAATATCAACAAAAGAAAGACCCAACTCGTTCCGATAGCAACAATTAACTGCCTTTATTGAATCTTAATAATTATTTATATACAATTTATGATAACAAAAAAACTTAAGACTAAACAAAGTGTTCAATGAGTAATCTAATACAACAAAAAAAAACCTAAGTCTATTATACAGAACATTGAATTATACAATCATTCGGCGACGTCGCGACAGCCCAATTTTCACATGGGAAAATGGTTACGTCGCGATGCCGCGGAGGACTACGCAAAATATACGGAACATGGAATTACGTACGATTATTCGGGACGTCGTGACAACCCAATTTTCTCGTGGGAAAATGCTTACGTCGGGATGCCACGGAAGAACAAAAAATGTGTGACACAAAGGTATTCGAACTTTAAACTAAAGATAAAAATATGTATACTATTGGATTTTTAAACTAATGATAGAGAAAGTATGCATGTAGAACTCTTAACAACAAGCAAATTAAGTAATGAACTTATAAGACTCGGACTTAAGTGTAAAAAAAACTAAAATGATAACTAAAAAGTATGAAAAATATACTGATTCTTTTTATATAGTTTCCCCAAGAGCGAGCGCAGAGGGTAGACATCTCGAGACGTCGCCTAAAAACTTTCGAATGATCTCCTATACCTACTTACTACCAAGCAGCGAGGGCCAGGAACAAAGGAAAGAGCAAACACAAATATCTCATGTCTCGAATGAACATTCTAGATATGAGTGCTCAATGCATATGAGAACATGCCCAAGGGGCTGAATACACAAACAAAATTTTCGATTCCACTCATCACAATTCGAGATATGAGATGTGTATCCAAGTAAAATAGTACTCTATTAATTTTCGAGATCTTTACCCTTCACACTCGTTCTCGGTTCTCGCTGCTTCGACAGAAGTATGTAGGTATAGTAAATAATTCGAATGATTTCAGACGATGCCTCGAGATAGCTCGAGATATTGGATGAATCGATTATATCATTCGAATGCGCCCATCATTAGTCGGAACAGTCAAATGTTTGGCTATGGCGAGGAATATTACCAGGTAAAACCATATAGTTCCATCTGCGTTGGTCATCACATGTGATTGCAGCAATTCAAACGTGCATAAAAGGGCGAACTGTCATGGTAATCATAAATCCACTGGTAGCGCATGCGCCAGTAGAAATAATTACTTGCAAAATAGTGCATTTATATGCAGAGTCGAGGAGTCGAGTCGGGTTCGAGTTGAGATTTCGATTTGAGTATTTCTACACACTGAGTCGAAATGTTGAAAAGTCCAAACGCAGTTGAACTGACAGATAAGTATAGCAGACATTCTGATTTTGATTGTGTTAGTGTTCTGTTTAGTTTTAGTTTTTGCATTTATTAAATATGAAATAACTGAACACGCAACTTTACCCGCAGCTCAATCTCAATCAAAATAAAGCGATTTCCCACCCTGAACAAAGAAAAAAAAAAAAAACAAAGAAAGAGATCACACGCACATAGAGACAACATGTCACTTCAACTACTTAACCCAGGTATACATGCACTTTTCTAACTCAACCCAGCTCTGTTAGCTGAGTCGAGTCGAGTCAGACCCATTCTAACTCGATCTGCGTTTATATGAATTTAAAACCGGTTTGAAAGCAGTTCCAACCCTGCATATTAACGTACTAAAATGAGACAGACACCCCTACAACCAAAGCTGATCGCCCTTTACTAAGACACAATAACAACAACAATAGCCACAACATTAATGTTCCACTGCTGCCAATGAGCGATTTTCCATCTCTACCTACACGCAGAGGTAAGAAGCGCATGGAATAAATTACAGTCGACTCCGCTGAACTAAAACACCAATTTGCCACAATTATTTTTTCACTTAAGCAGTATTTTCTCATAAGTGAACTTCGGATAACTGAAAAAAAAATTCATTTAACCGGAGTTTGGATAACTGAAAAAGAATTTCACTTATCCAACCTGAAAATCAAAAAAAAAAAAAAAACATAATTTTTAATGTCAATATTGGAACCGATTCGTCGAAAAAGGTGAAGGCTGGTATTTCGCCTTCGGCGCGCCCGAACTACGACCCGGAGGATGAGCTCCTGGTTGCTATTGTCAACGAGCAGGAGCCCTGCGGTCGCCTGACCATGGACCAGTGGATTGCCGTCGAGGAGAAGTTTCAGGATGCTCTGTGGAAGAAGATGTCTTCCACTGAGGATAGTGACCTTCAATTCGACGGTGCTGGATGGGAAGGGGGCCGGAAGGTTGTTGCCTGTGGGAATAAAGCCTCTGCTGACTTCCTCAGACAGTTTATTTCGGAGGTTGGGGAAGTGTGGAGCAGGTCTCAGCTCAAGTGCGTGACTATGGCGGAGTTGGCGAGATACACTCCCCCCAAAGCTTGGGTCTGGGTTCCGCTGCCATACACCTACCCAGAAAAACTGCTTGGTCTCCTCCACATGCAGAACAGGGAGTTGGAGGCCAATACATGGAGGGTGCTCAAGACTGGGCCTAGGAAGCAGTTTGGTCAGCACTTCTTGCTGGCCCTAAATAGGGAATCGCTGCCACCCCTTGAAAAGACCAAAGGGATGGTGCGATATAGCATGGGGAAGATCATGCTAAAGATCATGACCAAGGGTGTTGAGGAGGAGAAGGAGCCCAAAGATGATGGAGGTGATGCAGATAAACCTGCATCACAGTAAGGCTGCGACGGCATGCTTGATGAACTATATCATCAAGCATGACGTCTCGGCCATACTGGTACAAGAGCCATGGATCAGCGACAACAACCAGATCCAAGGGCTCAAAAACAGGAATTACACGTTGTTCTACAAAGCCAACGAAGGTAAAATCAGGGCTTGTATACTTTTAAAAAACAACATAAGGGCATTTCTTTTGAATAATTTCAGTGACGGCGATCTAGTAGCAGTCTCCTGTGAAAGAGAGGGAAGTAAACCGCTGTGTCTGGTCTCTGCATACCTCCCGTGCGAGCAGGCGGAGATTCCATCTGTGAAGTTGAAGCAGTTGGTAAGGAAGGACAACTGGCTCTTCATCGTGGGCTGTGATGCAAATGCGCATCACTCACAATGGGGTAGCAGTGATACTAATACAAGAGGTGAGTGTCTTTTTGATTTCATCCTTTCGACCAAGCTCACCATATGCAACAAGTGTTCTACGCCAACTTTTGTAGTAAGGAACAGACAAGAAGTGATTGATATAACCTTAGCTTCTTGTTCTGTTCACCTAACGGTAGAAAAGTGGAGGGTTTTGGAGGAGGCATCTCTGTCTGATCACAGATGGATACGCTTTCAAATTAATTTCGAGACTAGGGTTAGCAACAGCTACAGAAACCCTAAAAGTACAGACTGGGGTATGTATACAGAGCTAGTAAGGAAACATCTTAAGGATGGGCCTATTCGCAACGGCGATCCTCCAGATATAGATAAGGCGGTAGATAACTTAGGCAAAGTAATGAACATGGCATTCGAAAGGGCCTGTCCACTAAGAAAGAAGTCCAAGAGGTCCCAACCTCCTTGGTGGAGCAAGGAAATTAACTCCAAGAAAAACAGGTTAGGCATTTCTACAACAGGGCCAAAGAAATAGGAGACGGTACCACATGGGATGAATATATGGACCGCAAGCGGGAGTTTAAGTACTTAATCAGGCAATCAAAAAGAAAGTCATGGAAGGAATTTTGTCAGTCCATTGCGGATACTAGTGAAGCTTCCAGACTTCGCAAGATGCTAGCCAAAGACACTTCTGTCCCAAGCTTCATCAAAAAATCTGACGGCTCGTGGGCAGAAAGTAGCGAAGAAGTTTTAGAAACGTTAATTGAAGCTCACTTCCCAGGAAGTAGATCGCCAATGGATTCTACTACTAATAGCTACTCGTACAATGGTAGGTCAATAGGGGACGACGTAGAGAATCTCATTACATGGAAGAATATGCGATGGGCCATTATGTCATTCGCACCATTCAAAGCACCAGGCCCTGATGGAATTTTGCCAGCTATGCTGCAAAAAGCTCCAGCCAAGGTCAGAAGCAGGCTTAGGGAAATTTTTAAACATTGTTTAAGGTCATGTTACGTACCAGTGGCATGGAGGGAAGTGCGGGTTATATTCATACCTAAAGCAGGTAAACCAAGCCACACTTCAGCGAAAGACTACAGACCCATAAGTCTCTCGTCATTCCTCCTCAAGACACTTGAAAGACTTCTTGATATTCACATCAGAAGTAAGTGTTGCAACGGGATTCTATGCAAAGCTCAGCACGCATATCTGAAGGGGAAATCGGTGGAAACAGCTTTACACGACGTAATATTGAAGATAGAGACTAGCCTTCACCATAAGGAATATGCACTAGCAGCCTTCCTAGATATAGAAGGGGCGTTCAATAACGTAGAAGGAAGGGCCATCAAACAGGCCCTGGAAACAATGAACGTCGAGCATAGCATTACCAATTGGCTCTGCAATATGCTAGGCACTAGAAACATTAACTCCACTATCGGAAACAGTTCAATAAGAAAATCCGTCACCAGGGGGACTCCCCAGGGAGGCGTTATCTCACCCCTCCTCTGGGTTCTAGTCATCGATGAGATACTTAAAGAACTAAGCAACACAGGCATAAGCGTCACTGCTTACGCAGACGGCGTGGTGATTTTAGTTCAGGGCAAGTTCCTTGACACATTAAGTGAAATTATGGAATCAGCTCTTAATAGTCTAGAAAAATGGGCTAGAGGGTGTGGACTACACGTCAATCCGGATAAAACCGAATTAGTACTCTTCAGCAAAAAATACAAGATACCACCCTTCAAACTGCCTAAGCTAGCAGGGGTGGAGCTTTCCCTTTCGGATCGCGCTAGATATCTTGGGATAATGCTAGATAGGAAACTAAATTGGAAACTTAACATACAGGAAAGGGTCCGCAAAGCTTATAATGCTCTTTTCATCTGTAAGCGGACCGCGGGGACAAAATGGGGCCTGAAGCCCGCAATGATGCACTGGCTATACATCATGGTAATCAGACCCATACTCACGCATGGGGCTCTTGTGTGGTGGAAGGCAACGAATACGAAAAACACACGGGATATGTTGGCCATGGTACAAAGAACAGCTTGCATTGCCATCACGGGTGCTCTACGCACAACACCTACGGCTGCACTCGAGATCTTTCTGTATCTTTTACCATTAGACCTACAAATTAAATTTCAAGCGGGCAATAGTGCGCTTCGGCTCACTAACGTTGGTCTCTTCAGGACTAATAACATAGGACACAGCTCCATTCTCAAGGAATCTTTTCCCGGTATCCCTGACGAATCGGACGATATACTTGGCACCTTAGACTTCGACACACCATACGAAGTACTGTATCCAGTTAGAGAGGACTGGCGAAGGAAGACAGTCTCTGTCCATAACGAGATTGCAATATACGCAGATGGTTCTAAGACCAACGAGGGCACGGGGTCAGGTATTTACTCGAGAGATACGAACCTACAGGTGGCCCTGAGACTTCCGGACACATGCAGTGTGTTCCAAGCAGAGGTTCTAGCTGTACTTAAAGCTGCGGAATTACTTGAGATGGGATCAATATCCGATAAGAATATCGCCATCTACATTGACAGTCAGGCTGCGCTAAAGGCGCTAGAGTCTTACGTCACCAAATCGGATATAATCAGGAATTGCCGCACAATGCTTAGGGCATTATGTACGCAGAACCGAGTCAGATTATGCTGGGTACCTGGACACTGCGATATTGAAGGCAACGAGCAGGCCGACGCGCTGGCTAAAAGAGGAGCGGGGCTCCCACGTAGCGATATAATTGGTAGCATTAAGCCACCAGGGTGCGTGGCCAAGGGAATTATTCGGGATAAAATCATTGACACGGCTAATCTAAGATGGTCAAACATAGATGGTCACAGGGTGTCTAAGACCTTGTGGCCTGTGCTAGATCGCAGAAAATCTGGGGAGATAATCAAGTTAGATAGATCGGGGTTAAGAACAGTGATAGGAATACTCTCTGGCCACTGTCTCCTAAGGAGGCATGCCATGAGACTAGGGTTATCCGATACGGATGTTTGTAGGTACTGCGACGACCTACATGTCTCAGAGGATATAACTCATATACTCTGTGAATGTCAAGGAATTGCCAGGACAAGGCTAAAGCATCTTGGAAGATACTTCTTCGATAACCTTGAAGAGGTGAGGTCCCTAAACCATAACAAGGATCTTTTCAGATTCTGTAGGGAGATTAATTGCTTGGGAGAATGGGTTTAGGTCTTCTGCCGTGAAGGTTCCCTAGGGATCGCGATGGGCCCACTTTGGTGCCAAGTGTTTTATGATAACCTCATAACCCTACCTAACCTAACCTAACCTAACCTACAATAACTATAAATGTACGGTCCGATAAGAAGGATTGAATGATTCTGACTAGGTATATTGGAAAATTTAATATGAAAAGTTTGTCCAGTAGACCATTGTGTCTTACTGTATCAAAAGCTTTTTCGACATTAAGAAGGACCATACCCGTGCTACTTCCTATGGCAAAACTCGTCTTAATATGATTCGTGATGCGATGAATTCGATGTATAGTAGAACGATGTGGTCTGAAGCCAAACTGCTCTAAAGGCAATATATTATTCACGTTAAGGTGAGCAGAAAGTTTTTATTTCCCTTTTCGAAGCACTTACTTAGAAAACTTAATGTAAACTAAATCTAAATTAGATCAATTCAATGTTATCGCACAATAAGCGACTAAGTACCTATATAATAATGTTAAGCAACTTGAATAATAGTAAAATGAATATTATAACATGGAATGCCAGAGGTATTCGTAATAAACATGTAGAATTTTTTTAATTTTCTAAATAATAAGAAAATTCACATTGCACTAGTAACCGAAAATTGTTGAAATCTGAATTTCGAATTTCCACGTCGTCGGGTTATAAATGTTATCGAGTAAATAGAGAAAATAGAAAAGGTGGGGGTGTCGCAATTTTGATTACGAGATCAATACAACATAAGCTTTTGCCTTCCGCGCAGACTCGATATGTCGAAAATATAGGAATTAAAGTTACTTTACGTAGCCAGAAAAGATGTCAAGATTTATTGCCTATATTTTTCCGGAAAAATTACAGGAGGCTTAACCCCTGAAGAGAAAAGGATCGCATTGAAAAACGGCTTCAGAAAACTGTTCAGTATGAATTGTGCATTTTTAATAAGAGGTGAGCTTAATTGTAGGCGCCTGGACTGGGGCTGCATTCGACCAAACTCGTGCGGAATTGTACTGTCTGATCTTAAGACCGAACTATAATAGGAGAATGGTTTCGTACGACAACTTCCGAAACAGTGCGAATATATAGGATTTAAATTGTGTACCTATAATAGCTTGTACCTTTGATTCGTTAAATTTTCGTTCACTGTTGGTCAGTTGCGAAAGAGCGAATTCATTCGCTCTTTCGTACGAAAATTTTACAGTAAAACAGCTGTGAATGAAAGTAAACTATTTTTCCAATAAGTATTTCCATATTTTATGTACAATTGTGAAATATTTTGCCCGGAAGAATAAATATTCGTGAGTTAGTCTAGTATATTACTAGTTTATGTGTAATTGTCACTAATTTAATCTTTATTTACAGGAATTACAGCAACTACAGAGTTTTCGTCCCCATTCGTCGTCGTATTCGGTGACAAAGTACAACGACAGGTACCTGGAGTACAAAAAGGCAAATATTTTGCCCACTAGAGCATACAATCAGTTTATTTTATTAGTATACTAGCTGACAAGTGCTCGCCTTGCTTCGCCCGAATTTAAGTTGACGGTTTCCAACTAAGTACACTACCAAAAATGTGTAAACTCTTTTTCTTTCGTTTTTATGTGTTTTTTTTTTTTTTTTTAAATAAAAAAAAAAAGAAGTACAATAGTTTGGTTTTAAGAAATCGTTTGTTTTTATTATTATTTTACTATTACTATAAGAAAAAAAATTAAAAAAGACATTATTTTAAAAATGAACTAAGCATTGTTTTTGGATTTCTGCAATGTCAACCGCCTTGTGATAAGTGGCACCATGATTGAGCGCAAGGCCTGCCACAAAGTCAGCTGAGTTTCCAACGACAGGCAAGCAACCTCCAACCAAATTGACCATTTTGCCATCAGCCGCCGCTTTAAAAGTAGTCTCCTGGACGTCCAAAACAGGCGAGGGGCAGATGGGGATAGTACGTGATCACCATCTTACGATAGCTACTCTCCAACTACGTACTGCTGCAGTTCGAAGATCTCACGATGCCCAGGTTCAACATCGATAGACTCAGTGCGCCAACAATTTAGGGAGCACTTTTCGCAAGGTGTGGAACCAATCAGTAGCTCACTGCCCGCAACCATCCAAGACCATTGCTGTGCTGTGAAAAATGTTTTTACATCTGGTGCTGAAAGAATTGTCGGTCGATCGCAGGGAAGACATAGGGCGTGGGATTCCGAGGATACCTGGAGACGGATTGACGAACGAAAACAGCCGAAAGCTCGCGTTACAGCTACTCCAGCAGCAGGGAGAAGCGATCTAGAGTCCCTATATCGCATGAAGATGAGAGAAGTTCAGCGTATCGTGCGACGTGACAAGCGCAACTACATCAACGCGCTGGCTAGAGAAGCAGAAGAAGCTGCACGGAGGTACGCAGCAGGACCATCTACAGAATCACCAAGGAGCTGACAGGTGGTCGCAGCTCCAGCCAACACCCAGTGAAAAGCCTAGACGGCTTCTTGCTCATTTTGGATGAGGACCAGCTCAAGAGATGAAAAGAGCATATTGCTACGGCGGTATGACTTGACGGTATTCCAGCAGGGCTTTCACGACCAGCGCCAACAACATCGGCGGAGCTTCTGCTTCCACTTATAGATTGAGCTTGAGAAGCTAAGAGCTTTCCTAACGAGTGGAAAAGGGGAATGATCGTCAAATAATATTCTATGAGAAATCCCATAGGAAAAAATAAACTTTTAAGCCTTAATATCTTCTAAGCTAGGCGAAAACGAGAATTTAGATACTTTACATTTTGTGCTTATTTCATCAAGAAAAAAATTGCGTCTTCAAAACGCGTTTCCACGGAAATCGTAATCGTGTCACCATAGCCATTAAGCTAAAAGGAGAACTTCCAATTGGCCGGCGTAATTACAGAATTTCTTTGCACAGCGACAGCAAGTTGACAGTTCAGGAGTTGCTCGACAGTAACATCATTCAGGAGTCGACTTCGAATTTTACATCGCCAATCGTCATGGTACCAAAGAAGGACAGCACCACCAGGATGTGTATTGATTATCGGACTCTAAATTCTGAGACTGTCAAGGAGAAGTATCCAATGCCGATTGTTGAGGAGCAGCTTAACAGATTAAGTGGCTACAGGTATTTTACCATTTATGATTTGAGCTCAGTTTACTACCAGATTCCAGTGTCAAAGGAGTCGAGACATTCCAGGTTCATAATAAAGAGCTGGAATTTCGTCGTATACCATTTGGTTTGATCAACGCACCATCCGTTTTCCAGCGAATGATGGATCATCTTATAAGTCGCCTCGAAACGGATGGGGTGATGGTATTTTTCGACGATAGCATCGTGCCAAGTCGTGCTGTAGATAAAGGATTGATCAAACTGGACGACAGCGGACTGACGCTGAAATTGACAAAGTGCCAGTTTCTTAAGAGGGAAGTGGATTATATGGGCCATCAGATCTGTGAAAGAGGGATTAAGCCAGGAGTTTCCACAATAGAAGCAATTCTAAACTTTGCAGTACCAACAACGCCAACTGAGGTACGTCAGTTCTTGGGTCTCTCGGGATATTTCCGCAAAATTGTTCAAAACTATGCAGAAATATGGAGACCGTTGAATCAACTCATCAAGAAGGATGCGGAGTTTGTTTGGGGTAAGTTACAACAAGTTTCTTTTGATACCGAGACAGTATTAGCAATCTATGACCCCGAACTCGGCCATGAGGTTCACTGCGATGCGAGTGCACTTGGATTGGCTGGAATTTTGATGCAACAGGATGAGGAGGGACAACTGCGAGCGGTTAGCTATTTCAGCAGGTGCACTACTGAGGCTAAGGCAAAATACATATACAAAATACACAGTTATGACCTTGAAACGCTAGCGATTGTGGATAGTCTGTCTCGTTTCCGGATATATGTATTGGAAAAACCGGTTACGTTGAACAGCAAGACTGAGGTTGTACCCCGAGTTGCGCGATGGCTATTACGACTTCAGGAATTTGATGTTCAGTTCATACATAGACCAGGGACCGTTATGTCTCATGTGGATGGTATGAGTCGGAATCCTGAAGGTGTGCCAAGCGAAGTTGCAGATGTTGATGGAAACAGTATCTACACCGTGTGCCTTAATAAGGACGACTGGTTGACATCTCTGCAACGCCAAGACAATCGTGCCGAAAAAATCAAGAGAGTGCCAATGAAATCATCATCATATACAACAGACGAAAGACAGTTGCGACAGGACTACGAAGAAGGTATGCCTATCCAGACGTTGAGAGATACCGCCAAAAACAATGCTCGTCGTAAGAACCCAAAGCGATATAAGTGTGGTGAAATGGTTCTCATCGAAAATGACTTTCAAGCAACGGGATCATCAAAGAAGCTTTTGCCGCAATGAAAGGGCCCATATTTAATAACGCAGGTGTTGGGTAATGATCGTTACCTTATTCAAGATGTCCCTGGTGCAATGAGGATGCAGCGAAAATTTAAGTCAGTTTGGGCTTCCGACCGTATGAAACCATGGCTGAACATGCCCGAAGACGAAGCAGATCTTATAGTTTCGAGGTCGCCACTACGTCAGGATCGCCGCGTGTTACGATCAGAAAAGGATCGTGGATAGTCTGCATATAGCCGTCGTCGCGATCAGTCTCATTTTTCTTCTTTCTTTCTATTATTTTTATATCTTTTATTTCCTTTAACTCTAATGAACAATAAATATCTAAATATATGTGTACCTAATGTTGTGTGTTTCTTTTATGGACCGGAAGTAATACTATTTTCAAATCCTTTTAAACCCCCTCAGAAATCATTAAATGTATATTATGCTCCAAATCTCCACAAAGTCTAAGAATAAGACAAAAAAATAAAAGAAATTGAATAAAACACCAGGTGAAGATAGGATCCCACACGAATTCCTAATAAATGACACAAGCGATTTTTTAAAAGAACTGTAGTAGATGAAAGTTTTACAAACAACGTAGTATTTCGAATATTTAGGAAGAGAAATTTAAAAGAACCAAGAAATTAAGTGGGATCTCCTTCATGAATTGCATAGCAAAAATTGAAAAAAAAAAAACATTATCAGTGCCAAATCTAAGATATTCTAAATGTTATTAATTAAGAGTGCTGTCAAAACTTCATGCAATTAAGAGACTTGTGAATATGCGCGTAGGTACATACGTATTATACATGCATATGCATGTGTAGACATAGAACTATCGCAATATTTTTCCATTTTGTTAGATGAGCTGTTGATCGTTGGATTTGTCCACATTTTAGAATGTTTTAATGAATTTAAAATAAATTGTGTGTTGGAAGCGGGTTTGCGTATGCTCTGGTGGGATTCCCACGGGGAAAGTTTTAATTGATTTTACACATTTTCGGTATTGTATTCAGTTGGCAATTATATCTCAACAAGTAAATAACCGTCAACTAAAATACAGGTGAAGCAAGGCGACCACTGATCAGCTAGTTGTTCATATAAAATTTGAAAAATTTTAAATCTTAAACGTAAGAAAGCTCCTGGTTATTATTTGATTACCGGAGAAATTCTCAAAATGTTACCTAGAAAAGCATTGATTAAGCTTCTCCATTTCGTAAATGCTGCGCTCAGATTAAAACACGTGCCTGTTGTATAATATTAACTACACACAAAATAAATGAACTACTCTTCTTCGTTTCCCAAATTCATCTCGACTCTCTACTCAAAAAAGAAGTCGAATGTGGTGTCGTCTTAGCGATCAGGCAAACACACGTCGTGGGAACTTAAAAGTTCGCACGGCATGATAAATGCAACTATGCGTTTGTTTACCTGTCTCGCTTGCATACAGGTCTAGACGCGATACAGTTGCACAGGTAGAATTTTGATGTGCATACTGTTGCAGACGAGATCCAGTAACGCAGATGATATTTTACACCACATTTTCCTCCCTCTTTTGAGAAGAAAGCATTTTTTATTACGAAAACAATAATTACGGGAACAAATTCTGCATTATATACATTACATACATATGTATATTTAAGTACTACTTATTATTAAAATACATATGTCTATATCAGAAACCATTCATATTTGTACGTGTTTATTTTTATAAATGAGGAGTGATTTTTCACTAGTTTATACAACAGATACTTACTTACTTACTTATATCCTTTAACCCCTCGGGGGGCATAGGGCGTCAACCACGCCTGCGCGCCATCGTGTTCGGAGTTCTGCAACGCGTTTGAGCTGCCTCCAACTCATTCCTAAAGAGCTCGTTTCCTCCTCAACTGTTCTGCGCCACGTTTGCCTAGGGCGTCCCGCTATTCTGCCTGCCTGGGTGAGCGGATTCCACTGCATAGCGTATTTCGCAATGGAGTTGTCTTCGCGCCGTAGGGTGTGTCCAATCCATTGCCACTTCTTCGTATAGTAATGCTTATAGGTTCTTGGCCCGTTCTCAGATAAAGTTGTTCGTTGGAGATGCGGTTCGGCCAAAAAATCCTCAAGATGATTCTTAAGCATTTGTTTACGAAGACTTGCAGCTTGCGTGTGTTAATGGTGTCCACCTTCCAGGTACTGCACCCATAAAGCAGCACTGATTCTACGTTGGAGCGGAACAGTCGTAGCTTGGTTCTTAAGCTAATAACATTGCTTCTTCAGATTTTGGACAGCATTCCGAACGCAGCTTTAGCCTTCCCGATTCTGCTGCACACATCCAGTTCGGTGCCACCGCGATTAGCCGAGATGACACTTCCTAAATAAAGAAAGTTATCAACTTTCTCGACTTGCTTTCCGGCAATGTTAAGTTGAGCGCGGGTATTGGAAGTACTCAGGGCTTTTGTTTTGGCTGTGTTTATTTTTAGCCCCACTTTGTTTGCCTCAGCTTCTAGATTTTGGGCCATCAAATGAAGATCCATTATCCGATGTGAAAGTAGATAAACATCGTCAGCGTAATCTAGGTGTTTAAGGTAAGATGTCATAGTCCAACGAATTCCAGAATTAGCTTCCGTCAATGCTGCACGGAGTACATCGCTGATAACCACCAAGAACAATCGTGGGGACAGTATGCACCCTTGACGTACTCCACTTTGGACTTCAAAGTTCTCCGACACCTTACCATTGTGCACGACGTGACACTTGTCGCCCTCATATGTAGCCTTGATAATAGCTATAAGCTTTTCTGGAATGCCTCTCCTGCGCAAGGCCAACCAGATAGCATCTTGATTCAAGCTGTCGAAAGCCTTCTCGATAACAACAGATACTTGAATATTCTTAATTATTAAGTTATGATAGATATGTATTTTGGACAGTGTTTTGTTTTGTCCTAATTATTTAGTTTGTGTAACATTTATTAAATCTACTTTTTTTTTTTTTTATGAGTGCATTGATTAATGATTAGTTTGAATTTTTTTTTTTTTTTTTTTTGCATTTTGAAATATTATTATTATTTTTTATTAATTTTTTTTTTTTTAATTATTTCCTTTTTTTTATTGTATCTAGACAATATTTGATATTGTAGTTAAATATGTATATGTAATTAAATATTTAAATGAATGAAAATCTCCGGAAGTTGTGTACTGTTTATTTTGGTATAATCTAAAACCGATGTGCTAATATTCGTGCTTGGGATGTAAGAATTCCTAACAGAATTATTATATTCGTATTGACCTTTGATCAGCATTGATGGCATCTTAAACATGCATGACGATTGGAGTGTCAATACCCCGGTCCCTGATGCTGTTAGACTTGCTGATGTTTTGTTGCATATGAGATGCCCTGTAATATTACCGCTTAAAGAAAAAATCCACTTGTTAGGATTTCTAACGCGTTTCCAAAAATTGCTTAAAGATATTTTAGTTAACTTACATTCCTGAAGGGCATTGTTTTGATGGTTTAGTAACGAAAATTCGCAGCTGCTAATTTCTGAGTGATTAGTAAACGTTGGGTGTCTCTTAGTGCATAAATATTGATCTGGTAAAAAGGCTCTTCAACGGATTAACTCTAGTTCTGTGAGAGGGAATAACTTGTCACGCATTAAAGAGATTGCTAAGCATGGCGACGAAGTTTCGACCAAGTAAGTGTCATTCAGATGAAATATTGGAATTGAATTTAAACTAAATAGTTGATATTCCTCAAGATCGATTAGTGGTAAACGCATTTAAAATACAATAGCTTCTTCCATGATACGAGTTTTGACTGGAGTTAATTTATATACGTCCATTGAGAAGCCCTTCGGCAAACCCCAAGAATTTGGCATGTGATTCCTTACAACCTGTAGCTGTTCCTTAAGTTGGTTTGGGGTTATTAGTAAAGGGCTTATTCTAGCGTGTTTAAGATCAAGAAGAACATTTAATAACTTTCCCTGCACCCTTTCAAAACAAACACTCTCAACGCCGTGAACCTTTTAAAAAAAGTGAGAAAACGACCCGAGTCTGGAGAAGAAGCTATAGTGAAACGTAAACTTCCGCTTTCTATGCTATCATTCCATAAAACGGAAAGCCAGGAAAAGATATATAATATTCGTACAATCATGAGTATGGTCGTAAAAATTGAGCCGCTACGTGTCAACACGAAGACATTCCTTCAATATAAGCGTTGCCAGAAGTTTAACCATACACAGGCGTACTGTCGGAAAGAGCCGCGATGCGTTAAGTACGCTGGAAAACACTCTTCGGAAAATTGCAGTTTGCGCAAAAATGAAAAGCAACTTGCGTTAACTGCAAAGGAAGGCACCCAGCAAATTATCGCGGTTGCGAAGTCGCTAAGGAATTACAGATGCGACGGAAAAAATCTACAACGTCGATTGTGCGGGGAACGAAATCAATCGATCCGTCTCCTAAGTCGGTAGAACGTATTGCTAAGGAGACTGAGCGGGCTCGTAGGCCAGTTGTTCAAACTCCTAAGCCGACTGAAAGGACGCTCGAATCAGCAGTGCAAACTCTTGAAACAGTCAATCAGCCTTCTGAGCCGAAGTCGTCCACTTAAAAGGCTGAACAAAAAAATAACCTCGGAGCCAGCGAACCCCGTACGTCTGACGTGTTCTCAGGCCACAGTCAAAGCAACCAAACGTAACGACGAGCCACCCTCTGATCCGATGAATGAAATTCTGAACTACATCTACGCTAAGTTCGAGGAACAATGTGTAATTAACAAACGGATTCTCGAACGTCTCAGTAACGTCGAAAGCTTTTGTATGGCTAACCTTATATCTAAATCCAAGTAGATATGGACGCTTTGCTAAAAATAGTAACATGGAATGCAAATGGACTCTTAGAAAAATCTAACGAATTAGAAATGTTTCTAATAAGAGAAAATATCGACATATGTTTGATCTCCGAAACCCATCTAACAAGGGAATCGCAGATAAAGATAAGAGGCTACGCTGGTTATCACGCCTATCATCCTTCTGATAGTGTGCGGGGCGGTTCGTCTTTATTCATTAAAACTAGCATCGAACATTCGGTCGATGAAAGCATAGAGCTAGAAAAACTTCAGTTGTGCGCGGATAAAAATAAACACCTGAGCTACAATAGAGCATCTGTTCACTGCCCGCCGCGATGCTCACTAGAAAAAGATGACTACTTTCGTGTCTACAATGCCCTTGGTTCAATTTTTCTTATTGGTGGAGATTTCAACGCGAAGCACACCTTCTGGGGTGTGGGAAACCGGAAAACCGGCCTATTGGCCAACCGATTCAGGAAAAATTCCCGATCTTGTCATTTTTTTTGTTACAAAAGGCATTTACGAGAAGTTCATTACAGTCAAAGAATGTTTTGATCTCTCTTCTGACCACTCGCCGGTAGTTTTATTACTTGGAGAAGCGCTGATCAAGAAAAAAGGATCTCCAAGACTTACGAAAAAATTGTCAAATTACTCATGCACCGCAGCATAAAACGGTCCTTAACCGACATTGCAATCGCCTTAGAGATAGCATTCGCGAATGTAAAAGCAAAAAGATAGCGACCTACCTTGAAAATCTCTCCGGTGAGAGAGTGAGAGAGAATCAAATTATTCGCTTTGGAAAGCGCTAAAAAGGCATCCGGAAACCTCAAATGCAAGCGCCACCGATTCGGAAAAACGATGGAAACTGGGCTAAGAGTGACAAAGAAAAGGCAGAACTTTTTGCTTTGCACTTAGAAGAAACGTTTAAGCCGTTCGACTCCCCAGTCACGACATCTGACAAATTTAAAGTAAAAAAAGTTGTATTGATTGAACTGAGGGAAGTGATTGAAAATCTAAAGGAGAAAAAAGCTCCGGCTTACGACTTGATAACGGCGCAGGCAGTCAAGGAATTGCCGAATAAAGCTCTTATCAAACTGCCCTATTTGGTCAACGCTTCATTCAGACTGCTATACGTTCCGAGACAATGGAAAGTCGCCGAGATTATAATGGTCCCGAAACCAGGCAAACCGCTGAATGAGAAGAAATCATATCGGCCTATTTCCCTATTGCCGGTTATCTCAAAAATATTTGAAAAATTACTTTCCAAACGTCTACAGCCCGTAATCGACGAAAGACGTCTCATTCCTAACCATCAATTTGGATTTAGAATCAAGCATTCTACAATTGACCAAGTCCACAAAATAACTGACGTGATTGAGAAAGCTCTGGAAGACAAAAAGATTTGTTCTGGTGTATTTCTTGACGTCTCACAAACTTTCGATAAGGTTTGGCACGAATGCTCGGAGTATAAATTGCAACGACTACTACCACGGCAACTCCTTCTAATCTTACTGTCGTACCTCACCGAGAGACTCTTTCGTGCTAAGCACGGAAATGATTACTCTGACTTCAAGGAGATTGCGGCCGGAGTACCACAAGGAAGTGTCCTTGGTCTGCTTCTATATTTACTCTACACGCGTGATATCCCGCAGGAAAAAAATTGCGTCGTCGCCACGTTTGCGGACGATACGGCGATATTGACCACGGGCGAAACTATTGAAGCAGCAACTGGAAAGTTGCAACATGCTATTAATAAAGTCCACGCATGGACGAATTCTTGGCATATTGTGCTGAACGAAAGCAAATCTACTCACGTAAACTTTTCCTATAAAAAAGTGGATAGATTACCTGTATATCTTAACTCGGCTCAAATACCGTACGCGAACTAAGCAAAATATCTATGAATGACTCTAGATGTTAAGCTTAAATGGAAATCGCACGCAAAAAGGAAACGCGATGAGCTCGAAAACAAATACCGGCAAATGTACTGGCTACTCGGAAAACATTCGAAGTTAAGCTTACATAACAAACTTCTTCTTCTTCTTCTTCCTTTCATCAGCGAGGTTATGATCCGAAAACAAGGGATCTCAACCCTCACACTTCACCGCATTTCTACTGATCCGCCTGTGGGGTTCGCCTATTTTACCTCAGAAAATATCGGCAGGCCTGCCGATTTTGAATCACTCGGTTACTGAGGCCAATGAAATGCCGATATCGTCGCATTTGTCTGATCCAGGCGTTTATAGGCCTGCCTTTCATACATCGCGATGTCTTTGGAACGTGCATGAATATTGCCTTTTTAACAGGGTTCAAATGATCTCTTCTTTGAACGTGGCAATACCAGCTGAGCTGGTCCCGCTGTATTTTGTGTACGATGGTTTCCTTGATGTGAAAGCTTCCACGGATCTTCGAACTTCTTATTCGATCAAGCTTTGTCACTCTTGCTGTCATGCGAAGCATATTCATCTCAGCTGCCGTTAATTTACTCTCATACTTTTTGTACATCGTCCAACATTGTGAACCGTATGTGAGCGCTGGAAGTACAACTGCGGTGTAGAGCCTTCCTTTCAACTTAGGGGGCATTTTTCTGTCACAGGAGGTAGCGGAATTTTCTCGCCACTTCATCAACCCTACGCTTACGCGATGATTGATGTCGTCATCACAAGTTGCTTTGCTATTGATCATAGATCCCAGATATTTGAACTTTTCGCACTTGGGAAGCACTGTTCCATTCAAATAAACGTCTGGAATAGACCTGAGTGGATCAAAGAACGGGCAGCATTAGTACTCTGTCTTTTGTGAACGAATGCGATACCCATTTTCCCCCAAAACGTCCACCCACACATCAAGTGCTCGTTGCAGGGATGTGGGATCCTCACTTATGATGGCTCCATCGTCAGCAAAGAATAACTGATGTACCTTGGGGTCCAATCACTTTACCTTCAAGCAGATAATCAAGGACTGTAATAAAGAGCAAAGGACTTAAAACGCTTCCCTGGTGCACCCAGACTTTCATTGGGAACTCTTCGGTTACTCCATCGGGGCATCTTACTCTTGTCATTGCTCCTTCGTATCCATGATCACCTGGACATAGGTTTCTGGAACACCTCGATGTCTTAGCGCCACCCATATCAAATCTCGTGGTTGTCTGTCGAATGCCTTTTCAAAGTCAACCAATACAATATGCAAATCCCTTAAGGAATCACGATGTTTTTCCATTATGATCCTTATACTTTGGATTGCATCTGTGGTTGATTTACCCGAGACAAACCCGCACGGATCATCAGATAGCCGTATTATTTTTCGCAGTCGGCCACCTAATACCCGCTCAACGATCTTCATGGTGTGTGACATCAGCTTGATCGAACGGTAGCTATCACAGTTTCGCGTATCACCCTTCCCTTTGTATACAGGAAGAAGGTATCTTTCCCCCCATTGATTCGGCATTGGATCACCTCTCACAAATTTGGAGATGAGAATTCTGGGGCATCTGAACCCGATGTCTCCCATCTTTTTTCAGAACTCAGGGCATCTCGTCTGGCCCAACCGCTTTTCGTTTTTTGGAGTATTTGACCGCCTCACTAACTTCTTCGACTGTAATGTCGGGTATTTCTTCACAGTTAGGTGTGGCTCTTGGAAAGTATAGCCGGGGAAACTGTTTATTTAAAATCTCTTCGCAATACTGCCGCCACTTCTGCAGAAATTTGTCGTCATCCACAAGAAGCTGGCCATGAGCATTGCTAATGAACTTTGGCGAACGAATCTACTGAGCATTCCTCCTTCTTTGGGCGGCTATTTTGAAGATAGTGGCGCTCTTGTTCATATTGTGTCTTCGCAGCTCCTGGATAGCCTGGTTTGCATCTGCAACCGGGGAAGATATTGTTAGAGAAGTATTTGAATAATTTTACTACGGCAACACTTTGTTGATACGTCTAGTAAATGTATATCTATGAACTATTATTTCCAATAAATTAGTCTTCTTTCTGCTCTTTAAACCGCCGGTTGTTTTATTCAAAGCCTACATTCTACAGGTTATGGACCCAGGTCACGAGGAAAATTAAGAGATTACAAGTTTTTTTTTAAATGGACGGTGAAAATTTTAAAATCGAAAAGTTAGAGAAATCCGATCATTACTCGGTATGGAAATTTCAGGTAGTAATTCTTTTAAACGCGTCTGGGTTAAATGGGTACGTAGAGGAAGGAACCATAGTCCCAGTTAAGGCGGAGAGCGAAACTCAAACGGCATACGACATTCGTTTGTTGGCATGGAAAAAAGCAGATAGCAAAGCTCAACGAATTATAGCTACAAGTGTTGGGTCAACGCCTCTACGACACATTGTAAACTGTAAAACTGCATTAGAAATGTGGAAAAAATTTAAGGCTGTCTATGAACAAAGTTCTAAGACCAATGTTCATATGCTTTTACAACGATTTTACAGTTTTGACAAAAGCTCAGAAGATGACATAGCGACGCATATCTCTAAGCTAGAGAATATCGTCAGACAATTAAGCGACATAGGTGAAGAGATATCAGAAAGCATGGTTATCACCAAAATTCTGATGACACTTCCACAGTCATTTAAACATTTTTTCTGTGCATGGGAGTCGACGTCAAAAGAACAGCAGACTCTGGAAAATCTGACGTCACGTTTGGTTATGGAAGAGACTAGAATATCTACTGTACACACACATACCAACGAAGATACAACTGCATTTTTTGCTAGACGAAAACCGCGAAAATTACCAGACCAGCAACAACCGCAAAAGACTTCCAAGCAGGGGAAGTGTTTTAATTGCAACGGATATGGACACTGGAAAAGAGAGTGTCCCAACAAAAAAACTGGGAGCGGGTGGAAGAGAAACGTGCAAAAGGGAGATGCTTTAATATGTAACTCGTTCATGATCAGTGAACATAAGAGGGACAAAGATAACGGGTGGTACTTGGACTCTGGGGCAAGCGACCACATGTCGTTTAACAAAGAGTGGTTTGGGCGATATCGAGAATTCGATCAGCCGGTGGACATTCGAATTGGAAGTGGGGAAACTATTTTCGCACTAGGTGTTGGAGATATAAATGTTCTGGCCTCAAATAGAAGTGTGTGGTCAAAGAAACATTTAGCTGATGTGCTGTATGTACCCAAAATTTCCATGAACTTGTTTTCGCAAACTCGTGCTCTGGATAAGGGCTTAAAAATTATTTCAGATAGTGATCATTGCAAATTTGTGAAAATTGATGATGAGAGTGTAGTGGCAGTGGGAGAGCACAGGGAACAGCTATTTGAAATGTGCTTAAAAGCACAGGTTGCTAATACCAGTGCAGCAAATCTAGCAAGTAAACAGGCAATATCACTGAATGTGTGGCATGAGAGAATGGCACACCAAAACTCTGCACATGTACGTAGTCAACTTAATAAACGAGGTTTGAGATTTTTGGACGTCGAGAATTTAACTTGCGATGCATGCTGTTTCAGGAAGTTGCACAGACTTCCATTTCCCAAGAGCAGTTTTAGGGCTCGAAATCCAGGAGAACTCGTGCATGCTGATGCCTGCGGTCCAATGGAGGAAACATCAATTGGTGGTTCTAGATATTTTGTTATTTTCAAGGACCACTATTCGCATTATAGACTGATATATTTTATTAACCAAAAGTCAGAAGTTTGTTCTCTATTTCGAAAGTTTATAGGTCAAACTAAAATGCAAAGTGGACATTCAGTGGTAACCATTCGCACAGACAATGGGTCAGAATTCGTCAATGAAGGGGTGAAGTCGCTGCTTGAAGAGTACACTATTCGCCATGAAACTAAAGTGCTATACACTCCGGAACAAAATGGGGGTGCTGAACGGGAGAACCGCACAATCGTTGAAGCTGCTCGAACGATGCTTTGTGGAGCAAACTTGCCAACGAAATTTTGGGCGGAAGCAGTGAATACTGCCGTATATATTCTGAACAGGACGGGTACTAGCTCAATCAAAGGCAAAAATCCATACGAGCTCTGGTGTGGCAAGACTTCCAGAATCGACGACTTTAAGATATTTGGAGTGGAAGCTTTCATTCATGTACCTAAACAAAAGCGTAAGAAATGGGACCGTAAAGCTGAAAAGGGTATTTTCATGGGATATGCGGAGAATACGAAAGGATATAAGATCTGGATTCCGTCATCAAGAAAAATGGAAATATCACGGGATGTGGAATTCAGAGAAATGTCCTGCACTAAGGAAAAACCGCAGGAGTATATTTTGTGTGAGTCAGTAGACTCAATAGGTCTTTTCCCTTCCGGTTCAAAATCAGGTAAACGCGGTAAGAGCAATGGTGAAGATGCATTGGCTGAATATTCTGGCGAGACTGGAGCTGTAGAAGCAAACAAGGATGCATTAGAGGAAGTGTTTCAGTCAATGGATGAGGAAAGCGGTGAGACCGGTGTGGATGGTGAAGGACGTGTCGGAAGTGAAGTTGGCGGTGACTTTGGTAACAAAGCGGTGAGGAAAGCAGGTGAAGTCGGTCATCATGATGAAGTGGTGGATTGTGACATTGGCGATGGTTACCATGATGAAGTGGTGGACAGTGCAATGAAATGGTGGAGGCTCCATTAAAACGAAGGTTGCGAAGCGCAAAAGAACCAGGTACGTGCGTTTTTGCTGAAAGACATGCTTTTCTTGTACAGGGCGAGCCGAACACCTATAGAGATGCGATCACTTGTGTAAGTGCTACTCAATGGAAGATCGCAATGAAGGAAGAAATGGACAGCTTTCGTAAAAATCGCACGTGGGAAATTGTGCCCTGTCCGAGGGGCCGGAAAATAATTGATAACAAATGGGTCTATAAGCTAAAGGACCTGGATTCAAATGGAGATCAAAAATACAAAGCCAGGTTAGTGGGCCGGGGCTTCACACAAGAGTATGGTGTGGATTATGAGGAAACATTCAGCCCTGTGGCAAAGTTTACTTCTATTAGGACAATTCTAGATATATCGGCAAACGAAGGACTTACTCTTACTCAGTTCGACGTCAAAACCGCATTTTTGAATGGTGATTTGAGGGAGGAGATCTACATGCGGCAGCCAGAGGGTTTCGATGATGGTACAGATAGAGTTTGCAGAGTGCTTAAAAGTTTGTACGGTCTCAAACAAGCTTCTCGTTGTTGGCACCAAAAATTAACGAACGTTTTAAAGAAGTTCAAATTGGAGCCGAGCAAGATGGACCCGTGCGTCTTCATCTACAGGTTATGGGCCCAGGTCACGAGGAAAATTAAGAGATTACAAGTTTTTTTTTAAATGGACGGTGAAAATTTTAAAATCGAAAAGTTAGAGAAATCCGATCATTACTCGGTATGGAAATTTCAGGTAGTAATTCTTTTAAACGCGTCTGGGTTAAATGGGTACGTAGAGGAAGGAACCATAGTCCCAGTTAAGGCGGAGAGCGAAACTCAAACGGCATACGACATTCGTTTGTTGGCATGGAAAAAAGCAGATAGCAAAGCTCAACGAATTATAGCTACAAGTGTTGGGTCAACGCCTCTACGACACATTGTAAACTGTAAAACTGCATTAGAAATGTGGAAAAAATTTAAGGCTGTCTATGAACAAAGTTCTAAGACCAATGTTCATATGCTTTTACAACGATTTTACAGTTTTGACAAAAGCTCAGAAGATGACATAGCGACGCATATCTCTAAGCTAGAGAATATCGTCAGACAATTAAGCGACATAGGTGAAGAGATATCAGAAAGCATGGTTATCACCAAAATTCTGATGACACTTCCACAGTCATTTAAACATTTTTTCTGTGCATGGGAGTCGACGTCAAAAGAACAGCAGACTCTGGAAAATCTGACGTCACGTTTGGTTATGGAAGAGACTAGAATATCTACTGTACACACACATACCAACGAAGATACAACTGCATTTTTTGCTAGACGAAAACCGCGAAAATTACCAGACCAGCAACAACCGCAAAAGACTTCCAAGCAGGGGAAGTGTTTTAATTGCAACGGATATGGACACTGGAAAAGAGAGTGTCCCAACAAAAAAACTGGGAGCGGGTGGAAGAGAAACGTGCAAAAGGGAGATGCTTTAATATGTAACTCGTTCATGATCAGTGAACATAAGAGGGACAAAGATAACGGGTGGTACTTGGACTCTGGGGCAAGCGACCACATGTCGTTTAACAAAGAGTGGTTTGGGCGATATCGAGAATTCGATCAGCCGGTGGACATTCGAATTGGAAGTGGGGAAACTATTTTCGCACTAGGTGTTGGAGATATAAATGTTCTGGCCTCAAATAGAAGTGTGTGGTCAAAGAAACATTTAGCTGATGTGCTGTATGTACCCAAAATTTCCATGAACTTGTTTTCGCAAACTCGTGCTCTGGATAAGGGCTTAAAAATTATTTCAGATAGTGATCATTGCAAATTTGTGAAAATTGATGATGAGAGTGTAGTGGCAGTGGGAGAGCACAGGGAACAGCTATTTGAAATGTGCTTAAAAGCACAGGTTGCTAATACCAGTGCAGCAAATCTAGCAAGTAAACAGGCAATATCACTGAATGTGTGGCATGAGAGAATGGCACACCAAAACTCTGCACATGTACGTAGTCAACTTAATAAACGAGGTTTGAGATTTTTGGACGTCGAGAATTTAACTTGCGATGCATGCTGTTTCAGGAAGTTGCACAGACTTCCATTTCCCAAGAGCAGTTTTAGGGCTCGAAATCCAGGAGAACTCGTGCATGCTGATGCCTGCGGTCCAATGGAGGAAACATCAATTGGTGGTTCTAGATATTTTGTTATTTTCAAGGACCACTATTCGCATTATAGACTGATATATTTTATTAACCAAAAGTCAGAAGTTTGTTCTCTATTTCGAAAGTTTATAGGTCAAACTAAAATGCAAAGTGGACATTCAGTGGTAACCATTCGCACAGACAATGGGTCAGAATTCGTCAATGAAGGGGTGAAGTCGCTGCTTGAAGAGTACACTATTCGCCATGAAACTAAAGTGCTATACACTCCGGAACAAAATGGGGGTGCTGAACGGGAGAACCGCACAATCGTTGAAGCTGCTCGAACGATGCTTTGTGGAGCAAACTTGCCAACGAAATTTTGGGCGGAAGCAGTGAATACTGCCGTATATATTCTGAACAGGACGGGTACTAGCTCAATCAAAGGCAAAAATCCATACGAGCTCTGGTGTGGCAAGACTTCCAGAATCGACGACTTTAAGATATTTGGAGTGGAAGCTTTCATTCATGTACCTAAACAAAAGCGTAAGAAATGGGACCGTAAAGCTGAAAAGGGTATTTTCATGGGATATGCGGAGAATACGAAAGGATATAAGATCTGGATTCCGTCATCAAGAAAAATGGAAATATCACGGGATGTGGAATTCAGAGAAATGTCCTGCACTAAGGAAAAACCGCAGGAGTATATTTTGTGTGAGTCAGTAGACTCAATAGGTCTTTTCCCTTCCGGTTCAAAATCAGGTAAACGCGGTAAGAGCAATGGTGAAGATGCATTGGCTGAATATTCTGGCGAGACTGGAGCTGTAGAAGCAAACAAGGATGCATTAGAGGAAGTGTTTCAGTCAATGGATGAGGAAAGCGGTGAGACCGGTGTGGATGGTGAAGGACGTGTCGGAAGTGAAGTTGGCGGTGACTTTGGTAACAAAGCGGTGAGGAAAGCAGGTGAAGTCGGTCATCATGATGAAGTGGTGGATTGTGACATTGGCGATGGTTACCATGATGAAGTGGTGGACAGTGCAATGAAATGGTGGAGGCTCCATTAAAACGAAGGTTGCGAAGCGCAAAAGAACCAGGTACGTGCGTTTTTGCTGAAAGACATGCTTTTCTTGTACAGGGCGAGCCGAACACCTATAGAGATGCGATCACTTGTGTAAGTGCTACTCAATGGAAGATCGCAATGAAGGAAGAAATGGACAGCTTTCGTAAAAATCGCACGTGGGAAATTGTGCCCTGTCCGAGGGGCCGGAAAATAATTGATAACAAATGGGTCTATAAGCTAAAGGACCTGGATTCAAATGGAGATCAAAAATACAAAGCCAGGTTAGTGGGCCGGGGCTTCACACAAGAGTATGGTGTGGATTATGAGGAAACATTCAGCCCTGTGGCAAAGTTTACTTCTATTAGGACAATTCTAGCCATATCGGCAAACGAAGGACTTACTCTTACTCAGTTCGACGTCAAAACCGCATTTTTGAATGGTGATTTGAGGGAGGAGATCTACATGCGGCAGCCAGAGGGTTTCGATGATGGTACAGATAGAGTTTGCAGAGTGCTTAAAAGTTTGTACGGTCTCAAACAAGCTTCTCGTTGTTGGCACCAAAAATTAACGAACGTTTTAAAGAAGTTCAAATTGGAGCCGAGCAAGATGGACCCGTGCGTCTTCATCACCAGAGGCAATGAATGGGATATTATTCTTGCAATATACATTGACGATGGACTCGTAGCAGCGAAGAAGAGAGATCACGCTATGCAATTAATTGACTTTATTAAACAATTTTTCGAAATTACTGTTTTAAGTGCAAGTTTTTTTCTTGGTATGAAGATATTCAGAAAATCAGACGGTGAAATTGTCATCAGTCAGTTGCTGTACACGGAACGAGTCTTAGAAAGATTTAATATGGATAACTGTAGGCCAGTGGGAACTCCGGCTGAAATTTGTTCAAGTGTGGACCTTGCATCGTCGGCGATGATAAAGTTTCCCTACAGAGAGGCAGTGGGATGCTTGATGTATTTAGCTATCGCTACTCGACCGGATATTGTGTATGCAGTGGGAGTTGTGTCTTGCTATCTGAAGACCCTGAAGCAGTGTCATGTTAACGCTGTAAAAAGAATCATGAAGTACATCAGTGGCACAAGGAGAATGGGTATAACTTTTAAGAAATGTTCAAATTTCTCTTTATGTTGTTTCAGTGATGCTGATTATGCTGGTGATACAACAACTAGACGCTCCACAACCGGTTTCGTTTTTACTCTTGCAAATGGTCCGGTTTCCTGGTCATCCCAAAGGCAGAAGTGTGTATCACTATCTACCACCGAGTCAGAATATGTGGCAGCATCCGAGGCTGTTAAGGAAATGGTGTGGATGCAGAGGTTCTTGTTAAAACTGTGTCCGAGCGATTTTGGTGTAGCAACTTTGAACATGGACAACCAGGGCGCAATCCGATTGGTCAAGAACCCTGAATACCACAAAAGGACGAAACATATCGATGTGCGCTACCATTTCATAAGGGAGAGATACGAGCGTGGCGACTTCGACATAAATTATGTTCCATCTGATTCCCAAATAGCAGATATTTTTACAAAACCACTAAGACAAGAAAAATTTGAGAAATTCAGATACTTAATTGGAGTTAAAGTAAATAATTGAATATTCGAAATGTTGTATTTTGTATTTACATTTTGCTGAAGTTTGCCTTTGTTTAAATTCTTTTGATTATTAATAATTATGAATTCAAAATTGTAAATTTTAAATTGAAATCATTCAAAAGTGGGAGTGTTAGAGAAGTATTTGAATAATTTTACTACGGCAACACTTTGTTGATACGTCTATTAAATGTATATCTATGAACTATTATTTCCAATAAATTAGTCTTCTTTCTGCTCTTTAAACCGCCAATTGTTTTATTCAAAGCCTACATTCTACAGATATTTTCTCCAGCTCCCGATACAGGCCCTCCGTACTCTCTGCTTGAAGCTGGACGAACTTCTTCTTCGCTTTTTTCTTGCAGCATCTGTATTCCATTTCGAGGTGAACTTTTTCGTCATTATTATTAGAGGGGCACTTTGACCAAGCTTTGAAAGCCGCTTTCTTCTCATTTATCACTTTCTTAGCTTCATCACTCCACCACCATGTTTCTTTGGCGTGTTGATGGTGGCCTTTTGAAGCTCCTAGCACTGATTTGGCCTTCTTTAAGCAAGTTCGCTGTAGGGAATCCCACATATTTTGTGCTCTGCACTCTTCATCCTCAGCTCCGTTGATGGTGTGAGAGAGGTAATTTTTCATTACGAAAATAAAAGCTTCGCCTTTTTCTTTGTCCAGATTGTACCACTTGATTTTCTCAGAGACCCTTGTTTGTTTGCTTTTCTTCGGTGTTTTCATAAAAATTTCTGTTAGCAGGAGACGGTGTTGCTGAACGATTGCCTCTCCCAGGATCACTTTGCAATCTTTTACCCGAGGCTTCATGATACTGCCTACCAAATGGTAGTCAATCTGAGTTTCATCTCCACCACTGCTGTAAGTGATCAGGTGTCGGCTTTGTTTGATGAACATGGTATTTAACACGATAAGACCGTGTGATTTGCACATGCTTAGGATGTCTTCACCAGGAAGGTTCCTGGTGCCATATCCTAGTCCTCCATGGCAGTCTTCATAGTCTTCGTTTGATTTCCCGACATGTCCATTCAAATCTCATCCCACAAACAGAAATTCTTCCTTTGGGATGTTCTTAAAGAGATGGTTGAAATCTACCCAAAATGCATCTTTATCTCTATGTGCAATCATTTTGGGGAGCATATGCACTAACAATATTCCACACCTCTCCTTGTATTACTAGTTTGAGAGACATCAAACGGTCGCTGGACTTCGAAATGCTTAAGACGTTTCCAAGTAGGTCTGCCGCAAGGATGATACCGATTCCGTTCTTAGCCTTTTCCGTTCCGTAGTAGAACATCTTGTAATCTTTTGTTCTAACGTCCAAGAAACGCGCCCGATTTCCGGTGTTTTTCCATTTCGTCTCTTGGACACACAAGATGTCCACCCGCCTTCTTTTCATCATCTCTTCCAGCTCGTAACTTCGACCGGTCATGCTTCCAACGTTCCAACTCGCGACCCTCAAATTGCGTCCAAACTGTTTCATTATTTTGCTAGCCCCCGGAATCCGTATAGCTCTGACCCGAACATTTCTGCTCGGTCCAGGATCAGTACCATGCACAGCAGTGGTAGTGCCTGGCGGGGTAGTGCCTTTCCTTTTTGCAAGTATTACCATAATGATACAGTTTTGCAATATTACCATATTGCGATGGTGTTTGTTGTTTAACACGTGCATGCTCCTGTTTAAGTATTGTTTGATCTTTCTTCTATGACACCGGTGATCTCCAGTCGTGTCAACCCACGGACTCGCATGCACACTTGTGGGAGGGTTTTTAAGGTAGTATGTAGTGCAAGCTCAGCAAATACCTGTCTGCACGAGCCGACCGTAATATAAGTATCCTATAATTGAAACTGTAATATGAGTATTCAATAAGAATTAAGTAAGCAAACACATTGTTAAGGTAGCTGAGTAAGACTTTTAATTCTAGCAACATAAGCATTATTTATAAGAAATGTAATAACAAATGATTGCAATAAAGTCAGTCGATTGGAGACCTTTCAACGCACTACATGGCGATCGTGACAGGACCAGAGTGTAACAAAATATAGACTACCGAAAAACAATCGCTACGCGAGAGTGCAATGAAAAACTTTCAGTGTGGAAAAAGAAAAACAATAACCAGTTGATTTTTTTTTTTTGATCAAAGAAATTTGGTGGAACACAAACGAAAGAAACAAATACGGGAATACTTAACAACAACATAAAAATAATAGACTCAGTACAAGTGCACAACGGAGAAATTACATGGCTATTACGAGTCATGCTCATCGCGATTTTGTTAATCATTCTATCTAATGTGTACAAAGCGTATCGGTATTCGCTAAAGAAAAAATATACCCAAAGAAACTCGTACCAAAATCCTTTACAAAACTGTGAAGCGGCGATTCACATTTAAACTGTGAACATAAAATACACGAATACACCAAACATAAATACGAATAGTTTATCGAAAGATCGAAAAAAATTAAATATGGAACCAACTATCAACAATTATCATAATATCGTCGACTATACGAAACTTCCATTGAGGGTAATTGCTGACACCTGATGCACGACTAAACTACAAGAATCCACTGATGAAACCTGATGACGCATGAAGCACGAGAACAATCACCACGCCATTAGAAGTCATCATCCCAGCATGGTAATAGTTAGACCTAAGCTATTGGAACCTATTTTATTGTATCACCATAGTTTATTAGAAACTAGTTAAAATAAAAATTATCATGCACATATTTTAAATTCCCCGCAAATGCCACATTCTGGCATTGAAGATTTTAAGAAAGCCTTAGAGGCACATAAAAAAGTGGTAAAATTAATTCCTTTTCACCGTGAAATTTCAAAAAACCTTGAAAAGCTAAAGGAGTACGAAAACAGACTTATAGAAACATACAACATTCTAATAGAATATTGCTTAACTAATATTAGAGATTGGTCCGCGAGTGATATCACATTTGTTCGTACTAGGCTACTAGAGGTTAGAGAAAAATTAGCTCGCTGTTTTGGTAGAATTGGATGCAAAGTTCGCATTCCCAAAGATAACACTAACATATTAGTTCCTATACGGAACGACGATTTTTCCGACAACGAATACGAATTCGAATCGTCAGAAGACGAAGATCATAAGAAAATACGGATTTCAAATTACCTACAGAACCACTCCAAACATATACTTCCAAACTCGTATTGCCATTATCTGAACAATCTTCAGAAAACAAAAGTAAGAAAATGCCAACTGAAGTATCAAACATCGAATTGCTCCGTCTGGCAGCACAAACAATAAATAAAAACTATGCAGGCGATGCAATAGCTTTAACTCCATTTTTAAATGCCGTTGACCTTTTGGAAAGTGTCGCAACGGAAAATCAAATGACTCTCTTAAGACAATTCATCCTTACAAAGCTAGAAGGAAAGGCCCTTGAGTGTATTCCATCTAATCCAACGACTATAGAAGTAATAAAAAACTCGTTGAAGAAGTCGCTAAAACCAGATTCTTCAAAAGTAGTTGTAGGTAGGATGCTGGCTATAAAAGCCAACAAAAATAATATGCAAGATTTTTCGTACCAAGTTGAAGACTTAGCGGACGCATTTCAAAGAGCCTTGGTCTTCGAAGGGATACCTTTAGAAAAGGCACAGGAAACGGCTATAGGAAAAACCACCGAGTTGTGTCGGATGAACACCACATCAAACCTAGTTAAATCTATTTTAGCTTCATCGTCATTTCCGTCCCCGAAAGAGGCTATTGCAAAGCTTGTTGTCGAAACAGCTTCTGAAGTTCAAGAGCATCAAGTCCTATCCTTTCGTTCGAACAATTATAAAAAGTTTGGGAGCTATCAAAACCAAAATAGATTCGTAAACAGCCCGCGTAGCTTCAATCGATTTAGTCAACAGGGAAATAATAATTATCGCAGCAACAGTTATCGAGCCAATTATAGAAACAATAATTCCAGACGCAGGACCCCGGAACACAATAATAGCGGTAGACAAAATTATAGAAACACTAACAGCTCAAATCAACGCAATGTGCATACGAAAAACGAGAATGCACCTCAGGAGCGTCAACTGGGGGATGCAAACAATTAAACAATAAAATAAACAATTATGTTTACACCTCAAATCCAAATTACTCCGACTTCATTGAGTTAAGGTGTACTGACGCAAAAAGACCGTGCACATTTCTGATAGATACTCAAGCTGATATTTCATTGATCAAATTTTCATCCCTAAAAAGTAACTGCAAAATTAACTTCAACAAAAAGATTAATATAAAAGGAATAACGGAACATTCTGTCTCCACCATTGGTACTATTAATAGCTCTCTCATAGGATATAATTTTGATATAGCACAGCAGTTTCATGTTGTTAATAATGATTTCAACGTGCCATCCGATGGGATTTTAGGTAAGGATTTTTTAAGAGTATATAAATGTAGTATCAACTATGACTATATGACTCTTTCTTTCTCCTTGCGAAATACACGCTTTGAAATTCCTCTTCATTCTGGCCCATCAAAGAATATTTTCTTTATTCCTGCGAGATGTGAAACCTATCGGTGTTTTTATATAAAAAATTATTCGAAACCTTTGATTGTTGAATCACAAGAATTAACTGATGGCGTCATTGTTGCTAAAAGCACCATTGACACAGCCAATCCAATTTTACGTATTATTAAAGTTAACGATAAGCCAGTAACAGTTCGAAACGATACCTTAAAAACAGAGGATTTGAATAACTACCATATATACAACATAAATAAAATAAATAATACAGAAGAAAGAAAACAGAAGGTACTTGATACTTTAAAAAATAAAATGCCTGTCCATATTCAATGCAAATTACTTAATTTGTGTAGCTAATACTCATCCATTTTTGCGCTAGAAATTGACAAAATGACAGTGAACAACTTCTATGAGCAAAAATTACGCATATGTGATCAAAATCCAGTGTATGTAAAAAATTACCGCTTACCCCATTCTCAAAAAACAGAAATCAACTCACTGGTAGAGAAGTTATTAAAAAATGATCTTATTGAAGAAAGTCGATCAAACTATAATTCACCTATTATTTTAGTCCCCAAAAAAGGTGATACTAAACGATGGAGGTTGTGTATTGATTACAGATTAGTAAACAAAAAGTTTATAGCAGACAAATTTCCACTGCCACGCATAGATACAATTTTGGATGCTCTCGGCCGAGCAAAGCACTTTTCCACACTCGATTTATATTCCGGGTTCTGGCAAATCCCGTTGCATAAAGACAGCAGAGACATTACTTCATTCAGTACCGAACAAGGTGCTTTTCGTTGGAAAGTACTACCGTTTGGTTTGAATATCGCACCAAATTCTTTTTCGCGCATGATTTCTATAGCTTGTGCTGGTCTTTCCCCAGACCAAGCGTTTCTTTATGTAGACGATCTAATAGTCATTGGGTGCAGCGAAAAACATCATCTTAGAAACGTTAAAAATGTTTTCGATGTTTGCCTCAAATTCAATTTAAAGCTAATTCACGCGCAGAAATGGAACTTTTTTAAAACAAAAGTAACATTCCTTGGTCACAAATGTACAGCAAATGGCCTCTTACCAGATGAGTGCAAAGCTGAAGTCATTAGAAAATACCCAAAACCAACTGACAAAGATTCAGCAAGGCGCTTTGTGGCTTTTATGAATTATTATAGACGAGTCATAAAGAATTTTGCAATCTTGGCAGCACCAATTAATAAATTAAGTAGAAAAAGAGTAGAGTTTAATTGGGTTGAAACCTGTGAATCTTCTTTCCAACAACTCAAATCAGAATTATTGAAACCTAATATTTTACAATACCTAGATTTTTACAAAGAATTCTCAATAACTACAGATGCATCAAAACTAGGATGTGGTGCAGTTCTTAGCCAAGTACACAAAGGGAACGATCTACCAATACACTTTTTCTCTAGAGCTTTTACAAAAGCTGAACAGAACAAGCTAATCATCGAATTAGAACTACTAAGTATTTACTATGCTATTAAACACTTTCGTCCGTATATCTACGGTACCCACTTCACCGTCTTATCAGACCCTTAGTCCATCTGTTTAGTATGAAAGATCCATCATCTAAACTAACTAGAATACGATTGGAGTTGGAAGAATACGATTTTACAATAGTCTACATTCGTGGAAAATCAAATGTTTCCGCTGATGCATTATCACGTATTACAATAGATAAGTTAAAAGAAATACCATTAGGACAATCAAAAGTGCTGGTCACGACTAGATCCAAGACTAGACGCCAGCAACAAGAAACAATAGTAAGCAACGGAACAGATGAAACAAAACATAGGGATGTACATATTTACGACGACTTTGAAAGTGGATTTGTGAAAAAGGTTCCAAGAATTAGAACAAAAATAACGCGCCGGAAAATGATACAAAGATACTTGCAAGTAATTTAGAAATTGAAATTATAAGTAATTTGAAAAAATTATTTAGTTTTAAGATTCCGAATACGGTTGTTAACGAAAAATGCATTGATAGTATTCTTTCGAGGCTACAAAAAGAAGCCAACGATCGCTCGATTCTTAAACTACAATGGCCATTAAATGATATATTTTTCAAATATTTTACAGTTAATCAACTGAAAACAGCAGGCGCTAGAATATTTAAGAATTTAAAAGTTGTACTAACTAATCAGCCCAAAAAAGTTTTAGACGAGGAAGAAAAGCAAAAACTGCTACAAAAATTTCATGACGATCCACTGATAGGAGGACATCGTAGACAAAAGAAGCTGTACGCTAAATTACGTAAAGCATTTTATTGGAAAAATATGACGCGAGACGTCGCGGCATACGTAAAAAAATGCAAAGTCTGTCAATTATCAAAAGTAAAATCAGGCATAATCGAAGAAATGTTTCTTACTCGTACACCTCAAAAAGCAATGGACATTATTATCGTAGATACAATTGGTCCACTACAAATTTCAGCTCAAGGTAATAAATACGCTATTACTTTAATGTGCGATCTAACCAAATATTTTATTACCATACCAATTGCCGACAAATCAGCCCTTACAGTAGCAACGGCTATATTCGATAAATTCATCTTAATATATGGCCCAATGCGAGAACTTCGTGCCGATATGGGCACAGAATACAGAAATGAAATTCTTAGAGAAATGTGTAAGTTATTAAAAATAGAACTAAAATTCTCGACAAGCTACCACCACCAATCGCTAGGAACAGTAGAGCGTAACCATCGTGTATTCAATGAATATTTACGAGCGTACGTCATTGATATAACAGAATGGGAAACTCATTTAAAATATTTTACTTTCTGTTATAATATAAGCCCAAACTCTGGTTTTAATGAAAAATACACTCCATTTGAACTTATTTTTGGCAAAAATGCCTCATTAGATACTTTTTTGAAAGCAGACATAGATCCTTTATATAACATAGATAATTATGCAGATGAAATTAAATATACATTAAAAACTACTCACTTAATTGCACAAAATTTATTACAAAAGCTTAAGAATCAAAATAAAGAGTCATATGATAAAAATGTAAGACCATTAGAAATAAAAATTGGTGATGATGTCTTATTAAAAAATGAGTCCTATGATAAGCATAAACTAATTTATAGTGGTCCATTCAAAATAATAAATTATATGGAGCAAATGTAGAAATAAAACTTCCAAATAGAAATTTATTAGTTCATAAAAATAGAATAGTTAAATGTAAGTTTTTTTTTTTAATATTTTATTCAGTATGCAAATAAAAACTTTAAATGTTATTATGGGAAAAAATATATACAAATATATAGAAACAAATAAATAATTTATGAGTATATAAAATAATAATGAACACATACGGAAAAAGAAAGCAGTCATAAACGAATTTTTCTTATGTTAAATATCTTATATCTTAAATATCTAAAATTCGTTTAGGACTTTACAATCAAAAAGGGGAAAGGTGTAGTGCAAGCTCAGCAAATACCTGTCTGCACGAGCCGACCGTAATATAAGTATCCTATAATTGAAACTGTAATATGAGTATTCAATAAGAATTAAGTAAGCAAACACATTGTTAAGGTAGCTGAGTAAGACTTTTAATTCTAGCAATATAAGCATTATTTATAAGAAATGTAATAACAAATGATTGCAAAAAAGTCAGTCGATTGGAGACCTTTCAACGCACTACAAGTATATGTGTCGCTAGGCTCACTTGGGTGTTATATTGCCCAGATCTGATTTGTCCCCTTAGTCGCCTTTTACGACAAGCGCTGGTTGTTGGGGGGCGCTGCAGTGATATTCTTAACCCGTCCCTGCACGGGCGCATAACAAACTGCTTATCTATAAGCAAGTGCTAAAGCCTGTGTGGACGTATGGTATACAACTATGGCGTTGTACCAAGAAAAGCAATAGAAACATTATACAAACTTTTGAAAATAAAGTTCTTAGAACGATCGTGAACGCACCGTGGTATGTACGTAACGAAGATATTCATCGAGATCTGGGAATTCCCAGCGTCGTCGAAGAGATAACAAAATTTGCGCGTAAACACAAAGATCGTGTTCACGGCCATTGTAACCGTACCGTCATTCAACTACTTGACGCGAATAATTCAATTCGTCGTTTTCAAAGGACAACACCTTTTGACCTCGCGTCATAGTATATGCCGGTCGCGAAAAAGGCAGGAACTTTCATTGAAATTTAACCTGTCTGAAGTGCTACATTTCTTTTAACTTCATACGAACATTTTTTTTTTCCAAAAATCACGTGTCTCGTAAGCGAAAATAAGACTGCTGGATAAGCGTCGCCTTAGTTGTAGTAGTTGTAGTACCATAACCACGCGCGGTCGGGCCTAATGATGTCTTAGAAGATTTTTCACCTGCTCTCAGCAAAAAAAAAAAAAAACCTTTTAAAATTTGTAACTGTTAGTATTAAATACGAAGTTAAGGCTGCCAATTCCTGTCCTAGTTTCGTGATATTCGATGAATTGGTTAAGTACTCATTCAAAATCTGGAACTGTTTCTTTAACTCTATTGTATTGCGCTTCAGAATATTTGCGGTAGAGTCTGCAGTTGAACTTTGTTTTTTGGATAAGCTCGGATAAATGATTCTCATTTGCCGTGACGCTGGAGATTTGTTCTGCAATATTCTTAGCGTAATCGTTATCTAGAATTCCAAACAGACCATGGGCCAAGCTCCCTCCTATGTCGAAGGGAGATCGTGCAATTCTAGCTTTATTGTACTTATCAGCATTAAAGTTTAGCAAAAGGATATTATTATCCCGTATGACATCGAGTCTATGTCGAACTGCTCCGACTGTCGGTATACAGTATCTCTGATGAAGAACTTTTTCTGAGCAATATTGCTCCAATCTATGAATATATGCTTCGACTTCAGGCAATTCAAACCAATATGTGGTTAAATTATAATATATATACAGGGTGATTTGCATAAGATGCGACAAAAGCCTAGGACGGATAGGTTGAGTCGAGACAAGAAAAAAATCGTATGGGAGGGGGGATCTATTTCCCCCCGGTTAGGCGGGAGGGGCAATTTTGTAAAAAAAATGACTTTAAATGAAAAAAAAAATTATTAAAAATCAACGGAAACACGTAAAATAATGTGCTATAGCTTTTTTGAAAGCTAATATTCCATTCTGTTATCCACTTTTTAAATCAAGTTGTTTCAGTGAACAGTTTTTGAAAAATTAAATTTCAAAGTCAACATTTTTGAAAAATATTTTGAATTTTTTTTTTCAAGTTGATTTTTTTCAAAATTTAGCGTTATTAACTGCCACTGATATTTTTATTTTTCAATGCTTCTCAATTCTTAATTAAATACTGAAAACCCGATGCAAAAATCTTTCTTAGTTTCTGAGATATTAAAAAAAATTTAAATTTCGTTTTCATTCAAAAAGGGATAATCTGCTCATTCAATGAAGTCCAATCATAAAAAAACCCAAAAAAAGGTTTTCTGGGAAAAAAGTACCTTTACATTTTTTTTAATATCTCAGAAACTAAGGAAGATTTTTGCATTGGGTTTGCCGTATTTAATTAAATTGATAAGAGCATTGAAAAATAAAAATATTGGTGGCAGTTAATAACGCTAAATTTTGCAAAAAATCAACTTGAAAAAACAATTTTAAAATATTTCAAAAATTTTGACTTTGCAATTTAATTTTTCAAAAACTGTTCACTGAAACAACTTGTTTTAAAAAGCGAATAAAAGAATGGAATATTAGCTTTCAAAAAAGCAATAGCGCATTATTTTACGTGTTTCCGTTGATTTTTAATAATTTTTTTTTTCATTTAAAGTAAATTTTTTACAAAATTGTCACTCCCGCCTAACCGGGGGGGAGATAGGCCCCCCCTCCCATACGATTTTTTTCTTGTCTCGACTCAACCTACCCGTCCTAGGCTTTTGTCGCATCTTATGCAAATCACCCTGTATATATGTTCCAATGGCTATTGATAATTTGTATTTTCCCTATATTTCAAAATATATTCCTACTGCGCTGTTCAATTTCTTTATGCTGGCTCGTTTAGGTTCTTCCGCCATCATTGTAGGTAAGTTTAGCAATAACAACAATCCCACAATATTTATTGGTATCGGTCGATTCTCGTTAAATTTTTCTTTCTTTTGCTTTGAGAACATTGTGATTTCACTGCTTTCGCCTGACTGACTCCCCAGAACTAAATAATAATGAAAATAATGAAAACAAAATTAGGATGATTTGACGACAAAAGCTACGGAGACAGGTGAAAGTGATTTAGTCATTTGCATAATATGGTTTTATTGTAAACTTTTTCTAATTTTTTTTCCTCGTAAAATTGTTGTGTATTTCTTTGACTTCAAAAGGACCTAACATATGTACAAGGAGTATAATTTGTTTTTTCTAGCCATGTCTTCAAGAAGGACTTTATCTCCTACCTTAAAAGTATATGTTCAACTTTTTTTTTATCTTAGTATTCTTTAGTCTTTACCTTGCTAATATCTAGATTAGTTCTTGCTATTTGATATGCCTTTTGCATTTTATGCCTAAGTTCATAAAAGTAGTTCTCATGGTCATAAATAGGAGAAGGTGGTTTCTTTATACTACTTGGGATCTCAGATGTAAAACCAAATAACACATCCATAGGTGTTAATTTTGTGCTAGAATGTGGCATATTATTATGGACATACATAGCATGACGAAGCCAGTCATCCCAATCTGCTGGGTTATCATTTGAAAAAGATCTTAAATATTCTATTAGTGGACCATGATTTCTTTCAAGGGCTCCTTTGGTTTGCGGGTGATATGTAGTTGTTCCGAGCTTAAAAATTTGCAGAAATTTGCATGTCTTTCTGAAAAGGTCACTGCAAAAGTTAGATCCACGATCAGTTAGCAGCAGTTTAGGAATTCTATATCTACTTATAATTTCATCATAGAAAACTTTTGCAACCGTTTCGGCTTTAGTGTTTGGAAGTGGATAACAATCCATAAATCGTGTAAGATCATCCTCGAATGTTAGAATGAATTTATTGCCTCGTGTAGTTGTTGGTATTGGACCTACAATGTCCATAAACACTTTGTCAAATGGCTTTTTGGAGGTTGCGGAGATAATCATCGGCATAATAGCGCGTTTTGTTTTTTTATAATTTGCGCGCACTCAAAGGGTTATGAATACCTTTAACGTGTTTACACACAGTGCGGGAAAGGATGGATAGAGAGAGAGAAAGATTGTTGGTGTAGTGGTTCTTGAAGCTCAGTTGTTTATGCTTCAGCTATTCTCCGGGGGTGGCGTCCAGATAACCGGCGAGATTTTTGTTATTATTGTCATTGCTTCTAACTCACAGTACTTTTTTCCCGATAACCGATGCCAAGGGCAAATCATCATCAACAGAGCGAACAATTTTCCAGCCATATGACCAAGCTACTGCCAGTGATATGCCTTCGCAGTAGTATTCACAGAAGCTTTTGCAAATGATCGGACTCACTTTATATATTTCATGAGAAATAAATAAATGCTTGCTGACATCAGGATTTGAACCATGAACCATTAGCGTGGCAATTGACGACGTTACAACTACACCATTGCCACCCCCGTTTGACCTTTATATTCATTTGACATTTTTTGCAGGATTTGACATAGTTTTTGATAATCTCAAACATATTCTTCCATCTATTATGTGGTCGAATGCGGAGATAAGTTTTAAGGACTCCTTGATGACCACCTAGGGGGGTATTGTGGTAGTTCTTAAAAATGCTGTAAATCTGTTCCTTATCTGTAAGTTGAATAGATTTATTTTTTAGTCTATTGTTTTCCCTGGAAGTCACTTCTTCGTCATTATTTTGACAATTTTTCTTTGTTGGCATTAATCCTTGGACTAATTGCGTCATGCTGAAAATTATGCACCTGAGCTCTGTTAGGACAAGGGTTTTTTATTTTTGTTTGTTCTGTGTTCCTAAACGACTTAAGGCGTCAGCCACTACATTGAATTTCCCTGGCTTGTGTTTAATTTCGAAATCGTATTCCGTAAGCAGTGTACAAAGTGAACTTACGACCTAAAAGATAACACGTTAAATTTTTAACTGCCCAGACCAAAGCTAATGCTTCTCTTTCTATAGTAGAATATCGACATTGCCCCGTGCAGGGACGGGTTAAGAATATCACTGCAGCGCCCCCCAACAACTAGCGCTTGTCGTAAAAGGCGACTAAGGGGACAAATCAGATCTAGGCAATATAACACCCAAGTGAGCCTAGCGACACATATACTACCATAAAAACCCTCCCACAAGTGTGCATGCGAGTCCGTGGGTTGACACGACTGGAGATCACCGGTGTCATAAAAGAAAGATCAAACAATACTAAAACAGGAGCATGCACGTGTCAAACAACAAACACCATCGCAATATGGTGCAAAAATTGTATTGCAAAACTGTATCATTATGATAATACTTGCAAAAAGGAAAGGCACTACCCCGCCAGGCACTACCACTGCTGTGCATGGTACTGATCCTGGACCGAGCAGAAATGTTCGGGTCAGAGCTATACGGATTCCGGGGGCTAGCAACATAATGAAACAGTTTGGACGCAATTTAAGGGTCGCCAGTTGGAACGTTGGAAGCATGACCGGTCGAAGTTACGAGCTGAAAGAGATGATGAATAGAAGGCGGGTGGACATCTTGTGTGTCCAAGAGACGAAATGGAAAAACACCGGGAATCGGGCGCGTTTCTTGGACGTTAGGACAAAAGATTATAAGATGTTCTACTACGGAACGGAAAAGGCTAGGAACGGAATCGGTATCATCCTTGCGGCAGAGCTACTTGGAAACGTCTTGAGCATTTCGAAGTCCAGCGACCGTTTGATGTCTCTCAAACTAGTAATACAAGGAGAGGTGTGGAATATTGTCAGTGCCTATGCTCCCCACAATGGGTGCAATCAGATAGATAAGGATGCATTTTGGCTAGATTTCCACAATCTCCTTAAGAACATCCCAAAGGAAGAATTTCTGTTTGTGGGAGGAGATTTGAATGGACATGTCGGGAAATCAAACGAAGACTATGAAGACTGCCATGGAGGACTAGGATATGGCACCAGGAACCTTCCTGGTGAAGACATCCTAAGCATGTGCAAATCACACGGTCTTATCGTGTTAAATACCATGTTCATCAAACAAAGCCGACACCTGATCACTTACAGCAGTGGTGGAGATGAAACTCAGATTGACTACCATTTGGTAGCCAGTTTCATGAAGCCTCGGGTAAAAGATTGCAAAGTGATCCTGGGAGAGGCAATCGCTCGTCAACACCGTCTCCTGCTAACAGAAATATTTATGAAAACACCGAAGAAAAGCAAACAAACAGGGGTCTGTGAGAAAATCAAGTGGTACAATCTGGACAAAGAAAAAGGCGATGCTTTTGTTTTCGTAATGAAAAATTACCTCTCTCACACCATCAACGGAGCTGAGGATGAAGAGTGCAGAGCACAAAATATGTGGGATTCCCTACAGCGAACTTGCTTAAAGAAGGCCAAATCAGTGCTAGGAGCTTCAAAAGGCCACCATCAACACGCCAAAGAAACATGGTGGTGGAGTGATGAAGCTAAGAAAGTGATAAATGAGAAGAAAGCGGCTTTCAAAGCTTGGTCAAAGTGCCCCTCTAATAATAGTGACGAAAAAGCTCGCCTCGAAATGGAATAGAGATGCTGCAAGAAAAAAGCGAAGAAGAAGTGCGCTCAGCTTCAAGCAGAGAGTACGGAGGGCCTATATCGGGAGCTGGATAAAATATTTTCCCCGGTTGCTGATGCAAACCAGGCTATCCAGGAGCTGCGAAGACACAATATGAACAAGAGTGCCACTATCTTCAAAATAGCCGCCCAAAGAAGGAAGAATGCTCAGGAGATTCGTTCGCCAAAGTTCATTAGCAATGCTCATGGCCAGCTTCTTGTGGATGACGACAAAATTCTGCAGAGGTGGCGGCAGTATTGTGAAGAGCTTTTGAATGAACAGTTTCCCCGGCTATACTTTCCAAGAGCCACCCCTAACTGTGAACAAATACCCGACATTACAGTCGAAGAAGTTAGTGAGGCGGTCAAATACTCCAAAAAACGAAAAGCGGTTGGGCCAGACGAGATACCCTCTGAGTTCTGGAAAAAGATGGGAGACATCGGGTTCAGATGGCTCAGAATTCTCATCTCCAAATTCGTGAGAGGTGATCCAATGCCGAATGAATGGAGGGAAAGTTACCTTCTCCCTGTATACAAAGGGAAGGGTGATACGCGAAACTGTGATAACTACCGTTCGATCAAGCTGATGTCACACACCATGAAAATCGTTGAGCGGGTATTAGGTGGCCGACTGCGAAAAATAATACGGCTATCTGATGATCAGTGCGGGTTTGTCTCGGGTAAACCAACCACAGATGCAATCCAAAGTATAAGGATCATAATGGAAAAACATCGTGATTCCTTAAGGGATTTGCATATTGTATTGGTTGACTTTGAAAAGGCATTCGACAGACAACCACGAGATCTGATATGGGTGGCGCTAAGACATCGAGGGGTTCCAGAAACCTATGTACAGATGATTATGGACATGTACGAAGGAGCAAAGACAAGAGTAAGATGCCCCGCTGGAGTAACCGAAGAGTTCCGAATCAAAGTCGGGGTGCACCAGGGAAGCGTTTTAAGTCCTTTGCTCTTTATTACAGTCCTTGATTATCTGCTTGAAGGTAAAGTGATGGACCCCAAGGTACATCAGTTATTCTTTGCTGACGATGGAGCCATCATAAGTGAGGATCCTACATCCCTGCAACGAGCACTTGATGTGTGGGTGGACGTTTTGGGGGAAATGGGTATCGCATAAGTTCAAAAAAGACAGAGTACTTGTGCTGCCCGTTCTCTGATCCACTCAGGCCTATTCCAGACATTTATTTGAATGGAGCAGTGCTTCCCAAGTGCGAAAAGTTCAAATATCTGGGATCTATGATCAATAGCAAAGCAACGTGTGATGACGACATCAATCATCGTGTAAGCGTAGGGTGGATGAAGTGGCGAGAAAATTCCGCTATCTTCTGTGACAGAAAAATGCCCCCTAAGTTGAAAGGAAGGCTCTACACCGCAGTTGTACGTCCAGCGCTCACATACGGTTCACAATGTTGGACGATGTACAAAAAGTATGAGAGTAAATTAACGGCAGCTGAGATGAAGATGCTTCGCATGACAGCAGGAGTGACCAAGCTTGATCGAATAAGAAGTTCGAAGATCCGTGGAAGCTTTCACATCAAGGAAACCATCGTACGAAAATTAGAGCGCGACCGGCTCAGCTGGTATTGCCACGTTCAAAGAAGAGATCATTTGTAAAAAAGGCAATATCTATGCACGTTCCAAAGACATCGCGATGTAGGAAAGGCAGGCCTATAAACGCCTGGATCAGACAAATGCGACGACATCGGCATTTCATTGGCCTCAGTAACCGAGTGATCCATAATCGGCAGGCCTGCCGATATTTTCTGAGGTCAAATAGGCGAACCCCACAGGCGGATCAGTAGAAATGCGGTGAAGTGGGAGGGTTGTGATCCCTAGTTTTCGGATCATAGCCTCGCTGATAAAAGGAAGAAGAAGAAGTAGAATATCGACATTCTGTGTTACTTAGAATCCTACTAGCAAAAGCGATAGGCAAATCTGATCCATCTTTTCGTTGAGACAGAGCTGCTCCAATTGTAGTTCCGCTAGCATCTGTGGAGAGATTGAAATCCTTAGAAAAATCCGGATAGATTAGTATAGGCGGCTTGGTTATAATTTCCTTTAAGGTCTTAAAAGCAATTTCGTACTCCGCGTTCCAGCTGACCTTTTTGTCGTTATGCGTGATATCTCTGAGTTGTTTTTCATAAATTGAAAAATTAGGAATACTCCTTCGGTAAAAGTTGACCATGCCTAAAAAAGATTGCGTTTCTTTAGAATTTGTAGAAGAGGGTATCTGTACTATGTTATTTATTTTTTGGTTGTCCGGCAGCAGACCTAATTCTGTAATTTTATAGCCAAGCTTATTTCCCGTTGAAGAAAATTACATTTTCTGGGTTGCAGCCGCAAATTGAGTTTTTCTATTCGCTCAAAAATTCTTCCGTTCACTACAATGTCGTCTAGATAGACAAAACATTTAATGCCTTGTAAACCGCTTAGCATATGATTCATCAGGCGTTAAAAAGGTAGCAGGAGCCCCTTTCAATCCAAATGGCATTCGGTTAAACACATATGTCCTGTATTTGTGCTAAAAGCGGTCAGCTTTATCTATTGTGTCCGCTAGATCTAAAGTTGAAAAATACAGGGTGTCCGCCGGGAACGTATACTACTTTGTTTTGCCGCCATTTTGGTAAACATTAGTCTTGACAGTTCATATTTGGCAGTCGTGAAGTAGACACGTGGCAAATTTATTATGGAAAAATATTCGATAAACCAACGTGTTTTAATCGTTAAAACATTTTATCAAAATCAATCATCGATTACTGTGACGATGAGAAAGTTACGTGAAATTTTTGGGAGAAACAACGTGCCAACAAAACGTACTAGTATCGTGTAGTGAATGATTTCGAAGAAAGAGGGTCTGTAGGTGATAGGCCCAAGCATGGGCCACAACGTACTGCAAGATCGGCTGAAAACATTACTGCTGTTCAAGGAAGTGTTCAAAACAATCCATCAACCTCAATTCGACGCCGTGCTCAGGAGCTTGGTCTTCAAAGAAGACTTTTTAACGCCACAACTGCATGCTTTGGGCTTGATTAACATGTGGTATCAACAAGACGGTGCCACAACGCATACAGCCAGGATTACAATGGAATTACTGCGAGACCTCTTTCCACAACAAGTTATTTCAAAAAATGGTGATGTTGATTGGCCTCCACGTCGCCTGATTTGACTGCTCCTGACTTCTTTTTGTGGGGATATCTAAAAAGCAAGGTTTATGCAAACAAACCAGAAACGCTTGAGCAACTCAAACAAAATATTTGTGATGAAATTAATGAAATACCGCGTGAAATGTGTGAGAATGTAATGAAAAATGTGCTCAAAAGGGCTCGCATTTGTGAGACTAGCAGAGGCGGACATTTACCTGATATTGTATTCCATACATAATTGCCGACATTAAATAAAACATTTATCAATATAAGATCCATTCTCTTTCATTTAATCAAAAATTATAAACAAACAAAGTAGTATACCTTCCCGGCGGACACCCGGTATCTGCTGTTTCCTAACTGATCAAAGATATCGTCAATCATAGGCAGGGGAAACGCATCACCAATGGTTATATCATTAATTTTTCGGAAATCAACTACAACTATATTTTCGCACCCCGTCCTTGTCAGTCCTCTTAGGAACCATTAGCAATGGACTATTCTAAGGACCGATCAAGGCTAAGTTCCCTAACATAAGCCTAATATGTGTTCATGCCCCCGCAGAAGAAAAGGACCCTGCCACCAAAGATTGTTTCTATGAGCTCCTCGGCAAAACATACGAGCAATGTCCTAAATACGACGTTAAAATCGTATTGGGCGATTTTAACGCCAAAATAGGAAAGGAGGACGTCCTTGGCAGGGCAGTCGGTAAGCATAGCCTACACGACACCACGTCTGATAACGGACTAAGGCTAATTGATTTCGCTGTGGAGCGAAATGTCACCATAGCAAGCACATGGTTTCCTCATCTCGATATTCATAAGCAGACATGGCGGTCCAATGATTATGTAACGATCAACGAAATTGATCACATTGCGATCGACGCAAGGCATGCCTCCAGTATTCTGGATGTCCGGACCTTCCGAGTGGCCAGCATAGACTCGAATCATTACCTTGTTGTAGCCAAGATACGAATGTGGATATCCCAATCTGAGCAACAAAGAAGAATCACTGTGAGGAAATTTAACGTCGAAAAGCTACAATCACAAGAGAACGCCAGACTCTTCGCTGAACGCGTATCCCGATATCTCTCAATCACCCCTATGCCGCCAGCATTAAGTGCCGAAGACAGTGGCAACGCTGCCAACATGCCATCAGAAACGCCGCGACTGATGTGCTGGGTCTCGCTCGCCCACCACCGCGAAACCCCTGGTTTGACGAGGAATGCTGGCGAGTGCATGTAGCAAAACAAGAGGCATACAAAGCGGCGTTGCAAAGCAAGACGAGAGTTGCTCGTGAGCTCTACGAGCAAAAGAGATGGGAAGAACATCGGCTTCTCCAAAAGACGAAGAAAGAGCATGAGAAGCGCGCGTTTGAGAATATCGAGAGTTTATGCTCCAGGAACAATGTACGGAAGTTTTACCAAAAGGTAAAAAGAACGTGTCAGAGAAGCAATACCCGTACAGAAAGCTGTAGAGATGAAAATGGAAACATCGTAGTAGAATCACAGTCGGTGCTGAGGATATGGAAAAACTACTTCTGCAGACTGTATAACGGCGACGTAGACCAAGATCCCGCTGTCAGGCAGAATGAACCATTCAACATTGACGATGATAGCCGATATTCCGTCTACCTGACCAAAACGAAGTGAGGATAGCAATATTCAAGCCAAAATCCAACAAGGGTGCTGGACCTGACGGCTTACCGGCCGAGCTTTTCAAGGCAGTTGGTAATGAATTGGTAGAGTCCGTACATCAACCCATCTCTAAGATTTGGTCAGACGAGTGCATGCCTGATGAATGGAATCTCAGCATCGTTTGCCCTATCCACAAGAAAGGAGATCCCCTCAACTGTGCCAACTATAGAGGCATCAGTCTCCTCAACATCGCATATAAGAACTTTTCTGCGATATTGCGTGAACGCCTGAAACCTTTTATCAGCAGCCTGATTGGACCCAATCAGTGCGGTTTCAGGCCAGGAAAGTCCACCATTCATCAAATCTTCACACTTCGGCAGATCCTGGTGAAAACCGAAGAAGTCCATGGTATCGATACTCACCACTTCTTTATCGATTTCAAGGCCGCTTATGACAGTATCTATAGAGAAGAACTTTATAGAGCCATGTCTAGTTTTGACATCCCTGCCAAACTTGTTTATCTGTACAGGATGGCGACGGAGAACGCTCGCTGCTCTGTCAAGGTCGGTAATGACATCGTTGAGACTTTTGATTCCAAAAAAGGTTTTAGACACGGTGACGCGCTGTTATGTGACTCCTTTAATATTGTACTTGAACGGATTGTGCGGAACTTACAAGCCAACACCGGAGGCACAACCTATCACAAGGCTGTACAACTGCTTGCATACGCGGACGATATTGACATTATTGGAAGAACTCAGCGGGCTGTCAACGGTGCGTTTGCAATCATTTAGGCGGAAGCGGCCAAAATGAGTCAACAAGAAGAGACAACCAACACCGATGAATTGGACAGAACGTCACAGTGCGCAGCTTTAACTTCGAGGTAGTGAGAGACTTTGTCTACCTTGGATCTGCTATTAACTGTAAAAACAACATCAGCGCATAAATCAAGCAAAGAATAACTCTTGCCAATCGCTGTTTTTTTGAGGCTTGTAAGGCAATTCAACAGTAAAGCCCTATCTCGAACAACTAAAGAGACTCTGTACAAGACCCTGATCATACCAGTCCTGCTTTACGGCGCTGAAACATGGACTTTATTAAAAGAGGATGAAGATATCCTTGGTCGCTTCGAGAGAAAAATTCTTCGTAAGATATTCAGTTCCGTTTACGTTGACGGGTTTTGGAGGGGAAGATTCAATCGCGAACTATACGAGCTGTACAGCGACATCGACCTAGTCAAAAAATCAGGGTATTGGACGTCTGAGATGGCTAGGACATGTAGAGCGAATGGACACCAACGCCCCGGCCGCGGTGTCTACGAATCTAACCTCGAGGGACGACGCAGTAGAGGACCTCCTCACCGTAGGTGGCATTCACTCAAGGGGTTATGAAATACCCTTAGCATGTTTACACACACTGCGGGCATTGGAAACGATAGATAGAGAGAGAGAAAGATTTGGTGTAGTGGTTTGAAGCTCATTTGCTTATGCTTCAGAGAAACTCCAGGGATGCCGTCCGGATAACTGGGGAGACAATAACTACAATTATATTATTATTTTAATTTATTTACTTAATTCCAATTGATGAACGAACATTTTTAAATTTGACTTTAGTAAGAGCTATTGTAAATAAATATATCAGCGTTTTGGAATTCAGAAGGTACATAATTGATTGAAAAATCACCTTTTTCGTATCTTTCGCGACTGAAGTGATAACGGACGTCTATATGTTTCCTCCTTATGTGAAACTCACTGAAACAAACTAAAGAAAGACATTTCCTTTTTTCAAATGGTATACCAATATTTCCACTGATGTACTTCAGGATTCTCTCAACAACATTGGCGCAAAATTATAGTTGCATAAATTACACTTTAAAAAGATTTAAGCACATAAAAGATAAGTGTGTTCCTATTTATAGTCGACATAAAACCCACTTTATAGTTATCAGAGGAAAGAGTTTATTAATCTCTGCAACGACTACGGGTTGGTAATTTTAAATGGCAGAAAGTTTGGAGACGAACATTTGCTATCCGATATGATATTGTTGTTACACATTTGCTCAACGTGTTCGCTAATAATTCGCCTATGTGCTTCTGGTAGTCGATACTGTTTCGTATTTATAGGACCTTTGCTATATTCGGTTCGAATTTTATGGTATATTGCGTTTGGGTATGGTAGTTTTTCATCATCTAGTTGGAAAATTCCAGGAAATTTTGCACAAATCTCTTCTATTGTTGATCTTTCCTCGGGATTAAGATCTTCTCGTAAACTACTTACTTACTTAGATCCTTTAACCCCTCGGGGGGCATAGGGCGTCAACCACGCCTGCGCGCCATCGTGTTCGAAGTTCTGCAACGCGTTTGAGCTGCCTCCAACTCATTCCTAAAGACCTCGATTCCTCCTCAACTGTTCTGCGCCACGTTTGCCTAGGGCGTCCCGCTATTCTGCCTGCCTGGGTGACCGGATTCCACTGCATGGCGTATTTCGCAATGGAGTTGTCTTCGCGCCGTAGGGTGTGTCCAATCCATTGCTAAGTTGTTAAGTTGAGCGCGGTTGTTAGAAGAAGTGCTCAGGGCTTTTGTTTTGGCTGTGTTTATTTTTAGCCCCACTTTGTTTGCCTCAGCTTCTAGATTTTGGGCCATCAGATGAAGATCCATTATCCGATGTGAAAGTAGACAAACATCGTCAGCGTAATCTAGGTGTTTAAGGTAAGATGTCATAGTCCAACGAATTCCATAGTTGCCTTCCGTCAATGCTGCACGGAGTACATCGCTGATAACCACCAAAAACAATAGTGGTGACAGTATGCACCCTTGACGTACTCCTCTTTGGACTTCAAAATCCTCCGACACCTTACCATTGTGCACGACGTGACACTTACCGCCCTCGTATGTAGCCTTGATAATAGCTATAAGTTTTTCTGGGATCTCGTAAACTAAGTACTTCAAAAAGCTTTTTTATTTATTCATTATGTTTATTTGAATATTTTACGCTTATTGGATATAGGAATTTCTGTGGCGCATTCAACTTTTCCTTTCTCTGATTTCTTATAGTATATAACTTGGGTGAATGCAATTGAATAGGTATATCTTTCAAAGATGCCTTTGATGTACTAACGGTGGTCATACCTTATATAATAGAACCGTTACTGATTTCAGTTAAGGAAGACGCTACATAAATTTGTGGACTTATTTCATGAGAATGACACAAGAGTTCAGTACCTTCAGCTAGATTAATTGGACATTTGAGAAATATTTCACTTCGGACTGGTATATCAGCGGTTATTTTGCAAATAAAAGTATTATTTTTATTTAATCCTATTGTTTTAATAGAACCGCCATCGTGCGAGGATGAATTAGAAACAGAATTTACTGAATCTACGGCTCCCTTGAGAATCTCAACAACTTGCGAGGGTGAAACTTGAGAGGCTCTCACAATGGATAAAGAATTTGTTGGTACTGTTGTATTCAAAGGTTGGTTTGACATTCCGTGTGAAGGAATTTCAACAATCGGTTTGGGCCTTCTATGTTTGTATATTTAAATAATATATCCTGGCCAAGGATACCATCGCAATCCAAAGCATGCATTTTTTCCGTGACAAGTAGCTTACACTTTATGGGCGGATCTAATAATATATTAGCTTCCATAGTACCCAGTGTAGTGCCCTTGGAGAAAATCCCGTTAATATCGATTACATTACTCTGATTAAAGATCGAATTCATGTCCAACAGATACTCATTTATTAAACTTATATCTGACCCAGTATCTACTAAGAAATTGAGTTTTCTTCTTAACACGTTGGCTGCCAGTGAAAATGTGCGCAAAAAAAAAAGAGAAATTTATGTTTTAAAGACAAATGTATCACCGATGATCACTATATGAAAATATGTTCAAATATGTCTTGACATACATATTATTGCTCATCCTAACATATATACGAGTATTTCTGCTGAGAAACTAGGGAAAGATTTTTGTTGTGATTACCGGTGATACACGTGGCAGCTACGTGGAATTTCCACTATACCAGTGAAGGTTTTGTATTTTCTTCAATCACCCGACCTGCTTCTAGTTTTTTGGATAGGCACTATTCTTCTCATCCCAACGTTTTTTTGTGTAGCAATTGGAAATTTCGTGCCCGACCCTTAAACAAAAATCGCACCTTTTTATGTTGGGTTTATTTATTTTTTGAATCCGATTAGAATTGGCTGCTATTACTGACGGAATTTTGCTCCTGACGTATGTTATTCTTACTACAGGTATTGTTATTACCACCGTATTCCCGACAATTTATACAGAAAGGGGTACTTTGTCTAATTCTTTTCCTGCACTCCTGTTAGGTGTGATAGAACTTGCCGCAGAAATTGCAGTTTACTACTTTGTTAGCTCCGCTCTGGGTGTTATGTGAATACATAACATTTGGAGAATTTTGTTGATATGTGGAATTTTGAAGGGATGTTGGATTTGAAAAAAATTTGCTGATGATATGGAGACATTGAAAAATTTTGTGAGAAATTATGGTATGGTTTTTGCGAATATGTTCCATGGTGCTTTGCGGCCATGATGAACAAGAATATGGAATCCAAGCCTACTTGGAACGGCACAATACTAATCGTTTCCATTTCCAATTTCAAAAGGCTTTGGCAAAGTTTTGTTAAAGATGTCTCCTGGGAAGTTAACACATATTGCCTGATTATTGGGTTGCATACACCTGACTTCATGGCATATGTTGCGGCGAGCTCTGAATCCGTACTCAGAGGTTTTGCATTTGTTGGAAACAGTTCACTAGCAGAGCACTTGCATTCAGCGACCAGATTTTGTACTCTGAGCATTCCGCATTTCTGTGCGGAACTGCCTACCCTGTCTTAAATCGTTGGACAGTTTTTCGTGGCATAAAGTGACCTCGTAGTAATTTTTCGAACTCGGCCAAGGTCGAAAACTTTGAGTTTTGCATAATCAAGTATGCATTACCTCGTAATTTTGTCAAAATGAGGCGGCAAAAACTTGTTTCTTGGTTTGGCGATAAACATGCCTTGACCTGTCTGCAACAGTTTAAGAATGCTTGCAGCTCTGAAATTAGTCTTTCATTTTGTTGGTCATTGAAAATAGGTATCAGGTTTGATACTAACTGCATCATTGTGCCTTGTAGGGTGCTAAACGAATATGAGTCGTCAATGCCCAAAGTTTGATTGCTCTGATCAGTTTATTTTCCTGTGGCGTCTATTTTTGGAGATGAATGAGAATCTTCGTTTGTCATAATCGAAATTGGATTACTTGAATGAAAATTTTCGAAGTCGTGCAGATGGGATCTGAACAATTTTGTATTTTTATAAAATTCGCTGTGCCTAGACGAGCCTACTTGATTTTCAAACTTATTTACTAAATCTTCTAGTTGCTTATCTAATTTCTTATTATCGGTAATTAAACTACGTAACTTACTTTCCCTTTTGTGTGTAGCTCAAGATCTGAGTCGCCTTAGATTTATCGATGATTCCGCTTCCTCGCCTTCTGTTGAGGTTCATACGCTGTCTGTCTCCTCTTGAATTTGTTGTACTTCCGTTTGCACTCTTGTCACTTCATGGGTGGGTGTTCCCTTATTCATGTGAATTATGTTTCTTAAGGCGTATTTATTTATTCATTTTATACATATATATACATTTTTTTTTTTTTTTTGTTAATTGTTTCGCTTTGTGTTCTTTAGCGTTTAGTCCAGCGCCAAAGTCATATAATGCGCACAAATTATAACTATTATTTTTTCTTTATATTCACTTTGCGCTTATTATTTTCGGCTTCTTTTGCTTGCCGAAGACCACGATAAATGATGGTGTAGTGATTAAATGTGTTACTGCTGGTTTTAGCTTATTTCTGTTGAATTTTTCCATGAACTTGAGTTTTTGTTCTCTTTTGTACGTACTTCTTTATATGCAATCTCTTTTTTTTTCACTCGATCACTTGGTTATGATTACCGGCTGCGCCAATTTATATGTTGTATAATATTTATATGTTGTATAATATAAACTACTCTTCTTCGTTTCCCAAATTCATCTCGACTCTCTAGTCAAAAACGAAGTCGAATGTGGTGTCGTGGTAGCGATCAGGCAAACACACGTCGTGGGAACTTAAAAGTTCGCACGGCATGATAAATGCAACTATGCGTTCCTTTACCTGTTTCGCGTGCATACAGTTCTAGAAGGGATACAGTTGCACAGGTAGAATTTTGATGTGCATACTGTTCCAGACGAGATCCAGTAACGCAGACGATATTTTACACCACATGCCGAGCCAATGGAAAGTTGAGGAAGTCATTATGGTTTTAAAACCAGGCAAACCGCCAAATGAGGTAAAATCGTATAGACCAATTTCGCTTCTTCCAGTCATATCTAAAATTTTCGAGAGGATATTACTAAAGCGTCTTCCACCGGTTATAGAAGAAAATAATCTTATCCCTGACCACCAGTTTGTGTTCAGAAGTAAGCATTCGACGTTTGACCAGGTGCATAGAATTACTGACGTAATAGAAAAAGCACTTGAAGAAAAAAATATTTGCTCAAGCGTATTTCTTGACGTCTCCCACGCCTTTGATAAGGTGTGGCATGATGGCTTGAAATGCAAACTACGACAAGTTCTCCCTGTATGCTTATACGATATTCTAGAATCATATTTCCAGAATAGACTCTTTCATGTTAGACATGCAATCGAATACTCAGCTCAAAAAAATGTTGGCCAGCGTACCGCAAGGAAGCGTTCTTGGGCCGCTTCTTTATTTGTTTTATACTCGTGATATACCGAACGAAGATAGCACTCTCCTTGCTACATTCGCCTTGCACCGCTATTTTAGCAGTAGGCAAAACCATCAAAGAAACGACTGCAAAACGCGCTGGATAATGTAAATGAAAGGCTCGCCCTCAACGAATCTAAATCTGTTCACGTGAATTTCACTTACAAGAAAACTAATGACTTGTCAATTTTCCTAAACTCGGCCCGAATACCTTTTGCAAACGACGCAAGGCTGAAATGGAATTCGCACGTGAAAATGAAACGTAAAGAACTCGAAATCAAATATAGAGAAATGGACTAGTTACTCGGAAAACATTCCCAGCTCAGTTCTGAGAACAAACTGCTTTTATACAACCAAGTGCTAAAGCCGGTGTGGACCTACGGTATACAACTTTGGGGTTGTACCAAGAAAACAGATGCCAATATTTTCCAATTTTTTCAAAATAAAGTGCTAAGAGAAATTGTCCAAGCACTGGAACTTGTCAACAATATAGTCCTACAAATTTTGGATGAGAGCAATTTAATGCGCCGACTACAAATGACGAAACCTTTCAACTGGGCGAGATAAGGATTAATCGCGTCTAGTTTGCGGAACATGCATGATCTTTCAGTGGAAAGTAACTTGCCAACCGTTTTTATTTCGTGGTAGAAAAATTGCTTGATAATTTCTTACTTAGTTGCGATATCTAACTAATTTATATTGAAGGGTGGTGTTTTTTTAGTCAGTAAGAATCTGACACTACTATGAGCACGCGCTTGCTATTCTCATAGTGTCTATGGAATTAATAAATATATAAAATTTGCAGAAAAGAAAGTACACAGAAGGCCCCTTATATATAAACATCATGAACTAGAAGTATCTACCAAAGTCGTAAGATTAATTGAAAACATTTACAGCACAACTAAATTGCAAAAAAATATATTTTGGGCTAAGTAACTGAATGGGTTAGGAGCATCACATGGGCTGAGATGGGAAATTCGAAATTTGTCAGTAAGATAATGGGATATTCGAAGACAGGAGCTACTAAACTAGAAAAAATAATGAAAAATGAAGAATTGCAAAGAAGGAGTATGGAAAGTCAAGCCAGAATTTACAAACATCTTGACCATAGTAAGGGAATATTATACCTCAAAGATAACTTTGACCAAAATAAAATAATGTAGATATTTAAGGCCAGGTGTGATCTTATAGTACTGAATGGTAATAGATTTAGGGAAAATGTATCAAAGTTATTGTCAGTGTGCAATTTAGGAGAAATAGAAACCTTACATCATTTTATAGGAGATGCTGAGATGTAGGTACTTCGGGCAAGAGAGGGTAGTAGATAAAGATATCATTGATGAATTAAGTGGAATAAATAATTGGGAAAAAGTAGTTTAATACTATATATACCAATAGCGTTAATTAAACCATTAGTATGCAAATTGAAAATAACGAAACTAAAATAAAAATAAATTTAATATATGAAATTAAAATAAGAACCACCGACAGGCGACTATAGTCATTGTCGAATATTTCTTTAATTTCCTTAAATTTGTTAGTTATAAATTACATGTTAATTAATTAATTAAACTGAATTATATATACTTAGTGCGTAAGCGAAATTGTTTTTTTTTTTATGAAAACAAAGAAAGACTTACTACTACTAAAGATAGGGGTTTCGACACTGTTAACTGGTTTTGAATCCATTCATTAATTGCTGCAGAATTGGCATTCCTTCTTCACGATCACATTGTAGGTTATTGGTCAAATCAAAACAATATTTGTTTTCACCGATATTTGAGTTTTTCTTAGTGATCTCTCCTCCTACAGAACTACACACCTCGCCGTGGTGTAGGGGCCTAGTAATGGTCAAGGATTCTCGGGTATTTCCCCAGATGAGACACGAAGCTAAGATGTAGTCGTCCTAATCCCTCCCCTTCATATCCTATCCTTTCCTCTCTCCTCTCTGGTGGGCCGGATCAAGGTGTAATACGACCCGTGCCGAGGATCAGCCTGGCTGGGGCCCCACTTTAAATAATAGTCCAGCCGCTAACGGAGTATCCGGATACCTGGCGACCTTCGGATAAGCCTGCCTTGCCTGTTCAATGCTGATCTCTGTGCAGGTCGACCTCCCATTCTCCGCCACTCGTGGGTCCAAACATGAATAAATATAAAACCAAAATAACCAAAAAAATATAAAAAAAAAGTGAAAAAAGAGGACGGTCCTCTTAAAAAACCGTCTTCCAGCCTCCTGGGAAGCTTATCCGCAAGCTCTGCTATGGCAATTCCGTCTAGCGCATTGGCCTTGAGGCCTAGCACTAGCGTTGCGAGCAGTTGTAAGCAGGTGGACGTCCCCATGAAACGCGAGGGGCAAACCCCTTAATATCTCTCCATCTTCAGGGACAGCTAACTGTTCGAAGGATCCACATCCCCTTCTCAAATCCCTTTCAGGGGCGACGGACGGCTCCCTCCAAGATCGCCGCCTAGCTTATAAGCTAATTTGCCGCATCCAGGAAATTTCTGAGCAGGACAGAACTCAGAAGCATAAGACTTCTTTAAGCTGGGCACTCAAACGTGTCCAGCTCCCCCGCGACTTATCCAGTAAGGTCTTATCATCCAAATGCCAAAGGTTTTAAGATGAGTCTCCCACCCTAGCCAAAAAGATCAAGGTAGCACCTTCCATCGCCACTACCAAGCCCTTCAACCAAGTGCTTAAGGCACACTTGGAGATCGCGGTCGTTGACCATAGCGATCCGGATGGCAGCATTACGGCGGATAAGTGGAGGAAGGTGAAGATTAAACTCGCCACCAACTGTCTCCAAATCCTACGTGACCATCCCGGCCCTGATGTTTCCTACAGGGATGGTGGCTGGCATCATGTCAAACTAATTGCCTGCGCTGACCAAAGATCGAAAGGTCTCTACAAACTTGCTGCCTCCAGATTAGGACAGGTTTAGCCAGGTGCACAGTTGGAGGTCGTGGAAAAGGACCAGATTCCAAACCGACCTAGAACTCGTGCTACCATTCCGGCTGAACCCTTTGATCCTTAAATTATCCTTGATATTTTAAAAGCAAACAACAGGTCCCTTCCTACCCATAATTGGAAGATTGCCAAAGTGGACGAGCAGAGAGGAGATGTCAGAAGTGTCATCATTGTTATCAATGAAGAGTCTCTGGCCCCCTTGGCATCTTCTAAAGGGGTAGTCAATTATCGATTCAGCTCCATCACTCTGAAAGTTTACAAATGTGACGAGAAGGAGCTCGAGAATGTAGCTCCCAAGCAGGATGCAGTCCCTTCTGCACCAGCTAAGAACATCTATCCTTCCGGGCCCCTCCCCTCGCTCCCTTGCGCCGATCCATCTCTTTCGGGGGTTGACTCCTCGTCGACAGACACCGAAATGGTTGACGCTCTCCTAAAATTGGACTTTTCTGGTGCTCCCTCTCCCTCACCATCACTCCTGGACAGTGACTCTAGTGGCCTCTCTCTCGAGGATGACCTTCTGTCAACAGATTTAGAGGAAGCCAACAATACCGTGGTAATGGTATCTGTAGCGAGAAGTTACTCCAATGCTGCGGATCTTTCAGATTAACCTGCATCACTCCATCACGGCTTCGGCCTCCTTTATTCTCCGGCTCAACAAATACGGGGAAGACTTAGTCTTGATCCAGGAACCATGCGTTGTTGGAAACCGGGTTTGTGGACTCAAGACTCCAAACTACAAATTAATCTACGCAAGGAAGGAAGGTAAACCGAGATCCTGTATCCTTGCGAAAACCCATCTAAATATCCTTTCACTCTCTAATTTCAGCAATCAAGACATAGTCGCTACCAACCAGAATTGCGATCAAGAAATTACTGGCTGGTATCGGCTTATTTAGCTCACGATCTTGTGGGCTTAACTTGGTTAAGGACTGGAGAGTCTCTGAAGAGCACTCTTTTTCAGACCACCGTTACCTCCAATTTAGTCTTGATGACTACCTGCCTGATCACAAGGTTTTTAGAAATTATAGGAAAACCAACTGGTCCCTTTATAGGAAACGTTTATTAAGGCTTATTCCCTCCCACCTGCCTACTGAACCTTCTTGAACTGAGGACTTTGACAATCTAGCCAACACCCTAACATCGGCACATCGGTGCCATGTCCGAGGCTTGCCCACTCCGCAAACCTCGTACTCTTAGGAAAGACAGTAGGCTCCTTTTTAATACTGCTAAAAGCTCCCGTGAGACGGCCGATTCGGACTCCTATAAACTGTCTCTCAGGAAATAAAAAATCTCACTGAGGAAGGAGCAACGACGATCCTGGAGACTCTTCTGCGACAGCATTCAATAGTCCGCGGAAGCTCCCAGGTTGCGGAAAATCCTCTCTAAAAGCCCTTCTATATCCAGCTACCTTCTGCATCCGGATGGTCACTGGACCTCCTCTGCTGAGGAATCCATTGACATCTTACTGGATTCTCACTTTCCTTGTAGCTTCCCTGTTGCTATATCGCAAGTGGGAAATCGTCCCCCTCAACCTTGCAGCAACTCCTTAGTCTTGATAACTACAGAAAAGATCCGATGGGCCATGCGCAGCTTCAAGCCCTTCAAGTCCCCAGGACCTGACGGTGTTATTCCAGCTGAAATTCAGCAATGCGAGGACATTGTGCTTCCATGACTCAAGGTTATCTTGTCGGGCTGTCTAAATGTGGGCTATATTCCCAAACTTTGGACCGAGGTTGAAGTCATATTCATACCTAAGGCTCGCACGTGGAACCAAAGGATCTCCGACCTATCAGTCTATCGTCCTTTCTGCTTAGAACCTTAGAAAGGTTAATTGTTATCCATCTTCGGCAAAGTATTAGCCCAGCTCTGTTCTCGCCGTCCCAACATGCGTACTGCAAAGGCAAATCGCTTGAGACAGCCTTACATTCGCTTGTGCGCACCATCGAAAAATTATTGAGCATCAAAGAATACACCCTTGACATTGAGGGAGCTTTTAACAATGTCAAATCAAAGGCGATTACCGACGCACTTGTAAATATGAAAGTGGATACTTCGCTCGGTGTGTTGATCAATCAATTACTTACATGCAGGATTATTAACACACAGCTGGGCGGAGCATCGGCCAGAAGAATTCCTCGCTGCGGTACACCTCAAGGTGGAGTCTTGTCACCTCTTCTGTGGAACTTGGTAGTTAATGAACTACTGATGGACCTGGATACGTTAGGTTATAGAGTGATCGCCTATGCTGATGACATTGCTATTGCTGTCTCCGGTAAATACCCGGACACTCTCAGGGAAATCCTCCAATATGCTCTCCTTCGGCTCACCAAATGGGCCTCCAAATGTGGACTGGGGGTTAACCCCCATAAAACGGAACTCGTTCTCTTCACGAGGAAATATAAAGTTCCCCTCATAGACCCTCCTATAATAAATAGCACCAGTCTCAGCTTCTCTGAAAACGCAAAATATCTGGGTCTTATTTTGGATAGGAAATTAAACTGGAAGGCCAATCTACTAGAGCGCGTCAAGAAAGCTAATGTAGCTCTTTATTCCTGTAAAAAGGCTATAGGTAGGAGCTGGGGTATTAAACCTCAAATCACTCATTGGCTATACGTGTCCGTTATCAGGCCCATACTACTATATGGCGTGATCGTATGGTGGCCTGCTCTTGACAGGGCGGTCCACCTCACTCAACTAGCTAAGGTACAAAGATCTGCATGCATCTGAATCAGTGGTGCACTGAGAACTACTCCATCCGCGGCACTGGCCATTTTGTTCAACCTGCTATCTTTAGATATTTTCGGCAAACAGATGGCTGCCTGTGCGGCCATCCGCCTGAAAGCCTCCTCTCAGTGGACTAGCTATCGCTTAGGCCACTCCTCGATCCTTGGTCTTCTCAACTTCAAACACGAAAACACGGACTACACCCCGCCGAAACTGAGATTTGACTGTAACTTCCGTACGAGCATCCCTAACCGGGATATATGGGACATTTCCCCCCCTGTCGGTGGTAGTTCGGTTCACTTCTTTACAGACGGATCTAAGACGGAGGGTGGGGTGGGTTCTGGTGTTTTCTCCGAACAGCTCAATTTGAGCATCTCTTTCCGCCTCCCTGATCATTGTAGCGTTTTCCAGGTGGCAATCATGGCGATTAAGGAAGCCCTGTCCTGGCTGAAATGTAATGTATTATCTGTCAGGGATATTAGCATTTTCACTGACAGCCAAGCGGCAATCAAGTCCCTGGAATCGTTCTCCTTCACTGCCTTAAACTGTCGTCTATCTCTTATGGAGATGACAAAGCAGTTCAACATTCACCTGTGCTGGGTGTCGGGCCACAGGGACATTCCAGGTAACTGAAGGACTGACGACCTCGCCAGACAGGTTACCACTCTAAGGATTTTGCCTGACAGGCAAGCCCTGGGTATGCCCCTCGCTACATATAAGTATCTACTAAAGCTGAACGCTATTAGCACGACCAACCTCAGATGGGGAAACGGCTCAACGTGTCACATTTCGAGACAGATCTGGCCTAAGCTAACGTAGTGCCAATCTGATCAAGTTAAAGCGTACACAAATCAGCTGCATTGTCGGTGTTCTCACTGGACACTGTCTTATAGGCCAACACGCCAAAAGACTTGGTCTCTTCCCCAACGACTTCTGCAGAAGCTGTAGGGACGAGGAGGAGGAGGAAACCATCCTCACCACCTATGCACATGTCCAGCCTTGTCGCATAAAAGAATGCTCCATCTAGGGTCCCCCTTCCTTGACGACCTCTAAAGATCGTAAATTGCAACGTACGTCCTCGATTTTGTGCAATCGTACAATAACTTTAGCAATTTTGTTGGTTTTGAAGTTAAAAGTTCATGTGATGTCAACTAGGATAGATTTGTCTGTCTCAGCAGTTTGTGTCGGCAAGTGTACAACAATATTTCTTTCATTTACCTTCATCTCAAGAAGTTCTACTTGTCATTCGAGAGCATTACAGCGGGCTTTAACTTGCTCCATTTGAGATTCCAATGCTAGATAACTTCCTCTCAGTGATTGTACTTCGATGCAAATGTCAGCTACGTCAACTTAGTAGGCAGATTTTTCAACTTCCTGTCTAACAAGGTTGGCGTGGAACTTTTTACTATAGCCTCGAGATCAATGATTGACATATTGCCAACCAAATTTCGACTTGAAGTCACGGCATGGTTGTAAACTAATTCCAGGGAAGTTTCAGTAATACCTAAAAAAAGCCGAATCTTGCACCGACCCATTGCACTGACGTCCCTCGGATGCTCGCTATGTATGTCAACAACAAACTCTGTTGAAATGACCATATATTCGAAATCTCGAAGAATGCAGCGAAGTGGTAAGGTTTCCTAGAACGGTTTAGGAATTATTTCCCCACTTCGGATTGGGCTTTGATTTATAAGGCCGAGACTATAACGCTCAAATCTGGTCAGGTGCACAAAAACCATATTGCACTTCCTAGTAGTATACAAAATCAAGCGATAAAACTTGTAGAAGACATGAATATATCGAACAGCATTGTTTCGCTTGAACATGTATCCTGGCTATCCCCTGATATATTCGGTTGGGTGCCAAATGGCCCAAAACCAAATCGCCCAAAATGGAAAAAACTAAAAAAATGTCAAATCATCCAAAAAACAGGTTGGGCGATTTAACATTTTTATTTTTTGAGCGATTTGACATGATGTCAAAACACCCAAAAAAGTGATTTTGGGCGATTTTGTGTTTCGGCTATCTTAAGTCGGATCTGTGTCATATCGCCCAACACCAAATCGCCCAAATCTGGAAAATGTCACATCGCCCAACATTTTTGGGCGATTTAACACTATGACAGATCGACCAAGACATGAAATGTCAAATCACCCAAAGCAGAAATGGGCATTTCATCGCAATTTGAAAATACCAACACATAGGAAGGTCAAAAAAGACGACCAAATTGAAAAAGGTTGAAAACATTTATTTTCCGCAATTTTGGGCGCAGGGACATTAGTCCCCGGGGCATAAGTCCCATCGCATTGGGACATAAAATGTTGCGTCTTATGTCCCACCTACAAACCTCTCAAGGAAAACAACGGCCAAATAAGATGGAGCATACATAAGTCCACAATGTATAAACAGTGCAATGTGTAAGGTGGGGCATGCTGGCCCCCTGCAAGCCCCCTGCTAGGGGTCACTGTTGGATTTGAGGCGGGTGCGAGGTTGGGTGCGAAACATGGATATAAAGGAACTTTGCATACACGCATCCTCGCACCCACCTCAAATCCAACAGTGACCCCTAGCAGGGGGGTTGCAGGGGGCAACATGTTCCCCCTTACGCATTGCACTGTTTATGCATTGTGGACTTATGTATACGCCTCTTCGAAAAAAAAAAAAAATTTTGATATGCATATGTGTGTCCCTGCGCTCATATTATATTCATTAATAATCGGAAATGAAGGATTGAAGAAATGGATGTATTGCCAAAAAAAACGTAAGCTGCATTGAGCCTTACTTACGACGTCAATCGCGCTGATTGCTTTGTCAGGCTCACACTTACAGTTACGGGGAAACAAAATCGCTCGGTGGGGGGGAGGGGGGTCCGCGCGTGGTTGCGTGGCATATGCAAGCAGTTGTACAGACTTGTAATAGATTGTGCCTCCCGTGTTGGCTTGTGAGTTCCGCACAATCCGTTCAAGTACAATATTGAAGAAGTCACATGACAGCGCGTCACCTTGTCTAAAGCCTTTTTTGACATCAAAGGTCTCGGTGAGGTCATTACCGACCTTGATGGAGCAGCGAGCGTTCTCCATCGTCAGCCTGCACAGACGGACAAGTTTGGCAGGGATGTCAAAACTAGACATGGCTCTATAAAGCTCTTTTCTATAGATGCTGTCATAAGCGGTCTTGAAATCGATAAAGAGGTGGTGAGTATCGATTTGGAATTCTTGGGTTTTCTCCAGGATCTGCCGAAGTGTGGAGATTTGATCGATGGTGGACTTTCCTGGACTGAAACCGCACTGATAGGGTCCAATCAAGCTGTTGATAAAAGGTTTCAGGCGTTCACACAATATCACAGAAAAGATCTTGTATGCGATGTTGAGGAGACTGATGCCTCTATAATTGGCGCAGTTTCATTTCATTTATTTAATCAATAACAAACACAGTAAGAATATAATCCTTATTAAAATAGTGCTGTTTACATTTTGTTTAAGATAAGGTGATAGTAGTTATTAGTGCATACATATGCATTCATAATAAAGCAAGTAACTTAGAAATTGTAATAAAAAAAATAAATAAATAAATAAATAAATAAAGATTCGTAGGTTGAAAATGTATAAATTATATCTTAAGTTATTCACAAACTACAGCTCTCTAAATATCAGCAAAATAATCAAACAGAATATTCCGAAAGTAGCTTCTTCTCAAATTTAAAGGCAAGCTGTTCCATGATTTTTACAGTGCAACAAAAGAATTGATTTTGCGAGGAAACCGACATAGCCCGTGGTAAAACAAAGCCTAAGACCCGTGACGATGTAGTAAATTGTAATTTAGAGTATAGGTATGAGGGTTCTTTAGACTTTACGATTTTATTCAGACACAAAATTGATTTAAACGCAAGGTATTTGTCAAGTGAACAGTTAAGTACTTTACAGCTAAATGCAGAGATATGGTCATACCTTCTTAAACCATATACATAGCGAACAGCATTATGAAAGGCTACATTGAGCTTACGATTGCTAATATAATCTCTTTGAGAAAATAGTTCGCAACCATAAGTAATCATAGGAACTATGAGTGTTCTGACTAACATCATCCTCGTCGATATTGGCGTGTAGGGTTGCGAGAGATATAGGGTTTGCAAACAAGTGTAAATGCGGGAACATATTTTAGTGATGTGTTCATTCCACTTTAAGGTGCAATTGAACACTATACCAAGATTATTAACTTTTTCGACGTAGTTTAACGGAGTTGAGCCGAGGTTAATAGTTGGGAAAGCTGAGGTATCGATTTTACTTTTGTATATCACTATGCATTGTGATTTCTTAGGATTTAAGGTGAGTCCATTATCATTAGCCCAAATACATATTTGGAGGAGATCGTAATTCATGGCCTCGATAGCAGAGTTCGTTTTCTCCAACGGAGACGCAAGGTATACTTGCACATCATCAGCAAATAAATGAACAATACTATTTTTCACAACGCTAGGCAGGTCATTAATATACAGTGAGAATAAAATTGGCCCGAGGATGGATCCTTGTGGTACTCCTCTAGAGAGTGATAACGGTAAGGAGGTGCTATCATTCACGTAGACAATCTAATCTCTGTTCACTAAGTAAGAACTTATTAATCCAGCCGCAGAGTTTGAGAACTGAAAGATATTGCTAAGCTTGTTAACTAAGCAGTCATGATTCACGGTGTCGAATGCTTTCGAAAAATCCAACAGCGTCAAAAACGATAACGTCTTGGCATCCATTGAAACTCGAATATCATCCGTGACTTTGAGTAATGCCGTTATGCAGCTGCGTTTTTCTCTAAATCCTGATTGCAGAGGAGATAGTAATTCATTCTGGTTTATAAATGAGGAAATCTGCCAGAAGACTAACCTTTTGAATACTTTTGATAAATGGGGGAGAATTGCAATTGGTCTATATTCAATTGAAGCATAGGGAGATGAGCGTTTCTTTGCTATTGGAATTATCTTGGCGTGTATCCATTGCGAGGGAAAGCTGGAGGTTAAAAGAATCGTATTAAAGATATGGGTTAGGAAAGGTAGAATTTTGGGAAGGATGATTTTAATGAATAAGGGGTGAATTGAGTCAATCCCCATGGCGTTTGATTTTATGCTCAAAATTGCTTTAACAACATCCGTTTCCTCACACCTGTGGAAAAAAAAGTAGGTTATTCTGCTCAATAGGATTCACAGATGAATTAGGAACATAGGTAGAAGGGACTGATGATATTTTAGCAAAGATGTCGTTGAGTTCGTCAGCATTAATATTTTCGGGGACCCTACTTTGACTCTTCCCAGTGCAACATTCCCTAACATTTTTCCAGAGTCGTTTTGCTGGTAATGTATGGCTTAGTTTCTCAGAGAAATAAATTCGCTTGTTTTGTTTGATAAGGTTCGTAACTGAATTCCTAAGCCTTTTGAAGCATTCATAGAGAACAGGAACTCTAAAATGTTTCCATCGTTTAAAAGCACGATCCCTTGCCTTAATCATGTTCAGCACATTATTTGAGAGCCATGGACGCTGGGGATTGCTTATAACCTTCATTTTATAGGGCACGGATTCGCTGAAGATTTGGGCAATATTATGCTGAAAGAATTCTATTTGGTCTTCAGTCGAGGACATTTGGTAGAGATTTTGCCAATGCACGCTGTCTAATTTTAGAATAAGACTTTCATTGTGAATATTCTTAAAATCCCACAAATATAAATTACGAGGGCTATAGCTTTGTTGTATAGCATACGTTATAAAGACGAGATCGTGTTTAGAGAAGGCTGGAGCTAACACCTGATCACAGAAAGTTACTTTTCCGAGACGGCTTACAATGATAAGATCAAGTAACGATTGGGATTGGCATGAAAAGTAGAATTAACAGGTGTGAGGTTATATGACGACATAAGACTGACAAATGGTTGCGATTGATGAAGATCCAGGAGGTTGCAATTGAAACCTCCAGCTATGATGACATTTTCATAATTACAGGAAATTTCTTCAATTGTAGAACAAAATACATTAAAGTCAACATGCCTATTAGACCTGTATACACATCCTACTAAACATTTTTCTGTACTCAAAGACAATTCAACAAAGATAAATTCAATAGGGTTATCTACAACAGACATAAGTATCAATTTATGAGCAATGTATTTGCGTATATACAATGCAATTCCTCCCCCCCTTCTAGCTGGCCTGTCATTTCTTACGAGTTTGTATCCACTGAGATGGTATATGTGGTCAGGTACTACCGATGAGAACCAAGTCTCTGATACACAGATGACGTCAATCATCGAACCCTCATACAACTCTCTGAATTCATCAATTTTCGGGAAAAGGCTTTGCGCATTGATATGGCAGATGCGTAAACCTTGTTCTTTCTGACAAAAAATATTTAACAAAGCCTTTGTTACATTGTAGTCACCATTGGAACAGTTAGTTCTGTAATTTCTGTCCATGGAGGCTTATTGATTGGGAAGCCAACATAAGAACTCGCGAGACATTTCCCTGAAAATTTTGCAGATAAATAAGAGTATAAGTTAGAGAATATTGTTAAATTTAAATGTACAAGAAAAATTGAAGGAAGATTAAAATAAAATAAGTAAAACAGTTTGAAAGCTACTGATAAATACATTATATTCATAGCACTTGTTGTTCACTGCGGGCAATGACGTCACTCAGGGTTTCGACACTGTCGATGGGTACAGCTGACTGATTGTTTTGACATTTGATGTAAACACGTCCTCGTGAGATGAAGGCAGATGCAATTTTGTGTTTTCTTTTAAATTGCATCGCATGCTGAAGAACACTCCGGGTATCAGGTGTAAGGCAATCATGAACATAAATAGGCTTATCGGAATCTAGTCCCACATCCGTAAGACAGAGCTGTCTACCATTAATTTTCCGAAAATCGGCCAGTGATTTCATAACAAGACCTTTTTCGTGCGTGGAGTTAAATTTCATGATAATGATGGAATCCGTGGTGTTTTGTTTTGGCCTGGTACGAAATATTTGTCGAAGAATTGGTGGTTGACGGCCCAAAGAATGGCAAAAATGGTTGAAAATGAGTTTTAGATTTTCGTCGGGACGGGAAGGAATACCAACAAGAATAGCATCCTTAGCAATGTTCCTTTGTTGCTGTTCGTGTAATTGTGTTTTGAGAGTGGACACTTCAGACTTTAGATTGTTTACAGAGTCGATGCTCTCCTCAAGTACACTTATTCTTTGACTAAGAACAGACATCTCGTTTTTTATTAGTTGGTAGCGCTCTACCATTCTGTCTTCGGCTTGGGATATCTTCAACGATATGTTTTCCTCCAGGTTGCATAATCTACCACGAATAGACTCACCTTGGTCTTTCACTTCCTTTCATAGGAGACACAAGTCATTGGTTGTGGTTTGCATTTTGTTCGATTTCGTCGCCGCCGCCGGTGAGTTGACAGATCCAGTTTTTTCGTGGCATAAAGTGACCTCGTAGTAATTTTTCGAACTCAGCCAAGGTCGAAAACTTTGAGTTTTGCATAATCAAGTATGCATTACCTCGTAATTTTGTCAAAATGAGGCGGCAAAAACTTGTTTCTTGGTTTGGCGATAAACATGTCTTGACCTGTCTGCAACAGTTTAAGAATGCTTGCAGCTCTGAAATTAGTCTTTCATTTTGTTGGTCATTGAAAATAGGTATCAGGTTTGATACTAACTGCATCATTGTGCCTTGTAGGGTGCTAAACGAATATGAGTCGTCAATGCCCAAAGTTTGATTGCTCTGATCAGTTTATTTTCCTGTGGCGTCTATTTTTGGAGATGAATGAGAATCTTCGTTTGTCATAATCGAAATTGGATTACTTGAATGAAAATTTTCGAAGTCGTGCAGATGGGATCTGAACAATTTTGTATTTTTATAAAATTCGCTGTGCCTAGACGAGCCTACTTGATTTTCAAACTTATTTACTAAATCTTCTAGTTGCTTATCTAATTTATTATTATCGTTAATTAAACTACGTAACTTACTTTCCCTTTTGTGTGTAGCTCAAGATCTGAGTCGCCTTAGATTTATCGATGATTCCGCTTCCTCGCCTTCTGTTGAGGTTCATACGCTGTCTGTCTCCTCTTGAATTTGTTGTACTTCCGTTTGCACTCTTGTCACTTCATGGGTGGGTGTTCCCTTATTCATGTGAATTATGTTTCTTAAGGCGTATTTATTTATTCATTTTATACATATATATATATTTATTTTTTTTTGTTAATTGTTTCGCTTTGTGTTCTTTAGCGTTTAGTTGAGCTCCAAAGTCATATAATGCGCACAAATTATAACTATTATTTTTTCTTTATATTCACTTTGCGCTTATTATTTTCGGCTTCTTTTGCTTGCCGAAGACCACGATAAATGATGGTGTAGTGATTAAATGTGTTACTGCTGGTTTTAGCTTATTTCTGTTGAATTTTTCCATGGACTTGAGTTCTTGTTCTCTTTTGTACGTACTTCTTTATATGCAATCTCTTTTTTTTTTCACTCGATCACTTGGTTATGATTACCGGCTGCGCCAATTTATATGTTGTATAATATAAACTACTCTTCTTCGTTTCCCAAATCATCTCGACAAAAATACAAATACAAATATTTGGCGCAACAGCTCTTTAAAGTGCCAGGGCCTAGCTTCTCGCCTTTCATCTCGACACCCTAGTCAAAAACGAAGTCGAATGTGGTGTCGTGGTAGCGATCAGGCAAACACACGTCGTGGGAACTTAAAAGTTCGCACGGCATGATAAATGCAACTATGCGTTCCTTTACCTGTTTCGCGTGCATACGGTTCTAGAAAGGATACAGTTGCACAGGTAGAATTTTGATGTGCATACTGTTCCAGACGAGATCCAGTAACGCAGACGATATTTTACACGACATGCCGAGCCAATGGAAAGTTGAGGAAGTCATTATGGTTTTAAAACCAGGAAAACCGCCAAATGAGGTAAAATCGTATAGACCAATTTCGCTTCTTCCAGTCATATCTAAAATTTTCGAGAGGATATTACTAAAGCGTCTTCCACCGGTTATAGAAGAAAATAATCTTATCCCTGACCACCAGTTTGTGTTCAGAAGTAAGCATTCGACGTTTGACCAGGTGCATAGAATTACTGACGTAATAGAAAAAGCACTTGAAGAAAAAAATATTTGCTCAAGCGTATTTCTTGACGTCTCCCACGCCTTTGATAAGGTGTGGCATGATGGCTTGAAATGCAAACTACGACAAGTTCTCCCTGTATGCTTATACGATATTCTAGAATCATATTTCCAGAATAGACTCTTTCATGTTAGACATGCAATCGAATACTCAGCTCAAAAAAATGTTGGCCAGCGTACCGCAAGGAAGCGTTCTTGGGCCGCTTCTTTATTTGTTTTATACTCGTGATATACCGAACGAAGATAGCACTCTCCTTGCTACATTCGCCTTGCACCGCTATTCTAGCAGTAGGCAAAACCATCAAAGAAACGACTGCAAAACGCGCTGGATAATGTAAATGAAAGGCTCGCCCTCAACGAATCTAAATCTGTTCACGTGAATTTCACTTACAAGAAAACTAATGACTTGTCAATTTTCCTAAACTCGGCCCGAATACCTTTTGCAAACGACGCAAGGCTGAAATGGAATTCGCACGTGAAAATGAAACGTAAAGAACTCGAAATCAAATATAGAGAAATGGACTAGTTACTCGGAAAACATTCCCAGCTCAGTTCTGAGAACAAACTGCTTTTATACAACCAAGTGCTAAAGCCGGTGTGGACCTACGGTATACAACTTTGGGGTTGTACCAAGAAAACAGATGCCAATATTTTCCAATTTTTTCAAAATAAAGTGCTAAGAGAAATTGTCCAAGCACTGGAACTTGTCAACAATATAGTCCTACAAATTTTGGATGAGAGCAATTTAATGCGCCGACTACAAATGACGAAACCTTTCAACTGGGCGAGATAAGGATTAATCGCGTCTAGTTTGCGGAACATGCATGATCTTTCAGTGGAAAGTAACTTGCCAACCGTTTTTATTTCGTGGTAGAAATATTGCTTGATAATTTATTACTTAGTTGCGATATCTAACTAATTTATATCGAAGGGTGGTGTTTTTTTAGTCAGTAAGAATCTGACACTACTATGAGCACGCGCTTGCTATTCTCATGGTGTCTATGGAAGATTTTTCACCTACCCTCGGAAAAAAAACATAAATTAATAAATATATAAAATTTGCAGAAAAGAAAGTACACAGAAGGCCCCTTATATATAATCATCATGAACTAGAAGTATCTACCAAAGTCGTAAGATTAATTGAAAACATTTACAGCACAACTAAATTGCAAAAAAATATATTTTGGGCTAAGTAACTGAATGGGTTAGGAGCATCACATGGGCTGAGATGGGAAATTCGAAATTTGTCAGCAAGATAATGGGATATTCGAAGACAGGAGCTACTAAACTAGAAAAAATTATGAAAAATGAAGAATTGCAAAGAAGGAGTATGGAAAGTCAAGCCAGAATTTACAAACATCTTGACCATAGTAAGGGAATATTATACCTCAGAGATAACTTTGACCAAAATAAAATAATGTAGATATTTAAGGCCAGGTGTGATCTTATAGTACTGAATGGTAATAGATTTAGGGAAAATGTATCAAAGTTATTGTCAGTGTGCAATTTAGGAGAAATAGAAACCTTACATCATTTTATAGGAGATGCTGAGATGTAGGTACTTCGGGCAAGAGAGGGTAGTAGATAAAGATATCATTGATGAATTAAGTGGAATAAATAATTGGGAAAAAGTAGTTTAATACTATATATACCAATAGCGTTAATTAAACCATTAGTATGCAAATTGAAAATAACGAAACTAAAATAAAAATAAATTTAATATATGAAATTAAAATAAGAACCACCGACAGGCGACTATAGTCATTGTCGAATATTTCTTTAATTTCCTTAAATTTGTTAGTTATAAATTACATGTTAATTAATTAATTAAACTGAATTATATATACTTAGTGCGTAAGCGAAATTGTTTTTTTTTTTTATGAAAACAAAGAAAGACTTACTACTACTAAAGATAGGGGTTTCGACACTGTTAACTGGTTTTGAATCCATTCATTAATTGCTGCAGAATTGGCATTCCTTCTTCACGATCACATTGTAGGTTATTGGTCAAATCAAAACAATATTTGTTTTCACCGATATTTGAGTTTTTCTTAGTGATCTCTCCTCCTACAGAACTACACACCTCGCCGTGGTGTAGGGGACTAGTAATGGTCAAGGATTCTCGGGTATTTCCCCAGATGAGACACGAAGCTAAGATGTAGTCGTCCTAATCCCTCCCCTTCATATCCTATCCTTTCCTCTCTCCTCTCTGGTGGGCCGGATCAAGGTGTAATACGACCCGTGCCGAGGATCAGCCTGGCTGGGGCCCCACTTTAAATAATAGTCCAGCCGCTAACGGAGTATCCGGATACCTGGCGACCTTCGGATTAGCCTGCCTTGCCTGCACAATGCTGATCTCTGTGCAGGTCGACCTCCCATTCTCCGCCACTCGTGGGTCCAAACATGAATAAATATAAAACCAAAATAACCAAAAAATATAAAAAAAAACGTGAAAAAAGAGGACGGTCCTCTTAAAAAACCGTCTTCCAGCCTCCTGGGAAGCTTATCCGCAAGCTCTGCTATGGCAATTCCGTCTAGCGCATTGGCCTTGAGGCCTAGCACTAGCGTTGCGAGCAGTTGTAAGCAGGTGGACGTCCCCAGGACTGCTGAACGCGCGTCTGGTACGCTGGCGGATAGGACAGTGGTTTCAACACCTAGTCCCATCGTAAAGCCAGATCATGAAACGCGAGGGGCAAACCCCTTAATATCTCTCCACCTTCAGGGACAGCTAACTGTTCGACCTCGAGCGTACAGCACGCTGTGGCCTCCACTTCGAAGGATCCACATCCCCTTCTCAAATCCCTTTCAGGGGCGACGGACGGCTCCCCCCAAGATCGCCGCCTAGCTTATAAGCTAATTCGCCGCATCCAGGAAATTTCTGAGCAGGACAGAACTCAGAAGCATAAGACTTCTTTAAGCTGGGCACTCAAACGTGTCCAGCTCCCCCGCGACTTATCCAGTAAGGTCTTATCATCCAAATGCCAAAGGTTTTAAGATGAGTCTCCCACCCTAGCCAAAAAGATCAAGGTAGCACCTTCCATCGCCACTACCAAGCCCTTCAACCAAGTGCTTAAGGCACACTTGGAGATCGCGGTCGTTGACCATAGCGATCCGGATGGCAGCATTACGGCGGATAAGTGGAGGAAGGTGAAGATTAAACTCGCCACCAACTGTCTCCAAATCCTACGTGACCATCCCGGCCCTGATGTTTCCTACAGGGATGGTGGCTGGCATCATGTCAAACTAATTGCCTGCGCTGACCAAAGATCGAAAGGTCTCTACAAACTTGCTGCCTCCAGATTAGGACAGGTTTAGCCAGGTGCACAGTTGGAGGTCGTGGAAAAGGACCAGATTCCAAACCGACCTAGAACTCGTGCTACCATTCCGGCTGAACCCTTTGATCCTTAAATTATCCTTGATATTTTAAAAGCAAACAACAGGTCCCTTCCTACCCATAATTGGAAGATTGCCAAAGTGGACGAGCAGAGAGGAGACGTCAGAAGTGTCATCATTGTTATCAATGAAGAGTCTCTGGCCCCCTTGGCATCTTCTAAAGGGGTAGTCAATTATCGATTCAGCTCCATCACTCTGAAAGTTTACAAATGTGACGAGAAGGAGCTCGAGAATGTAGCTCCCAAGCAGGATGCAGTCCCTTCTGCACCAGCTAAGAACATCTATCCTTCCGGGCCCCTCCCCTCGCTCCCTTGCGCCGATCCATCTCTTTCGGGGGTTGACTCCTCGTCGACAGACACCGAAATGGTTGACGCTCTCCTAAAATTGGACTTTTCTGGTGCTCCCTCTCCCTCACCATCACTCCTGGACAGTGACTCTAGTGGCCTCTCTCTCGAGGATGACCTTCTGTCAACAGATTTAGAGGAAGCCAACAATACCGTGGTAATGGTATCTGTAGCGAGAAGTTACTCCAATGCTGCGGATCTTTCAGATTAACCTGCATCACTCCATCACGGCTTCGGCCTCCTTTATTCTCCGGCTCAACAAATACGGGGAAGACTTAGTCTTGATCCAGGAACCATGCGTTGTTGGAAACCGGGTTTGTGGACTCAAGACTCCAAACTACAAATTAATCTACGCAAGGAAGGAAGGTAAACCGAGATCCTGTATCCTTGCGAAAACCCATCTAAATATCCTTTCACTCTCTAATTTCAGCAATCAAGACATAGTCGCTACCAACCAGAATTGCGATCAAGAAATTACTGGCTGGTATCGGCTTATTTAGCTCACGATCTTGTGGGCTTAACTTGGTTAAGGACTGGAGAGTCTCTGAAGAGCACTCTTTTTCAGACCACCGTTACCTCCAATTTAGTCTTGATGACTACCTGCCTGATCACAAGGTTTTTAGAAATTATAGGAAAACCAACTGGTCCCTTTATAGGAAACGTTTATTAAGGCTTATTCCCTCCCACCTGCCTACTGAACCTTCTTGAACTGAGGACTTTGACAATCTAGCCAACACCCTAACATCGGCACATCGGTGCCATGTCCGAGGCTTGCCCACTCCGCAAACCTCGTACTCTTAGGAAAGACAGTAGGCTCCTTTTTAATACTGCTAAAAGCTCCCGTGAGACGGCCGATTCGGACTCCTATAAACTGTCTCTCAGGAAATAAAAAATCTCACTGAGGAAGGAGCAACGACGATCCTGGAGACTCTTCTGCGACAGCATTCAATAGTCCGCGGAAGCTCCCAGGTTGCGGAAAATCCTCTCTAAAAGCCCTTCTATATCCAGCTACCTTCTGCATCCGGATGGTCACTGGACCTCCTCTGCTGAGGAATCCATTGACATCTTACTGGATTCTCACTTTCCTTGTAGCTTCCCTGTTGCTATATCGCAAGTGGGAAATCGTCCCCCTCAACCTTGCAGCAACTCCTTAGTCTTGATAACTACAGAAAAGATCCGATGGGCCATGCGCAGCTTCAAGCCCTTCAAGTCCCCAGGACCTGACGGTGTTATTCCAGCTGAAATTCAGCAATGCGAGGACATTGTGCTTCCATGGCTCAAGGTTATCTTGTCGGGCTGTCTAAATATGGGCTATATTCCCAAACTTTGGACCTAGGTTGAAGTCATATTCATACCTAAGGCTCGCACGTGGAACCAAAGGATCTCCGACCTATCAGTCTATCGTCCTTTCTGCTTAGAACCTTAGAAAGGTTAATTGTTATCCATCTTCGGCAAAGTATTAGCCCAGCTCTGTTCTCGCCGTCCCAACATGCGTACTGCAAAGGCAAATCGCTTGAGACAGCCTTACATTCGCTTGTGCGCACCATCGAAAAATTATTGAGCATCAAAGAATACACCCTTGACATTGAGGGAGCTTTTAACAATGTCAAATCAAAGGCGATTACCGACGCACTTGTAAATATGAAAGTGGATACTTCGCTCGGTGTGTTGATCAATCAATTACTTACATGCAGGATTATTAACACACAGCTGGGCGGAGCATCGGCCAGAAGAATTCCTTGCTGCGGTACACCTCAAGGTGGAGTCTTGTCACCTCTTCTGTGGAACTTGGTAGTTAATGAACTACTGATGGACCTGGATACGTTAGGTTATAGAGTGATCGCCTATGCTGATGACATTGCTATTGCTGTCTCCGGTAAATACCCGGACACTCTCAGGGAAATCCTCCAATATGCTCTCCTTCGGCTCACCAAATGGGCCTCCAAATGTGGACTGGGGGTTAACCCCCATAAAACGGAACTCGTTCTCTTCACGAGGAAATATAAAGTTCCCCTCATAGACCCTCCTATAATAAATAGCACCAGTCTCAGCTTCTCTGAAAACGCAAAATATCTGGGTCTTATTTTGGATAGGAAATTAAACTGGAAGGCCAATCTACTAGAGCGCGTCAAGAAAGCTAATGTAGCTCTTTATTCCTGTAAAAAGGCTATAGGTAGGAGCTGGGGTATTAAACCTCAAATCACTCATTGGCTATACGTGTCCGTTATCAGGCCCATACTACTATATGGCGTGATCGTATGGTGGCCTGCTCTTGACAGGGCGGTCCACCTCACTCAACTAGCTAAGGTACAAAGATCTGCATGCATCTGAATCAGTGGTGCACTGAGAACTACTCCATCCGCGGCACTGGCCATTTTGTTCAACCTGCTATCTTTAGATATTTTCGGCAAACAGATGGCTGCCTGTGCGGCCATCCGCCTGAAAGCCTCCTCTCAGTGGACTAGCTATCGCTTAGGCCACTCCTCGATCCTTGGTCTTCTCAACTTCAAACACGAAAACACGGACTACACCCCGCCGAAACTGAGATTTGACTGTAACTTCCGTACGAGCATCCCTAACCGGGATATATGGGACATTTCCCCCCCTGTCGGTGGTAGTTCGGTTCACTTCTTTACAGACGGATCTAAGACGGAGGGTGGGGTGGGTTCTGGTGTTTTCTCCGAACAGCTCAATTTGAGCATCTCTTTCCGCCTCCCTGATCATTGTAGCGTTTTCCAGGTGGCAATCATGGCGATTAAGGAAGCCCTGTCCTGGCTGAAATGTAATGTATTATCTGTCAGGGATATTAGCATTTTCACTGACAGCCAAGCGGCAATCAAGTCCCTGGAATCGTTCTCCTTCACTGCCTTAAACTGTCGTCTATCTCTTATGGAGATGACAAAGCAGTTCAACATTCACCTGTGCTGGGTGTCGGGCCACAGGGACATTCCAGGTAACTGAAGGACTGACGACCTCGCCAGACAGGTTACCACTCTAAGGATTTTGCCTGACAGGCAAGCCCTGGGTATGCCCCTCGCTACATATAAGTATCTACTAAAGCTGAACGCTATTAGCACGACCAACCTCAGATGGGGAAACGGCTCAACGTGTCACATTTCGAGACAGATCTGGCCTAAGCTAACGTAGTGCCAATCTGATCAAGTTAAAGCGTACACAAATCAGCTGCATTGTCGGTGTTCTCACTGGACACTGTCTTATAGGCCAACACGCCAAAAGACTTGGTCTCTTCCCCAACGACTTCTGCAGAAGCTGTAGGGACGAGGAGGAGGAGGAAACCATCCTCACCACCTATGCACATGTCCAGCCTTGTCGCATAAAAGAATGCTCCATCTAGGGTCCCCCTTCCTTGACGACCTCTAAAGATCGTAAATTGCAACGTACGTCCTCGATTTTGTGCAATCGTACAATAACTTTAGCAATTTTGTTGGTTTTGAAGTTAAAAGTTCATGTGATGTCAACTAGGATAGATTTGTCTGTCTCAGCAGTTTGTGTCGGCAAGTGTACAACAATATTTCTTTCATTTACTTTCATCTCAAGAAGTTCTACTTGTCATTCGAGAGCATTACAGCGGGCTTTAACTTGCTCCATTTGAGATTCCAATGCTAGATAACTTCCTCTCAGTGATTGTACTTCGATGCAAATGTCAGCTACGTCAACTTAGTAGGCAGATTTTTCAACTTCCTGTCTAACAAGGTTGGCGTGGAACTTTTTACTATAGCCTCGAGATCAATGATTGACATATTGCCAACCAAATTTCGACTTGAAGTCACGGCATGGTTGTAAACTAATTCCAGGGAAGTTTCAGTAATACCTAAAAAAAGCCGAATCTTGCACCGACCCATTGCACTGACGTCCCTCGGATGCTCGCTATGTATGTCAACAACAAACTCTGTTGAAATGACCATATATTCGAAATCTCGAAGAATGCAGCGAAGTGGTAAGGTTTCCTAGAACGGTTTAGGAATTATTTCCCCACTTCGGATTGGGCTTTGATTTATAAGGCCGAGACTATAACGCTCAAATCTGGTCAGGTGCACAAAAACCATATTGCACTTCCTAGTAGTATACAAAATCAAGCGATAAAACTTGTAGAAGACATGAATATATCGAACAGCATTGTTTCGCTTGAACATGTATCCTGCCTATCCCCTGATATATTCGGTTGGGTGCCAAATCGCCCAAAATGCAAAAAACTAAAAAAATGTCAAATCATCCAAAAAACAGGTTGGGCGATTTAACATTTTTATTTTTTGAGCGATTTGACATGATGTCAAAACACCCAAAAAAGTGATTTTGGGCGATTTTGTGTTTCGGCTATCTTAAGTCGGATCTGTGTCATATCGCCCAACACCAAATCGCCCAAATCTGGAAAATGTCACATCGCCCAACATTTTTGGGCGATTTAACACTATGACAGATCGACCAAGACATGAAATGTCAAATCACCCAAAGCAGAAATGGGCATTTCATCGCAATTTGAAAATACCAACACATAGGAAGGTCAAAAAAGACGACCAAATTGAAAAAGGTTGAAAACATTTATTTTCCGCAATTTTGGGCGCAGGGACATTAGTCCCCGGGGCATAAGTCCCACCGCATTGGGACATAAAATGTTGCGTCTTATGTCCCACCTACAAACCTCTCAAGGAAAACAACGGCCAAATAAGATGGGGCATACATAAGTCCACAATGTATAAACAGTGCAATGTGTAAGGTGGGGCATGTTGGCCCCCTGCAACCCCCCTGCTAGGGGTCACTGTTGGATTTGAGGCGGGTGCGAGGTTGGGTGCGAAACATGGATATAAAACAACTTTGCATACACGCATCCTCGCACCCACCTCAAATCCAACAGTGACCCCAAGCAGGGGGGTTGCAGGGGGGCAGCATGTTCCCCCTTACACATTGCACTGTTTATGCATTGTGGACTTATGTATACGCCTCTTCGAAAAAAAAAAAAATTTTTTTGATATGCATATGTGTCTCCCTGCGCTCATATTATATTCATTAATAATCGGAAATGAAGGATTGAAGAAATGGATGTATTGCCAAAAAAAACGTAAGCTGCATTGAGCCTTACTTACGACGTCAATCGCGCTGATTGCTTTGTCAGGCTCACACTTACAGTTACGGGGAAACAAAATCGCTCGGTGGGGGGGAGGGGGGTCCGCGCGTGGTTGCGCGGCGCAATGCGACGCGACGCGAAACGGTAACCGCACCGCTAATGTAATTGTTACAATTCGTTTTGAATGCTGTCTTAAACCCAATTTAACGAAAAGCGCCCACTTTCTTGGGCGTTTTGTCATTTTTTAATTTTTGGGCGATGTGTCGTTGTGTCATATCGCCCATAATTTTTGGGCGATGTGACATTTTTCCGATTTGGGCGATTTGACACCCAACCGATATATTCACCGAAAGTGCTCAATCGAAATAGCCAGTTTACCCTAAAGCCTATCTTCGGATGTACCATGGAATTAGAGATTATTTCCTGACCTGTATAAGCACAAAACGTACATGTGTACATGCATACATACATATGCTCTTTGGAACTCTATTTTTCCTCTCCATTATAACCTACAGAAATTTATTACCAATGTGCATCGATACCTTCTTTCTGTCTTATACCTGTAATAACTGAAAAGGAGAATTCTATCGCCACGTAAGAAAACAAAACAAACTCGGGACAAATAAATCTTTATTCTTCGTTGTACGACGCTTTTACAGAGACTGACGTTGAGAATAGGGATCGTTATGGTGGATTAGTGAGTTGTGGTGGGTTCATGGTGTGTGGTACGGGTACGGAGAGTACATGCAGGAAGTGGAATATATATGTAGGTAGGTAGGATATGTAAGTAGGTAGAATATATGCAGGGAGTAGGATGTATTTAGGTAGGTAGGATATGTAAGTAGGTAGAATATATCCTTATCTCATTAACGATCACGCTACATACATACATATTTTTCCAAACAATACATAAAAAAAGGGAAGTCCTTACTTACTTACTTAGTTGGGTGAAACCTGGGCCTCAACCCACAAGCCTCTCCATTTAGCTCGGTCTTTAGCTAATTGCCTCCAGTTGCGCACTCCAAGTTGGTCGAGGTCCCCTTGAACTTGTGCGCGCCACCTACGGCGATGATTCCCTCTACTGCGTCGTCCCTCGGGGTTAGATTCGAAGACTGTGCGGGCCGGAGCGTTGGTGTCCATTCTCTCTACATGTCCTACATCCATGCCATCTCAGACGTCCAATACCTAGTTTTTTGACTAGGTCGATGTCGCTGTACAGCTCGTATAGTTCGTGATTGAATCTTTTCCTCCAAAACCCGTCAATGCAACGGGACCGAAAATCTCACGAAGAATTTTTCTCTCGAAGCGACCAAGGATATCTTCATCCTCTTTTAATAAAGTCCATGTTTCAGCGCCGTAAAGCAGGGATGATCAAGGTCTTATATAAAGTCTCCTTAGTTGTTCGAGATAGGGCTTTACTGTTGAATTGCCTTATAAGCCCAAAAAAACAACGATTGGCAAGAGTTATTCTTCGATTGATTTCTTCAGTGATTTTGTTTGTAGAATTCATAGCAGAGCCAAGGTAGACAAAGTCCCTTACTACCTCGAAGTTATAGCTGCCCACGGTGACGTTTTGTCCAATTCGTCGGTGTTGGTTTTCCCTTCATGTTGAGAGCATATACTTGGTTTTGCCCTCGTTTATCGCTAAACCCATTTTGGCCGCTTCCGCCTCAATGCTTGCAAACGCACCGTTGACAGCCCGCTGAGTTCTTCCGATAATGTCTATATCGTCGGCATATGCAAGCAGTTGTACAGACTTGTAATAGATTGTGCCTCCCGTGTTGGCTTGTGAGTTCCGCACAATCCGTTCAAGTACAATGCTCCTTGATGGAGCAGCGAGCGTTCTCCATCGTCAGCCTGCACAGACGGACAAGTTTGGCAGGGATGTCAAAACTAGACATGGCTCTATAAAGCTCTTTTCTATAGATGCTGTCATAAGCGGTCTTGAAATCGATAAAGAGGTGGTGAGTATCGATTTGGAATTCTTGGGTTTTCTCCAGGATCTGCCGAAGTGTGGAGATTTGATCGATGGTGGACTTTCCTGGACTGAAACCGCACTGATAGGGTCCAATCAAGCTGTTGATAAAAGGTTTCAGGCGTTCACACAATATCACAGAAAAGATCTTGTATGCGATGTTGAGGAGACTGATGCCTCTATAATTGGCGTAGTTTCATTTCATTTATTTAATCAATAACAAACACAGTAAGAATATAATCCTTATTAAAATAGTGCTGTTTACATTTTGTTTAAGATAAGGTGATAGTAGTTATTAGTGCATACATATGCATTCATAATAAAGCAAGTAACTTAGAAATTGTAATCAAAAAAAAAAAATAAATAAATAAAGATTCATAGGTTGAAATTGTATAAATTATATCTTAAGTTATTCACAGACTACAGCTCTCTAAATATCAGCAAAATAATCAAACAGAATATTCCGAAAGTAGCTTCTTCTCAAATTTAAAGGCAAGCTGTTCCATGATTTTTACAGTGCAACAAAAGAATTGATTTTGCGAGGAAACCGACATAGCCCGTGGTAAAACAAAGCCTAAGACCCGTGACGATGTAGTAAATTGTAATTTAGAGTATAGGTATGAGGGTTCTTTAAACTTTACGATTTTATTCAGACACAAAATTGATTTAAACGCAAGGTATTTGTCAAGTAACAGTTAAGTACTTTACAGCTAAATGCAGAGATATGGTCATATCTTCTTAAACCATATACATAGCGAACAGCATTATGAAAGGCTACATTGAGCTTACGATTGCTAATATAATCTCTTTGAGAAAATAGTTCGCAACCATAAGTAATCATAGGAACTATGAGTCTTCTGACTAACATCATCCTCGTCGATATTGGCGTGTAGGGTTGCGAGAGATATAGGGTTTGCAAACAAGTGTAAATGCGGGAACATATTTTAGTGATGTGTTCATTCCACTTTAAGGTGCAATCGAACACTATACCAAGATTATTAACTTTTTCGACGTAGTTTAACGGAGTTGAGCCGAGGTTAATAGTTGGGAAAGCTGAGGTATCGATTTTACTTTTGTATATCACTATGCATTGTGATTTCTTAGGATTTAAGGTGAGTCCATTATCATTAGCCCAAATTCATATTTGGAGGAGATCGTAATTCATGGCCTCGATAGCAGAGTTCGTTTTCTCCAACGGAGACGCAAGGTATACTTGCACATCATCAGCAAATAAATGAACAATACTATTTTTCACAACGCTAGGCAGGTTATTAATATACAGTGAGAACAAAATTGGCCCGAGGATGGATCCTTGTGGTATTCCTCTAGAGAGTGATAACGGTAAGGAGGTGCTATCATTCACGTAGACAATCTAATCTCTGTTCACTAAGTAAGAACTTATTAATCCAGCCGCAGAGTTTGAGAACTGAAAAATATTGCTAAGCTTGTTAACTAAGCAGTCATGATTCACGGTGTCGAATGCTTTCGAAAAATCCAACAGCGTCAAAAACGATAACGTCTTGGCATCCATTGAAACTCGAATATCATCCGTGACTTTGAGTAATGCCGTTATGCAGCTGCGTTTTTCTCTAAATCCTGATTGCGGAGGAGATAGTAATTCATTCTGGTTTATAAATGAGGAAATCTGCCAGAAGACTAACCTTTTGAATACTTTTGATAAATGGGGGAGAATTGCAATTGGTCTATATTCAATTGAAGTATAGGGAGATGAGCGTTTCTTTGCTATTGGAATTATCTTGGCGTGTATCCATTGCGAGGGAAAGCTGGAGGTTAAAAGAATCGTATTAAAGATATGGGTTAGGAAAGGTAGAATTTTGGGAAGGATGATTTTAATGAATAAGGGGTGAATTGAGTCAATCCCCATCGCGTTTGATTTTATGCTCAAAATTGCTTTAACAACATCCGTTTCCTCACACCTGTGAAAAAAAAGTAGGTTATTCTGCTCAATAGGATTCACAGATGAATTAGGAACATAGGTAGAAGGGACTGATGATATTTTAGCAAAGATGTCGTTGAGTTCGTCAGCATTAATATTTTCGGGGACCGTACTTTGACTCTTCCCAGTGCAACATTCCCTAACATTTTTCCAGAGTCGTTTTGCTGGTAATGTATGGCTTAGTTTCTCAGAGAAATAAATTTGCTTGTTTTGTTTGGTAAGGTTCGTAACTGAATTCCTAAGCCTTTTGAAGCATTCATAGAGAACAGGAACTCTAAAATGTTTCCATCGTTTAAAAGCACGATCCCTTGCCTTAATCAGCACATTATTTGAGAGCCATGGACGCTGGGGATTGCTTATAACCTTCATTTTATAGGGCACGGATTCGCTGAAGATTTGGGTAATATTATGCTGAAAGAATTCTATTTGGTCTTCAGTCGAGGACATTTGGTAGAGATTTTGCCAATGCACGCTGTCTAATTTTAGAATAAGACTTTCATTGTGAATATTCTTAAAATCCCACAAATATAAATTACGAGGGCTATAGCTTTGTTGTATAGCATACGTTATAAAGACGAGATCGTGTTTAGAGAAGGCTGGAGCTAACACCTGATCACAGAAAGTTACTTTTCCGAGACGGCTTACAATGATAAGATCAAGTAACGATTGGGATTGGCATGAAAAGTAGAATTAACAGGTGTGAGGTTATATGACGACATAAGACTGACAAATGGTTGCAATTGATGAAGATCCAGGAGGTTGCAATTGAAACCTCCAGCTATGATGACATTTTCATAATTACAGGAAATTTCTTCAATTGTAGAACAAAATACATTAAAGTCAACATGCCTATTAGACCTGTATACACATCCTACTAAACATTTTTCTGTACTCAAAGACAATTCAACAAAGATAAATTCAATAGGGTTATCTACAACAGACATAAGTATCAATTTATGAGCAATGTATTTGCGTATATACAATGCAATTCCTCCCCCCCTTCTAGCTGGCCTGTCATTTCTTACGAGTTTGTATCCACTGAGATGGTATATGTGGTCAGGTACTACCGATGAGAACCAAGTCTCTGATACACAGATGACGTCAATCATCGAACCCTCATACAACTCTCTGAATTCATCAATTTTCGGGAAAAGGCTTTGCGCATTGATATGGCAGATGCGTAAACCTTGTTCTTTCTGACAAAAAATATTTAACAAAGCCTTTGTTACATTGTAGTCACCATTGGAACAGTTAGTTCTGTAATTTCTGTCCATGGAGGCTTATTGATTGGGAAGCCAACATAAGAACTCGCGAGACATTTCCCTGAAAATTTTGCAGATAAATAAGAGTATAAGTTAGAGAATATTTTTAAATTTAAATGTACAAGAAAAATTGAAGGAAGATTAAAATAAAATAAGTAAAACAGTTTGAAAGCTACTGATAAATACACTATATTCATAGCACTTGTTGTTCACTGCGGGCAATGACGTCACTCAGGGTTTCGACACTGTCGATGGATACAGCTGACTGATTGTTTTGACATTTGATGTAAACACGTCCTCGTGAGATGAAGGCAGATACAATTTTGTGTTTTCTTTTAAATTGCATCGCATGCTGAAGAACACTCCGGGTATCAGGTGTAAGGCAATCATGAACATAAATAGGCTTATCAGAATCTAGTCCCACATCCGTAAGACAGAGCTGTCTACCATTAATTTTCCGAAAATCGGCCAGTGATTTCATAACAAGACCTTTTTCGTGCGTGGAGTTAAATTTCATGATAATGATGGAATCCGTGGTGTTTTGTTTTGGCCTGGTACGAAATATTTGTCGAAGAATTGGTGGTTGACGGCCCAAAGAATGGCAAAAATGGTTGAAAATGAGTTTTAGATTTTCGTCGGGACGGGAAGGAATACCAACAAGAATAGCATCCTTAGCAATGTTCCTTTGTTGCTGTTCGTGTAATTGTGTTTTGAGAGTGGACACTTCAGACTTTAGATTGTTTACAGAGTCGATGCTCTCCTCAAGTACACTTATTCTTTGACTAAGAACAGACATCTCGTTTTTTATTAGTTGGTAGCGCTCTACCATTCTGCCTTCGGCTTGGGATATCTTCAACGATATGTTTTCCTCCAGGTTGCATAATCTACCACGAATAGACTCACCCTGGTCTTTCACTTCCTTCCATAGGAGAGACAAGTCATTGGTTGTGGGTTTGCATTTTGTTCGATTTCGTCGCCGCCGCCGGTGAGTTGACAGATCCAGTTATTGCAGGGAGTGCGTTTTTGATCGAACTTTGTGAGTTGAGGGGGTCTCCTTTCTTGTGGATCGGGCAAACGATGCTGAGATTCCATTCATCAGCCATACACTCGTCTGACCAAATATTAGAAATGAGTTGGTGTATGCACTCTACCAATTCATCTCCAGCTGCCTTGAAAAGTTCGGCCGGTAAGCCGTCAGGTCCAGCAGCCTTGTTCGATTTTAGCTTGGATATTGCTATCCTCACTTCGTTTTGGTCAGGTGGACGGAAATTTTGACTATCATCGTCTATGTTGAATGGTTCATTCTGTCTGACAGCGGGATCTTGGTCTTCGTCGCCGTTATACAGTCTGCAGAGGTAGTTTTTCCATATTCTCAGCACCGACTGTGATTCTACTACGAGGTTTCCATTTTCATCTCTACAGGTTTCTGTACGGGTATTGCTCCTCTGACACGGTCTTTTTACCTTTTGGTAAAACTTCCGAACATTGTTCCTGGAGTATAAACTCTCGATATTCTCAAACGCGCGCTTCTCATGCTCTTTCTTCGTCTTTTGGAGAAGCCGATGTCCTTCCCGTCTCTTTTGCTCGTAGAGCTCACGAGCATCTCTCGTCTTCCTTTGCAGCGCCGCTTTGTATGCCTCTTGTTTTGCTGCATGCACTCGCCGGAATTCTTCGTCAAACCAGGGGTTTCGCGGTGGTGGGCGAGCGAGAATCAGCACATCAGTCGCGGCGTTTCTGATGGCATGTTGGCAGCGTTGTCACTGGTCTTCGGTACTTGATGCTGGCGGCAAAGGGGTGATTGAGAGATTTCGGGATACGCGTTCAGCGAAGAGTCTGGCGGTCTCTTGCGATTGTAGCTTTTCGACGTTAAATTTTCTCACAGTAATTCTTCTTTGTTGCTCAGATTGGGATATCCGCATTCGTTCCTTGGCTACAACAAGGTAATGATCCGAGTCTATGTTGGCCGCTCGGAAGGTCCAGACATCCAGAATACTGGAGGCATGCCTTGCGTCGACCGCAATATGATCAATTTGGTTGATCGTTACATTATCATTGGACCGCCATGTCTGCTTATGAATATCGAGATGAGGAAACCATGTGCTTGCTATGGTGACATTTCGCTCCACAGCGAAATCAATTAGCCTTAGTCCGTTATCAGACGTGGTGTCGTGTAGGCTATGCTTACCGACTGCCCTACCAAATACGATTTTAACGTCGTATTTAGGACATTGCTCGTATATTTTGTCGAGGAGCTCGTAGAAACACTCTTTGGTGGCAGGGTCCTTTTTTTCTGTGGGGGCATGAACACATATTAGGCTTATGTTAGCGAATTTAGCCTTGATCCGGATAGTCATAATACGCTCGCTTACGTGTCGGAAGCTTAAGACTTCTTGCATGAGTCTGCCGTGTATGACAAATTCGCATCCGAATAAGCGTTGCCTGTTGCCTCTGTAGCAATCACCGTAGTAGATGTCATAGTTTTTCATCCTCTTTTTGCCCGGCCCATCCCATCGCACTTCCTGGATGGCAGTAATATCTGCAGCACCCACCTCAAATCCAACAGTGACCCCTAGCAGGGGGGTTGCAGGGGGCAGCATGCTCCCCCTTACACATTGCACTGTTTATGCATTGTGGACTTATGTATACGCCTCTTCGAAAAAAAAAAATTTTTTGATATGCATATGTGTGTCCCTGCGCTCATATTATATTCATTAATAATCGGAAATGAAGGATTGAAGAAGATGTACTGCCAAAAGAAACGTAAGCTGCATTGAGCCTTACTTACGACGTCAATCGCGCTGATTGCTTTGTCAGGCTCACACTTACAGTTACGGGGAAACAAAATCGCTCGGTGGGGGGGAGGGGGGGTCCGCGCGTGGTTGCGTGGCGCAACGCGACGCGACGCGAAACGGTAACCGCACCGCTAATGTAATTGTTACAATTCGTTTTGAATGCTGTCTTAAATCCAATTTAACGAAAATGTCAATCCGCCCGAAATCTGTTATATTTTTGGGTGATTTGACATTATGCTAAATAGCCCAAAATTAAAAATGTTAAATCGCCCAAAATTCTTTTGGGCGATGTGTCGTTGTGTCATATCGCCCATAATTTTTGGGCGATGTGACATTTTTCCGATTTGGGCGATTTGACACCCAACCGGATAGTTGCTGTTAAGTTAAAAATTGACTTATTCATTGAATGTGTCCGTCAGTTTTCGCTAGAGGCGGTAGTGTCGAATTCCTCAAGTGATACTACTATGTATTAGATATACTGTGAGCGTCAAAAGAAAGTGTACAAAATAACAATTGTAAGACGCGAGTCGGGCAATTAAAAGACAACTTTTTTTTTTCAATTTTCCTCTATGAGGAAGCCATTATTTATGGTCAGTTAGATTCGTTTTTATGGTCAGTTAGATTTTTTTTTTTTCTTCTTTTTTTAAGCTTTGCCAGAGTCAAAGAAGGGATATCATGTGGATTTCTTTATTTACATGGAAAGTAGCTTTATTTTGTGTTCAAAGTAGATCGTTCTCAAAATGGGAAAACAAAGTTCAATTGAAACGCGCAAACTTGTATTAAAATTAAGAAAGGAAGGAAAATCATTGCGGGACTTAGCAGATATAGTGGACAAAGGCCATAACACAGCTAAACGTTTTTTTGATAAATTTGGGAGGTTCAAAGACGTTAAGGATCGACCTTGTCCTAGTAGGCCAAAAAGAGTGTCCGAAGGTGAAACACGTCTATTGTCAAGAAAGTACAAAAAAATCCAGCGGCAAGTGCAGAGAAATTTACGAGAGACATAAGCCTAGCATCTGAAGTCACCGTTAGTGCAAGTACTGTTCACCGGACGCTACATAGTAATGGGTTTTATGGCAGAGTGCCTCGCATTAAACCTTACTTTTCGAAAAAGAACCAAAAGCGACGACTGCTTCACACCCAAAAGCAGAAATATAAGGGTTTGACATTCTGCAAAAATATTATTTTTAGTGACTGGAGCAAATTTCAAATATTTGGTTCGAAGAAGTCGCCCAAAATATGGAGAGGCATTATACAACAGAGAATTTGAAGAAAAAAAGATAAACTCAACTATAACGCACGGTGGGGGTTCGGTTATGGTCTGGAGCTGTATGGCGATATTGGGCGTTGGAAATCTAGTCTTCATTGACAGTACAATGAAAAAAAAACCGATTACCTCAACTTTTTGTGGGAAAACTTACCATCAAGTGTTGCAAAATTGGGGTTGGATCGATTATGGGTCTTCCAGCAGAACAACGACCCCGACATGGCCAAATTGGTAAAAGAATGATTACGTTATCGGACGCGATCCCCGACCATAGACCAACAGAGCATTTGTGGGAGTAACCAGCAAAGTATTTAAACAGAATTCACCAAAAAGCTGGTTGAGTCAATGCCAAGAAGACTAGAAGCTCTTTGGAAGTTAGAGCGGAAGCAGGCAAAATACTAATTCGAACTTTATAACTTTGTTTGCGCACTGTACACTTTTTCTTTGACGCGTAGAAAATGAGGTATTTTTTGTTATTTTTTTATTATCTTTTTATTGTTACCCTTTTTATTAAGTTTTGCTTGCCAAATATTTCAGAACAATCTGCTTATAAATATTTCATAAGAAGGTTCAAACCATTCGTTGAAATAAAATGTTAAAATTGCAGCATGGAAGTGTTCACTTTCTTTTGACGCTCACAGTATATATTGTGCAATGGTATTATCACAGATAATAAGCATACAGATATCGCATGCATATGGGAAAAAGTGATGTATGGAACCGAATCCAGTAAAACAAAAGAAGCTTATTTTATAGCTTTAACTTATTTATAAGGAGACAAACAAAATACTTCTTTTTCTTTACCCTTTCTCCATTTCGCTTGAATATGCGGATCGAAACAAAAATATGTACATATGTACAATATACATAACCAGCTGTGTGTATCTGTATGATCCATGGAAGATCTTTTTCCTTACGAATAAAATATCGTCGCGTGGATTTTTGAATAAATATAATAATTTGAATAAATAAATATAATATTTTTGAAAAGTGTATAGATTATTTCTCTACGCGTAGTAGAAGACACCAAAATATTTTTTAGGGAAGGATAACCGCCCTTTGCAAGACTTTATTCAAAACTAGAGACGGGCAAAAAATCACTACCTGTGAATTATTCACTGCAAATGAAAATTCAAATACGCAGCCTGTGAGTGAATTAAAAATAAACTGTGAATGTTTAAAACGTGAATATGGAATTATTTTTCACATCACATTTTTGTGACCGCTACTGTTTAGTACTATGTAACACAAGTGCCAAGTAAACGCATAGCTTAATTTTGCAAAACCTTAATTTTGATAACTCTCCATTTCTCTATTAAATTGCATTTCTGCTACACTCTCTTTGAATTACTCCGAATATAACGTTCGATTTTCCATAGTTTCTTTTTACATTCATGTTCTTTATTGCTCAATGTACCTTTTGTAAGTTAGTTTAGTTCTTTTTCGATTTAAAAATTTACCGAGTGTGGCCGCATTGGTAAACAATTATACACAAGCCATTAATACACAAGACATTTATACGCAACATATTTATACTACAGAAATTTATTTAATAAAGTACTCCTATTGAAAATACAATCATTACATATTTACCCAAACTTAAAATTAATATTCGATACACTTTTACACAAAACACATTCGCTCCAACACAGCAACAAAAGATACATTGAGCGACGAATGAAGAAAAAAAATGTACACATCTAGGTGTGGCTATTGCTCAATGAAGAGCGACGAGCGCATAACGAACATTTACACATCTAACCGTTCAGTGCGGCTATTGCTCAATGAAGAGCGACGAGCTGATAACGAACATGTACACATCTAACCGTTCAGTGCGGCTATTGCTCAATGAAGAGCGAGGAGCGGATAACGAACATGACCGTTCAGAGCTGGCAACGAAATACGATCAACGATTAACGAAAATGTGTATACCTAATGCGCATAAAGGAGGAATTCTTTTTTACATCGCATTTATGTATACTGAAGTGGCAGGCAGCGAAGGATAGAACAAAGCAAAACGTGGTGAAAAAAATGCCTTGGGTGCAAAAACAACATGCAGGTATATGAAATGTATATTATTCGCTGGGTTATACCATAGATAATAGAAATATGTATTTCTCTTGTATGCAGTTATATTCAAAGCAAACATTAATAGATTTGTGTTTGGTGTGTACAAGTGCGCGTATATAAAAAAAAATGTAAATTTAAGATGCCGCCAATGATAAAGCGAAAAAAATTAGCTTTATTTTGATTTTTTTACGGAATTAGATGACACTTTCGCAAAATGTAATTTGTGACAGGAATGTATATGCAAATCAAGCATCCTTTGGTGACATTAGTTTCTGGGGAAAGTTTATTTTTTGAATTATTGGGTCGAAATATTTTTAATGGTATTATTACTTATGTGGATAGTATGTGCATTGTGCATACATCAACGCATGTGTATTAACGAATTCCCTACGAGTACATTTTACGATACAAAAAGTCAATAATATAATAATTCATTGATAGATAACAGAATAATATGTAAATTGTATTTTATTATCATAGTAAGTGAATAATTTTTATTCGTAAAAAAATTTCTCTCATACATTCGGATTCACAGGTTATATTCACAGTGAATAAGAAATCACGTTCACAGTTATAGCTGTGAACATAAATTCACGACTTAGCCCAACTCTATTCAAAACTGGAAACTTAAACTAACTAATGTTGACACTTATTTATAGATTTAAACAAACAAGTGTGATTGAGGAATAATGGGAATAGCCTGTGGGAACTCTGTGCTGGATGCTGATGATTGCTGGGAACCATTCCGGGAATTGGCTGTGCAGGTGTTCAGGTATTTGCATTGGAGCATGTTCAAATGTTTTGGGTGTTAACTCTTTTATATAAATTACAATGTATGTCTTTTTTGTTGTTTCTAGATATACTTAGGATGGAACAATAGTGAAATGAATGACAAACATTTTTTTGGAGTGAGGGCTTCTGAGATATCAAGTGGTTAGGTGCGGTAACCACCGCCACTGTAGAACAAAAAACACTATTAAAATTCATACATTTTTTATTCATAACTAAAGGCAAAAAACAAAACAATTAGAATCAAATATTTTCTTCACTTTTTATGAAAATCTTGGAAGCAGGACGATGCAGCCGATGCATTTGGCGCATCTTCTTGAAGTGCATCGCTCTGGCTGATGTTGATTGCATTCCAAGTGAATTTCCTCAGCCACAGCTGGTTTAAGCCGTTTTATTTGGACCGGCCTCGGAGAAGACACTGCTGAACTACATGGACTCTCCACTGATGCTGGAGCCAAAAGGCCTTGATAGACAGAACGGCGAAAATCCTTCAATGTCACAGCTTCTAGGTCTGGTTGTGAATTCGATTGCAGTTCCTTATACGCCAAAAAGGCATTGACAATACAGCAATCAAGAAAATGGAACAAAATTCGATGCCACCATTTGTGTGATCTTCTGTCTATTTCGTAACAGCTTTTTAATTGATCAAACTTACCAAGGAAATTCATGTTTGCATTATAATCTTTCACAGCTTCTGGGCAAGAAACTTCTACACTCTCTCCATTACGTTTTTTGCGTGTAACTTTGCCGACGTTCTTAGGATCGTGATAGTTTGACAGTATAAACACAGATCTTTTGTCTCTCCACTTCAGGATACTTATATTTGTGTCGCTGATTCTATAGTCGTGATGCCCTCTCTGCAAGTCTTTATCTTCTTTTAGGTTTGGTAAATGCTTCCTTTTTGAGTTTACCGTCCCACATGCAAGTATTTTTTTTTCTTTGTAAATCCACTTGAAACTGATAACTATTAAAATAGTTGTCGAAATAAACTTTACGGTTTTTACCTTCGAGGCTCGAGCAAAACTGCCTTACGACTCTGCCACCAAGATCTGCCCGATTCAGCACATGCCATCCATATTTTATAGCCTCGTTTGATGGGCTTCTTTGGCATATATTGTTTCAAGGAACTCCGACCCTTGAACTTTACCATGCTCTCGTCTATGGCAATCTTCTCCGAAGGTCTGTAGTTGTGCTCAAAATGCGTCGCATAATGTCTAGCAATGGTCGAATTTTGTAAGCTTTATCGTAATCTGGGCTATTTCTTGCAGGCATGAGGTTATTGTCATTCATGTGCTGTGCAGGTAGTGTAAGAGCTAACTAAATCTTTTCAACGGCATGAACTTTGAAATGTAAGAATCGTTCAGGTCCGGAGCTAAACACCAATAGTCCCTGTAGCTTGGCAGTTTTTTGATGCCCATAGTCAAATTCAAAGCAACAAACACATCAATCTCTTCAGTCGTATATGGTGTAAAAGCTTTCCCAGATTGAGTGGCATAAAGATTAGTTTGAAAGCATGAAAGTTCTTTTAGATCGTCTGACCAAAACATGCGAAACAATGCGAGGGGCGTAATATTTTCTAAGTCCAGTATATGTGCTGGTACTCCTGCATTTCCAGTAAACTCACCTGGTGGACAGTGTGTAGTTCTTCTTCCGTTTTGGAAATCCGGTATGAGGAATGCTAGAGCTGCTCGTTCCCGCTGCAGAAGTAGTAGTCCCCGGAGGCTGCATAGAACGAAAACTTGACAAAGGTTCATTATTCTCCTCATCAGAACTATAAGTTTGCGCACATTCCCCTACGACATCACCCAGCAGCATGGGAGGTGGTTGTTCAACACCAGTTTCTTGGTCCGATTCTACACTGCAGCAACTGTCGTCATCTGAAGGTATCTGTTCCAGATAGTTTGCAATATCCTCATTAGCCAACACGCGAGGCATTCTACAAAATTAAAAAAAAAAAAAAACGCCACCCATACCCGAGGTAGGCATGCCTGTCGTAAGAGGCGACTAAAATCCACCCTCCGTATACCGAGCGTAGTGTATACACAAAATGCAATCAACAAAGCAAAACGATTGATTACCCCAGGTGGCAGCCCAGGTTCACTGGAAAATCCACCCTCTTCGGAGGTCGGCTCTACGGATTCTGGGGGGAGCCAGTTATTGCAACTAATAAATCCCTTCCTAAAAAGTGCAAGGGTATGTCGATCTCCTCCACCAAGATCGAATAACTCCGGGAAAAGAAGTCCACCGGAAGCGCCAGCGCGCGAAATTCAGGACTCAGCGAAATACAAAAGTCTTAAGGAAGAAAATAAAACACTCTGAATCAAGCTTAACGAAATGGATCTACTCTATCAAGATCTTAAGAAAGAGGTAGACTTATTAAAAGAAGAAAATAAGGTCCTAAAGAACACGCATTTCAAGAAAGAACGTGAATGTACTCCAGCACGCTTAGCTAGTTTGAGTAGTAGGTTTAGGAGAGTTCCGGAGCCGGTGCTATTCGGTGCTATGTGTTAGAGTGAGAGCCCGTATGGTGCTATGGGTTAGAGTGAGATGTAAGATGTGGGGTGAGGCTTTTTTTTTCCCCTTCGGGGTGTCATATTTCATGTTTGTTTATTTTAGCTTTTGGGTTGAGATCTGAATTTGTGGCGCGAGGTGTCATATTTCACATTTGTTTATTTATTTGTTTTTGCATTGAGATCTGAATTTGGGAGCGAGGTGTCATATTTCATAGTTGTTAGTGTTTAGCTGGGGGAATCATCATCGGAGCAAGGTGTCATATTTCAAGTTTGTTTATATTAGCTTTTGGATTGAGATCTGAATTGGGAGAGAGGGGTCATATTTCATATTTATTAGTGTTTAGTTGGCGGCATCATCATCGGAGCGAGGTGTCATATTTCAAATTTGTTTATTTTTTATCTTTGGACAGAGATCTGAATTTGGGAACGAGGAAATGTGTGTGTGCGTGATTGGTTTGACTGGGGAAATTGCCAAATTCCATAGAGGGGTTATGGATTGTTTAGAGGTTATTTTTTTATTTCTATTGATCTGTGTGTGTGTGTGATTGGTTTGGCTGATTCCTGACGAATTGATTTTAGAGGAATTGTGAACACGTGCAATCATGTCTATGAATTCGATTTGGAATTTCACAATGATTTCGTGGAAAAAAGTATGAGTCATCGATATAAACGGCAACGGTTGTATATGTTTATGATATTGGAGAAGGGAATCAGCAAATGGTTTGATTGGGGAGGGAGAATCGATCGATCGATCGATTCCTGGAATTGAGTTTCGGGGAAATGTGTGAACACGTTCAATCATGTCTATGAATTGTGTGTTGGAAACGGCCGGCGGCGATTTGTAATTTCACAATGATTTCCTGGCAAAAGGTATGATGAGTCATCAAGTTGGATGCCATCTGAATGTATGCGAGAGAGAGAATGGAATTCATTGAAAGCGGATTGGAGTGGGGATGACGTGTATAAAAGAGCGAGCATTAGCCACATCAATCACAGTTATTAACCGATTTTCCGTGAAGCCACAACTAAAAGCAAAAAAAGAAAAAATGTATCGCTGTGAAATTTGTGAAGTAACGTTCAGTGAAAAGCGGTCTTTGGTGACGCACATGAAGTCGATTCATAGTCTGGAAGAACACCAATTAAAATGTGATCAATGTGCAGCTGGGTTCTCAAAAAGAGATGAGTTAAATCGACATAAAAAATCCAAACATCCAATTAACCCTTCTTTATTGCCATCAACATCATCAGAAGCACAAAAGAGAGTCTCTTCTCCAAACCTCTCCATCCAAGTGCAAGTGATGAATAAAAAATCAAAACCAACCGTCTTTAAACGGTGTTTAGTGTGCGAAGAGGATATCGAAAAAAATAAATGGCCGCAACATGAGCGGAAAAATAGCCACAAAGAAAAATCAAAATCTGTGCTTAAAGACAATGTGTCTTATATAAATAGCGCATTCAACAATAGGTTGAAAAGCTATTTTATTAAAAACAATGATGAATCAATTCTGGATGTGAAGATTCTATTTGAACAAAATTTACCCGTGATTACCGAATTGATTCAAAGTGAACTCAGTGTGTTAAAGGGACTCAAATTCAATCTGTAATTGTTTTGCGAGTTTGTAAAAAACATCGATGACAATGATGACGACAACATGATCATCGATGTTAAGAGTATGCAAACAAAGATGAGCGCAATTCTGGATATAGATGAGTTGCCAACAAAACTAAAGACAATGGCTGACAACATTAAAGCGAAAGTGGAAGAGTTTCAAGAGAAAGACAGTGGTTGGACACTAATTTCATTTCTAAGGATTGAAATTAACATTAATAAGTATCAACCTATTCGAGGCTCTTCATATTTCGAATTGCCATCTGTGATCAAGAACAAGAACGCATGCATTAATGTCCAAAATACAGATGAGTACTGCTTCAAATGGGCCATTATCTCAGCTCTAAACGAAAAAGTCACAATCCATCGTGAGAAGCCATCAACATATAATATCAATGATATAACAAGTGAAATAATTGTGGTGAATGACCGATCTATAAACTTTAGTGATTTGGAATTCCCTACAACCGTTAAAGATATGAACATTTTTGAAAATAATAATCCGGAGATAAGTGTCAATGTGTTTGGGTATGAATTAAGCCCCAGTTTTAAAATCATTGGTCCATTCTATCATACTGCTGCGGAGAAAAGGACCCACATAAATTTGCTTTATTGCGAGAACAACGATGGAAGAACCCATTATGTATGCATCAAGAATATTTCTCGATTAATAAGCTATCAAGTAACAAAGCACAATGGACAAATGCATCTATGTAACGGCTGTTTGCAGCGATTTTCAAGTGCGAGTAAACTGGAAAACCATAAGCCAGAATGCTGCAAATTAGTTACATTAATGCCAGAGGAAGACAAAAAGTTCCTCAAATTTGAGAAATATGAACGGATGCAGCAAGTTCCCTTTGTTGTGTATGCAGATTTTGAATCGATACTGGAGCCAATAAAACATTGCACACCAAATCCAGAGATTTCATCCACAACAGATGTGCAACAACATAAGCCTTGTGCCGGATCATATCTTATCAAAAGTTCATTTGATGAGCAGCACAATAAACACAAAACATTTTTCGGTAAGTAATACTAAAACAAATATGTTAAATTCATAGATGTGCTAATTATTTTTTTTTTTCTCAGGAGAGAATTCACCAGAAGAACTTTTAACAACCTTGGCGAATGATGAAACCGATGAATGCCCTAACCCAACTGGAATCCTACACTCAAGAAACAGCTCCTAATTGTTCAATTTGTAAGGAAAAGTTTAACGAAAATGAATTGAGGGTTAGGGATCATTGTCATTTCACTGGCGCATATAGAGGACCTGCACACTCACAGTGCAATCTAAAATTTCACATTCCCAAATTTTTCCCAATATTCTTGCACAACTTTTCGGGCTATGATTGCCATTTGTTTGTCAAGAGTCTTGCTCAGATGAACGGTGACATAACCATAATTCCTTTGAACAAGGAAAAGTATATTTCATTGTCTTTCCGTGTACAATTAGATCAAAACAATACATTTGAAATGAGATTTTTAGACTCAAATAGATTTCTTCAAGCAAGCATTGAGTCGCTTACAAATAATTTATCCATTGATGCCATGACTATTACGAAAGAATTTTTCCAAAACCATAATTCGTTTGAATTAATGATTAGGAAGGGAGTATTTCCATATGATTATTTAGATTCGTGGAAACGTTTTGACGAATGCTCTCTTTCAACAATCGACAAATTCTTTAATAAAATGACGGCAAAAGAATGTCAGGAAGAAGATTATAATCATGCCATCAAAGTGTGGAATCACTTCAAATGTAACACCTTAAAAGATTATTTACTATTATATCTACAAAGCGATGTCTTATTGTTAGCAGACATTTTTGAAAATTTCCGCAAAGTTTGTAATTCGATTTATCAATTAGATCCATGTCATTATTACACTGCTCCAGGCTTATCCTGGGATGCTATGCTTAAAATCACTAAAATTAATTTGGAACTTTTGACCGACATAGATATGTATAATTTCTTTAAAAATGGTATAAGAGGAGGGCTTTGTCAATGTAATCATAGACATGCGCAAGCAAACAATAAATACATTACAAACTATGATCCAAATAGATTAAGTGAATATCTAATGTATTTCGATGCTAATAACTTGTACGGTTGGGCAATGTCACGTAATCTCCCACACGGTAATTTCACCTGGGAAGATCCAGAGATCTACACAAATGAATATATCGCCAATTTAAAAGACTCCAATGTTGGATATGTTTTCGAAGTAGACTTAACTTATCCAACATCTCTTCACGATATTCATAATGATCTCCCATTTTGCCCAGAAAACACAATTACTCCGGGGAGTAAATTTTCTAAATTGACAGCCAATCTGAATTCTAAAAATAAATATGTTATTCACTTAATGAATTTGAAACAATGCATTGATAATGGCCTTATTTTAACCAAAGTCCATAGAGTTTTAAAATTTAGTCAATCTAATTGGTTAGATAAATATATTTCATTGAATACCGAACACAGAAAAAATGCTAACAATGAGTTCGAAAAAGATTTCTTTAAGCTCATGAACAATAGTGTATACGGAAAGACAATGGAAAATGTTGAAAAGCGACGCGACGTAAGAATCGTTACAAGTTGGGAAAATGAGGGGAGACGATTTGGTTGCCGAAGCTTAATCGCTAATCCAAATTTTCATAGTCGCACCATATTTACACCAAATATGTGCGCCATTGAAATGAAAAAAGGCCAATTAGAACTTAATAAACCCATATATCTCGGCTTCACCGTACTCGAATTATCCAAATGGCTCATGTATGATTTCCATTATGATTACATGAAACCTAAATTTAATAGCTCAATTAGGTTAAACTACATGGATACAGACTCTTTTATATACTCAATCGCTACCAATAATTTCTATGCTGATATCTATGATGACGTTATCAATTCAAACAAATCTAGATTTGACACATCTGAGTATCCTATAGACAATCCACACAATTTTCCGCAAAGAAATGGCAAAGTAGTTGGTCTTTTCAAAGACGAGGTTAATTGTCAGAAAATATCAGAGTTTATAGGACTCAGAGCAAAAATTTATTCCTTCAGCATAGATAACGGCAGGGTTACAAAAAAAGCGAAAGGTATAAAAAAGTCTGTAACTAATAACTTAGATATAAGACATTATCGAGAATGCTTAATTAAGAAACAACTTATTTATAAGCCTATGTATATATTTAGAAGTAAGTTGCACAATATTTATACACAGCACATAAACAAATTAGCTTTAAGTTATAATGATACTAAACGGTATATTTGTAGTGATGGTATTAGCACCCTAGCTTGGGGCCATCACAAAATCCCAATAGATTAAGTAATTTTAATTTGTAAATAAAAAAGAAAAAAGAAAAAATAGTTTTCTTATTTTTATTAACTTCACAAACCACTTTGCAGAGCGCAGCATTTGTTGTGATATAAACATTTCTATTCCTTGGGATTTTTTTTTTTTTTTTTTTTGATGATAGATGGTATCGCGGAATATTTGATGTTGGGATCGAGGGGTCATATTTCTGAGATTAATTCGTTTGCCGAATTGGATTGTTGGGAGCGAGGTGTCATATTTCAGAACTTGATTTGATTGCCGAGTTGAATAGTTGGGAGCGAGGTGCCATATTTCAGAGCTTGATTTGATTGTCGAATTGGAATCCATAGATGGTCTATTGACTGCTGTTTATGTTTTCGATGGTGGACCGAGGTTTCGTATGTTTAAAAAGAAAAGAAGTGCTTAGTTTCAGCATCGCGGCTGGATGATTGTTTAGATTCAGAAGTAATGTTCTGAGTTGACTAGTGTGGGCAGTATAACTGTTTGTTTATATTTCCAACGATCTGGACTTCTTCTTCTTAGAGAAAAAAAAAAAAAAAAACATTGATTAGTGTCGATGCTGCAAATGATTGTTTATTTTTGATGCTGGACCAAGAATCAGACCCAATAATTTGGTGATCATCAATTATGAATCAATTGTTTATTATTTTCTTTCCAACACATTAGGTTATAGAATACAGCGTTTGATATAGAAACTTAGCTATCTCCTTCAATAGAAATTTGTATAAATACACTAGGAACTTAGATGGGTTAATTCAGTCATCACCATATAATATCACGGCAACGAACAACCGACCAATGGATGGACTCATCCACTTTTTGAACAACTTCGAGCAATTCGAAGAATTTTCGGAGACGACTGAGCTGGCTTGGTGCTACACCAAGCTCTTTTTCGAAGGCGGACGGCTGAGGCAGGGGCAGGCGGCTGTGCACCTAGCCCTTGGATTGCGGTGTGCAGCTCTGGCGATGGGGTACGGGGAGGAGGAAGTACCCCAGTTGTCTGAATTGGCGCAGGCACTAATAGGAGTTCAACCATGAATTCCTATTATAGTAATAAAAAAAAAAAAAAAATGATATCGTAAAAAATACTAAAAATTGTTTCATTTATTTAGCTTGCTTAATTTTTCTGCAAACTTCATCGGGAAGAAAAAATTCTTTTACTTCCAATTTCAGCATTTCATATTTCAGCACAGGAGAAAAATAAATAAAAAGATTCAAATCATCTTTTAACTATTTGTATTTTCTTTTTTTCTTTTATTAAATTTACAGCCATATAATATATAAATATAAATTAATATAATATAAGAAAGAAAAAAAAGGTGTTTTATTTTACTGACTTCCAATTAAAAATTTTTCTAGCAGGCAAACATTTTGCAGTGCACAACATTTATTGTGGTATACGCATTTCTTTTCCTTGGGATAGAGACGTTTCAATTCTTTTAAAGCCGGGCAGCCGATTTCTTCGATATTCATTAGTTCGACATTTTCATCCTGAAGTAATTCTTTCAGCCATTGGACTTTTTCAAAGCCCTTAACATAAACAATAGTATCTTTAATATTTTCTCGAAGGTATTTCCTAACATTGTGAAATTCGGTGAATCCTCCATCCCAGGCTAAGCCATGATGATTTTGATGCAACCATCGAGCTTGTCTTCTTAATGCTAGTGATAATTGATTAAAGCTGAATGGTGGCTTTACAAGGAAATGTTTATGTTGACCATTGCGTAGTACTGCTATTTCTTTTGCAATGAACTTGTTGTGGGCCCCTTTAAATCCTTGGATGTCAATAACAAAGAACATTTTAGCTTATGTTTATGTGCAAGTGTGTTATCTCGGCGAAGATCTTCAGGCAACTGTCAACGATTATATTTCTCGGGAAACTATTTGAGTCAATGGGTTATAGTTCACAAGGCGATCGTGCAACATCAAACAATAGCAGACGTATTGGGGGGAATTATTTTTGCTGTTTTGATTTCAATGCGAATATCAACTGGGCCATTTTTAATTATTGCACTTTGATGTCTGCAATCTATTAAGAAAATTGTCGCTTGCGATTTAAAGGCATCTCTTGACAATAGTGGCTCAGCAACCAGGCGATTATAGAAAGTTTTTTGAAAATCACAGTACATATTGTACAGCAAACTGTAGTTATTTTTATCAAATGAAAGATTTAAATCCTCACATGGATAAGCATCTGAATTTAAATAGGCTTTTAGGTTCGTAACATTGCAATGGTCAAAAACTCTTGGATTTTCTTTCAGCAAATTACGTTTGTTGGTTTGCAAAGCAAGGATTATGTAGCGAGGCTTTTCCATTTGAGAGGTTGTCTTCACATTCCATATATGATGATTGGTACTAGGTAATGCTGGATATTCATATAGGTCCCAGTTTCGGAAGGCAATTTTCATAGTTTGACCATTATTTATGGGTTTGTAGAGTTGCAATTTGTAAGAAACCGCCAGTGTGATATGAGGAATTTTCCACTGTACTTTAAGCAACTTTATCTTTGCTTTTTCATCCTCGTCTACAATTAATGAATTTTCATCTGTGCGTGAGCGTGTTAGAATCAAATCATGACGCCCATTTGGTATCATTCTCTTGTAGTCTTCCGCAAATCCCAGTACTTTATTAAGGGGTATGCAAAAATTAAAGTATAAGCCATCTAAATTGATTGAAGAATTGGGAGACCAAGAAGCATTCAACATCATATCGCTTTCATTTTTGTTTAAAGAAATATAGTTTTTAATAGTTGATGTGATGCCAACATTACGATTGCTATCAATTTCTGAACCATTTAATTCATAGCGAATTTCATCGAATAAGAAAGCTATCCCATTATTTACAAGTTTTGTTTTCGCAGCTGCTGATCCATCATTTTTCGATACAGTGCCCTCAATATAAATATAACTTTCAGAAGGGAGAATATTAAGATTTTGATGTTGGACGCAAATCTGAATGATATCATTTTTCTCGAAATTATTCAAATACGGGGAGTATGTGTGATATTCCAATTTTGAGATAGTCTCCTCAAACACTGGTTCTTCGAAAATATTCAACATGTCGTTGTCTTGGGAGCGTTTTGATTTAATTTTTCAACCTGTAGCCCAGTGATAATAGAAATTGTTGATTTTGTGGAGCAAGTTTTGATGTTCTCCCCTCGGAGGTTGATTGTGTACTGATAGAGCTACTAGCGGCAACTGCTCTTTTATACTTTGCGGGGTAAGACGAACTGTCATATATTATCATGTTTGAGGTTTAAGATGTAATCGAGCTGTTACGGTTTCACCTCGAAAGTTTATTAGATTTTCGTCTTGGTCCAGGAGATTCAATGTTATAGAACTTATCCTCTTGGAGTTCACCGGCAAATAGATGACATTGCGAGGAACCTCGACTATTTTATACCCTGGGCTAACGTTGACCGAAAATTCATGTAGTATATGAGCAGGTCGATTGTTAATATACGTTTCATCAATTAAATTACATTCAATTCGAACGATATTCACTCTATTTATGTTGACGTACAGATCCGATTCATGTAACTTGTTTGCAGCTAGCTTTTTCTTGCTGAACCCCAATAGTGATCCAATCGAGTTTGGTTGTGAGAAATCAATCTCTATGGTACTATAAATTTCACATTTTAATGTGTTATTATTTGCCTTGATCTTAATTGATATTTCATTGGATTTATCCTTATTATGGGGTTTGAGAGCCTCCTGAATGCAGTTATTTATGTCTTCAATCTCATATGAACCAATTGGAAATATTATTACGGCATCACCAAAATGAAATAAATTATTAAAAACATCCACATTTGGTATAGAATTATAGGTCTGGAAGTCAACCAAACCGCATACGTAGCCAGAATTTAGGATAATTGGAGGAAAATACTCTGTAGTGAGAGTAGATTGGTTTCCGCTTAATGTAAGTGTTATCGACATCGCTGTTGGAACACAAATGAAACACATTTTTTTGATTTTGCTCTATTTATTTCTTATTTTCAGTGATTAGAAACTTCAAGCATAGATGACCACATATAAATGTATTATAATTTTGACAATTATTATAATTATAATGAATATTTTCACCCAGATATCTTACAATTTCTAGAGGTGGTCTTAAATTACCAAAACTATCGAAATATTTTACAAAGATTTTTTCATGTTTTATATATGCTACCCAGTGTGTTCCGGGACCACTCTCATTGTCCAAGTTAATTACACCACATTCTTTGTCAAATGACCTTCTGGGCAATTTATCTCTCATGTAAACACCACGAAAATTAGGTATATGGATTTTTCCAAATTTCATAATATCAATATTGGTGAGAGGACGATTGGGTAGCAATTCCATTAGTTTTTTGTGCTCGTGGGCTGTGGTTTTAGAAAAAGTCCGAATCCTTTCTTATGGGGTTGCAAGTAAAGTCCCTTGCCTTGTTTGATTTTTATTCCCTCGACGGCTTGATTGTGACGTTTACTCTCCTCCAACTGTTGCTTGGCTACCTTTGAAGCATTTATAGTTTTAACAACGCCCGCAGCTCCTCCAGTTAGAGCACCAATTGCTGATAGCGCTGCCATGATAGGTGCCAGTGGCAAGAAACCGCCAATTTTGGGTATTGGTATTACTCGAGGAATTCCAATGTTCTTTCGTTTGTTTTTAATGATATTTTTAGCTGCACGTAAAGCGGTTATTGCAATAGACTTTGGATCATCGTTTATTGTTTTCTTTATGACATTTTTGGCCTCCATAATGGCTTTTTTAAATAAATTATTTTTTTTACGCTTGATGCGTCGATTTTTTTTTTCCGGTTTAGATAGGCAACCCATGCCGAGTTTTGTTTTAGCCTTCATCATATTTGTAACCAATAGACTATTTAATTTCTCTGGTATTGATGAGTCTTTCGCTTTAACCCTCAGCCAGGCCTTTTCAGTTAGAATTTTATCGGCTATTTGTCGATCCAGCAGGTTTTTATTATTAGCATATGCAATGTCGTGTTCACGACAAGCTTCATCCAATGGATTAATTCCTTGATCTCCTCTAGCCAGACGTTTTTTCAATTTAGTTCCAGGCCCACAGAAATTATATGAGGGAAGATGTAATTCAATTGGCAACTTGTTGATTAAGGAATTTACCAATCCACGCACTTTGGCTGATCGTTTGAAACTGGGGGGTTTCACTTTATGATCAATCATTTATATAACCTTCTTATTGCATGGACAGAGCAATTCTGAATTCCCTGACTATAAAACACCTTCTTTTATAGTGATTGGATTCATTCGACGTTAGTATGCGCTTCATTAAACAACTAGACTGTATTAAAGTGCAGAACTTTGATAGAAAGATTGTCGAGAAGAAGAAGAAGAAACATGGAGCATTATTTCCAGATAGTATTCGAGGAATAATTGTGGGTCCATCAAATTGTGGAAAAACAAATGTCATGTTAAGCATTCTCCTCGATGCTAATGGTTTGAAATTTCAAAACCTTTACATATACTCAAAGTCTTTGCATCAACCAAAGTATGCATACTTGAGAAAGTTAATAAAGACAATCAAGGGAATGGAATACAACGAATTTTCAAATAATTGTGAAATTATTGAGCCTTCAAAAGCAAAACGAAATTCTATATTCATATTTGATGATGTGGCGTGCGCTAAACAAAACAACATTCGAGAATATTTTTGCATGGGTCGACATAATGATGTGGATAGCTTCTACTTGTGCCAGTCGTATACGCATATACCGAAACATTTGATACGAGACAATGCAAACCATATAATTATTTTCAAGCAGGATGAACTTAATCTGAAGCATATATACAATGATCATATAAATTCCGATATGACATTCAATCAGTACAGAGAATTGTGCGCAAAATGCTGGAAAGATGCATATGGATTCTTGGTTATTAACAAGGATTGCAATATAGAAAAAGGGCGCTATAATAAATCATTTAAGGAAACTGTAACTATATAAAGAGCTTAGTCATCAATCAACTTTGTAATCGAGCGGTCGCAACTGTCCAGTTTAATACTGCCCAGTTTGATACTGCCCTGCTTAATACTGCCCAGTTTAATACTGCCCTGTTTGATACTGCCCAGTTTGATACTGCCCAGTTTGATACTGCCCAGTTCGATACTGCCCAGTTCGATACTGCCCAGTTTGATACTGCCCAGTTTGATACTGCCCAGTTCAATACTGCCCAGTTTGATACTACCCAGTTTGATACTGCCCAGTTTGATACTGCCTAGTTTGGAGCCGACATAATTCTCAAATATGGAACTCAATGAAGATTTACTTAAAGAACTTATAAAAACTAAAAATATTTTAAAGAGAAAATATAGGCTTCTCAAAAGTGGACAAATCATGGAGGAGACGGGAGTTGAACCCTTAAAAGAAATCGCCAAAAATGTCAAACGTCGAAATACAGCCGAGAATGATTTAACAGCAGAAGTAAAGACTCGAAGAAAGTTGCAATTCCAAAGTCCTCCTCCAGAAGAAGAACAAGAAGAAGAAAAACATATTGATTCTCCAGAATCAATCATTCAGCCAGTGAGGACGACAGCGATGACCACGGTTGATAAAGATGTTTCATTTAGAACTCCCGAAAATTTCGATGTTGCTAATCTTGATCAAAGTACTCCATATAAAATAACATGGTCATCGCCAGCAGAATCGAATTTGGATAACATCTATGGTCCATATTTCGATGTACAATCAAATTCAACAAAACTGGGCAGATCGAGATTTGTAATTAATGAACAAAAGAACTTCGCGATTGATGGTGAAATCTTCCCCGGAACAGAGGGTCTTTATGAATTAATTTTTCGGAAAAAACCCAGAAAAGGACGATATACTATTAAAGATTTAGATGAATATCTTAAGATATTGCAAAAGACAAATGTGCACATGAAAAAATATGATGGCACCTCGCAAATTTAGGCTAACAGAGGTCATAAGTATAAACATATTATTCGACCTTTACTACAAGGTCTAACGCCACCGCTGGAAGTCATAAAGAAAACTGGGAAAGCATACAACAATAATTTCAAAGATATGAGCTATTCTAATAATCCCGTTGAATATGTGTATTGGAATGATCCCAATGAGCTCGTTGATAGACTAAGACTTTTAATTGCATCGCAAAATGCTGGCAATAATAATCATCAAAATGAGATAAATTCAATTATAGAAGAGCTACGTGAAGCAAATATCATATATTAAGGCCGGTCCTAGCACGCATAAATCAAAAGCAAAATGAGTGTTGACAAGTTCGGAAGGAGTTTCAATCGGCTTCACAGCTCAACAACTGGTCCTCAAGGACCTCCTGGAGAAGGATTTAAACTATTGCTCAGTGGTGATTTTGATATGGAGGGAAAATGTCTAAATAATGTTGGGACGCCAACATCATTGCAACAAGCTGTCAACAGGGAGTACATGGATGATTGTATAGAATTTCAAAATAAATCCATATATATTCTTCATCAGTATGTGGACAATACGATGGACGCTGTTCACACAGAAATCGCAAGGAGTTTAAAACTGCACTTAAACGGATACTTTGATGCTGATCATAAAGCATTAAAGAATATTAAAGAACCAATTGATCATGATGATGTTGCAACAAAAAACTATACTGATAATCAAATTAATGAGCTTTTTCATAGATGTCTCCTGGCCATGGACGCGAAACATGAAAAAAATGAGAAAATATTACGTGCATACATCGATGAACAAAATTTGAATGTGCTTGAACTGTTGAATAAGTTTCGAAACTATTTTCTCGATATACTTGAGAAATTTAAAGAGAGTAATGATCAGAAGCTAGAAGAGAGCATTGCGGAAGTTAATAAGAAAAGAGAGAATTATCCACCTATTTAAAAGAATCGCTCGAAGAGAATTCCCATCAGTATACGCCTGAAATTCAATCTAAAATCATGTCCAATATAAATACTGGTGCGGTTTTCAACGAAATTTTACAATTTTTAAAAATCAATCAACACACACTTCTTGAGGAGCATTACGAAGAAATCCTAAATTGTATTGCATTTCTAAGGAGATTTGAAAATGTGACGTCCACAGAGTCTATTCACGGATTTCATTACACCAATTGTGTTTGGTCTTCCAATACGTGTAAATTGGGTCCGGATACATGTGCTTGTTATTTGGTTGAAAATAAAATGTTTAGAATTAAGAAATTGATGTCTCTGTATAATAAACTACAAATAAAATAAAATAAATAAAGAACATGTTTTTTGCTTTTTTATTCATTATTGTATACGATGAGTAAGCGCAATGTTGTTGAGGAATTGCATAAGCCCGCTCGAAGACATTTCCTCAGACGTCGAGTTGTTATTAAGGGGCTCGATGACTTGTGGCAAGCAGATTTGGTGGAAATGATTCCATATAACAAGGAAAACAATATGCATAACTACTTGTTGACCGTAATTGACACCTTTTCAAAGTATGCGTGGGCTCTTCCTTTGAAGAATAAGACTGCATCCGCCACTACAGAAGCTATGAAATCAATTTTCAATAGTTCTCAGCGTATACCAAAAAATCTACAAACTGACGACGGCAAGGAGTTTTTTAATAGCAAATTCCAGGAATTGATGAGACTGTACAAGATTAATCATTATTCAACATATAGTACATTGAAAGCGTCAATTGTTGAACGATTTAATAGGACTCTTAAGGAGAAAATGTGGCGAGAATTCAGTTTTAATGGCAATTACAAATGGCTATCGATTCTAAGGGGTTTGCTCCACGCATATAATAACTCTATACATAGAACGATAAAGATGCGGCCAATGTGAATAATGTGAATGATGTGAATAAGAAAAATGCCAAAGATCTACTAGCATCGGCTTACAATCGTATTAAAATCGCCCAAAGGGGAAAATTTAAAGTTGGTGATCAAGTTCGAATAAGCAAGTTTAAACATGCCTTTGAGAAGGGTTACACACCCAATTGGACAACAGAAGTATTCGCAATAAGAAAAGTTAACAGGACTAATCCTGTTACATACTTACTGGATGACTTTCAAGGGCAACCCGTCCAAGGTTCATTCTACGAATTGGAACTACAAAAAACCAAACACCCCGATGTATTTCTAGTGGAAAAAATGCTGAAAACTAGAGGTGATCAAGTATATGTAAAGTGGCTTGGATTCTCAAACGCTTATAATTCTTGGATAAATAAAAGCCAACTGTTGTGATTAAAGACTTTAGTTGAGAACACATAGCAGAACCCATAAAATCAAGAGCATGGAACTAGAAAAAGACTCAATCATAGAGTGCTGCGTCATAAAAACACTTGGAGTGGGCTATCTAGTTCGTTTGCCCAATAATAAAGAAGGTCTATTAAATTGGATCAACTATCAAAGAAGAATATATAGACCATTTGCTGGCGAAAAAATTAAATGTAAAATTGTAAATGAGAAGAATGGATACATCGACCTGAATAATATTGAATAATAATAAATAAAATGCACAGTTTTTTTTTTTTAAAGATATATTCTTTTAATACAATTTATTGTTGAAATGTTCAAAACATAATAATTAAAACATTTATTTATTCAAAAAGATTTATTGTTTTTTTGTATATTTATTTCAAGGCATTTTTTTTTTCTTGTTTAATAAAATGTTAGGAAAGATTGTGAATATTGGATGTCTTCTGCTGTAGCTTCCTCAGCTATTGGATGGAACTGCACTTCGTGGCTATTTCCAACTGCTTGCACCACAACCATTTCAGCTGTTGATAGTTGCTTCAAAATGTCTTCAGCCGCCGTGTTGAATCGAATTGGTAGAAAAACTTTGCAATGCTCTAACTCTACGAGCACTCTTGGCCCGAATTTAGTTTGGCATTTTGTAGCCTTAATTATTGGGAATCGTTTTTTTAACTCTAATGTCTTTAAAGGCAATAGAGTCTTGACTTTACCCAAATTGTTTAGAAATTCCATTGTATATATATATATATATATAGGTAACTTGATTTGAATTGATTTGATTTGATTTGATTTGAATAAAACTGAGAGAGAGATGTTTTTAAAACTTCAAAATCTGTTTGATGACTGATGTTTAATGCCCCTAATGCTCGGTCTTTTATACATGTCATCCCACATCCAGTCCGTTTCCAATGAATTCCACTCTCTCTTTCACATACACACACACACACACACATTCAGTTGGTTTCCAATACATCATCCCCACTCCAATCCTCTTTCAATGAATTCCATTCTCTCTCTCGCATACATTCAGATGGCATCCAACTTGATGACTCATCATACCTTTTGCCAGGAAATCATTGTGAAATTACAAATCGCCGCCGGCCGTTTCCAACACACAATTCATAGACATGATTGAACGTGTTCACACATTTCCCCGAAACTCAATTCCAGGAATCGATCGAAAGATCGATTCTCCCTCCCCAATCAAACCATTTGCTGATTCCCTTCTCCAATTTCATAAACATATACAACCGTTGCCGTTTATATCGATGACTCATACTTTTTTCCACGAAATCATTGTGAAATTCCAAATCGAATTCATAGACATGATTGCACGTGTTCACAATTCCTCTAAAATCAATTCGTCAGGAATCAGCCAAACCAATCACACACACACACAGATCAATAGAAATAAAAAAATAACCTCTAAACAATCCATAACCCATCTATGGAATTTGCCAATTTCCCCAGTCAAACCAATCACACACACATACATTTCCTCGTTCCCAAATTCAGATCTCTGTCCAAAGATAAAAAATAAACAAATTTGAAATATGACACCTCGCTCCGATGATGATGCCGCCAACTAAACACTAATAACTATGAAATATGACCCCTCTCTCCCAATTCAGATCTCAATCCAAAAGCTAATATAAACAAACTTGAAATATGACACCTTGCTCCGATGATGATTCCCCCAGCTAAACACTAACAACTATGAAATATGACACCTCGCTCCCAAATTCAGATCTCAATGCAAAAACAAATAAATAAACAAATGTGAAATATGACACCTCGCGCCACAAATTCAGATCTCAACCCAAAAGCTAAAATAAACAAACATGAAATATGACACCCCGAAGGGGAAAAAAAAAGCCTCATCCCACATCTTACATCTCACTCTAACCCATAGCACCATACGGGCTCTCACTCTAACACATAGCACCGAATAGCACCGGCTCCGGAACTCTCCTAAACCCACTACTAGTTTGGAATATCACATAGACGAAGAAGAGCTAGCACGCGAAACGTATCGGGTCCCAAAGAAAAGACCTAGTAAGAAACGGAGAGCCGGTTCATCGCCCGAAGTCGAGCCCGTGAAAGAAGAAAATCACAAAGAACCGCAAGAAAAGCAACTTCTAGCGCAATTTCGTCCACCCCCAACAATATCATTTCGATCAACGATCGTGATTGTGTCTAGACGTGATTTTATTTTGCTCTCCTACGATGTCATTTGTCTGTTTTAAATGCAATAATTCCCTATCCGGTGAACGTACGATCTCTTGTGATATTTGCTGCATTAAAGTCCATTCAACCTGTGCTAATATCAGTGATAACGCTGTGAGCTTAATAAACTCGAACCTTAACCTGCGTTGGAGATGTAATGCATGTATTAATGGCCCATTGTCGGTTTGTTTACATAAAATCAGTAACTTGTCTATCGCTTTAAATGACTTAAAATCCGAATTCGAACTATTAGTCAATTCTTTGGGTGTAGTGAAAATAAACGATATTTCCAATTCAAATATTGATGTTAGTAGTAATGAACGACAAATCATTACTCGATCTAAACAGAAACTTAAAGTCAGTGAACCCTCTCACGTATCATTACCCAAAAACAGAATTAACGTTAATTCTCCTTCGATCGGGCGTACTAGTGCAAAAAAAACTAGTAACAACATTGGTCTCGGCTCTCTACGAAAAGTGCAGACCGCAAAGCCAAGCACCAGTATCGCTGCCGCTACTAAAGCGAACGAAGAGAGTGCCGCCGCTCTCAATGTTATTGCAATACATAACCGTCTTACTCGCTGTGACGTGGGTCTTGGAGGTGTGTCGATTTTGTCTGCTTCTGCTGATCGCCTGGCTACTTAATCAGATTGCCCTTGCAAACGCTGGTAATGCTGCTGCTTCTAATGCTGTAAATGATGTTGTTGCTGCTTCTACTGCAAACTGTAACAGTCTGCCTCTTTCTGACACTGAGCAGGTAAATTCTGTTGTTGCTTCTGCTTCCCTCGCTGATGCTGTTCCTGCTGCTTCTATAACTTTAAATGCGGATGTAGCCGAATGTAATACGGATAAAATCCATTCTAAAAATCCTCAATCTCCGGTTGGTTCATTTGTTGATGTTGTTGCTAATACTCTTGCCTCTGGGAAATCTGTTGATGCTGATGTTCAAGCTAATGCTTATGCTTCCGCTGTAGGTGGAAAATTAAACTTATTATGGACCAATAAGCCAACAACTATTATTGGAACAAATCGCGACCATGCTGATATCGGCGTAGTATATAAACTCAAATGGTTCCACTTGGGTAGTTTTCGCCCATCCACCACTACGGATGCCATTTGCAGCTACGTGGCCTCTAAACTTAATGTAAGCCCAACATTGTTGTCATGCTATAAGCTCACCAAGAAAGATAGTGACGATACAATTCTAAAATTCGTCAATTTTAAAATTGGTGTTCCAGCTGAGTTTAAGGATGCAATTTATGAGGCGAATATCTGGCCTGTTGGTGTGAAGCTGCGTTCTTTCTTGCAACGTTCAAAAAACGAAGTAAGTCGGATGGAGCTCAACAAAACCTAAAGAACATCCTTACACTATCAGCCACTGCGACCAATCAGTCATCGAAGAACATCACTACTGTTAAACTTTTTTATGACAACGCCAGTGGAATGAGGTCTAAGGTCTATGACCTGTTTGTCTCCTCTTCCCAGCTTACATATGACGTCATTGTGATAACTGAGACTTGGATTTATGGTGGTATACTTTCGTCGGAGATATTTGATAGCTGACTTTACACCGTATTCCGATTTGACCGATGCAAGACTGCCATGGACCGTGGAGGTGGAATTTTAATTGCTATTCGATCCAGCCTATCTTGTAAGCAAATATCATTGCCAATTACTGAAGTAGAACAATTATGTATTTTAATTAACGTAAATTCTGATTCCCAACTGATAATTATTGCTAGTTATGTTCCGTCAAATTGTGTTGCTTGTACCTATTTCAAACACATAGACAATATCGAGCATATATCTAAAATTTATAATAAGACATCTCACTTCTTATACGTGATAGGAGATTTTAATTTTCCCGATGTTAAATGGACGTGGTCCGATGAAGATAATATGCTTATTCCTACGAATTGTTATATTGATCATGAACTTAATTGCATAGATTTTTTATATTCCTTAAACCTCTCGCAAGTTAACACTGTATATAATTCATTAAATAAATTATTAGATCATTTATTCGTTTGTGTAAATGAATTAAAAGTAAAATCAAATTTTGCTTCTTGCGAACTACTTAACAACTCGATCCATCACAAGCAAACTGAGTTCGAATTTGAATTCTATTCGGAAATAATGCCGTACGAAAACGTAGAATCCAATAATATTGGATCTTCGTGCGAACTGTTTGCACGATTTTTTGAATCGGTATATGTAAATAACACACCAATTCGTTTAGCTCCAGCAACCGTTGTAGAGCAAAAAGTGGATAATGGCTGCATTTTTATCGATTTACAGGACATATCTCTAGCTCTCAACAATCTGAAACCATCGGCAAGTGCAGGAGTGGATGGAATTCCAGCACTGGTTTTAAGAAACTGTAAAGCCAGCATATGTTATCCCCTTTTACTTATCTTTAATTTATCACTTATACTTGGCATTTTGTAAGATGAGTGGAAGGTCTCATTTTTACTTCCTATTTTCAAATCTGGCTCTAGAAATGACGTTAGGAACTACAGGGGTATCTGTAAATTATCAGCCATTCCTAAGCTCTTTGAAAGTACAGTCAAAGATAAATTGGAGTTTTATGTTGTAACGAAGTGACATGTTTCCCTACCTTCAATTACCAACCGAGAAAGGAAACAGGGTATACAGCCAGGTGTTTTGGCAGAGGACGACCCATGCCACCAAAAGGGTTGCATACTTTGGGGTACCTTTACAAAGACGACCAACTCATAAGGAAGTGTATTGGCACGCCAATATAAAATAAAGCCAGAAAGTCAACGAGTCGCAAACAACAACAAAACACGAAGGAGTTTTAAAAAGTCACACTTCGTTCTTGCAAGGATATTCCACAAGTAAGAGAACGTAAGTGGCAATTGGCAGAGTCTGCTCAGTGGTGATAAGTGTACCAATCCAGCGTACCTGGAACAGACTCTCCCCCGAATTCGGCCACCAACATTTTTGGTTTTGGTTTTCGTGCCTTCACGCCAGTGAGTCGGTATTCAGCTAAGGGTCCGTTTTGACCACAGCCGGCCCGTCCCTTGATAAGTGTCCCCATTCCTTGCCTTTCCCGCTCCAAGCTTACGCTTGGCTCCCCTTCCTGAGAAGCAGCCCGAGTCTTGCTCGGACCAGCCAGGGGGCCCATGCCCTGCACGGACACCCAGCCAGCCCGTGCCCTGCACGGACAAGCCCGTGCCCTGCACGGACAAGCCCGTACCAGTACCGCGTGTGGACCGCACGACCTGTCAAGCCGTTCCAAGACACCGCAACCCCAGAGACCCGCCAAGGAGGCCAGTCCAAGCCTGAGCTAGGGGTTTAAGTATTATTGTAGTGTAGAATTAAGTTTATCCAGGAATTGTTAAGTATAAGAGTTGTTAGTAACAGAATATTGAATTGTTAAAGGGAACACTGTAACACTAGTCTCAAAGTTTTAATAAAGTACCTCTTTTCCAAAGTTTTAGGGTATTTCTTTGGGGCTGACCCTGGAGCCGGCGAGCTCACCTCAGCCTTCGACAAAAAAGACCTTTACAATGTCAAGGAACATATATCGGAATTTCAACATGGTTTTGTTTCAGGGAGATCTACAGCCTCCAATCTCGTATATTTCACGTCGTCATTTGAAAAGGGTTATCAGGTGGATTCGATCTACACCGACTTTAGTAAAGCATTTGACTCTGTGAATCATAGTGTCTTAATACGCAAGCTGAATTGCTTCGGATTTCACTCATCCATTTTGAGATGGATTTCGTCTTTTTTAATGAACAGAGTGCAGATAGTAAAGCTTGAATCTTTTCTTTCTAAACCTTTCAACTGCAGCTCAGGTATCCCTCAAGGTAGTCACCTCGGCCCCTTACTTTTCATCATATTTATCAATGGTATAACAACTGTGCTAAACTACAGTCAATGCCTACTTTACGCTGATGATCTAAAGTTGTTCTTAAGAATTTCTAGCTTAAATGATTGTATAAAACTCCAATGTGATATAAATGCTCTTTCAATTTGGTGCAAAGATAATCATCTTTTTCTTAACATAAAGAAATGCAATGTAATAACTTTTTGCAGATGTTTGAACCCAATTATTCACCGATACTCCATTAATTCTCTAGAGTTAACACGGGTAAATGTGGCTAAGGATCTTGGTATCATTTTTGATCAGGCGTTAACTTTTTGCGATCATGTGGATTATATAACGTCAAAAGCTAACTCCATGGTTGGCTTTATCAAAAGAAATACTGTTGAGTTTTCTAATCCTCACTCACTGATAACCCTTTTTATAGCCCTTGCTCGTTCTCTTCTGGAATATTGTGACATCGTTTGGTGCCCTTTTTACCAGGTGCATATTAATCGTGTGGAAAGAATTCAAAGACGATTCTGGAAATTTGTTCTTTTCAAAATGCGTTGGAACTTTTCGCTGGAATACGATGCTAGATGCCAACTGCTAGGTTTAGCTAAGCTGCTTAATAGAAGAAAGATCCACGATGCAATGTTTGTGAGAGACCTCCTTTGTTACCATTTAAAAAGCACTTGCTTGTTAGCTATAATCCCTATTTATGCTCCAGAAAGGCCATTGAGGCAAAGAGAGTTTCTTTTTCGCACAATACATAGGACAAACTACGGATTGAATGAGCCTATATCTAGAGCTATTTCAAATTTCAACTCAGTTTGGTCTATTGTATATCTAAGTTTATCCAGAACTATGTTTAAAAACACATTATTTAGTTTCATTGGTTAATTGAGTTGGTAAATTCATATCATCATATATATTTAATTTTTTATTACCATTGTAATCTCTTTTTTATTTCAATCTGTTAAGTTATATTACTTGTAGATGAATTAAATAAATAAATAAATAAATAAAAAAATAAACATCGTCGGGATAACGGAATACAATAAGTTGCAAAGCCTCCTTAAAGGAATCATAACATCCAAGTATAAGGTTACATCTTTGAGGGATAATGTGTGGAAAATCAACGTCGACGACTGCAAAGACTACCGAGCTGTGTCCCAAAAGCTAAATACCGAAAAGATTCAGTGGTATACTTTCGAAATCAAGTCAGAAAGGCCACATCGTGTCGTTGCAAGGGGACTCCACCCCTCATGCACCAAAGAAGAGGTTATGACTGATCTTCAAGCCAAAGGCTTTAAAATTCTTGATGCCGTTAATATCATCAAGAAGGAGAAGCAGCAAACGGAAAGGATTCAACCATACACAAATGTACTGCAAAAAGAACCGCGATGTGTGAAATGCGCTAGAAATCACCTCTCCCAAGTCTGTGGAGTAAATAAACAAACCTCTGCAACATGTGCTAATTGTAAGGGAAAGCACCCGGCAAATTATAGAGGCTGTGAATTAGCTAAGGAGTTGCAAAAACGGAGAGATGTGCTCCTTAGCCCCTAAATGCAAAATCTAAACTACAAACTAAGCCAAAGCATAAGAATGCACAGGAGAAACTAGCCAAACTAAAACTACCGGGTTCAGAGCGCAAAAAGGTGAGGGAAAGAGTGACAACAGAAAAGTCCCTCAGTTCTTAAAAGAAACGGTACTGAAAAGCTAACATCGAAAAAGCGGCCAGGTAATGGCCTTCGGACAGGAGGAGTGCAGACTAACGCTCAGGCCGCGGCATCCGAAAAACAAAAAAACCTTGAAATTTCGACGGACCTTGTCTCTCATGTTTTGTCGATTATTCTCGAGAAATTTGAAGAACAAAGCAAAATAAATAAAATTATTCTCGATAGGCTGGTTAACCTTGAAAATGATTGTCAGAAAACGCGTACTTCAACTAGAATATGAATAACAAACGAATACTAAAAATATGTACTTGGAATGCAAACGGACCTTTGCAAAAACTCCACGAATTGGAAATATTCATGCGTGAAAAAGATATTGATATTTGCTTGATTTCTGAAACCCACGTAAAAAAGGAATCGCATTTAAAAATAAAAGGCTATAATGATTACCACGCTTGTCACCCTTCGGGAAAAGCGGGAGGTTGATCATCCTTGTTTATTAAATACTGCATCGAACAATCCGAAGACCTAAAGATAGAACTTGAAACTTTGCAACTGTGCACGATTTGAGTTAAAAATAGTCAGCGTACTCTTAAAATCTCATCTATCTAGTGTCCACCGCGTTCCGCGCTTGAAAAATCTGATTTTACTAACTTGTTTGAATCGCTGAAACTTTTATCATCGGCGGCGACTTTAATGCGAAACATACGTTCTGGGGTTCAAGATACAGCTCGAAAAAAGGTAGAATGCTTTATGGGGCAGGAGTATGGAGTACAGTTCTAATTTTCATTCGACAGGTAAACCGACTTACTGGCCAACTGATACTTCGAAAATAACTGACCTGATCGTATTTTTCGTTGTGAAAGGAATACCTACCAACCACATAAAAGTCGAAGACAGCTTTGATCTGTCGTCTGATCATTCCCTGCTTATTTTAACAATCAGCGAAAAACTAGTCTATAACCTAGAGCCAGCGAGATAAACTGGTCGAACAACTAACTGGGAAGGCTTTAGGAACGAAATTGAAGATAATGTTGAACTAAGCTTTCCACTTACGACACCCTATGAACTTGAGGTTGAAGTTGATCGATTCGTTGAAATCGTACAGCTCGCCTCTTGAAATAATACTCCCATTCCAAGGAAAACGCCGGACAGATACGGTTTACGATATCCTCCGGAAATAAGAGAATTGGTTAAGGAAAAAAGAAAAGCTCGTAAAAAATAGCAACAGAGTCGTGCTCCGCAGCATAAAGCACACTTGAATTGTCTGTGCAATTTGTTGAAGAAGACTATTAAGGATTTTAAGAATCGTGCAAGAGGCTCTTACCTTGAAAGTTTAAGAGCGAAAAAAGATTCCAATTATTCACTTTGGAAAGCTGTAAAAGGCACCAAAATGCCCAATGTCCCCGCGCCGCCAATTAAATTAAATTAAAATGAATGGGCGAGGGAAGATAAAGAAAAAGCGGACGTCTTTGCGGCCCACCTGGAAGAAACCCTTAAACCGTACGATGGTCAAGTGGTTTACTACAACCGCAATAGGCTGGATTTACCATCTGACGATTTGACGCTCACAAGTGCAACGCTAAGGGAACTCAAACTTGAGATCGAGAATCTAAAACCTAAGAAATCTCCTGGTTATGATTTGATTACCGGAGAAATTCTTAAAGTTTTACCTAGAAAAGCATTGATTAAGCTTCTCCATATTGTTACTGCTGCACTCAGATTAAAACACGTGCCGAGCCAATGGAAAGTTGCGGAAGTGATAATGGTTTTAAAACCAGGACAACCGCCAAATGAGGTAAAATCGTATAGACCAATTTCGCTTCTTCGAATCATATGGACAATTTTCGAGAGGATATTATTAAGGCGTCTCCAGCCGGTTATAGAAGAAAATAATCTTATCCCTGAGCACCAGTTTGGGTTCAGAAGTAAGCATTCGACGATTGACCAGGTGCATAGAATTACTGACGTAATAGAAAAAGCACTTGAAGAAAAAAAGATTTGCTCAAGCGTATTTCTTGACGTCTCCCAAGCCTTTGATAAGGCTCGAATACTCCGAGCTCAAGGAAATTTCGGCCGGCGTACCACAAGGAAGCGTTCTTGTGCCGCTTCTCTATTTGTTATATACTCGTGATATACCGAACGAAGATGGCACTATCCTTGCTACGTTTGCTGATAACGCCGCTATCCTAGCAGTAGGCAAAACCATCAAAAAACGACTGCAAAACGCACTGAATAATGTAAATGAATGGACGAAGGACTGGTGGATCGCCCTCAATGAATCTAAATCTGTTCACGTGAATTTCACTTACAAGAAAACTAATAACTTGCGAATTTTCCTAAACTCGGCCCGAATACCTTTTGCAAACAAGGCCAAATACCTGGGAATGACACTCGACGCAAGACTGAAATGGAATTCGCATGTGAAAATGAAAGGGATCTCGGAATTCCGACAATCGAAGCTGAAAATAGAAGCTTCGCGAGAAAGCATAGAAACCGACTACTCGAACATGTCAACAATACAGTCCTACAAATTTTGGATGAAAGCAATTTATTGCGCCGACTACAAAGGACGAAACCTTTTGACTTGGCGAGATAATGATTAACAGCGTCAATATTGCGGAATATGCAGGATCCTTCAGTGGAAAGATAACGTTTTTATTTCGTGGTAGAAAAATTGCTTGATAAGTTTATGCTTAGTTGCAATATCTTACAAATTTATATCGAAGGGTGGTGTTTTTTTAGTCAGTAAGAATCTGACACTGCTATGAGCACGCGCCTGCTATTCTCAGAGTGTCTATGGAAGATTTTTCACCAACCCTCGGAGAAAAAAAAAAAAACCATATTTAAAAAAAAAACATTCTATTTGCGCAGTGGTTAGCTATGCTTTCCACCTTCTATAACGCTGCAAGTACATTATAAACACAAAAATATAGACATTATTTATCAGATATATCCAAAAGCTGCCTAGGAGCATCAAATAAAATAATCACAACTGTAAGCATTTTATTATCCGTTTTATCTGTTTTAGTTGAACGCGTTCATTCGTGTGAGCGTCATCTAGGTGTCATTGTATTGTTTTGCACCCAACTTCGGGTCGATTCATTTCTGTTCACTTAAACAGAAACAGCCGAGAAACAAGGAGGCCAAAAACCAAAGGTTGTAGTCCTCTACCATCCATTATTTTAATAAAGAATTAAGTGTTTAAAACTCAGATATGGAGTCAGGACAAGCTGGCCCAAACTGTACTAAAAGAATTTTTCGGAAAACCTGTTTCTTGTAACCTATTCTGATGACATCACGTGTGACGAGACGAACCCCCAGGAAAGCTGACGACGACGTGCTAGAAACAAGAAATGAGATGGACGCTGCCGTTAATGTTGCTTCCAACGATGCTTCAAACGCCGACAATGTTGATAATGACGTGAGTGTCGATAATGCCGATTATGTTGATAATGCCGTAAGTGCCGAAGACATGCAGGGTTCTGCTCTGAACGAAGAGCTGAATAATCTACGTAAGCAGATGGAAATCCTAAACCTTCGAAAGGAGATACGTGAACTAGAAGGGTATGCAGTTTCATCCAGCCAATGCAAGACGGATTTCGGGGACGTCGAGTGCGCACTGCCAAAGTTTGCTGGTGACGACTTGGACCATTCCGTACAACATTTTCTCTGCGATTTTGAGGAAATTATGGCTACAATCAAAGCAGACGACCGTTTCAAGTTGCTGAGCCTACGTCGTTCTCTGGTTGGGACTGCTCGCGTCGTTTTAGCGTCGACTGCCGCTTTAAATTACAGCGAATTGAAGACAGCACTTGTTAAGGAATTTGATATTGCCGTTTCCTGCTAGGACGTTTACAAAATGCTGAGCCGCCGACGATGAAAGAAGAACGAAGAGTAGTTACACTGCTATATTCTCACTCTGCAGGCGGTTGCTAAACGCTCCGATATTAGTGAGTTGGAGATAATCGATTTTATAGTCGACGGAATGGGAGATGTGCCGAACGTAAACCTACTGCTGGGAGCTCACACCATTGAGGAGCTGAAGCGGTTAATCAACCGGTACCAACGACGGTACCTCTGCCAAAATGCTGTAGGACGAGATCCAGATGCCGCGTCAGGGAAATATGCCGCTACGACGAAACAGTTACAGTGAAGACGAAGGCCGAGAAGAAAGTACGGTTATTTATTTATTTATCTAAGCTTAATACAAGCATCAACTTAAAGCTAAAACTTAAAAACTAAAAAAAAGGGACTTAACGCTAAGCTTAAAACTATTATTATTTTTTTTTAACACAAGCTTAAACTATCTAACTACCTTAAAACTAACAGAGGATGGAAGAGCTAGGAAGAGAAGGGAGAGGGTAGAGGTGAGAATTTGGGTGTGGGGGTGGTAAAATCAAGACAGGACTAGGTGGAATTGAGGCGGAGCTGAAGATCGTTTCGAAGGGTGGTTCTGCTGCAGTGGAAGTCAAATGTTTTTTCCATATAGTTAGCCAAGCGCAACATTCTGGACAGTGGTGCATTATAATCATAATTGGTGCGATGATAAGAGAGACGGAAGAGGGGAATGGACCTTAGGTTACGGGGATTGGTGTTAAATGAGACTAATTCAAGAAGCGCGGGGCAATCAATTTGACCAGTGATTAGCTGATGGAGGAAGAGTAAGTCGGCAATATCGCGACGAGTTTCGAGAGACTGAAGATTGATGAGCTTTAAGCGTTCAGAGTAGGGAGGTAAGTCGTATCTATCAAGCCAAGGGAGACCGCGTAGGGCGAAACGGATAAACCTGCGCTGGACGGCTTCAATACGTCGAATGTGTACAGCATAGTGTGGCGACCAGGCTTGGCTAGCATATTCGAGGATAGGTCTAACGAAGGTTATATAAAGTGATTTGGTGACGTATGGGTTCGAAAATTCCCTTGACCAACGTTTTACAAAGCCAAGCGCAGAATTGGCTCTATTTATTATGTGGTCAATATGGGAACGGAAGTTGAGTTCCCTATCGCAGATAACACCTAAATCACGCAAAGAGGAAACTTGTGGGACAAGCTCGTTGCAGAGTAAGTAGCTCCTATGGGTTGATGGAAGTCGTTTACGGGAGTAGGTGATGAATTGGCATTTGCTGACGTTAAGTTCAAGATGATTTTTCTGGCACCAGAGAGAAAATCTGTTTAGGTCATCTTGAAGTGGGCGGGAGTCATTGGGAGAAGATATGTATCTAAATATTTTCATATCATCGGCATAGACAGAGAGATACGAGTCTTTGATAATGCAGTCGACATCGTTGGTGGTCAGGACAAAAATTAAAGGCCCAAGGTGACTGCCTTGAGGGACACCCGAAGTGGCCTTAAAGGAGTTAGAGACGGAAGATCTAAATATAACCTCGTACTGCTGACCTTCCAAGTAGGATTTGATCCAGTTGATAAAACCGGGTTGAAAACCAAGAGCTTTCAACTTAAGAATAATAATTTCATGGGAGATTTTATCAAATGCTTTACTGAAGTCGGTAGCAATTACATCGATTTCGCTGCCATCCTCAAATGTACACAGCGCCTGAGAAATGAATTCAGTTAAGTTGGTGGTTGTTGATCTACCTTTAAGGAACCCGTGTTGGTTGGAAGAGAATAAGGGTTTGCAATGAAAAAACATCGAGTCGTAAACGATGCTCTCGAAGAGTTTGGGTATGCATGATAGTTTGGCGATAGGTCGGTAGTTAGATATTTCATTTTTAGGACCTTTCTTGTGAGTTGGGATAATAAATGAGTTCTTCCAAAGGATAGGGAAAGAACCTTGGGAAATGGACATAAGAAAAAGAGAAGTCAATGGTTGGGCCAAGTGGGTCACGCATTTTTTTAGAACAATTGGGGGCAACCCATCAGGACCGGAAGAATAGTCATCTTTAAGTTTATTAATCTTCTCTGCGACAAGTAGCGAGGTGATACAAACCGAAACTAATGACGTTTTGGCGCAATTGTCCATATAAGAGAAGTAATCGTGGTCGGGCTCAAGAATGCAGTCAGTGAACGACTGGCTAAAAAAGTGAGCGAATAGGTTTGAAACAATTTTAGGGTCGGACGAAGAGGTGTTGGCGAGTTTAAGGGTAGAAGGATAACTATCAGATTTTCGTTTGGCATTTATGAAATGATAGAATCGCTTAGGATCAGTAATGAGACTGGATTGCATTCGATCAAGATAATCCTGGTAGAGAGCTTCGCAGAGTTCGGCGAAGTGTGTATGTGTGTGCTGATAGATTGAGTAGTCATAGCCAGAACGGGATTTTAGGTATGCTCTCCAAAGTTTGTTCCTCTTGTTACGAAGTGAACGCAATTGTTTATTATACCAGGGTGGGGATGAAGTACTGTTTTTTTGGAGCGAAAAAGGAACAGCTTGCAAAAGACAATCAAACATTGTAGTATAGAAGGATGCAAGAGCAGCATCCACAGTAACGCGTGCGTAGTTAAAATTAGCATTACTGAGCAGGATGTTAAGTTTGGTGAAGTCAGCTTTTCGAAGGTTAAAGCTATATGAGTTCTGAGAATGAATACCAGAATTTAAGTCACCGTAGGAATACGATACAAAGAGGGGAGGATGGTATCTGTCTAGAGTAGAGAGAAGATGGTTGCTTGCTGTAACAACACAATTATCAGCATCAGATCAAAAGATAAGATCAAGTTGTCTGCCAAGGCTGTTGGTTATGCCACTGATTTGATGGAGGCCAGAGTTGGAGAGGCAATCTGTGAAGACGATTTCTTTGTCTGAGGTTGCATTTGAAGCGACAAAATGAGACTCATCCTCAGACTGAACCCATTGGAGAAAAGGAAGATTGAAATCCCCTAAGATAATGACATCATCGTTGGGATCGGTAGCATCAAGGAGAGAGTCTGTAGCATCTACAGCAAGTTGGTAGCCTTGAATTGGTTGAGAGGGGCGAATGTAGCAGCAAAGTAGATACAGATTACGTTTAAGGATTGTAATTCTAGCGCAAATAAATTCAAAATTAGCGGTATGCGAGGACTTGTAAAGTGCGGAGTCATAGCGGTTATGTATAGCCAGGAGAACGCCGCGGCCAGAAGAATCATCGTCTTTGTCAAGACCATCATCGCGGAAAACGTTAAATTCAGGGGTAAATAACTCATTACTATTGTAGGCGTGGGAGAGATTAGTTTCAGTAAGGGCGAAAACATCGTAGGGCAACTTTTGCGAATTAAGGAAGACAGAGGAGGTTTTGGTGCGTAAACCGCGTACGTTCTGGTAGTAAACGGATAGGTGTTTAACTGTGCTCTTATCTACGCTAGCAGGGCATGGCATTGAGCTATTTGGAGCGAAAATGCGTCTGTCGTTAGGAGCGGTAGTAGTTTTTAAAGACAGTACGCGATCTCTGAAGATGGGAAAGACGTTTTGAGCTAACATAGGAAGCAAATGAAGAGAGATCGTTAGAGACATCAGTGGGCGAGATGTTGAAGCACTCATGAAAGCGGATGAATAATTGCCTTAACTCCTTGGGATTAGTAGGAAAACCTTCCTGGTTGATTGAGACCATTACATTAGTTTTTGTTTTACCATCGATACAAATGGAATCAGGTTTGTTGTGCAAGTATGCAAGATACAAACGAACGTTCTCGTAGATTTTACGATCTCTCAAGCGAGACATTACGTAACGGCCATCATCGCTCTGATCAACTAATTGTTTAGTTAGTTTAACCTTAGGGGGAAGCATTGGATCCAAAAAGGTAGATGGAGCGTCGGGAGAAGCTGCTTTAATAGAGTTGGAAGCGCTGGTGGGGTCGGTTGGGTTGCCAACGGAGGATAACGGTGGAGATGGTCTAGGGTTAAGAATGTGCGAGTGAGAAAAATTAGGATACTTGGTTTTAGTGTTGGAAGAAGTTTGCTGTGACGAAAGTGGCAGGAGCAGGTGTAAGGTTGAAAGAGACGCGGTTTCGTTTAGGATGAGGAGTAACATTAGAGGGAGTATTAACTGAAGGAAGAGAAAGAGACTGGATTATTCGGGGGGAAAAAATAGGAAAAATGTTAGTTTTAAAACTCCAGTCAGGATTTGACTGAGAGTAGGGCTTAGAAGTGTGATTCGGCTTAGGCTTGGACTTAGACTTAGTGTTAAGTTTAGGCTTAGAGCTAGTGTCATTGGTTTTGGCGATCCACTTTTTGAAGGACAAATCACCTAAATTGAAAGCATCGTCAGTGGGGCTCGAAAATAACCAGTCGTATCTTGAGGGCATAGTGAACTTAAAAGTGCTAGACTTACTGGAATTTGCTGGTGAGATTTTGTGGCAGTCCGTAATTGTGATGCCAAATCGTTGGTGAAAGAAGTTTCGTAGCCATGAGGGGTCAACGAGACGAGAAGTAACTTTTACGGTAAAGGTCGAGAGATTGCTTTTATTTAATTTCTCAAGCCTATCGTTCCAATCGGATGGGGTCCAAAAGGCTCCAAGTCGTTTGATGAGGCGAGGTGGTGATGGGAGACTCCGTGATCCATCGGTGGAAGGTATGGTGGTAGCGGAAGTTGAAATAACTTGAGCGGCAGGTTGAACGGGCGGTTGTTGGATCCTTGGAGGCGAGTTAGCAGCGTTTTCAAGTTCAGTGAGTATGGATGTGTTGTAAAGCACGTGCGATTCTTTACAGGATGGCTGTACTTCATCGATTTTGCTGTTGATCACCCGTATTTCTTCACCCATATCACCGATGATAAGCTGAGTGGATAGTACTTGGTTGCTGATACTCTCCATCGTAGTTACCAGCTCGGCAAAAAGTGGATCGGGTTGTCCAGATGATGAAGTTACAACGGATGGGCTTTGGAAAAGGACTTCGATGTCGGACCGCAGGGAGTTGATACTCTCGCAAATGCTCGACTTGATTGCTTGAGAGTAAGATGAAAATTCTCGCTTAAGGTCATCAAGATGACTCGATTTGCTGAGAGTTTCACAAGGGGGTTTGTGGTCGATTTCACTGATAAGTTCTAATTGTTTTTCAATGTTTTTTAGCAATGGTTTTCGTGTAAGTTCGGAGGATTCAACGGTTTTGTTAAGATCCTCGACACATTTAATCACATCATCGAACTTGGACGAAAGCTCGAGAACCTTTTTAGAGAAGTTTTTATGGGATGCAAGCAAGTTATTCGTAGAGTCATTTTGACACTTGATCGCGAGCAAGACATGGGATAGGGTGATCACTTTGCACTCATCGCAGTAGAAAACAAAGTTCTTAAGATAGTCTTTGACATAAGTCGCAGCTCGTTTTGATAAGCCGGTGCATGAAGGGTGAAAGAATTTGCCACAAAGACCACTGCAGTTAATCAGTTCCACGTTACTCATTTCACTTGAGCAATTTACGTTTCCACAGATATAAGCCATATTAAGTTGAAAGTGGGAAAGGTCAGTGTTACGAAATGGGACACGAATAAACAGAAAAAAAAAAATAAAACTTCTCGAGGGCACTAATTGAAATTGAAATTACGACACAACTTGGGTGAATAAGCCGAAAACTGCTGATCAGGAAGATTGCAGAAAATGCACGAAAAGTAGGTCGACTAGCGAGTGGTAAAGAACAACCGAGAAAAAGAAAAAACTGGGAAAAATTGCGGTAGAGAGAGAAAAAAATGCGTGTTAACGGTTAGGCGGTCGAAAGACAAGTGCTATAATTATTCACAAATGGGACATATTAAGCCGTACTGCCCATATCCGCTGCGCCCAAATGAATCCTGTTTCCGATGTTGGAAAATGGGACATGACCACCGGTCGTGCCCAAATCCGAAGAAGTTGCCGCATCGAGTTGCTGCCGTAAACGCCGAGAAATAAGTAGCTGTCGTCTCCGTAGACGCCCCAGTCGATTCCGATGAAGACGATAAAGCCGTAATTGGTGCTGTAAATTGGGTAAGTGTTGCTTTTAGGATTGATTTGTTAAAGGGCACAGAATTCATCGAATTTCTCTGTCTTTTCGATAAGGGAAGTACAATTAGACTCATAAAGTTGTCGTGCGTGCCGAATAGTTTGCTGAAAACCCTGATTACAGCCAGATTGCCCTATTATGGAATAGGTGGAAATAAGTTAAAAGTTCTAGGCAAAATTGTATGCCGAGTAAAGTTTGGCAATAAAGAAAAGTTGATTCAAATTGTTGTTTTGCCCGACGAAGCCATGTTCATGCCGTTAATTTTGGGACGAAACTTCTTACATGCTTTTAACATTTACTTGGCTAGAGTAAAACTTAAATATTGTAAAGAAAAACGGTTTGCTTTAAATCAGAATAGTGAATTCTGTGCCCTGCCAGATGAATCTTATACGATTCTTGATAAATACAGCCTTTTAAAAAATGATTATGTATCTGCCGCTATTAATGAATGTGAAACGACAGGACCTGTATTGGGAGTTGGGTCAACTTGGATTACCGAGGAACCTTGTTCAGTGCCGAATATATTTAATATTGAAATTGCCGCTGGTGAAGTTGATTTGAATATTGATTTTAAGTTAGATAAACCTTAAAAAAAAAAAACAAAAAAAATATTTGGCGCAACAGCTTTTTAAGTGCCAGGGCCTAGCTTCTCGCAACCACTCATGTTGTGTGCGTTATATTTTTCACACGAAACCACCTCTCGCGAGCGTCTGACAAACATCCGAGAGTATTGTCGCCACGAAAAAGGTTCTCAAATCGCCGTTCGGGTTCGGCATTAAACTGTAGGTCCCTTCCATTCGTGTGAAAAATAAAACGCACACAACATGAGTGGTTGCGAGAAGCTATGCCCTGGCACTTTAAAGAGCTGTTGCGCCAAATATTTGTATTTTTTTGTATTATGAAATGAAAATACATTTAAGCGATGATATTCCATTCCATTGTGCCCCCCGACGACGCTCTCACTTTGAGCGTACGAAGGTACAGTCAATAGTTAGACAGTAAGAGAAAGATGAAGTAATTAGACCAAGTAGGTCACCTTATGTTTCCGCTATCGTGTTAGTTAAAAAGAAGAACGGAGAGACCCGAATGTGTGTCGACTATCGAGGTCTTAATAAGAAGACTATTCGAGACAATCAACCCCTGCCGCTTATTGAGGACTGTATAGAATACCTAGGGGGAAAGAAATACTTCTCACTCTTAGATTTGAAGAGCGGGTTTCACCAAGTTAAGGTTTCTGAGGAATCTATACCTCTCACTGCGTTTGTAACTCCCAGTGGAATGTGGGAATACCTTAGAATGCCGGTTGGACTGAAGAATGCGCCGGCTGTATTTCAGCGGTTCATTAATGTTATTTTTCTCGACCTGATTGATTCAGGTAAAATAGTTGCCTATATGGACGATATATTGATTGCTACTGCCGATTTTGACGAACATTTGATTTTATTACGAACTGTGCTGAGACGAATTACGCAACGAAATCTTAAATTAAACCTTGCGAAGTGTAAGTTTTGCTATACAGGTTACATATCCAATTGGGCACTCACGCTCTTCAATTTTCTCCCTCTGAGAACAGATAACCCTATATTTTTATTTTTTTTATTTTTTTTATCTTTCTGCCTCGCTCGAGTTAAAGCTAACGTACTCGTAGAAACACGCGCATCGGTAAATGCATTGATATCATATTTTTTGTCGCTCGAGTTCAGGTTACCGTAGAAACACGCGCACCGGTAAATGTGCTGATTTCAAATATGAACGCACTGCATTCACACGGGAAAAAGGTGAATAAATGTGACAGCTGAGCTTGCAAAAATGAGTAGAATTAAAGTAGATATAAGCAAGTGGAAAAGATCCGCTTAAGTTAGTCCGTAAGATATACTCGAAAATAAATGCTCGTTTCTTTTGCCGATAAATAAAAAGTTGTTTTTTTCGTCCCTTTCGAGGAGAAATTTGTGGCCCCGTCGGTAGGATTCCTCTAATACTTGAGGAATCCATACGAGAACGGACTTAAGTCGGGAATCAAATGTAAATTGACGTCGGGCTAAGTGAAAATCAAATCAATGACTAGTGTGTTCCAAGTCAAGCGCAAATTGACGTAGGAACTAGATAAAGCTGATATAAAATTAAATTAGTGACTAACGTGTACCAAGTCAAGTGTAAATTGACATTGGACCCAGAAAAGTGACTTCAAAATTAAGAAAAATAAGACTCTTAAGTTTTGGCAGAAAGAAATCGAGAACGAAATGAACGAGCAACTAGCGGACCGACTAACAGCTGTTCTAGAGGCATTAGCACTTCAAAATGCCGCACCAAGACCAAGCAGAGCAGTCTATTGGATGAACGAAATCGCACACATCAAAGAATTTGATGGCGATAGGGAAAAACTGACGCAATTCCTAACCATCGTGGAAACCCACATGAATGCAGTCGAAGCACCATTGAGAGGAGAACTGTGGCAAGCAATATACAACGCCAAAATCGTGGGAAGAGCGAAGGAACTGCTGATAAACAACCCCCAAGAAGAATGGACAGCAGCGAGGGATCTTCTGAAACAGCACTTTCGACCTGTATGCAACTATAAAGACATATCAAGGAAGATTAGTAGTATAAAAGTAAGTTCTATTTATGATTTAAATTTAAAAATAGAAGACATAGTGAAAGAAATTAACAGTTTTGCAACTTATGAGGAAAACACACAAGAAACCAAACAGTCATTTTATGTACTTTTAGTGAATCGTATTAAACAAATAGTATCAGGGAATTTATCCAGAGATATTAAAGATGAATTTGATATACACAAAATCAAAGAAATCTTATATACATATGTAGGGTACGATAATAATAACATAGAAAAAGAATTTGCAACCCAGGATAGGCGAAGTAACGGTCAGAACTATCATATGCTAAATGTAGGGCAATATAGGGACCATAACCATAACCGACAAACGTCAGGACAATTTCGACAAAATTACTATTTTCAGCAAACACAACATAGACCTAACAACCAATACCAACATACGTCAGGACAATACAGACAAAATAACCACTTTCAACAAAGACAATACGGACACAATAATCACCACCAACAAGGGCAACCTGTCTTTAACCCTTCAGGACAGTTTAGAAACGCTCGTCAACAACCACAACCAATGGAGGTAGGACAAATAGCTTTAAATAACCAGGCTAATATACGCGAAGAAGAGATACATAATTTAGAACCAGAGTTTTTTCTGAACTAGGCCTCGGAGACAAAATATTTTTAGACTTAACCATTGACGGAAACAAATACAAAGGACTAATTGACACAGGCTCAACTATGAGTATCTTAAATTCCAACTCAGTAGATTGTAGTAAATTTAAGGTATACGAAAGAATTAATATGAAACTCCAAGCCATCAATAATGTTACCACAGAAGTAATAGATAGAATAATAACTAGTATCCCTAAAGAATTTAATTTTAGCTCAAGAGGGGCCACAAGGTGGTATAAAAGGGATTTAGGTCAGAAACCATATGACATTCTCATAGGAATGGACCTTTTAGGTAAAATTGTCAAGACCTTCGATTTTGACAATAAACTCCTCATACTAAAAAATAATGCAAAAATTCCATTACATTCCGATAAGCCAAAAGTAACTTTTGATTGCTTTCAACTTAAGGGAGACGGAAGAGAAGTAGATTTGAGTCATTTGAATAAAGAAGAGAGAAAAGAAATGCAAATACTGTTAGGACAGTTTAAACATTTAATATATCAGGAAGGCGATCAGTTAACTAACACAGATTCAATTGTCCATGAAATAAAAACAACAGTGGATCAACCCATTAACGCTAAACTCTATCGGCTACCTCCGAAGCACGAGGAAGAAGTAAGGCGACAAGTAAAGGAGATGGAAGAACAGGGAATAATACGAAAATCCAGTAGTAGGTATGCGTCACCTATTGTAATAGTGGCTAAAAAAATTCATAATTCGGGACAGCAGAAATTTCGTCTCTGTGTAGACTACAGGAAGTTAAATGAGATTATAATCGACGACAAGTACCCGTTACCAAATATTGACAGCATATTGGATAAACTGGGAAGAGCCCAGTACTTTTCATCGATTGATCTCGCAAAAGGTTACCATCAAATAAAGGTTCATCCCGCCGGTATCGCTAAAACGGCGTTTGTAACGCCCAATGGACTCTATGAATATCTTAGAATGCCTTTTGGGTTGAAAAACGCCCCGGCAACCTTTCAGAGGTTGATGAACGATATACTTAGAGACTACTTGAATAAAATTGTTGTCTACCTTGACGACATCTTAATTTTCTCAACTAGCTTGAAAGAACATCTACAATCGTTAAAACTAATTTTCCAAAAACTTGCTGAAAATAATTTCATAAATGTTCCTTTATGAACAAAAATACGGAATTTCTAGGGCATGTATTAACAGCAGAAGAGATGAAACCCAACCCTAACAAGATTAAATGTATTCAGGAATACCCATTACCCAAGACAGAAAGACAGTTGAAAGGATTCCTAGGAGCTACAGGTTACTACAGAAAATTCGTCAAAGACTATTCAAAGATAGCTCATCCAATGATTAAGTATTTAAAAAAAGACAAAAAGATTAACGTCAATGACCCGGAATATATTCAAGCTTTTGAAACCCTCAAACTAAACATTATTAGACACCCTATACTTAAATTCCCAGATTTTAATAAACCTTTTACATTATATACCGATGCAAGCAACTATGCTGTAGGGGCAGTCTTAATGCAAGAAGGCCAACCGGTATGCTATGCATCAAGATCCCTAAATGATCACGAAAAGAACTATTCTGTCACCGACAAGGAGTTCTTGGCGATCGTTTGGGCTGTAACTTACTATAGACCTTATTTATGGCGAAGAAAATTTAAAATCATTACTGACCATTTACCTATCAAATATCTAAATAAAAAATATACAGGGAAAGAATTTAGCCAGAGAAATCAGCGTTGGCTTTTAAAATTGCAGGAGTACCAGTACGACATTGAATACTTAAAAGGGAAAGAGAATAAGATAGCAGACTTCTTAAGCAGGATTCCAGAAGAAAATAGTAAAAATAATATAGCCGATCAGTCAGTAAATAACTTATCAGACAATGTAACAGTACATTCAGAAGAGGAGCAGCAATTAGATCACATACCTATTAAGGAAACGATAGTTAATAAATATAAAGCACAGGTTATATTATTAAATACTGCAGATAGAGAAATAGAAATCGTACATGGAAGAAGAATCATTTCTATCGATATGACTAAGGAAAAGAATACTGGACAGATGCATTACGAAGGTACATTGGGCCAGGTATTACAGGAATACATACAGATTTATCGTACCATGAGTTTAATAAGATACAACAACTATTAATAGAGTTATTCAGTCATGATAAACAGATAAAATCTGTTAAAGCTAAATTAAGAGCACGGGAAATAAAGAATTTAGAGGAAGCACAGAAACAAATTTCATTATACCACACCCAGGAAAGTCTTCATAGCGGAATTATAGAAACTTACCACAGCTTAAAGAACAAGATATATTACCCACACTTAACAAAAGAAATAACCAAGATCATAAATAACTGCAGAACATGTGTCGAGACCAAATACGAACGAAAACCAATCAAGGCGAAGTTTGAAATAAGTGAAACACCTACTAGGCCGAATCAAATACTCCACATGGACATATACTATTTCATGAAGCAAGCTTTTTGGACTCTGATCGATAAGTTAACTAAAAAGGCTTACGTGTATTATTTACCCAATAGAAATTGGACAAAGAAAATAGAAACACTAGAAGAGCATTTTTCGAAATTTGGCAAACCAGAAAAAATTAACGCAGATAATGAATTTAAGACAGAAAATTTCAGGGAATTTTTAAGAGAACAACACGTAGAATTACATCTCACTAAACCTAACACACATACAGGTAATAGTGACATAGAGAGGTTTCACTCAACATTACAGGAGAAATTAGTAGCAATTAGAAATTTAGATCTAACCTTGATTCAAAAGATGCATAGGGCAGTTAAGAATTATAATAATAGATATCATTCCACATTGAAAATGACACCTGAAGAAGCAATGTTCGCGGACATGGCAACTTTAGTGAAGCAAATAAAAATACAAAAAGAAGGTAAGATTAGGAAATTAAATTAGAACAGAGAAGAGTATGAAGAAACAAGGCAAGTTATACCAGTGAAAAATTATAAGCGTAATTATTATAAGAACCAACCTAGGTATAGATTTAAAGTATTAGAGAGAGATCATCCCATTAATATAAAACGACCTCGAAAATTCGTAGATGACAATATTAGTGTACCTCATACTGACAGTACTGCTAACACATAAAACCACAGCAACATTGACAATACGCAGACTAACAACAGGCAACGGGTATACAATTATCAACATGGGACAGACAGAAATAATCAAGGACGCCAAGACTATATTACATATCGTTAATACCAGGGAGATAAAGGAAACAATCAATATATTAGAAGAAAATGGAAAAAAGTTAAAAATAGACAAGGACGTGGTTATAAGAAAAGAAATAGAAACTCTGTACGCAAAAATAACTGCAATAGAACCAGGAAGTAACTCAAGACAAAAACGAGGACTAGTCAACTTAATTGGTGCAACTCAAAAATGGCTTTTTGGAACAATGGACGACACCGACCGACAGGAAATAACAGATCACTTAAAAATAATCGAGGAAAATGAACAAAATACCATAGGAAGTGTAAACAGGCAAGTTGAAATCAACTCTTACTTCAACGGCAGCATAAAACAGTTTAGGTATATCATAGAATCAGACAGAAAAGAACTAAATAGAGCATATGAAGAATTGGCAGGAAATGAGAAAAGATTCATACTACAACAATTAAAATTAGACCAGTTAATGAAAATAAAAATGTTAGAAGAAAAAATAAATCAAATTATAGACAATATAGCCTTAGTTAAGCATGGATTAGTTCACCCCAGCATGTTGACAGCGACGGAAATTAACGAAACAAAACTAGACTTTTATAAATTGAAAAACGTGAAGATAGGACTTTTAAAATATAACACAGATACATTAGTACTAGCTATAAAAATTCCAGATAAATACCAATTAATAGATTTAAAACTTATCATTGCAATACCAACAGAAAACAGAACAGAAATTATAATAAATGATCAATATATCGTAGAAATCAATCAAACAAAGTACAAGTATGACAATAAAATTCAATATGAAAATGATTTAAAACCCATAAGCAATTGTATTACAGACAAAAATTGTAAACTTAAAGAAAATACATTGATTGAAGTTAAGAAAATAGATGATAGTACCATTATTTGCAAGAATATGAAAGAACAAGAAATTATAAATCAATGTGACGATCGAAAAATCAGATTAAATGGAAATTACTTGATAGTTATAAACAACTGTTCGATAACAATAATGAATGAAACATTTAGTAATAGTAATATAGAGTTTAAAGAAAGATTTTATTACACTGAAGAAATAAACTATAATTTTACGAATTTTGAAGATATTGTACTTAAAAATATTGCAAATGTGGAACATATTAAGTTACAGAAATTTCATAAAAATGTTAATTATATTACAAGCTCAACGGTCATATTCATCCTCGTCATTGTTATAGCAGCGATTTTCAAATTGAAGCGTAGAAACGAAAAATTAAAAATATCTATTAAAACTTTGGGTCAAGAAACTTCAGTACCCTATAAAATTCAGGAGAATTTCAATCAAAAGGGGGGAGAGGTTACATATCCAATAGGGCACTCACGCTCTACAATTTTCTCCCTCTGAGAACAGATAACCCTATATTCTTATTTTTTTTATTTTTTTTATCTTTCTTCCTCGCTCGAGTTAAAGCTAACGTACTCGTAGAAACACGCGCATCGGTAAATGCATTGATATCATATTTTTTGTCGCTCGAGTTCAGGTTACCGTAGAAACACGCGCACCGGTAAATGTGCTGATTTCAAATATGAACGCACTGCATTCACACGGGAAAAAGGTGAATAAATGTGACAGCTGAGCTTGCAAAAATGAGTAGAATTAAAGTAGATATAAGCAAGTGGAAAAGATCCGCTTAAGTTAGTCCGTAAGATATACTCGAAAATAAATGCTCGTTTCTTTTGCCGATAAATAAAAAGTTGTTTTTTTTCGTCCCTTTCGAGGAGAAATTTGTAAGTTACACAGATAGAGTACCTAGGGTATGCCGTTAGGTTAGGTTAGGTTAGGTTGGCTGTCCACACGAGAGTGTAGGTAGGTCCACACACTTAGAGCAGCGTAGGTCCTTTGTGGTACCATGGATCAAACCATCAGGCCACTCAGAGACTAACAAAACCAACCGGAGCTTTTGACAAAGCGATGGATGCTCATGACGTCCAAGGACGCCAGATCGCGGAGGTCGTCAAGGAAGGGGGAGGACATGTGCATAGGAGGTGAAGGATGGTTTCCTCCTCCTCCTCGTCCCTACAGCTTCTGCAGAAGTCATTGGAGAAGAGGCCAAGTCTTTTGGCGTGTTGGCCTATAAGACAGTGTCCAGTGAGAACACCGACAACGCAGCTGATTTGTGTACGCTTTAACTTGATCAGATCGGCACTACGTTTTTGATCCAGCTTATGCCAGATCTGTCTCGAAATGTGACACGTTGAGCCGTTTCCCCATCTGAGGTTGGTCGTGCTAATAGCGTTCAGCTTTAGTAGATGCTTACATGTAGCGAGGGGCATACCCAGGGCTTGCCTTTCAGGCAAAATCCTTAGAGTGGTACCCTGTCTGGCGAGGTCGTCAGCCCTGCAGTTACCTGGAATGTCTCTCTGGCCCGGCACCCAGCATAGGTGAATGTTGAACTGCTCTGTCATCTCCATAAGAGATAGACGACAGTTTAAGGCAGCCTTTGAAGTGAAGGAGAATGATTCCAGGGACTAGATTGCCGCTTGGCTGTCAGTGAAAATGCTAATATCCCTGACAGATAGTACATTGCATTTCAGCCAGGACAGTGCTTCTTTAATCGCCATGATTTCCGCCTGAAAAACGCTATAATGATCAGGGAGGCAGAAAGAGATGCTCAGATTGAGCTGTTCGGAGAAAACACCAGAACCCACCCCACCCTCCGTCTTAGATCCATCTGTTAAGAAGTGCACCGAACTACCATCGACAGGGGGGGAGGTGTCCCATACATCCCGGTTAGGGATGCTCGTACGGAAGTTACGGTCAATTCTCAGTTTCGGCGGGGTATAGTCCGTATTTTCGTGTTTGAAGTTGAGAAGATCAAGGATCGAGGAGTGGCCAAAGCGATAGCTAGACCACTGAGAGGAGGCTTTCACGCGGATGGCCGCACAGGCAGCCAACTGCTTGCCGAAAATATCTAAGGGTAGCAGGTTGAACAAAATGTCCAGTGCCGCGGAGGGAGTAGTTCTAAGTGCACCACTGATACAGATGCATGCAGATCTTTGCACCTTAGCTAGTTGAGTGAGGTGGACCGCCCTGTCAAGAGCAGGTCACCATACGATCACGCCGTACAGTAGTATAGGCCTGATAACGGACACGTATAGCCAATGGGTGATTTGAGGTTTAATACCCCAGCTCCTACCTAAAGCCTTTTTACAGGAAGAGAGAGCTACATTAGCTTTCTTGACGCGCTCTAGTAGATTGGCCTTCCAGTTTAATTTCCTATCCAAAATAAGACCCAGTAGGGTATGCCGTTACACCTCATGGTATTGCGCCGAGTGACTCTCATATTGCCGCTATAAAGAGATACCCAGTTCCGACAAACCAGAAGCAATTGCATTCCTGCCTAAGGTTGTTTTCTTATTTTAGACGATTTGTGCCTTCATTTTCCCGAATTGCAAAGCCGTTACAAAATCTATTAAAGAGAAATGCCGATTTCGACTTTGATAAACAATGCCTTATAACGTTTATGGAACTGAAGTCTATACTGGTCGAGGCGCACGTCCTTGCCATCTCTGACCGTACGAAAGAGACGGAACTACATTGCGATGTCAGCTCAATTGGATTTTGAGCCGTTCTGCTGCAAAGACAGAACGATGGGAAACTCCACCCGGTATCATACTTTTCGAAAACTGCCTCTGCTGCCGAATCTAGATACCACAGCTTAAAGCTCGAGACGCTTGCAATAATTTATGCACTGAGACGATTTCGGGTTTATTTAGAAGTATTACCCTTTAAAATTATGACGGACTGTAGCTCATTAGCAATGACGTTAAATAAATAACAAGTTAATCCGCGGATTGCCCGCTGGGCATTAGAGCTCGAGAATTATAACTATAAGAATCAGCACCGTAGTGGTTATTCCATGGGGCACGTCGATGCTCTGAGCCGATGCCAGAAGGCTACCGTTTAGGATGTTGACTACGTGGGTTTTCAAATACAGATAGCCCAAGGCCGAGACGAGGCAGTTAAAAGTCTGCGGGATCGTATGGAGATCGAGGAAGTTAAGGACTTTGAGTTGACGGACGGACTTGTATTTAAAGTTCGTAAAAATGGTCGTAAAGCGCTATATGTCCCGAGTGAAGTGGAGGGTAATGTTATTCGGTTGATCCTTGAAAAGTTCGGGCATCAGGCGGTTGATAAGTATTTTGATAAGATTGTCACTTGTTATTGGTTTCCGAATATGCGCCAGAAAATAGAAAGATTTATCCAAAACTGCCTCAAGTGTACTATGTATGCAGCTCCTGTTCGCTTTAGCGAAAGGAATTTGTATAATATACCTAAAAAGCCGCTGCCGTTTGATACTATCCATTTGGACCATTTTGGTCCGCTGCCGTCCGTAAATTCAAAAAGGAAACATATCCTGGTTGTCGTAGACGCCTTTACGAAATTCGTTAAATTGTACCCGACAAGGTCCAACAGCACGAGAGAAGTGCAGGCCGCACTGGAAAAATACTTCCAGTATTACAGTCGCCCTAGGCGAGTTGTGACTGATAGAGGTATGTGCTTTACGTCACTTGAGTTTGAGGAATTCTTGCTGAAACGAAATATAGGGCACGTGAAGGTAGCAGTGGCTTCACCTCAGGCGAATGGGCAAGTAAAATGAATCAATCGGGCGATTAAAGCCATGCTTGGGAATTATGTGAGCCCGTCAATCATGCCGATTGGTTTTGTAAGCTACTACAAGTAGAATTTGCCGTTAATAATTCTATTCACAAGGCGTCGAGAAACTCCCCTAGTATGTTGCTGTTTGGCATTGAGCAGCGAGGGGAGTTAATAGACGAAATTACGGAACATTTAGACGATAAATTGGGTTCGGATACTCCGCATAATCTCCTACAAATCAGGGCAAATATCTCAGAGGGAATTGATAGTTCTCAGAAATATGATTTGAGTTATTTTCTAAGGCACAGCAAGGAAGTAAAAAATTATCAGGTTGGCGATTTCGTTGTCATGCTGAATGTCGATACTACGACGGGAACAAAAAAAAAGTATTTTCCGAAATTCCGTGGACCTTATGTTGTACATAAAAATTTGGGAAATGATAGATATGTTCTACTAGACGTTGGAAATTGCCAGTTGACTCAGCTACATTACGATGGGGTCGTTGAAGCCAATAGATTGCGGAAGTGGCTTTCGAAACCCGACAACAAGGCTGTAGATATCGATAACCAGGGTAACACTCCAGATATACCATAGACCTTAAGTAGTATGTAATTTAAACTTAAAGTTTTGTACCATTGTTAAAATTTTATTGTTCGTAGTCGACCAATTGTCAGATCCATTTTATCTGTTTTAGTTGAACGCGTTCATTCGTGTGAGCGTCATCTAGGTCATCATTGTATTGTTTAGCACCCAAATTCGGGTCGATCCATTTCTGTTCACTTAAACAGAAACAGCTGAGAAACAAGGAGGCCTTCAGCCAAAAACCAAAAATTGTAATCTCCTACCATCCATTATTTCAATAAAGAATTAAGTATTCAAACAACAATAAAATAAAAACTCACCTTATTTTTAATAGTTTTTTTTTCGAGCACAATTGTCACATCAACGATTACTGGTGCAAACAACCACCTCAATTTAATCAAGCGTAATGTGTACTATTATATGTTAGATCATAAACCAGATTCTAAGCAAAAGAATTTAAAGTAAAAAATTCGGAAATACGATCTAGCTAAGCTAGCTAACCGCTGACCCTGAAAGAGGTTAGGTAAGGAAAGTGGCTGTCATGTCAAGGTCAGCACACACGTAGACCACTTGGGTCCATTGTGATACCACGTAAAGTAAGGAGGGAACATTTGTTCACGATAACCCTAATAATGTACAAAAAACTATTGGGGGTGATTGATACAATCGAACCCCTGTACTGTTGTCTAAGTTATAGACAGGTATGGGCCTAAGTGAACCATGCAGGTGTAGATGCATAAGCGTAGTAGAGTGACTGATGCAATCGAACGTCATTTAGAATGATACCGTCATCCCATGCGGATCTGTCAGGGGTGGTGGTGTTATATTTAGTACTGAAATCGATAAATGGGGATGTGTAATCTGTTTCTATGAGATTGGAATTTTGTTGAATCTTCACGTGGCCGATTTGTGAGCTAACCACTGGAGACATTCTCAAAGTCTTAGGGCTGCTGTAGATGTTACCATTTTCCCAAAGATATCAATGGGAAAAATGTTAAGTAGGGTTTCCAAGGCGGCTGTGGGAGTGGGCCTGAGAGCCCCTGTGATGCACCTACATACTAATCGTTGTACTCTTTCGATAGAGTTTGTTTTGCACCTTTTTTGAAGTGCAGGCCACCAGACGAGAACGCCGTAAAGCAGGATTGGTCTTACCACCGCCAGGTACAAGCAATGCACTGCTTTTGGTTGAAGATCACATATAGGACCTATAGCCTTTTTACAGGTGTAGATGCCGATTTCTGCTTTCTGGGTTCGGTCTTGAATGTTTTGTTTCCAGTTAAGTTTATTATCAAGGGTTAGTCATGATCGGGATTTTTTATTTCCTAGTGAAAAGTACTACTTAAGTATTGGACGGATTTACGCTAAGCCCAACGCTGTTCATCCATTTCGCTACTAGCGCCGAATTCATTAGCAGGGTTATCGTGAATAAATTTTCCCTCGGAATTTCGCCCTCGAAATTAAAAAAAATTAGGTATTTTAAAAAAAGAAGAAATAATTTCGCGGAAAAGAAATATGTATCATAAAGCGAATTCTATTTCAGACGCAAGGCTGAAATGGAATTCGCACGTGAAAATGAAACGTAAAGAACTCGAAATCAAATATAGAGAAATGTACTGGTTACTCGGAAAACATTCCCAGCTCAGTACTGAGAACAAACTGATTTTATACAAGCAAGTGCTAAAGCCGGTGTTGACCTACGGTATACAACTTTAGGGTTGTACCAAGAAAACAAATGCAAATATTTTACAAGCTTTTCAAAATAAAGTGCTAAGAGAAATTGTCCAAGCACCGTGGTATAGTAGAAACGACGATATCCACAGAGATCTCGGAATTCCGACAATCGAAGCTGAAAATAGTAGCTTCGCGAGAAAGCATAGAAGCCGACGAATCGGACATGTCAACAATACAGTCCTACAAATTTTGGATGAAAGCAATTTATTGCGCCGACTACAAAGGACGAAACCTTTTGACTTGGCGAGATAATGATTAACCGCGTCTAGATTGCGAAATATGCAGGATCCTTCAGTGGAAAGTAACCTGCCAAACGTTTTTATTTCGTGATAGACAAATTGCTTGATAAGTTTATACTTAGTTGCGATACCTAACAAATTTATATCGAAGGGTGGTGTTTTTTTAGTCAGTAAGAATCTGACACAACTATGAGCACGCGCTTGCTATTCTCATGGTGTCTATGGAAGATTTTTCAAATACTCTCGGAAAAAAAATTAATAGAGCACAATTCAGGAGAATTTTCAACGCAATCGCGATTTTTAATTTTTTCCTGCTGAATTTTTTCCCTATTTTTGAAGATACCTAATTTTTTCTTCTTCTTCTTCCTTTTATCAGCGAGGTTATGATCCGAAAATAAGGGATCATAATCCCCATCCCACTTCACCGCATTTCTACTGATCCGCGGGTTCGCCTATTTGACCTCAGAAAATATAAGCACGCTTGCCGATTTTGGATCATTCGGTTACTGAGGCCAATGAAATGCCGATGTCGTCGCATTTGTGTGATCCAGGCGTTTATAGGCCTGCCTTTCCTACATCGCGTTATCTTTGGAACGTGTATAGATATTGCCTTTTTAATGGGGTTCAAATGATCTCTTCTTTGAGTGCTGAGCTGGTCGCGCTCTATTTTTTGTACGGTGGTGTCCTTGATGTGAAAGCTTCCACGGATCTTCGTACTTCTTATTCGAATAAGCTTTGTCACTCCTGCTGTCATGCGAAGCATATTCATCTCAGCTGCCGTTAATTTACTCTCATACGTTTTGTACATCGTCCAAGATTGTAAACCGTGTGTGAGCGCTGGACGCACAACTGCGGTGTAGAGCCTTCCCTTCAACTTAGGTGGCATTTTTCTGTCACAGAAGATAGCGGAATTTTCTCGCCATTTCATACACCCTACGCTTATGCGATGATTGATATCGTCATCACAAGTTCCTTTGCTATTGATCATAGATCCCAGATATTTGAAACGTTCGCACTTGAGAAGCACTGACCCGTTCAAATAAATGTCTGGAATAGGCCTGAGTGGATCAGAGAACGGGCAGCACAAGTACTCTGTCTTTTTTTGAACTAATGCGATCCTCCAGAGCGTCCACCCGCACATCAGGTGCCAGTTGCAGGGATGTAGGATCCTCACTTATGATGGCTTCATCGTCAGCAAAGAATAACTGATGTACCTTGGGGTCCATCACTTTACCTTCAAGCAGATAATCAAGAACTGTAATTAAGAGCAAAGGACTTAAAACGCTTCCCTGGTGCACCCCGACTTTGATTGTCTTTGCTCATTCGTACATGTCCATGATCATCTGTACATAGGTTTCTGGAAACCCTTCGATGTCTTAGCGCCACCCATATCAGATCTCGTGGTTGTCTGTCGAATGCCTTTTCAAAGTCAACCAATACAATAAGCAAATCCCTTAAGGAATCACGATTGCTCTCCATTATGATCCTTATACTTTGGATTGCATCTGTGGTTGATTTACCCGAGACAAACCCGCATTGATCATCAGATATCCGTATTATTTTTCGCAGTCGGCCACCTAATACCCGCTCAACGATCTTCATGGTGTGTGACATCAGCTTGATCGAACGGTAGTTATCACAGTTTCACGTATCATCCTTCCCTTTGTATACACGGAGAATGTAACTTTCCCTCCATTGATTCGGCGGATCACCTCAGACAAATTTGGAGATGAGAATTCTGAGCCATCTGAACCCGATGTCTCCCATCTTTTTCCAGAGGGCATCTCGTGTGGTTCACTTCTTCGACTGTAATGTCGGGTATTTCTTCACAGTTAGGTGTGGCTCTTGGAAAGTATAGCCGGGGAAACTGTTCATTTAAAAGTTCTTCACAATACTGCCGCCACCTCTGCAGAATTTTGTCGTCATCCACAAGAAGCTGGCCATGAGCATTGTTAATGAACTTTGGCGAACGAATCTCCTGAGCATTCGTCTTTCTTTGGGCGGCTATTTTGAAAATGGTTGCGCTCTTGTTCATATTGTGTCTTCGTAGCTCCTGGATAGCCTGGTTTGCATCAGCCACCAGGGAAGATATTTTCTCCAGCTCCCGATACAGGCCTCCGTACTCTCTGCTTGAAGCTGGACGAACTTCTTCTTCGCTTTTTTCTTGCAACATCTGTATTCCACTTCGAGGCGAATTTTTTCGTCATAATTATTAGAGGGGCACTTTGACCAAGCTTTGAAAGCCGCTTTCTTCTCATTTATCACTTTCTTAGCTTCATCACTCCACCACCATCTTTCTTTGGCGTGTTGATGGTAGCGTTTCGAAGCTCCTAGCAGTGATTTGGCCTTCTTTAAGCAAATTCGATGTAGGGAATCCCACATATTTTGTGCTCTGCACTCTTCCTCCTCAGCTCCGTTGATGGTGTGAGAGAGGTAATTTTTCATTACGAAAACAAAAGCATCGCCTTTTTCTTTGTCCAGATTGTACCACTTGATTTTCTCAGAGACCCTTGTTTGTTTGCTTTTCTTCGGTGTTTTCATAAAAATTTCTGTTAGCAGGAGACGGTGTTGCCGAACGATCGCCTCTCCCAGGATCACTTTGCAATCTTTTACCCGAGGCTTCATGATACTGCCTACCAAATGGTAGTCAATCTGAGTTTCATCTCCACCACTGCTGTAAGTGATCAGGTGTCGGCTTTCTTTGATGAACATGGTATTTAACACGACAAGACCATGTGATTTGCACATGCTTAGGATGTCTTCACCAGGAAGGTTCCTCCTTCAACAAACAGAAACTCTTCCTTTGGGATGTTCTTAAAGAGATTGTGGAAATCTAGCCAAAATGCATCTTTATCTCTCTCATTGCACCCATTTTGGGGAGCATATGCACAGACAATATTCCACACCTCTCCTTGTATTACTAGTTTGAGAGACATCAAACGGTCGCTGGACTTCGAAATGCTCAAGACGTTACCAAGTAGCTGCAAGGATTATACCGATACTGTTCATAGCCTTTTCCGTTCCGTAGTAGAACATCTTGTAATATTTTGTCCTAACGTCCAAGAAACACGCCCGATTTTCGGTGTTTTTCCATTTCGCCTCTTGGACACACAAGATATCCACCCGCCTTCTATTCATCATCTCTTCCAACTCGTAACTTCGACCGGTTATGCTTCCAACGTTCCAACTCGCGACCCTCAAATTTCTTCCAAACTGTTTCATTATTTTGCTACCCTCCGGAATCCGTATACCTCTGACCCGAACATTTCTACTCGGTCCAGGATCAGTACCATACACAGTAGTGGTAGTGCCTGGCGGGGTAGTGCCTTTCATTTTAGCAAGGATTACCATAATGATACAGTTTTGCAATATTGCGATGTTGTTTTTTGTTTGATACGTGCATGCTTCTGTTTTAGTATTGTTTGATCTTTCTTTTATGGTACCGGTGATCTCCATTCGTGTCAACCCACGGACTCGCATGCACACTTGTGGGAGGGTTTTTAAGGTAGTATATGTGTCGCTAGGCTCACTTGGGTGAGGTATTGCCTAGATCTGATTTGTCCCTTTAGTCGCCTTTTACGACAAGCGCTGGTTGTTGGGGGGCGCAGTGATATTCTTAACCCGTCCCTGCACGGGGATGGATACCTAATTTTTGTTCGGGGGAAAAATTCCGAGGAAAACTTATTCACGATAACCCTGTAGATCTCTTAGGGTTTAGGGGAATTTACCTGAAATGGCTATGGCGATGTCGTCAGCATATGCTACCACCTTGTAGCCTTTATTTTGTTGTGAAATGAGTAGTTTATTCACTACTAATATCCAAATTAGCGGAGAAAGAACACCCCCTCTCAGATGTGCCTCTGTGCGCTAACCTTTTGGTTAAGCAGTACCCGAGCTCGGAAAGAATTTGTCTGCTGTTCAGCATTCGTTCTATCCAGATGCGTAGGCAGCAATCAACCTCCAGGTCAACGAGCATTCTTATGATGGATTCTGTATTGACGTTATTGAAGGCGCCTTCTATGTCAAGGAAAGACACCATAGTATATTCTTTAAGGGCGATCGATTTTTCAATGGTGCCTACTAACGAGTGTAGAGCTGTTTCCACTGAAAAGCTTTTCCTGTAAGCATGCTGGAAGTTAGATAAGGTTTGTACCTTGAGTTTTTAACGAATAAAGTTATCAACAAGCCTTTATAAGTTTTAAGGAAGAAAGAGGACAGGCTAATTGGTCTGAAATCTTTCGGAGTGTAGTGTGAGCTCTTACCGCATTTCGGGATGAAGACCACCTTAACTTTTTTCCATGAGGAGCGGCTATAGCCGAATTTAAGGCAGCTATTGAAAATCACGTAGAGCCAGGGAGCTAAGTGTTTTATGTCCTCTTGCAGTTCTACTGGTGTTGTATCATCTAATCCTGGAGATTTATATGGGAGGAAACTTTTAAGAGCCCATTGAATTGTATGAGGGTTTATTGTTCCAGCCGGAACGTCCATGATTGAGTGGTGTTCAGGTTAGGATATGTTTGTATGTATAGAGTTTCCTGGGAAATGAGTGTCCATGAGAAGGTTTAATGTTTCTTCTGTGGACATGGTCCAGTCTTTGTTAGCTTTCTGGATAAAGCTAGGGATATGAGGAGATTTGGAAAGTATTTTCCTTAATCTTCTAGAATCGTTTGTCCTTTCTATATTCCTACAAAGTAATCTCCACGATTCTCGCTGAGCTTTCCTTGTCTCACTTTTAAAAACCCTGAGACTGTTCTTATATAATAGTTATCCCAGTCTTCTGCAGATCGTGAAAACTTAGCTATATTGACCTATTTTCTACTATCATTTCGGAGTTTTGCTATGTTAGAATTCCACCAAGGTGGTTTAATAGGATTCCTGTGCCTTCTTATCGGACAAGCTTTCAAGAAGGCTTAGTTCATAGTTTTGGACACTTTGTCTACCATCTAGTCGATATCAGATGGTGAGCGTGGTTGAGTTATTTCGGTGTTAAGTTCTCTATTTAAACATGTATTATAAACTTGCCAGTTAGTATTCCTAGGATTCCTAAAGGATTTTAGTTGAGGTTCTATAAATTCCAGACTAAGACATATTCAAGTCTTAGCGACTTAAAGTAGTTAGTTAGTAATGATTTCGACTTGGTTCTAAAGCTCAGACCTTATATAAAACAAAAATTAATATTAACTTCAATTCGCTGGAATATTATAACGGAAATATCACCCTGTAAAAATAATAAAGTAAGGAATAAAATGTCGTGTTGAAAACGCTGCCAAAAAGTAACGGTGTTAAGAAAATTGACAATTCTTAAACTGTATATTTTTTTAAGTATTTTCGCAAAAAACATTCAGCAACATTTTTTTAGAAAATCTTGTTCAGTTTAAAAGTTGTAACAAATTCAGTTATTTAAGGCGTTCGAAACCGTAAAATAAGCTTTGAGCTCTTTCACTTAAGTTATCTGGAAATCGGCTGAATTTGTTATGCGTCTCTATTCCAATAGCAACACTTCGGCTTAGTAGGTACTTGAGTAGCTAGATGCACGCTCATCTTCTGAAAATCTGTAGGGTTAATGCGAGCGGATGTCAACTTTGGGCATATTTTAACTGTTTGATTTTTCTCAATACTGTATAGAAATTCGATAACTTTCCTTGACACGACATCATCTACGGTACTTTTGAGTAAGTAGTTTCTAACACTTTTGAACAAATGAGGAATAGGTATCATACAACTCGTGCATGGAATTTGATTTATGCACAAAATAGGGCCTATCTTCCGTAATAACTTAGTTTTTATAAAACTTCCTATTTGTTGGTCCTTGGTCGCAGCATATTCCTCGAACACTCAGATTTAATGCCAAACAAATTTCTAGACACTTAAACATTTCAATTAACACGAATATTACTATTGCATTATACATAATAAAGAACTTGCTTAACCTTCGCATCAATGCGAGGGTACTCGGGTATCCATTTGATTATTGAACCAATAAAAAATTAATTTCGTCCATAGGACGCCATAATGATATTTTCAGTACCTTCCTGATATTTAATTCTTCGTCGAATGGTGTACTCCATTTGAAATAAAGCCAATCTGTTAATTTTAAAAAATGCATTTTTCAACTCTAATACAGAGTTATATGCGAAGTACACCCAGGTACCCCTATTTATATTCTACTGATTCGTACATATGTATATGTTTTTCGCGCTTGTTTAAGCACAAATATTTGTGTTACTGTGCTTTTAATGGACATGATGGCGTGGATGTAATGGACCAAATGGTTAATCACTTTACTACAAGACAGGCTACTAAACGATGGCCAGTTGCCATGTTTTTTAATATACTCAACATTTGTGGATTGGCAGCCTACGTTCTTTATGCTGAGCACAACAAGGAAGCGGCAATGAGAAAGGATATTCGCCGAAAATTCCTGCAAGAGTTTGGAAAGCAGTTGTGTATGCCTTCAGGAAAGATCTCAAAATCCCCTTGTATGTCGCAACTTCAACACAAAAAATGGCATTGAAGCTATGCTTGCTGAAAACATGTATTCGCACACATATGTATCACATGAGCCTTCACCAGCACGGATAAAACCACGGGCGGCCGATGGACGGCTCAAAATTCAAGGATCATGCAATGTCTGCTAGGAACAACGTAAGCCCAGGCGATAAAGTAGAAAGTGCTGCAGCTTTTGTAAAAAGCCTTTTTACGACCAGCATAGTACAACTATCAATATATATCACTCAGGGATCCATATTAGGCCCTCTGTTGTTCAGTATGTTCATTAATGACATTGTAGATGTAATTAAATATTCTTCATATCATCTATACGCTGATGATTTACAGATTTACTTCTCATTCCCTTTAGGACTAATGGAAGATGGAGTCTTCAGAATTAATGAAGATCTATGTAGTATACACGAATGGACAACTGCCAGCAACTTAACTTTGAATCCAAAAAAATCGCAGAGTATAATTATATACAAAGAGTCCTTAGATGAATCATATTTTCCAGAAATTACTTTGAACACACATGTTATTCCATACAAATCTAAAGTTAAAAATTTAGGATTCATCTTTAACAAAACGCTGACATGGAATGACCATGTGAATAAAGTAATTGGCGGAATCTATGGCTGTCTTAGGCGTCTATGGAGAATATCAGTATATATACCGAAATACACACGACTAACTCTAGTTAAAACCTTATTAGCACCAATCATTACATACGGGGCCCCTTTGTACGCTGGAATGGACTCAATAGGCAAGCAAAAATTAAACGTAGCATTTAATTCTTGTATTCGATTCATTCATTCCTTAAGAAAATTCGACCATGTATCTCATTTGAATAAATGTATTTTTGGAGTCTCAATAATGTCTCAGTTCGCTATCGAAATGTGCAAATTTTTGTATGGGTTAATACACTGTCAAACCCCGAGTTATTTATTCGAGAAAATAAATATTTCTTCTTCATTGAGAACCTTAAATATAAACACTTACAGAACCTCAACGCTGCAAACGCGTAGATCTTTCTTCCCATTATGTGCCAGAATGTGGAATACATTACCTACTCAAATTAAAAACATACGTAATTCAAACGATTTTGTCCGCTCGTTGAAAGACCACCTTCAGAACCCAGATGTAGCTATGCATTTTCACTCAATTTTTGTTAATTAAAATGTACCCCTTGTTTATTATCTTATTATTTTCAAATATATATGTATGTATAAATATTAACATTAATTTTAAATTTGACATGTATATAAATAATGTAATATTGTTAATTTTAATGGCCACAAATGAGATTACCATCTCACGGCTATTGGTAAATAAAAATGAATTGAATTGAATTGAATTGAATTGCTCAAAAATGCATACAAAATTCTATACAGTGAATAAATTAAACAATCATTTTCAAAATAGTCGAATTTAGTATTGACTATGTTTCCATTACTTTATCTTCATAATTCTTCCCTTTTTGTCGCAGCTCACACAAAATGTAGGGGGTACCCGCGTACCCGTTGCGCTGACCAACCGTATATAAATTTCGTATTGACACGAGGGTTAAATTTTCCACACAAGCTTCGCATTATGAAAACACATACCTACGAACTTTCCACAAATGTTTGAATTGTTATTTTCGCCATAATCTACGCATCTTTCTATAACATCTTTAAACTTATTATAGGTTAAATTCTCTTGTAAAGACACATTTCATCGCAAATAAGCATTACTTTTTCCCTTACCGTTCAATTTCTCTACTATACTATACTCTGTCCAACATAAATTGGCAGTACACGTCTTATGGGAAAGCTTTTTCAAAATCAGTAGCGTGGCATATCTTTGCACCATACTAAATTGAAAGAAACCCCCCCTAAAAAGTGTTTACCCGCCAGTGAATTTCCAATTGCATCTGACGCAAATTAGACACATCTTATTCAGCGCACATCTGAGTGTGCACTGATTGGCTGTGCCCTGTGGCTGCTGCTATTCAACCCAGTGTTGCCAGATCTTTCCAGCTGAAATTCCCCATTTTTGGGGGAAAAATATTTTTTTTCCCCATTTTGTGTTTTGATTTTCCCCAATTTTTCCCCATTCTTTATTCGTAAGAAATCAAAGTAATTTAGTTTATTTCTTTTACTGTTTTCTTTTTTTAATATCTAAATAAGTAGGTACAAATGATGCTAATTTTTACAAAAATTAATATTCCCAATTCATTTGGCTCGCAGAGAGTAAATTTAATTTATTTTTCACTTTTTAATTTAAATTATTCCTTTTAATTAAAATACTTTACATACTTTTCCATCATCTTGAAAATCAAATCGAACTTTAATCTGCTGACAAGTTGTTATAAAAAAACTCTCTAAAATTCGTCTTAAATACATTGATCTCTGTTATCTCAATTCCATTCTCCTAAATTTTGCAGACAAAAAGGTCCTAAATAGATTTTACCTATTGGTAAATAGTTCGCAGCGTTCTCTAAATTAATTTCAAAAATATTTTTGACAGTCTCCAAGTATGTTTTACTTAAAAAGCAATCAGCTATCGTTTTTAAAGGCAGCTCAATCTTTTCAAACAAAACATGAATTTTCACGTCGGCTGACTGCATTTCTATGTTCAATATTGTAAAAAGTGTTAAAAAAAATTCAAAAACTCCAAATAAAGCAATATACTAGGCTTTTCTAATATGTGATATATTGTTTCGCATTGCTTTCGTGTAGTGTATCAAAGCCCAAAATTGCTTAATAATTCTCTGGACAACGGCATGCGGAGAAAGCCATCTGGTTTGAGAAGGATGCAGGATTTTGTGAAACTTAATATTGAAAAATACCTGGTACTCTTTAAAAAGATATTGACGCCTTACGCTGCAATTGAAAGGTGAATATATTTCTCGACAACACTTTTCAATTTCATCAGGTAGCTTTGCTAGCAATTATGTGAAAAGTGTGGCAAATACAACGCATAGTAAATAGACCTGATATTTCGTCTTTGAAAAGTTACACTTGCACCATCCGAAGGAAATGCAATTAAATTTTTTTTATATGGAATTTCGAATTTGTCAAAAAATTCTACTAACTTAGAAAAGATTATTTCTGCAGTTGCTTCGGGAACTTCAATTAATGTCAAGAAGTCCTCATGTACAAACATTTCGTTGTCAACATAACGAACGAAAGAGTGCGTCCAGGCAAAAAGTTGCGTCCTTCTGTGTCGCATGTACAAATGAACCACTTCAGGTCTCAAAATATTACGCCTTTATTTTTTATTTTTCGGTATTTGTGGATTTTTTTTTTCTTTTCATTTTTTGCATGAAATGCAGAGAATTATATTTAGTGTATAGAATTGATAAAAAACTCAAAAATGGAATTTCAGTTTTTCCCCATTTCAAGCCAGTTTTTCCCCACCGCCCCCATTTGACACGAAATTTCCCAAAATGGGGAAAAATCCCCACATATGGCAACGCTGATTCAACCCCTATTAAATTGATGTGAATTCAGAGTTACCAGTGTCCGTTTGGTAACTCTTTCAGTTTTTTTCCTTGGGTTTCTGTTGAGGAGCTTTTGGTTTTAGAGCTTTGAAAAAAGTTCGTAATGAAATGTGTTATCGTGGAGATCTTGTTTTGATCTTTTGCATTTCTTTTAATGTGTGGAAAATACGTTAAAATGAAGTTACAAAATTGCAAGCTGTTTTCTTTAAGGAAAAAGTTTATTTGCATAGGTTTTCGTAGCGCGTGGTCAGTTTTTTTATTTTACGTTAAGTGTATTTGGATTGTGATACTAATGTGAAGTTAAGTGTTTATATGCAAATTGTATTTTTAAAAGACGTATTTTTTTTTGAGTTTTGTGCGCTTTTTATCTTACTTCTTGGTGGCGTGGAAAAAGATAAATTTGTTTTTTTTGTAATTTTTTTAAATGAATATTTCAATCTAAAAAAAGGACGGTAACCCTACATAATATTCTTTCAGATTTTTGCTAATTTGAAATGCTTACTACGGAAACCCTGTAAGAGCTTTTGTTAGAATAGCACCTTACGGAAAACAAAAGAGTGCGAATGAGAGACAAACATCCCTATCTTCCCTGTACTGCCAATTTATGTTGAGCATACCTACTGATTTTATCTCACCAAGAAAATATAGATTTCCGATCCTCTCGTTATTCCCTTGGTGGGGTGAAAATGGAAGTTAAAGGAAAATGAAGTGAATAATCAAGCATGAAAAAAAGCTTATCTGATAGCGCTTTAAGGTTTTTGTCGGTTGATATAGAAAATTAGGTAACATTTTTGTATGGGCATGCGACATCTATATACTTATTATCTGTGGTATTATCGATCTCAATTTTGAGACAACCAGTTGTCTGTCATCTGTCAATCCGAAACAACTGCAATTTTTCGGTTGGCTGTGTAGTTGTCTGCGAATTTTGGTTTTGTTATACTCTGTTCAATTTATATTTTCAGTACAGGGAAGATAGGATATTTGCCTTTCACCCTTACTTTTATGGATTTCAATAAGCTATCTCCATTTCAAAGCTCTCACATGGTTGCCGTAGTGAGCATTGTAAATTGGCATGATTCTCTCACAAATGTCGGTAGGGTTACCAACTCTTTATTAAGATTTCATGATCAGAAATATGTAGACCGTAAACTAAATCTAAAAAAATTAAACTAAATCTAAATTAAATTAAATCTATCTTTTTCCACACCACGAAGATAGTAGGCGCGTTTTTTTAAGAGTCCCCCAGAAGGCCTAATTTCTTTTAACGTAAAATAAATCACAGAAAAAAAAACGTGAAAAACGTAAATGTATGTAATGTATGTACATTTTTATTGCACTGCACTATTTTAAATATTATACACGAAACCCTCTTCTTTTTATTTTTATTTTCATGAACAAAAAAAACTATTTGGCGCTTTAAAATCAAAATTGCAATTAATTAATGAACCGAACTCCATCAAAAAGCTGCTCAAATAGTAATTTTCCCTTAAAACAAATAGCTAACAAATATTGTATAGCTGCATTTTAAATGTAAGCAGAAACACGCAGCGACAACACCTTTTTCCTTAAACTTTAAATATATGCTCCCAAAAGCTCTAAGAAAGCTTCAATTCTGAAATCTCCATAGCAAAAACCAAAGAAAAAGATATTATAATTTCCATCAACGGGCGAATGGTAACTCTAAATCAATGTGTTTTTGGTTTTATAAACACAATAAGCGAGAGGTTAATTGGCGATTAGTCTCCTCACAGCCGGGGAGCAGACAGGTTATAGTAAAATATACGTGGGTTTATGGAATATTACAAAAACAATTTCAATGTAACTCAGGGTTCTGTTTTTAATTTCAGTGGCAATTTCTTAAGTAGAGTGCCATGCAAATACCAGCAGGCACCAGTGTGTTTGAAAAAGCTCTTCCATAAGCCCTGTACTGAAAATATAAATTGAACAGAGTATAGGATACACAACCTAATTGTGTATTGGTTGTGTGAACTGTCAAAACCGCACAACTTCGATTTTGCAGTTGTAGGTGGGTGGTTGGGGAAAAAGAGGGTAGGTTTTGTTAAAAGAAAATGGTTTTATACAAATAAATAAATGTGGAAATGAATGGAGGAATGGTCTGGAAGTTATAAACAAACACTTGAATTTTGGTAGATCCCTTCAGAAAAAAAAAAAAACGAGCAGCAGCCTGTTCCAAGATCGGTGGTATTGACGAAGAGCGCATAGTAGTTCTAAATAAATCCTTTACTTCATTCAAAATGTAAAAAAATTATTCGTTTAGTCTCAAATAACTAATGAATCTGTTAATAAAGGAAACGATATTTGGAATTATTATATTATTTACTTGGTTGGTATTTTTTTTTTTTTATAATTTGCGCGCACTCAAAGGGTTATGAATACCTTTAACATGTTTACACACAGTGCGGGCGTTGGAAAGGATGGAAGTTCCAAAAGGTTGGAATGATCGCAAATACTTTTTCGCATGCGCGCAACATAGTAGCGTCTTTCTATTCATTGACCATCATCAAGAAATAGCTTAAAACTGCTTTCCATTTTTGTATTATATTTCATTTACTATTTAAAAGGTTACCGGGTTCTTTTGAATATTCTTCTGTTTGCGTCGAAATGTCAGTGTTAATTTACAATTTTCGCTGCATTTGCTCAACTGAAAATGGTTGTGTTCTATAATTCTAAAAATTAGTTCGGTTGTGCTGAAGTTGAGTTGTGTGTAAAACAACACAACAAAACATTATTTGCAAAAGGTTTTAGGCATTTACACAACATGGCAGAAAAGATTAAGATCTTTGCAATGCTGAGAAGAATAATGCCTTTCTAATTTGTGCAGTTGAGGGGGTCTCCTTTCTTGAATGAAGATGCTGAGATTCTATTGATCTGACATACGCTCATTTGATCAAATCTTAGAGATGAGTTGGTGATCTATGATCTCAATAAAGTCATCTCCAGCTGCCGGGAATTGTTTGGCTAGTACGACCGTCTTATCCAGCAGCCTTGTCAGATTTTAGCTTATACATTACTATACCCGCTTTGCTCATGGGCAAATAAAGAAAGTTGGTGTGCAGTAACCCCAAATGTTGCATACAAGGAAGTTATTTATTTGTAAATAACCTTATATGCATACTCGTTCGAATACAGCGAAGCGGATACGTCAGCTAGTGTTCTATAAAGTCTAAGCTGCAGGATATCAATCTAGTACTCCCGCTTTCTCAGTACATAAGGATAAGCGTCGTAGATCGTGTGATAACACTTGTCCCTGGATTTCAGACGGAACGTAGCTTTTTTTAAGTATCTTGCTTAAAATGACTTGATAATATGTAAAGGGGAGCCGTGGCGTAGAGGTAGTCTCTTTTCACGGTCCCACATCTCGCGAACATCTGACAAATATCTGAAAGTATTCTTGTCATGAGACAGCTTCTTAAAAAAAATATATGAATCTAAATTGCCCTTCAAATACCAACATAAAACTATAGGTGCCTTTCATTCGTGCGGAAAAAATAACGCACGCTCTAGGGCCTAGACCCTTCATGTGCTGTTTGCGCAAAATAATTTATTTATTTATACAAAATACGTGCAAGTTATATACTTACAGTAACTCCATATGCAAGAACTGTGCTACCATACTGATTGCCGGGAGTAAAAACCCGATCACCGTGCAACCACCGTGCAGCATGTGCGGGTGGATTAGCACAGAACTCAACAGATAGATGAAGAGGTGATCCTGGATATGCTACCGGAGTTTCGTTGCGAGCGGTTACCGTTGGTGCACCTGTAGATAAGTAAAATAAGAATGTTTTTACTATAAAGTTCATGTATTATTTATGGTTTAAAGGAGAGATATTTTTGTTTTAGTCTTTAGCAGTCTTTGCAACTTTTTTAATGAATACAGATTCATCGAATAATTTATTGTCTTCAAACTTATACAAGAAAAATAAAAATATTAATACGTAGCATTCCACTACAGACGCCTCATACTTTGGTCTACACACAGTTTGTCTTACCCCTTTACAGTTACATACAATGCACTATATACACTGCATACCCAATTATGCACCTAAATTATTACAGTAAAACTCAGATAAATTCATCAGAGTACTTATCCGGGATGTGCAGTTATAAATACCCGCTTAAGTGCTTAATGCACTTATCTCCAATCGCTAAGCTGCTCAGAGGCACTTGCGTTCTCTGTATTCATATTGGTTAAGTATTTAACCAAATAATTGAGGAGGTGGGAAACATAAGTGGACTTGTCCGCTCTAAACGTTTCCCCTGTAGTATTTTGCTTCAAAATCGGTTTAAACATACAGAAAAAAGCGTTCAAAAGGTCTGATTTTGTTCAAAATTGGGCTTGTCCTATTCGAAATTGACCAAAAATTATAAGGAAAGGGATTCTCCAATCAAAACCGGACAAAATTGTAAGGAAAATTATAGCTAATATTAAATTTCAAAGAAAACCGAACATGTTCCTAAGAAAATCTTCCTTTTTTGCTTTGGTAATCCTGAGTCAATTATGGCAATACTGAAAAAAAACAATCATCTGTTCAATTATCACCGTTCATAAATTCATTTTCGACCTTTTTACACTAATTAAAAAAAAATGTCCGAATTTCTTACAGTGGAATTTGGAACGACACTTTTTTTATTTTTATAGTATTACTAGCCGTCCCGGGCAGACGTTATCATGCCACACACCGCCTTCTATGAAGACCGCCTTTTATCTTTTGGCGCTGTTGTCGGATATGCTATGCATTTGTACGATAGAAAATAAATAAAAATCCGATCGCACTGTTCTATACATTTCTTATTTCAATTTTTTTTCATCTCATATTCAAGTGTAATTATCAATTGTTAATTGTTAAAGGATAAATATTAAATGTTACAAATGAGGTAAATTAAGGTTGATTCTTAAGTTTAAGAAATGGTTAAACTTCAGAAAAATTGTGGCATTAGGGAAATGTTTAAATAAGCACAGAAAATGAAACAATAGCCGTGTTTTTTTTAAACCTAGCCAGCCAGCCAGCCAGTAGTTGCTAGTAAAGTAAAATTTTACACATAAAACAAATACAACAACTGGCTGGCTACTACTCTTGATTTTATCCCCAGCAAAAAGTTACTGGCTGGGAATTTCGTGATGGTTAATTTCAGGGGGCGCAAAAACGAATGTTTTTAAGTTATTTGTTGTTGCTGTCACTGCGAGGTTGCTTGGTTCCTAGAGATATGTTCGTATAAAATTGGCTGGCTTTTTCTGGCTGGCAAATCGTTTAAATGAACGACTGGCTGGCTAGGTTTCATAAAAACACGGCAAATGTTTAAATGTGGTATTTTCTTTAGATGCGTAATACAGATGCTAATAGATTTGTTTACACCGCCATTTCTTGAAAGCTTACACAACTTGAATTATGCAACTTAAAAAATGTGAATTATAACCCTTTTTTCCTACAAAAAATCCTTGAAACCGCATTAAAAAATATTGAAGGTTGGGGGCTTAGGGAAGTTAAAATTTGTGGTTGTATGTATTTTTGGATGAGAAATCAAGCTGGAACCTACCATATACATTCACAAAATTTCATTGAAATCGGTCGAGTGGTTTCGGAGATTAGCGTGTACGAACATAGTGACACGTGATTTTTATATTGTATATTCTATTTTTTTATTTTTTTTTTTTTATAATTTACGCGTGCCAAACGGATTATTAACACCCTTATACTGGTTCTCAGGGCACGGGCTGATGGGAAAAGGGAGGAAAGAGACAGAGGAGATGCCGCTTTGCGTTGGCTTTAAATGTTTGAAGGTTGTAATGATTAAGAAATACAGAGGCTGGTAGTTCGTTCCACAAACGTGTTTTTCGGCTTATAACTGAATCCCTATATTTGACAGTACGTCCGAAGTTGGCCTTGAGTGTGAACTGATGTGCATTCAAAGCATGACGCGTATTGCGGGTGAAGTTTTGAAGGGGGGGATGCAACTGGCTATTTCGCTGGAGCATTTTTTTTTATAAAAAAGCGATAAAAAGAGAAAGACACGAGACATTTCTACGATGTTCGAGTGAGACTATGGAGTTCACAATGTCCCTATCACCTATCAGTTTTAACGCGCGATTCTGTACCCTATCTAGAATGTGCAGAACGGTCTTGGGTGCACCAGACCAGATGCGGGCGTTATATTCCAGCTTTGGGCGGGTGAAGGCCTTGTAGATGGAGGCCAGATCAGACGGGGTAAAATATTTTTTGCACCGCTTAAGGAATCCTAGATATTTAGCAGCATTTCTGGCGACCGCGAATATGTGGTCATTCAGCGATGCAAGTACCATTCACGGATAATGGTTGAGGGTCTTGATTTCGCTTGAGAGACAGAAGACAGCATTGTGTTTTAGATGCATTAAATTCCACTCTATTAATTAAATCCCATTTGGTAATGCTGTCCAGGTCGGAATTTAATGTGTTTAACATACTTTGTCGTTCCTATTCTACTGCCGAAGAGCAGGGACGTGAGTTAGGGAACGAATATGAAAAACGGAGGGTACTGTCATCAGCGAAAGAATGGGTTGGGTTAGAAGTAGCAGACAAGAGGTCATTTATAAAAATGAGAAAGAGAGTCGGAAACAAAGCGGAGCCCTGGGGAACACCAGCATTTATATGGTTAATTGCAGACTTGAAGCCGTCCAAGACAACGTGTATTGAACGGCCCGAAAGGTAATTTCTAATCCATTGAAGAAGAGACTCATCGATGCCATATGCACGCATTTTCGACAAAAGAGCCTGATGCCAAACTCTGTCAAATGCCTTAGAAATATCGAGCGCAACCATCTTTGTTTCGCCGAAGTGATGGAGAGATTGGTTCCACTGCTCGGTGAGATATGCCAACAAATCACCAGTGGACCTGTTGCTACGAAAATCATACTGCCGCTCATTGAGGAGTTTTCGTGAATCAAGATATTTCATATTAGGATTACTTTCCTCTCAATTTTTTTAATGCTTTTTAGGCCTTTTTACACTAAAAAAAAGTTTAGACTTTCCTATGTTGGAAAACCGCCCCATAATTTCAGTAAAAACTCGTAAAATTATGGATGAGAACGACAGTTTAGTGGCCAATATAAATTATGGGTCCCGTAAACGGAAAAAAGCAGGACGGCAAGCCACAAACAACAGGAATTCGAAGTGAGTATACCTTTCTCAAGGTATTTGCTGATATCGTAACCTAGTGCAATGAATCTAAAATGACTGTTAATATTATTCTAGTTACGCTTTAAATTTTGAAAGTGTGTGTGTACACAAAAAGGAGACATATAAGTGCCACACTATTACACTAAGGGAAATTGTATATAACCGTAAACTACTTTATGAAAAAGTTGGCACAAATTTACAGGATGCTTACTTGTCATGACTTATGCACCGTAGAAAGAGAAAAATCGAGACACGAATCTCGTAAGCCGAAGAGAAATAAGTACTTTGTTACCCACTTTCTTTTCCGCATTTCAAAGAAGTTAGTAAAAGTATGCAAATTGTTTTTTTTTTTTTGCTGCTCTTACGCTCTCTAGGCACAAGGTAAACTTGAGTGCGAGCAAGTTATTTGAAGGCAAAACTCCACGTGACGCCAGAGGAGGAGATAGAGAAAGTTTCGAAAGTATTGATTAAAAAGGAATCTGTCAGAAAATTCTTTAGTGCTTTGCCAGCAAATGAGTCGCACTATAGCAAAAAAAAAATAGAAGAGAGTTTACTTGTCTTATGGACTTAATATAAATAAAGTGTGGGAGTATTATAATGAATGAGCAAGTGATGATCTAAAAGTCAAACAAACGATGTTCCGAAGATTTTTTGATAATCATTTTAATATAGGATTTTCGTCAAAGTCTTTAGATATTTGTAGCACCTGCGAACTATTGCAATATAAACAGAAAGCGGAAAAGAATCCTCAAGAACTTCAGTCACTAAAACTTCAACTCTGTGTCCATAAAGCTAGGTCTAAAGCATTCTTTTCTCTTACTAAAGAAAAACCTGAAAATTCCTTAACAATATGTTTTGCTCTTCAGCAAATTCAGCCCCTCCCAAAAACACCGCCCCAAGAATCTTTCTATTTACGACAAATTGGACTTTATTCTTTTTGTGTCACTGATATGGCTGCAAAAGATTCACATTTCTTTATATGGATCGAAGATCAAGCTAAAAAAGGATCGTCCAAAATTGCATCTGCTCTTTTAAAATATCTGATGTTTACCGATTTCTCTGGAGTGAAAGTTTTGTACCCTTTTTCGGACGGTTGTGGTAGTCAAAACAAAAATTCACATGTCATCCACACAACACATGTGAGACACACTCGATGCCGAACAAGCAGGTTTCCGTTCTGGATCCGCCTGTGTCGACCACATCAACACCCTGCGGATTTTCTGGCCCAATCGTATTTCTAACGAACACCTTTACGTGTTTCTCCAACAACTAATTACGCGGTTTCTCCAACAATCTTGAGAATGAGATGAGCGGCGAAGGTGAGACCAGCGATGGCAAGGACGGTGTGTCCGCCTCTATAAGCTGCCAACCTTACAACGGGCACACCAAACACAAACAACACTAACTACAACGCAGTACAACAATCAACGAGTGAACAGATGGGACAGAGAGTCTGTTCCAGATCGACGTAACCAACGTCACAAGACAAGTCAATGAGCGGGGACGAGGTGTCACAGAATCTACGAACAACGAGAAACACTTAGTACAACACAGAAACAGCGTAACCACCACATCATGGCACGTTAAGGGCTCGTCTCTAGTCCCCAAATCTGCGCGGAATTCTACTGGGTAGATTAGTTTAACGCGTAATTTAAATTTTACTCCTTGTTCTATTTTCTTCCGGTAGTTTAATTTTATTGACCGCAGAATGGCGTTTTAGGGCCCGTCCTGTAACTAGCCAGGTCACTCCTTTTCTTCTTTTGGTATTGGTGGGAGGAAGCCCACTCTAGTAATTTTTAATTAGAACTCTTTTTTCACTTTGTTGATTTTCCTAAATTGTTAAAACAAGGAACAAGTGAGGAAAAGCCGAAGTTGGGCGAATTCGAGCCAACGGCATGTGGGTGAATATTGAGAGCGGAATAGCGGTGGTTCAAGAGCGGTTGCATACTTACGCAAATAAGCGTAGTAATGCACAGCAAGCTGCTCTTGAATCCATTAGCTGATTTTGCGGGGATTCATGTATGTGTGAGTAAAAGGCTCGAAGCTCGGCTAGGCTTAGTATTCAGCGGGAGACCACTTATTGGTTGACCAGCTAGAGATCTGGAAGTTTGTTGCGGAATAAAGAACATAGAGAGAATCAACAAAGTTTGTTTTGTACAGTGGAAAGTTTTTTTTGAGTGAAACAAATTTTGGAAGAAGAAAATCAAGTGAAATGAAGTGTAAGAAGGACATTACAATTACAGGACGAAGACATAAGGAGTTTTGAGAAAGATTGGAAGCCAGGACAAGGCACATGAAAGGAAGAGGATAGATCAAGGAGGATAACAAAGGACAGATAAGTTTTTTGTATCTGATTTCAGTTGCAGTTTTAGAAGTTCTTTTCAGTGCGTTTTTTTGTATAGGAACATTTTTAAAGTTTTGTTGAAACCCGGTAGGATTCTGTTCCGTTCTTTTGAAACTTCCCGGTGAAAGCGGGACCCGCGCCCCGTAATTTATTTTCGGTTAATTTGTTCGGGACTTGCCGTAACGGGCCATTTTAACGACGATATTATTTCTATTGTCCGGGGATCTTTTTTCCTCTTCGAAGTTTTTTTCTGATCACCCGTAAATTACCTTGTTGTTCTTTTCTTTTTGTAATGAAACTCATTTTATGCCTTCGATTGGTTTTTTTTATTTTAACAAATCGCCCGCTCATAACGAGCGTTTATAACGAGGTAGAAATCATTGTTTTGTTTTCATTTATTTGTTTCAGCGCAAGTGTATTACCCACCATTTCCCAAAACCACCCCAAAAGGTTTCGTAATTTTCCTCCCTTTTTCTAAAAAAATTACGTGGCGTCCAAACCTCGCGTTACTCACCCCAAATTTATATTTGATTTCTCAAATCGAACCCACCCTAGCTGAGCGCCCGGTGAGTGAACAGCACTTCACGTGCTGTGTTGTTACACTTTTTGGATTTTCCTTTTTTTCTTTCGCCCTTTGCCTCACTTCGTTTTCCGATCGGAAAAGCGATCGGTCGTGTTGCTTTCTTTTTTGCGTTAATTTTTTTTATTAATCAGTGTAGCCAGTGGGCTACTTTTCTTTGAATTTACCCGCGGTCTAATCTTTTTTTTCCTTTTCGAATAAAAAGCGCAACAAACCATATAACGACGGAAGTGGCAGTAGATTGGTCACACGTTGCGAAAGGGTAACAGTTTCATACCCTTTAACCCTTTAACTCAGGATGGCAGCAGACCTGGCGGTCCGAAGAGAACATGGCGCAGAACAGTCGAGAAGGAAGTACGGCAGTTGGGGAGAACTCAGACAAATTGCCAGAAAGCGTACACGATGGCGCGTAGGCGTAGTAGAGGCCCTAGGATCCACAAGGGGATTCACGACATAAGTAAGTATGTTATCCACACACTAATTTTTTGGTTGTAAAACTACGCCCCTGCTTATGTTGTCAACGTCGTACTGACTTTCCTACTACGCGGACACAGTTTCTTACCATCGGATAGGGTGTTCGGGAGGTTTGAAAAGCATTTACGGAAAAAGCCATTCATTTCAAACCCAAAGACGTATCACGAACTTTACGCAAAGCATGGCAAAGTTCATATATTGACTGAAGACTGGAACCTTTTTAATGGTAACAATCTTGAAGACTATTACAAAAAAGTAGAAAGTATCCGAGATGGAAAAAGAATACTCGTAATAGTAGAGAGAAAGTCAACCACCGTCTAATCAGAAGTTTCTTCCTCAACTCCTTTGTCAACACGAGGTCATCGGGTCCGCGGTCGGGGCAGAGGCAGAGAACGTGGTCGTGGCAGTGCAAATACGGAAAGAAGAGATCCTAGCGGCGTTTTAAATCACGTAAACTTCGGTGTGAAAGTCTAAACTATTGCCGCACAGATGAAAACCAGTCCTAAGAGAATGCAGTATCACTAATAAAATCGTCCAAAAATCACCCTAGTTTACTTCAGGGCAGCGTTGCCATATGTGGAGATTTTTCCCCATTTTGGGGAATTTCGTGTCAAATGGCGGTGGGGAAAACTGGCTTGAAATGGGGAAAAACTGAAATTCCATTTTTGAGTTTTTTATCAATTCCATACACTAAATATAATTCTCTACATTTCATGCAAAAAATGAAAAGAAAAAAAAAATCCACAAATACCGAAAAATAAGAAATAAAGGCGTAATATTTTGAGACCTGAAGTGGTTCATTTGTACATGCGACACAGAAGGACGCAACTTTTTGCCTGAACGCACTCTTTCGTTCGTTATGTTGACAACGAAATGTTTGTACATGAGGACTTCTTGACATTAATTGAAGTTCCCGAAGCAACTGCAGAAATAATCTTTTCTAAGTTAGTAGAATTTTTTGACAAATTCGAAATTCCATATAAACAAAATTTAATTGCATTTCCTTCGGATGGTGCAAGTGTAACTTTTCAAAGACGAAATATCAGGTCTATTTACTATGCGTTGTATTTGCCACACTTTTCACATAATTGCTAGCAAAGCTACCTGATGAAATTGAAAAGTGTTGTCGAGAAATATATTCACCTTTCAATTGCAGCGTAAGGCGTCAATATCTTTTTAAAGAGTACCAAGTATTTTTCAATATTAAGTTTCACAAAATCCTGCATCCTTCTCAAACCAGGTGGCTTTCTCCGCATGCCGTTGTCCAGAGAATTATTCAGCAATTTTGGGCTTTGATACACTACACGAAAGCAATGCGAAACAATATATCACATATTAGAAAAGCCTAGTATATTGCTTTATTTGGAGTTTTTGAATTTTTTTTAACACTTTTTACAATATTGAACATAGAAATGCAGTCAGCCGACGTGAAAATTCATGTTTTGTTTGAAAAGATTGAGCTGCCTTTAAAAACGATAGCTAATTGCTTTTTAAGTAAAACATACTTGGAGACTGTCGAAAATATTTTTGAAATTAATTTAGAGAACGGTGCGAACTATTTACCAATAGGTGAAATCTATTTAGGACCTTTTTGTCTGCAAAATTTAGGAGAATGGAATTGAGATAACAGAGATCAATGTATTTAAGACGAATTTTAGAGAGTTTTTTATAACAACTTGTCAGCAGATTATAGTTCGATTTGATTTTCAAGATGATGGAAAAGTATTTAAAGTATTTTAATTAAAAGGAATAATTTAAATTAAAAAGTGAAAAATAAATAAATTTACTCTCTGCGAGCCAAATGAATTGAGAATATTAATTTTTGTAAAAATTAGCATCATTTATACCTATTTAGATATTAAAAAAATAAAACAGAAAAAGAAATAAACTAAATTACTTTGATTTCTTACGAATAAAGAATGGGGAAAAATTGGGGAAAATCAAAACACAAAATGGGGAAAAAAAATATTTTTCCCCCAAAAATGGGGAATTTCAGCTGGAAAAATTTGGCAGCACGGCTTCAGGGGCTTCCAGCGGTTAATGAAATAAACCTTACAAAGAAGACAGATGTGGAGAACATCTTTAAGAAACAGTTTAGAGATAAGTGGATGAAAGATCCTGATCTTGACTGGTTTAAAACCAGTCTATTCAAGAACCCCACAACTGCAGCTGTTGACACAAATCAAGCAAATGACGATGATAATGAAGATTGTGCTTGTTGCGAACCAGATGTGGGAGAATTTGTGTAATTTTTAATTAAAAAATTGCCGATACAATATTGTTTTTCTTATTTATTTTTATAATGAGACATGCCCATGACTCTTTCAATCATAACCGCAGTTGTCCACCATTGCTAAACAAAACCGGACTTGTCTATTTAAAAAAAAAAATGTTATAATTGAAAATACTGTAGTATTCTTGCTGGGGTTCGTTAAAATAAAATTGTCCTTTGTGTATTTTAATCGTTTATTTATTATCAAACACCAACTTTACTTTAACACAATATTCAATCACTTTATTATTTATTTATTTCAAATTAAACTGTCACTACAGATTTACTTTCACAATGTCGCTTGTTTTCACCACTGGTCGAATATCTCTTGTAATCGCTGTATACACTTTAATTAACAACTGTGTGGACGGTGGTTGTGGTTGGTGCGGAATTTTCTCGCCATTTCATCCACCCTACGCTTACACGATGATTGATGTCGTCATCACAAGTTGCTTTGCTATTGATCATAGATCCTAGATATTTGAACTTTTATTATTATTATTATTTATTTATTCGTCAATTGAGTTACAAAACCCTTTTTAGACATCTTAAAACTATGATTATAATATAAGTTAATTGCTATGATACAGAACAGACATTAGTTGTTTCTTAAAAGAATTCCTTGAACAAATTTCAAAAACATCAATGCGATCAAGGACAAAATTTACTTCGTTAGTACAACGCTCAATTGGTTCATTACTGTCATAATTTGTTCTGTGAAACTGCACACGAATATGAAATCTAGTACGCAAATTTCTTGAAGGAAAACAAAAGTTTATCCGCCCAAGTAAATAAGGACATTTAATGTGATAATTAATTATATCCCATATAAACATTATACTTAAATACTTCCGTCTATCTTCAAGAGTTAGTATGTTAAAAAGAAGGCATCTAGTTAAGTAGGGTGGAGTATCAATATTCCATATTAACTTTTTAAAAACATACCTAGTAAAGCATTTTTGTACCCTCTCTATCCTGTGGGAGTGGTTGTGATAGTAAGGATTCCAGATTGTACTACAATAATCTAATACTGATCTTACAAATGCGAAGTAGAGAGCCTTCAGTGCATAAGGATCAGAGAATTCTTTCGTATTACGCCTAATAAACCCTAGCATTCTAAATGCATTACTCACAATGTAGTCAACATGAGAGTTAAAAGTAAGTTGAGGGTCCAATATGACTCCAAGATCCTTTTTAAAACTTACTTTTTCTAACTCAACATTGTTAATTTGGTAATAAAAAAATATTGGACTTATGCATCTCAGACAGGAGGTTATGCATCTCTAGGAGGTTATGTTGACACCAACTGGCTAGCCTATTAAGATCTTCTTGGAGAAGCAAGCAATCATCCAGAGTTTGAATAGAGTGAAATATTTTCCAGTCATCGGCGAATAAAAGACACGTGGAATTTCGAATATAGGAGGGAATATCGTTGACAAAAAGGACAAAAAGCAAGGGCCCTATGTGGCTTCCTTGTGGAACCCCTGATGTTACAAAAATAGGCTCTGATAGACTACCACCGATTTTAACATATTGAATTCGGTCTTGAAGATATGACGATATCCAGTCTAACAGAGAGGAGTTAAACCCAATACTTTTTAACTTTGCGATCAGCACTCTATGATTAACTCTGTCAAAAGCCTTTGCGAAATCGGTAAAAATAATATCAGTTTGATAGCCGAGTTCAAAATTCGTTATTACTTTCTCGCATAAAATTGCTAAGTTAGTGGCGGTGGATCTGCCTTGAACAAATCCATGCTGGAAGTCCGATATCATTTCTTTGACAGCGAAGTGTAGTTTATTACATACAATCTTTTCAAACACTTTGGGGATGGCTGATAGCTTGCATATTGGCCTATAGTTAGAAACTACCCGTTTGGATCCGACCTTGAAAATAGGTGATATGTAAGACACTTTTCACTCGTTAAGAAAATTACCAGTTCTAAGGGATAAATTAAAAATAATACATAAAGGTAATGCAAGTGATGTTGCACATTCTTTTACAAATATAGGAGAGATCCCATCTGGACCTACACCTTTATTTATATCTAAGCCAGTCAAAGCATAAAAAACATCCGAAGGGCTTAACTGCAAATTTCCTAGAGAAACCTGATTTGGAGAACAAAAATCTTGAAGAATAGCTGGGGAGGAAGAACAATAAACGGATTTGAAGTAATTCGCAAAAAATTTGCAAATGGTGGCAGTGTCTCTGGATATCTCTTCCTGGTACTGCATACAGTTTGGTAGGCCAGTAGATTTTCGTTTATTATTAATAAAGGTCCAGAAATGTTTACTATTGGTTTTTACCTTAGATTCAGCGGACAGAACATAGCTATTATATAGAAATTTATTAAGATAATCAAACTCTTTAAGAGATTGCAAATATTTTAGATGAAAAAATTAATTATTTTTGTTGCGTTTATACAATTTATATGCTTTAAGTTGGATAGTCGTTTGTTATACCAAGGAGGATTTGAGTTTTTCTTAATTTCCTTTTTAGGGACAAACTCCTCAAGTACATATTTTAAATGGTCGCTAAAAACGTTGTACGCATGATCGAGATTAATATCTGATAGCAAAGTATTCCACGGTATGGCAGTAAAAAACCGATTGATTACATTAAAATCAGCACGCTTAAAATCAAATGTTTTTGAACTCAATTTTTCTAAATTTCTAATATATTCAAAGAATGTAACTTCTAGGCAAACAGTTTTATGGTGAATGGTGTTTGGAATTACTGGAACCTTAACAATATCAATAGAAGTATCAAACTCCTTATCAACAAATACCAAATCGCACTTGGGAAGCACTGTTCAATTCAAATAAATGTCTGGAATAGGCCTGAGTGGATCAGAGAACGGGCAGCACAAGTACTCTGTTTTTTTTTTTAACTAATGCGATACCCATTTCCCTCCAAAACGTCCACCCACACATCAAGTGCTCGTTGCAGGGATGTAGGATCCTCACTTATGATGGCTCCATTGTCAGCAAAGAATAACTGATGTACCTTGGCGTCCATCACTTTAACTTCAAGCAGATAATCAAGGACTGTAATAAAGAGCAAAGGACTTAAAACGCTTCCCTGGTGCACCCCGACTTTGATTCGGAACTCTTCGGTTACTCCAGCGGGGCATCTTACTCTTGTCTTTGCTCTTTCGTACATGTCCATGATCATCTGTACATAGGTTTCTGGAACCCCTCGATGTCTTAGCGCCACCCATATCAGATCTCGTGGTTGTCTGTCGAATGCCTTTTCTAGTTTGTTCTATTGCTAGTAAGTCTTGGAGGTCCTTTTTTCTTGATCAGCGCTTCTAAAAGTAATAAAATTACCGGCGAGTAATCAGAAGAGAGATCAAAACATTCTATGACTGTAATAAACTTCTCGTAAATGCCTTTTGTAATAGAAAAATCGATAAGATCGTGAATTTTTCCTGAATCGGTTCGCCAATAGGTCGGTTTTCATGTCAAATGAAAACAACAACCGAATCCATTTGCCACTTCGTAAAGAAATTTTCCTTTGGAAGATGTACATCTTGAACCCCAGAAGGTGTGCTTCGCGTTGAAATCTCCACCAATAAGGAAATTTGAACCAAGGGCATTGAAGGCACGAAAGTAGTCGTCTTTTTCTAGTGGGCCCGTCTGTGGCGCGCAGTACACAGATGCTATATTGTAGCTCAGGTGTTTATTTTGAACCCTTACCGCGCACAAGTGAAGTTTTTCTAGTTCTATGCTTTTATCGACCAATTGTTCGATATTAGTTTTAATGAATAAGGACGAACCACCCCGCGCTCTATCAGAAGGATGATAGGCGTGATAACCAGCGTAGCCTCTTATCTTTATTTGCGTTGCCCTTGTTAGATGGGTTTCGGAGATTATACATATGTCGATATTTTCTCTTATTAGAAACATTTCTAAGATAGATTTTTGTAAGAGTCCGTTTGCATTCCATGTTACTATTTTAAGCAAAGAGTCCATATTTACTTAGATTTAAATTTATGGTTAGCCATACAAAAGCTTTCGACGTTGCTTAGACGTTCGAGAATCCGTTTGTAAATTTCACATTGTTCCTCGAACTTAACGTAGATGCAGTTCAGAATTTCATTCAATGGATCAGAGGGTGGTCCGTCGTTTCGTTTGGTTGCTTTGACTGTAGCCTGAGAATACGTCAGACGTACGGGGTTCGCTGGCTTATCCGAGGTTATTTTTCGTTCAGCCTTTTTAGTGAACAACTTAGACGTACGTTTAACCGGCTTAGAAGGCTGATTGACTGTTTCAAGAGTCTGCACTGCTAATTCGAGCGTCCTTTCAGTCAGCTTAGGAATCTGTACAACTGGCTTACGAGCCTGCTCAGTCTGCTTAGCAATACGTTCTACCGACTTAGGAGCCCGACCGACTGATTTCGTTCCCCGTACAATCGGCGTTGTAGATTTTTTCCGTCGCATCTGTAATTCCTTAGCGACCTCGCAACAGCGATAATTTTCTGGGTGCCTTCATTTTTGCTGAAACTGCAATTTTTCGAAGAGTGTTTTCCAGCGCACTTAACGCAGCACGGCTCTTTCCGACAGTACACTTGTGTATGATTAAACTCTTGGCATCGGTTGCATTGAGGGATTGTTTTCGTGTTGACACGTAGCGGCTCGATTTTAACGACCATACTCATGATTGTACGAATGTTATATATCTTTTCCTGGCTTTCCGTTTTATCGAATGACAGCACAAAAAACGGAAGTTTACGTTTCACTATAGTTTCTTCTCCGCGGTCGGGTCGTTTTCGCTCTTTTTTTAAAAGGTTTACGGCGTCGAGAATGTTATAACCTCTATCGCATAAATCACCTATAACGTCTTCTTTAGCGCACGATGGATGAAGTCCTCTAGCTACGACCCTCAAGGGTCTCTAAGACTTGTCTTCGTAAGTATGCCATTGGATTTTTTCGTTGTTAAGCTTTTGAGATACAGCCCGATAGCCCTCAGCGTCATTAACCTTGATTTTCCATGCATCGTTTCGCAAGGAAGTTACTTTGAATTCAGTAGCGATCATTGTTTTTAAAATTTTCCTCAAAGAATTGTAATCTGCAACGCCTGTAGTATTTATTGGTGGAGGGGTGCATTTGCTTTCAATTTGGTTTTCTGCTTTTGGCTGCGCTTTGAAACTGCACGTGGTCTGCAAAGGGACAGAACATTCCACGTACAGATCCGAAGGTCGTTGCCTTTATTTCGTTTGCTGAGGTCGTCATTAGTTGAGTCATCCTTATCCGATGGTTTTGGTTGTTTCGGAACCATCGATTTTTTACGTGGTAGGGAAGTTACCCCGACGGCACAAACGCCCAACCTGGAGGTCCAGTTCCTTAATTATTCCCCTAGGACGAGGGGCCGGGTACACCGGAGCCAGTGGTCCACTACGAGAGTATGGGCGCTGGCGTTGGCCCATTTAGGGCTCCTCCGCCACCATCTCTATTCATTAAGTTCAAATTAACTTAGGTTTCATGGTATGAAATCTGGGGTATTCCTTTCCTCGGGTTGAGATTGGGAATCCGGCTCGAAGGACCATGTTCTGGTGCATGGAGGGGAATGGCAGCTTAACGGGTGACTCCCGTGGGATGCTGCAATCTGGTGGGTACCTGCTTCTCAGCTGCGTATGCACCGTGAGCTGGGTGATCTCCAACCAAATGCGAAGAAAGGAAAAAGAAACGTTTTGGGAGATTATACAATTTTATTTTTCCTAGTTTTACAAAAGTGTGCTTACCGCCGCGTGGAGAGGAAAAAAGTGGATACGTGACAAGAAGCCGGCAAAAGGGTTAGGTTACTAACGAACATTCGTTCGTTGAGTTTCATTAATGGTAAACAATTCCGTACTTTAGAGAGGGGGCACTGTTGAGTCCAATCAGCTCGTTGTAACGAGTCTGAGGGTCTGTTTACAACTCAACACAAACGTTTTCTTCATCCGAAGATCGAAGCAGAGCTTCCTCCTATCATCCGATCGGTTTTTAAAGAGCTAGGAGTGCCCGACCAGTTTACACTCTTCGCTTTTGAGTTTTTGAATTATTATTTGACATATAGGGACCCACGAGTAAGGGGGAAAAGATGTCCACCTGTACTCATCCCTGTATACAGGTAAGGGGAATTTAATTGAAACTGGAGGTTCCCAAGGTATCCAGAGTTCACCGTTAGAAGACACCGTAACGTGGTGCCATTCATCCTATGGGCACGGTAGTTTACAACTGGGATTTATTTCAAGTTTTCCTCTTTAGATCCGTTATTTTTCGTTAACCAACACGGCACCTCGTGTAGAATGTCTGGTCCCTTTGCCTGGAGACCTTGCCGTCAAGTCCCTTTGTGTTCGATTGGGTATACTTAGCACTATAAGTCGATTAAACACCCATTAGTTGAGTAAATAGTCAAAATCGAAAACCTAAATTATTATTAGAAAATATGAAAACAAGTTTCCTCTCCAAAATTTTCGCACAGGATATCTAAGAATAAACCATTTTAAATAAAAATAATAATTATAAATGCAAATTCGATTTCCTATATTGAAAACCTCAGTCTAATGTGGTAAAGAATATCGTTAATGCACTATGGTGTATGAGGAATTACGCCACAGGAATTTAAGATTCGAATGTGTTACAGATGAAATTAGAAAAAACGCAAAAATGCATCGAGGCTTTATGGCGACACACAGATGTCGCTGTCAAAATAATCAAGTTGAACACAACGGCTAGATGGCGTTGTTCCCGCCAAGAGAGGAAGAATTATTCATTCGACTTTTAACTCTACAGAGTAGAACGTGTCCAGGATCCTCAAGCATTTTAATGTTAATTGTTTAAGCTTTTTATTATAGTAAAATAAAGAAATAATAAGCATTTATTTGTGTTCATTGTTTGTTGTCTTGATACAGAATCTATAGTGGTGACCTCGACTTTTTTTTCGGATAAATAAGAATTCCTACTACGTCGCGTCCATGCATGTATAAAAATATACATCCAAAGTTTTTCATCGAGTCATGAACAAAGGGCATATGCGCATTCCTTTGTGCGAACTACGTACAGGTTACATTTCTCTGCTGAGTCACGTATGCATTTTTAACTTTGCTCCGCTGCGCATTTTTACATCATCTCAGATCCTGTTGAGGACGATACTGGCAAACAGGACACAGTTAGTGATCGTTCTGCTGCAACAAGCATGGCGCAATCGCAGTCTACTTCTTTCTCCGAAGCTGAGGTTCAGGAGATCACAGCGTTAAAAAATGTGAGGATTCCTGTATTCTGGAAAGTCAATCCGGCTCTTTGGTTCGTCTAAGTGGAAGCAATTTTTCGCACACACAGGATAATCGCCGACAACAATCGTTTTAACGCCGTCATTGCCTCGTTGGACCCGGAAATACTCAACCAAGTTTCGGACCTGGTTCAAACACGGCCAATTAAAGATAAGTATCTGGCATTTCAAGCGCAATTAATCTCTAAGTTCACAGAGTCAAAAGAGCGTCAGCTCAACAGGCTCATGACAGGGCTCGAACCTGGAGACAGGCGACCGTCTAGTCTTCTCAGGGAAATACGCAGGCTGGCTGGTCAAAATGTTCCTGACGATATGCTGCCAACTCTATGGATGACGCGAATGGCTAGTCACTCGCGTGGTATACTATCCGCAAGTCATGGAGTTGAGTTGACATCACTGGCGGAAATCGCAGACCGGATCGTCGACAACACATCCGCCCATGCAGTATTTTCCACAGAGATTCGAGAGGAAGATTCACAACCTGAAAACTCTTCTTCCAGCGACACTCATCGACGCCTTTACACCATCGAGTCTTTGTTGTCGACCTTGACAACATTGGTGCAGGCACTAACGGCTGGCCACAGCAGAACCAACAAGCAACGATTCCGCTCTAAATCGAGAAGCAACTCAGTTCCCAAGAAGTCGACGTCCCAACCAGAACTCAAAGTTTCCTACTTTCATAGAAAGTTTGGCAACGATGCTCGGAAATGCGACAAACCTTGCAGTTACAAACCGTTAAACTTAAACCGCTGTTGTCATCTCAGGCGGTAGACAACACCTTACGAACCAACAAGGAATGCCGTCTGCATGTCTTTGACAAGAACACCAACAAAAAATTTTTAGTTGATTCCGGCACATCAATTTCTGTCCTGCCCCGTCCAAGTGGCCTCAAATGTACATCCTTAGAAATAACTCTCTACGCAGCAAACAATTCACCAATACACACCTACGGCGAGAAAGTGCTTAACCTCAACTTGGGACTTCGACGCGTCATTACATGGCCATTTGTTGTTGGTGATGTAAAAACAGCAATCATTGGCGCAGACCTCCTGGCGCACTACGGGTAAATCATCGACTTGAAATCCAGACGTCTCATCGATGGAACTACATCTTTAACAGTCCCTGACCATGTTCACACAGCCGCTGTATTTGGGCTCTCAACAGTCGGTGGTCTGCAACCATACAGCGGCATCGTAAAACAGTTTCTTTTGGCCAAGGCTAACAACAACACATCTGGTGCCGAGTCCCGAACCAGCACTGTACAGCATCGCATCGTTACCACAGGTCAATAAGTTTCTGAACGACCGCGACGACTCGCAGGAAACAAATTAAAACAGGCCAAGTAAGACTTCGAAGTCTTGGTGAAAAATGGCGTCTGCCGACCGTCCAGCAGTCAGTGGGCAAGCCCTATCCATCTAGTTGAGAAAAAATCCAGCGGGTGAAAATGTTGCGGAGATTACCGTCGTTTGAGTGCTCAGACACAACCGGATCGTTACCCAATTCCGCACATTATGGACTTCAGTGAGCCGTTGAACAACAAAAGTTTTTTTTCAATCTTGGACTTAGACAAAGCTTATTACCAGATCCCGATGGCAATCGAAGGCATTGAGAAGACCGCAGTGATTACCCCCTTTGGTCTATTTGAATTTACTGCCATGCCGTTCGGTCCCAAGAATGCCACACAAACTTTCCAAAGACACATGAACATGGTTCTACGGGGATTAGACTTCATGTTTTGCTACATTGACGACATCCTCATTTTTTCGAACTCGGAAGAGGAGCACCGAGAACATATCCGCAAAGTCTTGCAACGTCTCCAACGAATATGGCCTCACCATCAACACCACTGAATGCGTCTTTGGAAAACCATAGGTTACTTACTTGGGGCATACCATAAACACGACTGGAAGCAAGTCACCCAAAGATAGAGTCCAATCGGTTTTGAACTATCCGAAATCATCTACTATCATGGATCTACGTCGCTTTCTTGGAATCTTTAACTAGTACAGGCGTTACGTACCCAACTGTGCCCACATCCAGGAACCATAACGGGTTCATAAAAGATTCCAGGAAAAACCACAACCGACCTGTTCCCTGGACTTCGCAGAGTGAAGAAGCCTTTCTAAGTTGCAGAGACAGCATCAGCAAGGCAACCATGCTGAATCGCATAAATCCTGAGGCACCATTGATCTCAACAACGGACGCGTCTGATGTCACAGTTGGAGCCAAACTTGAACAAGTAAGAAACAGGGACCTCCAACCTATCGGACTGTTTTCCTGCAAGCTGTCATCTACCCAAGGTCGCTATAGCACCTACGATCGAGAATTGTTGGCGATTTACCTTGCCGTGCGCTTCTTCAGGCACCTTCTTAATGGCCGGCATTTTGTAGTACAAACAGACCACAAACCGCTCATCTATGCATTCCAGCAGCGTTCAGACAAGGCACCGCAGCGATGGCTGAGGCAACTAGACTATATATCCCAGTACACCACGGATATCATCTACCTATCAGGCAAAGACAACTCCATAGCTGACGCATTGTAGCGTATCAACGTCATAACCATGCCGCTTAAACTGGACCTACATTATCTTCACACATATCAGCTCAAGGACGTAAACTTCAAACAATTCTCAACAACCGAAAGGAACCAGCACTCAGACTTCAACAACTCACGATGGATTCGGACTGCAAGATATTCTCTGATATCTCGACTGACACGATCAGACTATATATACCTTCAGCTTTGCGTCGAAAGGCATTCGATTCTGTTCACGGTCTATCTCATCTTAGTGGAAGGGCAACAAGCCGCCAACTTCGCCAAAAATACGTCTCGCCCAGCATCAAAAAAGACGCATTGGAATGGTCACGCACTTGCATCCAATGTCAGCGTTCAAAAGTCCAACAACACAACAGCTTACGCCCTGATTCTATTAAAGTTCCTGTGCATCGATTCCATCACGTCCACATAGATCTCATAGTACTTCCGCTGTGTCAAGGCCACAGGTATTGTCTGACTATGATAGATCGCTTCACTAGGTGGCCGGAAGCTATTCCCCTAAGGGACATGTATGCAGACACGGTGGCGACTGCATTTTATACGCACTGGATTGCTCGATTTGGTTCACCAAAATCCCTCACAACTGACCAAGGAACGCAATTCGAATCAGCGCTGTTCAAAGCTTTGACCAACATGTGCGGAACGACAAGGGTACGCACGTCGCCTAACCACCCACCCATCATTGAGCGCTGGCATAGGTCATTAAAGGCCGCGCTGATTTGCCACGAAGGATGCAACTGGATCGATGCCCTTCCAACAGCGATGCTAGGACTACGAACTGCATACAAAGAAGACATCAATGCTTCGGCGGCAGAAATGCTTTACGGAACTAGTCTTAGAGTTCCCGGTGAGTTTTCCACTAACGATGACTTTTCAGCTAATCCACAGGTATTCGTTGAGAAGCATAGAGAAGCCATGCGACAAATGCAACCAACACCAACTGCACATCATACAAAGAAAAATTATTTGTTTACCCGGACTTATACAAGTGTACTCACGTTTTCCTTCGTTGCGATGCCGTGAAAAAACCAATCGAACAACCTTACACTGGGCCGTATCTAATCATCCAAAGGATAAACGACAGGTTGTTCACCATTGAGGCAGACGGACGGAGGCTAAACGTTTCAGTCGAAAGATTGAAACCAGCGCATCTTGAAATAGAGGTCGTAGCAAACCAGCAACAGCAATACTCGACGGATATCAAAACATATGGGAAAAAAGGTGACATTTGGCAGTTCTTCGTTCCTTCGTCACTGAAGGGGGAGTGATATGGAGACAGGAGCAGGTGTCGCTGTCAAAATAATCAAGTCGAACACAACGGCTAGATGGCGTTGCTCCCGCCAAGAGAGGGAGAATTATACATTTGACTTTTAACTCTACAGAGTAGAAGGTTTCCTGGCTCCTCAAGCATTTTAATGTTAATAGTTTAAGCGTTTTATTATAGTAAAATAAAGAAATAATAAGCATTTATTTGTGTTCATTGTTTGTTGTCTTCATGCAGAATCTATAGCTTCAACAAAACACTAACACTGAAGTAGTACAACTTTTGGACAACACAAACATAGTGCGAAGGCAAAGCCATTTGAATTGGCTTTGGCATATCGAACCAAGACAAACAACGACGATGATTCAACATCATTCGACACCAAGAAAAACAGGGACGACGATTCGGCACCATTCGACACCAAGAAAAATAACGCCAACGTATGAGAACGAAAGCATAGGTCAGCATAAGGTAGATAATAAGAAAATTATTAGCATAGCCGAGAAGCGAGGTATTAATAATTGTACACGACAGAAAATCGTCGAGTTTTTACTTTAACTTGCTACAATAAACTTATTTCTTTTTACTTGAGAATAAATCTCTCGTGCGTTTTATTTGACGGATTCCCTTGCGGATTTTCTCTTTGTTTTTCATATTAAATTCATTTTTCCTCACAATGAAATACACAACGGTAACGATGGAGGCAAAAACCCAGCCGGCAATCGAGCCTGCGTGTGGAACTTGTTTTTTTAAATCGTTTGTAAAACGCCTTAGGCGTAACAAAAATTGGTGGCAGCGATGGGATACCAAGATATCTAAAATAAAAATAAAAACAAAAGAGTTAAGTGAAGAAAAGGAAAATTTAAAAAAGAGAAATCTATCGTAAAAAAAAATAGGAACATTCTTGTCTACATAATTACGAGGAGAAAAAAATTCATCATAAAGTGATGAAGCTGCTGATAATTTGTATCATGTATGTTATTGAAATAAGCATAGCATAAATAGAGTTACATAAAGTGTTTCTAATAACATTGTAAAGAAGAATAGATAAAGAAAAGAAAAAGTTGTCTCGGTAGCAAGGCCATAGGAGAAGTTTTCCTAGTCAAGACTAAGCTCCTACATCTCTTAGTGTATGTATCAAATTAAACTCCCTTCAGGAGAGATTAGATTGAAAAGTTGTAAGTGGATAGAAGAGATCGAGGGAAGATACAGCAATATAATATCTAATTGGTGGATTTCAAGAAGAGCGCTTATGAGTAGCGACGGTAGTAGTAGTCACAGTAAATCTAATAGTGGTTTAGAATTCGAATCCAGGGAAGGAGTGGTTAATAATGGTTTAGAATTAGAATCCAGGGAAGAAGTGGTTAATAGTGGTTTAGAATTGGAATCCAGGGAAGAAGTGGTTAGGTTAGGTTAGGTTAGGTTAGGTTAGGATCGGCCCTCGATGAGGATGTACTTAGACCAGAAAGTAGGTCCATTGTACTGCCGATGTGTAAGGCGGGTGGATCACCCTCTTACTCTTGGAACCATTTGCTTCGTTGAATGAAGTCTAGAATTTTAGCCGTGCAGGCGTTGCCGAGATCATTAAGATCATTGTAGAAGTATTCACCCAGAGTGGGCCTCCTGATGTTGGCGAGCACAGGACAGGCGCACAGGAGATGACTGATGGTCTCTTCTTCCTCTTCATCTCTGCAGCTTCTGCAGAAGTCATTATGAGGGATACCTAATCTCTGGGCATGTCTTCCTATGACGCAGTGTCCAGTGAGGACATTTGTTATTTTTGAGAGGGTTCCTCTCTTGTACTTCAAGAGTCCGATGGACCTGGATGTATTGAGTATCGGCCAGAGCTGTCTGGCGGTATGACATTGGTCTAGATGTTGCCATCGATGATTGGCTACTTTCTCGGCATCAATTTGAATGAGGTACTTAACATAAGACGCTGGCGCTTCGATGTCGGTGATGCTTATGCTATCTGTACCAGAGGAGCCTTGTCGTGCTAGTTCGTCGGCTGCACAATTCCCCGGTATGTCACAGTGACCTGGTACCCAGCAAAGGGTGAGGTTGTACTGACCAGCTATCTCGTTAAGAGATATGCGACAGTCTTTCACTGCCTTAGATCTCGTAGTGCTGGATGCGAGGGATTTGATGGCTGCCTGACAGTCGACATAAATACAATATCAGCTGTTGATAGTGTGCTAGCCGCTAGCCAGTCAGCGGCTTTGCGAACTGCGGTGATTTCGGCTTGAAAAACGCTGCAGTGGTCTGGAAGGTTAAAGGAGAGGTGTATGTCCAGATCTTCTGAGAAAATTCCGGCAGCGACTCAGTCCTTGGTTTTCGACCTGTTCGTGAAAATTGACATCGATTCGTTGTAAAGGACATTGCGTTGCGTCCACTCACTTCTGTCCGGTATCGATTGCGTGTAGCACTTGTTAAAATCATATTCAGTGGGCAGATGGTCAGTGGAATTGGGAAGATGACGGTGCATCGAAAGTATATTGGCATGTCCCGTGTGTTGCTCCTTCCACTGCTTGGAGCCTCTCAGTCTTATTGCCGAGCTGACAGCCAATTGCTTACTTACGATGTCAATCAGAAGCAGGTGGAGCATGGTTTGGAGCGACGCTGTGGGAGAAGTTCTCAGTGCACCGGTAATACTGAGACATGCAACTCGCTGAGTTTTTTCCATTATGGATAGGTTGGATTTCTTCTCCAAGGCGGGCCACCGTACCAATACTCCATACATGAGAATCGGTTTAATGACCAACGTGTATAGCCAGTGCATGATGCTTGGTGCCGAGGTGGAGCCTACTGCTTTCTTGCAGATGTATAGAGCGGCCAGCGATTTCTTGGCCCGTTCGACGACATTCTTCTTCCAAATTAGCTTGCGGTCAAGCTTTAGGCCTAAATAGCTAGCACTATTTGAAAGCTTGAGGGTGGATCCCCTTATCTTGGGCGGAGTAAAGTCAGGTAGCTTGTGTTTTCTTGTGAATAGAACTAGCTCGGTCTTCGTCGAGTTAACAGAGAGGCCATATTTATCGGTCCACCTGAGCAGTTCATTGAGAGCAGACTGCATGACATCGGCCAGCGTCTGCGGGTATTTGCCTGTTGTTAGAATGGCGACATCATCTGCATAGGCAATAACATTGCTTCCAGTTTTTTCGATCTTTAGAAGGGCCTCGTTGAGGACCAAATTCCAGAGTAGTTGAGACAGTACACCCCCTTGAAGTGGTTAATAGTGGTTTAAAATTGGGACGGGTGCAGGGACGAGTTAAGAATATCACTGCACCCCCAACAACTAGCGCTTGTCGTAGAAGGCGACTAAGGGGACAAATCAGATTTAGGCAATATAACACCCAAGTGAGCCTAGCGACACATAGACTACCTTAAAAACTCTCCCACAAGTGTGCATGCGAGTCCGTGGGTTATCACAACACGGTGTCATAGAAGAAAGATCAAACAATACTAAAACAGGAGCATGCACGTGTCAAACAACAAACACCATCGCAAAACTGTCTCATTATGGTAATACTTGCTATACGGTTTAAAGGGGCTAGCAAAATAATGAAACAGTTTGGAAGATATTTGAAGGTCGCGAGTTGGAACGTTGGAAGCATGACCGGTCGAAGTTACGAGCTGGAAGAGATGATGAATAGAAAACGGGTGGATATCTTGTGTGTCCAAGAGACGAAATAGGAAAACACGGGAAATTGGGCGCGTTAGGACAAAAGATTAGAAAATGTTCTACTACGCAACGGAAAAGGCTAGAACGGAATCGCTATCATCCTTGCGGTAGAGCTACTTGGTAACGTCTTGAGCATTTCGAAGTCCAGCGACCGTTTGATGTCTCTAAAACTAGTAATACAAGGAGAGGTGTGGAATATTGTCACTGAATATGCTCCCCAAACTGGGTGCGATCAGAGGGATAAAGATGCTTTTTGGCTAGATTTCCACAATCTCCTTAAGCACATTCCAAAGGAAGAGTTTCTGTTTGTTGGAGGAGATTTGAATAGACATGTCGGGAAGTCAAACGGAGACTATGAAAACTGCCATGGAGGACTAGGATACGGCACCAGGAACCTTCCTGGTGAAGACATCCTAAGCATGTGCAAATCACACGGTTTTATCTTGTTGAATACCATGCTCATCAAACAAAGCCGACACCTGATCACCTTCAGCAGTGGTGGAGATGAAACCAAGATTGACTACCATTTGGTACCCAGTTTCATGAAGCCTCGGGTAAAAGATGGCAAAGTTATCCTGGGAGAGGCGATCGCTCGGCAACACCGTCTCCTGCTAACAGAAATTTTTATGAAAACACCAAAGAAAAGCAAACAAACAAGGGTCTCTGAGAAAATCAAGTGGTACAATTTGGACAAAGTAAAAAGCGAGGCTTTTCTTTTCATGATAAAAAATTACCTCTCTCACACCATCAACGGAGCTGAGGATGAAAAGTGCAGAGCACAAAATATGTGGGATTCCCCACAGCGAACTTGCTTAAAGAAGGCCAAATCACTGCTAGGATCTTCAAAAGGCCACCATCAACACGCCAAAGAAACATGGTGGTGGCTGGAGCTGGAGAAAATATCTTCCCCGGTGGCTGATGCAAACCAGGCTATCCAGGACATGCGGAGACACAATATGAACAAGAGCGCAACCAGCTTCAAAATAGCCGCCCAAAAAAGGAGGAATGCTCATGGCTAGCTTCTTGTGGATGACGACAAAATTCTGCAGAGGTGACGGCAGTATTGTAAAGAACTTTTGAATGAACAGTTTCTCCGGCTATACTTTCCAAGAGCCACCCCTAACTGTGAAGAAATACCCGACATTACAGTCGAAGAAGTTAGTGAGGCGGTCAAATACTCCAAAAAACGAAAAGCCGTTGGGCCAGACGAGATGCCCTCTGAGTTCTGGAAAAAGATGGGAGACATCGGGTTCAGATGGCTCAGAATTCTCATCTCCAAACTTGTAAGAGGTGATCCAATGCCGAATCAATGGACGGAAAGTTACCTTCTCCCTGTATACAAAGGGAAGGGTGATACGCGATACTGTGATAACTACCATTCGATCAAGCTGATTTCACACACCATGAAGATCGTTGAATGGTATTAGGTGGCCGACTGCGAAAAATAATACTATCTGATGATCCGTGCGGGTTTGTCTCGGGTAAATCAACCACAGATGCAATCCAAAGTATAAGGATCATAATGAAAAAACATCATGATTCCTTAAAGATTTGCATATTGTATTGGTTGACTTTGAAAAGGCATTCGACAGACAAGAAGGAGATCTGATATGGGTGGCGCTAAGACATCTAGGGTTTCAAGAAACCTAAGTACAGATGATCACGGACATGAACGAAAGAGCAAGGACAAGAGTAAGATGCCCCGTTGCAGTAACCGAAGAGTTCCCAATCAAATTCGGGGTGCAGCAGGGAAGCGTCTTAACCCTTTCGACCCGGATAGCAGTCAGTTGACTAACATCAACAATTTTATGTTGGTCTGATCAAATGACTTATCCTGAGCACATTTTTAGAAAAAAACTTCCGAAATTGTCGGTAGGGGGCGCTGGGAGTACCGGGACATATGTGTCCTATCCGGTTTTATGGGTTAGACATATACGTCTCATTAGGTATATATCAACAAAAATATAAACTAACTTGTTTTCAAAAAAATGATTTTATCTGCGCAATCAAGTACCAATTGCCGGATGGGACATATGTGTCCCAATGCACACAAATGGCAATAGAACGCAAAGTACAGAAAGAATCTGTACTTACAATTATTACTCCAATGTGTACACAGAAACAAATAATAATTTTTTTTTTACTTTTTATGTTTATAAAACACAAAAAAAACTTAAATTTACAATTTGTTTCACTTATGGTATTTATATACAGAAAAACATCCAAGCACCACTACCTTATAAAAGCGAATAAACACGATAATATTGGCACTAAGTTTGAAGATATTCCGTTACAATTTTTTAAAATATGGCATGGGATTTCATTCACTCACTTTAGATGCAAATTTTCGATGTTAGGGCTATACGAACATTGGGTGGGAACAAAGCGTTAAGTCCTTTGCTCTTTATTACAGTACTTGACTATCTGTTTGAAGGTAAAGTAACGGACCCCAAGGTACATCAATTATTCTTTGCTGACGATGGAGACATCATAAGTGAGGATCCTACATCCCTGCAACGAGCACGTGATGAGTGTGTGGACGTTCTGGGGGGAAATGAGTACCGGATTAGTTCATAAAGATAGAGTACTTGTGCTGCCCGTTCTCTGATCCACTCAGGCCTGTTCCAACATTTATTTGAATGGATCAGTGCTTCCCAAGTGCGAAAAGTTCAAATATCTGGGATGTATCTATCTATCTATCTATAGCAAAGCAACCTGTGATGACGACATCAATCATCACGTTAGCGTATGGTGGATGAAGTGGCGAGAAAACTTCGCTATCGCCTGTGACAGAAAAATGCCATCTAAGTTGAAAGGATAGCTCAACACCGCAGTTGTGTATGCAGGGCACACATATGGTTCACAATGTTGGACGATGTACAAAAAGTACGAGAGTAAATTAACGGTAGCTGAGATGAAGATGCTTCGCATGACAGCAAGAGTTGCAAAGCTTGTTCGAATAAGAAGTGCGACGACCCGTGGAAGCTTTCACGTGAAGGAAACCATCGTACAGACGATAGAGCATGACCGGCTCATCTGGTACCATGTTCAAAGAAGAGATCATTTGAACCCTGTTAAAAAGGCAATATCATTTAACGTTCCAAAGACATCGCGAGCCAGGAGAGGTAGGCCTATAAACGCCTGGATCACACAAATGCGACGACATCGGCATTTCATTGGCCTCCGTAGCCAGGTGATCCAAAATCATCAGGCCTGCCGATATTTTCTGAGATCAAATAGGCGAACCCCGTAGGCGGATCAGTCGAAATGAGGTGAAATGGGAGGGCTATGATCCCTTGTTTTCGGATCATAACCTCACTGAAGAAAGAAGAAGAAGTAGATTGCATTTTTGCAATTTTAGTCGCCTCTTACGACAGGCATGCCTACCGGTATATTCTAACCCCTACCCAAAGGTGGTTCAGGATTGTATTACGTTCTTCTCCAAAACAACAAGCCTCGTCCGCCATTTTAATTGCTTTTCAATTTTTTTCCTCTATTTTCCCTCCTGTCAAATGTGGCATTTCCTGTGCTAAGCTTTTTACTCAGATCGTTCAGTCATTTTATTCACATTTAATTTTTTTTTTTTTTTATAAAACTTATGCTCTGCTCTGAACTAAAAATTAAATACTCGTTTTAAGAGAAAACGTTTGAGGAGAAGTTCAAATAAAACGCTAGAAAAAGTTCTTATCAAATATTTCGGTGAAATCAAAGTGCTATAATAAGTGCAGTTCAGAGTGAAGTCATATTAAATTATTTTATTTATTAAAGGGTACTCGGCAAGCGTTGCTGCGCCTAACAAAAAAAAAAGCAGCTGTCACGCACACGCTCTGGGGCTTAGTCTATTAGAGAACAGTTTTGTGCCGGCCAACAGTGGCTAAGTGGTTCAACCTTAAATACATACGATTATATCTACATATTTTTAGTACTTAAGTACTCTCATACTAAAGTCATGGGCAAACTGATGGGACAAAAGAGTTTTTTTTCTGCAACACTAAAGTACAATACTATAATACTAAAGCAGTAAACCGATTTTGACCAAACGTCACAGGAACACTTTCGGGCCAATACTGAAAATTGCCTGAAAATTTGAACTCAATCGGCTACGTGGTTTCGAAGACCATAGTCTAGACATAGGTACACACATTTTTCCGGTGGAAAAAAACGCTCTCAGTTTTTCCTGAATTTTTCGATTTTCCGGTGGATTTTCTAAAAATTTTCTTTCCTGACAATTACGAACTGAACAAAAAGCAAATTAGCCAAATCGGCCGAGCCGTTCTCAAGTGATGATCTCTAATACATGCGGCAATTTATTTTTATATATGTACGAGTATATAGAAAGAAGAAGAGAAGATAGAAAATAGAAGGAGAAGAATAAGATTTATGCGTTTTCCTATTTTTGTTTTTTTATGAAGAATAAATACTTCCGTTTTCCCTTTCTGATGATCGTTTGCGAACAAATATTTTGGTTCTAATAAGTGACTTAAATAATTGAGAAGCTGGGGAACAAAAGCAGACTTGTCCCGTTGATTGTCTTTTACACTACAGCGAATAAAACAGAATTGGATAGTTACATATTAGCTGAAACATGTGCGCTTTAATACCTATATAGTCTATAACATAACATAACCTACAGCCTGCTTTTTGGTCAAAAAATACATATTGTAGCATAGACGCACACTACTACATGGTTTGTGTACCAATCTCAAAACACTGTGTTCCAAACTGTAACCTGCTAGCAGCAAATATTCCCACCTAACCGGATGTAATTGTTCCACACAATATCCCAATTATTCCAGGATCATCAATTCACTCCAAAAAAACATCTAGCATGTTCTAGAACCCCTTGCAATATTGTATAAATACGCATACCACAACTATCGTCGGTACAGTTGTAATAAGGTGAATACAGCGATTACAAGAGATATTCGACCAGTGGTGAAAACAAGCGACATTGTGAAAGTAAATCTGTAGCGACCGTTTGATTTGAAATAAATAAATAATAAAGTGATTGAATATTGTGTTAAAGTAAAGTTGGTGTTTGATAATAAATAAACGATTAAAATACACAAAGGACAATTTTATTTAAACGAACCCCAGCAAGAATATTACGTTGGTGTCAGAAAAGTGGAATAAAACAAATTTTGTGTATTGCTTATTGTGTAAGTGAAAAAAAATGCATTGCTGCAACTAAAGGAAATACTGAGCCAGCGGGAGCAACCTACGACTGGTACGAAAAGAGAATTTATTATTAAGTTGCGGAAAAGAGTGACGGACGAGGGTGCAGATCGTGAAACAGCTTTGTTTGACGTCGAAGAAGAACAAGTAAGTACGACGAGTGACATGTCGGCTTTAATGAAATTGCTATCGGAAAAATTCGACGATCAGAATAGAAAATTCGAGAAGCTAGACAATTCTTTTGACGAGCAAAAGAAGATGTTCGACGAACAAAAGAATTTTCTAGACGCGAAGCACGAGGAACAGAATAAACATTTTGAATTCTCTAGATGCTAAGCTCGGTGAACAAAAGAATTCTGTAGAGCAACAGCTATTCGATCAAAGGAGTGTTCTCGAAAGCAAATTTGACGAACAAAATAATAGTTTGGAAACAAGATTCAGGACAATTGGCGAGAAGATTGAAAATGTAGAGGCTAAAATTGAGACATTTGAAACAGCCGTTGAAGGAAGATTCGAGAATGTTGAAACAAAGATTGAGAATGTTGAAACAAAATTCAAGAATGTTCAAATCGAGGCTGTTGACGGACGATTCGAGAATTTGGCAAAGGTACTCCAACACGTGAAGAAACCACCCCACTGTGGGTTAGGGGTCAGAATATACCCACGGTAGGCATACCTGTCGTAAAAGGCGACTAAAATGCCAACCCGCCGTCTTTCTTTAGATTACGGTACTAAAATTTTATGCAATGAACACAACAAACGGTATTAATACCCCAGGTGGCAGCCCAGGTCAACTGGAAAATCCACCCTCGCAAGAGGCATGCTCTACGGATTCTGGGGAGAGCTATTTATTGCACCAAAATTTAATAAACCCATTTAGGACAAGCTCAAGGCTACAAAGATCTCCGCCTCAAAAGACTTCTCCTAAAGCGCAAAATGAAAGTCTCGCAAACCCGGATGTGTTAATTCGGGAAACGCAAACCTTGGAAGAGAGTACTCTGAAAAATGAAAACGCCGTGCTCCGTAAGAGGCTCGACGAAATGGAGCTGTTGTGTCGGGAGCTCAAAAGCAAAATTGAGAAACTTGAATCAGAGAATAAAGTTTCTTTGCTTCAAAATGAGTCTTCAAAAACTCATACGCTTACTCATAGTGAGCATTCTCCGGGTAGCCATCACTACAGTACGGACGAAGAAGAACTCGCTCGCGAAACGGATTGGATACTTAAACGAAGACCATCTAAAAAACGCAAGGCTGGCTCATCGCCGAGATTGTTCCACAACACGAACCTAATCGGAAAGCGGAGCCAAAATCTGATAAGAAAATTGAAAGCAAACGCGCACCTCCACCAATAAATATTACAGGCGTTGCGGACAACTACAATTCTTTTAGGAAAATTTTAAAAGCAATGATCGCTACTGAATTCAAAGTAACTTCCTTGCGAAACGATGCATGGAAAATCAAGGTTAATGACGCTGAGGGCTATCGGGCTGTATCTCAAAAGCTTAACAACGAAAAAATCCAATGGCATACTTACGAAGACAAGTCTTAGAGACCCTTGAGGGTCGTAGCTAGAGGACTTCATCCATCATGCGCTAAAGAAGACGTTATAGGTGATTTATGCGATAGAGGTTATAACATTCTCGACGCCGTAAACCTTTTAAAAAAAGAGCGAAAACGACCCGACCGCGGAGAAGAAACTATAGTGAAACGTAAACTTCCGTTTTTTGTGCTGTCATTCGATAAAACGGAAAGCCAGGAAAAGATATATAACATTCGTACAATCATGAGTATGGTCGTTAAAATCGAGCCGCTACGTGTCAACACGAAAACAATCCCTCAATGCAACCGATGCCAAGAGTTTAATCATACACAAGTGTACTGTCGGAAAGAGCCGTGCTGCGTTAAGTGCGCTGGAAAACACTCTTCGGAAAATTGCAGTTTCAGCAAAAATGAAGGCACCCAGAAAATTATCGCTGTTGCGAGGTCGCTAAGGAATTACAGATGCGACGGAAAAAATCTACAACGCCGATTGTACGGGGAACGAAATCAGTCGGTCGGGCTCCTAAGTCGGTAGAACGTATTGCTAAGCAGACTGAGCAGGCTCGTAAGCCAGTTGTACAGATTCCTAAGCTGACTGAAAGGACGCTCGAATTAGCAGTGCAGACTCTTGAAACAGTCAATCAGCCTTCTAAGCCGGTTAAACGTACGTCTAAGTTGTTCACTAAAAAGGCTGAACGAAAAATAACCTCGGATAAGCCAGCGAACCCCGTACGTCTGACGTATTCTCAGGCTACAGTCAAAGCAACCAAACGAAACGACGGACCACCCTCTGATCCATTGAATGAAATTCTGAACTGCATCTACGTTAAGTTCGAGGAACAATGTGAAATTTACAAACGGATTCTCGAACGTCTAAGCAACGTCGAAAGCTTTTGTATGGCTAACCATAAATTTAAATCTAAGTAAATATGGACTCTTTGCTTAAAATAGTAACATGGAATGCAAACGGACTCTTACAAAAATCTATCTTAGAAATGTTTCTAATAAGAGAAAATATCGACATATGTATAATCTCCGAAACCCATCTAACAAGGGCAACGCAAATAAAGATAAGAGGCTACGCTGGTTATCACGCCTATCATCCTTCTGATAGAGCGCGGGGTGGTTCGTTCTTATTCATTAAAACTAGTATCGAACAATTGGTCATTAAAAGCATAGAACTAGAAAAACTTCACTTGTGCGCGGTAAGGGTTCAAAATAAACACCTGAGCTACAATATAGCATCTGTGTACTGCGCGCCATAGACGGGCCCACTAGAAAAAGGCGACTACTTTCGTGCCTTCAATGCCCTTGGTTCAAATTTCCTTATTGGTTTTTCAACGCGAAGCACACCTTCTGGGGTTCAAGATGTACATCTTCCAAAGGAAAAATTCTTTACGAAGTGTCAAATGAATTCGGTTGTTGTTTTCATTCGACATGAAAACCGACCTATTGGCGAACCGATTCAGGAAAAATTCACGATCTTATCGATTTTTCTATTACAAAAGGCATTTACGAGAAGTTTATTACAGTCATAGAATGTTTTGATCTCTCTTCTGATTACTCGCCGGTAATTTTATTACTTGTAGAAGCGCTGATCAAGAAAAAAGGACTTCCAAGACTTACTAGCAATAGAACAAACTAGAAAAGGCATTCGACAGACAGCCACGAGATCTGATATGGGTGGCGCTAAGACATCGAGGGGTTCCAGAGACCTATGTACAGATGATCATGGACATGTACGAAAGAGCAAAGACAAGAGTAAGATGCCCCGCTGGAGTAACCGAAGAGTTCCCAATCAAAGTCGGGGTGCACCAGGGAAGCGTTTTAATTCCTTTGCTAATTATTACAGTCCTTGATTATCTGCTTGAAGTTAAAGTGATGGACGCCAAGGTACATCAGTTATTCTTTGCTGACGATGGAGCCATCATAAGTGAGGATCCTACATCCCTGCAACGAGCACTTGATGTGTGGGTGGACGTTTTGGAGGGAAATGGGTATCGCATTAGTTCAAAAAAAAACAGAGTACTTGTGCTGCCCGTTCTCTGATCCACTCAGGCCTATTCCAGACATTTATTTGAATGGAACAGTGCTTCCCAAGTGCGAAAAGTTCAAACATCTGGGATCTATGATCAATAGCAAAGCAACTTGTGATGACGACATCAATCATCGTATAAGCGTAGGGTGGATGAAGTGGCGAGAAAACTCCGCTATCTTCTGTGACAGAAAAATGTCCCCTAAGTTGAAAGGAAGGCTCTACACCGCGGTTGTACGTCCAGCGCTCAAATACGGTTCACAATGTTGGACGATGTACAAAAAGTACGAGAGTAAATTAACGGCAGCTGAGATGAAGATGCTTCGCATGACAGTAGGAGTGACAAAGCTTGATCGAATAAAAAGTTCGAAGATCCGTGGAAGCTTTCACATCAAGGAAACCATCGTACAGAAAATAGAGCGTGACCGGCTCAGTTGGTATTGCCACGTTCAAAGAAGAGATCATTTGAACCCTGTTAAAAAGGCAATATCAATGCACGTTCCAAAGACATAGCGATGTAGGAAAGGCAGGCCTATAAACGCCTGGATCACACAAATGCGACGACATCGGCATTTCATTGGCCTCAGTAACCGAGTGATCCTGAATCGGCAAGCATGCCGATATTTTCTGAGATCAAATAGGCGAACCCCACAGGCGGATCAGTAGAAATGCAGTGAAGTGGGAGGGTTGTGATCCCTTGTTTTCGGATCATAGCCTCGCTGTTAAAAGGAAGAAGAAGAACACACTGGGAGAGCTTTAGAAATGATTGCGAAACAAATATCGTTTTAAATGTATCACTTCAAACACCTTGTGAACTAGAGGACGAAGTTGATCGTTTCGTGGAAACAATCCAAAGAGCGCCATGGAGAAACACTCCTTCCAGGAGCTATAAGATCAACCGCAACGAAAAGTATCCCAGAGAAATCATTGAACTGGTGAGGGAGAGACGAACAGCACGAATGAAATGGCAAATCACTCGTGCACCGCAGCATAAAACGGTCCTTAACCGACTATGCAATCGCCTTAGAGATAGTATTCGGGAATTTTAAAGCAATAAGATAGCGACCTACCTTGAAAATCTCTCCGGTGAAAGAGAATCCAATTATTCGCTTTGGAAAGCGCTAAAAGGCATCCGGAAACCACAAATGCAAGCACCACAAATTCGGAAAATCTATGGAAACTGGGCCAAGAGCGACAAAGAAAAGGCAGAACTTTTTGCTTTGCACTTAGAATAAACGTTTAAGCCGTTCGACGGCCCCTCGTTAACGCCCAACTCCCCAGTCACGACATCTGACAACTTTAAAGTAAAAAAAGTTGCATTGATTGAACTGAGGGAGGTGATCAAAAATTTAAGACGAAAAAAGCTCCGGGTTACGACTTGATAACGGCGCAGGTAGTCAAGGAATTGCCGAATAAAGCTCTTTTCAAACTGCTGTATTTGATCAGCGCTTTGTTAGTCAATGGAAAGTCGCCGAGATTATAATGGACCCGAAACCAGGAAAACCGCAAAATGAGAAATCATATCGGCCTATTTCCCTATTGCCGGTAACCTCAAAAATATTTGAAAAACTACTTTCCAAACGTGTACAGCCCGTAATCGACGAAAGACGTTTCATTCCTGACCATCAGTTTGGATTTAGAATCAAGCATTCTACAATTGACCAAGTCCAGAAAATAACTGACGTGATTGAGAAAGCTCTGGAAGAAAAAAGAATTTGTTGCGGTGTATTTCTTGACGGCTGGGAGAATAAATTGCAACGACTACTGCCACGTCAAATCTTTCTAATCTTACAATCTTGCTTGACCGAGAGACTCTTTCGTGTTAAGCACGGAAATGATTACTCTGACTTCAAGGAGATTGCGGCCGGAGTTCCACAAGGAAGTGTCCTTGGCCCGCTTCTATATGTACTCTACACCCGTGATATACCGCAGGAAAGAAACAGCGTCGTCGCCACGTTTGCGGACGATACGGCGATGTTGACCACGGGCGAAACTATTGCAGCAGCAACTGGAAAGCTTCAGCATGTTATTAATAAAGTCCACGCTTGGACGAATTCTTGGCGTATTGTGCTGAACGAAAGCAAAATCTACTCACGTCAACTTTACGTACAAAAACGTGGATAGATTGCCTGTATATCTAAACTCGGCTCAAATACCGTACGCGAACGAAGCAAAATATCTAGGAATGACTCTAGATGTTAAGCTTAAATGGAAATCGCACGTAAAAAAGAAACGCGACGAGCTTCAAAACAAATACCGACAAATGTACTGGCTACTCAGAAAACATTCGAAGTTGACGCTACATAACGAACTGCAAGTGCTAAGGCTAGTGTGGACGTATGGTATACAACTATGGCGTTGTACCAAGAAAACCAATAGAAACATCATACAAACTTTTGAAAATAAAGTTCTTAGAACGATGGTTAACGAGATATTCATCGGAATCTGGGAATTCCCAGCGTCGTCGAAGAGATAACAAAATTTGCGCGTATACACAAAGGTTGTGTTCACGGCCATTGTAACCGTACCGTCGTTCAACTACTTGACGCGAACAATTCAATTCGTCGTCTTCAAAGCGCAAAACCTTTTGACCAGGCGTCATAGCAAATGCCGGTCGCGAAAAAGGCAGGAACTTTCATTGAAATTTAACCTGTCTAAAGTGCTTCACTTATTTTTGTTTTTTGAGTGAGCAAAAATCTCACACTACCATAAGCACGCGCGGTTGGGCCTTATGGTGTCTTTGGAAGACTTTTCACCTGCTCTCGGCAAAAAAAAAAGAAAAAAAGTGCAGTCGAACAACTAGCAGATATTACCGTCATCCAGGAAGTGCGATGGGATGGGCCGGGCAAAAAGAGGATGAAAAACTGTGACATCTACTACGGCGATTGCTACAGAGGCAACAGGCAACGCTTTTTCGGATGCGGATTTGTCATACACGGCAGACTTAGGCAAGAAGTCTTAAGCTCCCGACACGTTAGCGAGCGCATTATGACTATCCGGATCAAGGCTAAATTCGCTAACATAAGCCTAATATGTATTCATGCCCCCACGGAAGAAAAGGACGCTGCCACCAAAGAGTTTTTTCCACGAGCACCTCGACAAAACATACGAGCAATGTCCTAAATACGACGTTAAAATCGTATTGGGCGATTTTAACGCCAAAATAGGAAAGGAGGACGTCTTTGGTAGGGCAGTCGGAAAGCATAGCCTACACGACACCACGTCTGATAACAGACTAAGGCTAATTGATTTCGCTGTGGACCGAAATGTCACCATACCAAGCACATGGTTTCCTCATCTCGATATTCATAAGCAGACATGGCGGTCCAATAATCATGTAACGATCAACCAAATCGGTCATATTGCGATCGACGCAAGGCATGCCTCCAGTATTCTGGATGTCCGGACCTTCCGAGCGGCCAACATGGACTCGGATCATTACCTTGTTGTAGCCAAGGTACGAATGTGGATATCCCAATCTGAGCAACAAAGAAGAATCACTGTGAGAAAATTTAACGTCGAAAAGCTACAATCGTAAGAGACCGCCACACTCTTCGCTGAACGCGTATCCCGAAATCTCTCAATCATCCCTATGCCGCCAGCATCAAGTGCCGAGAACCAGCGGCAACGCCGCCAACATGCCATCAGAAACACCGCGACTGATGTGCTGGGTCTCGTTCGCCCACCACCGCGAAACTCCCGGTTTGACGAAGAATGCCGGCGAGTGCATGCGGCAAAACAAGAGGCATACAAAGCGGCGCTGCAGAGGAAGACGAGAGCTGCTCGTGAGCTCTACGAGCAAAAGAGACGGGAAGAACATCGGCTTCTCGAAAAGAAGAAGAAGGAGCATGAGAAGTGCGCGTTTGAGAATATTGAGAGTATATACCCCAGTAAAAAGAACGTGTCAAAGAAGCAATACCCGTACAGAAACCTGTAGAGATGAAAATGGAAACCTCGTAGTAGATTCACAGTCGGTGCTGAGAATATGGAAAAACTACTTCCGCAGACTGTATAACGGTGACGAAGACCAACATCCCGCTGTCAGGCAGAATGAACCATTCAACATAGACGATGATAGTCAAAATTTCCGTCCACCTGACCAAAACGAAGTGAGGATAGCAATATCCAAGCTAAAATCCAACAAGGCTGCTCGACCTGACGGTTTACCGGCCGAAGTTTTCAAGGCAGCTGGTGATGAATTGATAGAGTGCATACACCCACTCATCTCTAAGATTTGGTCAGACGAGTGTATGCCTGATGATTGGAACCTCAGCATCGTTTGTCCGATCCACAAGAAAGGAGACCCCCTCAACTGCGCCAATTATAGAGGCATCAGTCTCCTCAACATCGCATACAGGATCTTTTCTGTGATATTGTGTCAACGCCTGAAACCTTTTATCAACAGCCTGATTGGACCCTGTCAGCGCGGTTTCAGGCCAGGAAAGTCCACCATCGATCAAATCTTCACACTTCGGCAGATCCTGAAAAAAACCCAAGAATTCCAAATCGATACTCACCACTTCCTTATCGATTTCAAGGCCGCCTATGAAAGCATTTATAGAGAAAAGCTTTATAGAGCCATGTTTAGTTTTAACATCACTGCCAAACTTCACCGTCTGTGTAGGCTGACGATGGAGAACGCTCGCTGCTCCATCAAGGTCGGTAATGATCTCACCGAGACCTTTGATGTCAAAAAAGATTTTAGACAAGGTGACGCGCTGTCATGCGACTTCTTTAATATTGTACTTGAACGGATTGTGCGGAACTCACAAGCCAACACGGGAGGCACAATCTATTAGCAGTCTGTACAACTGCTTGCATACGCCGACGATATAGACATTATCGGAAGAACTCAGCGGGCTGTCACCGGCCAAAATGGGTTTAGCGATAAACGAGGGCAAAACCAAGTATAAGCTGTCAACAAGAAGGGAAAGCCAACACCGACGAATTGAACAGAACGTCACAGTGGGCAGCTATAACTTCGAGGTAGTAAGGGAATTCGTCTACCTTGGTTCTGCTATAAACCCTAAGAACAGGATCAGCGCAGAAATCAAGCGAAGAATAACTCTTGCCAATCGCTGGTTTTTTGGGCTTATAAGGCAATTCAACAGTAAAGCCCTATTTCGAACAACTAAGGAGACTCTGTATAAGACCCTGATCACCCCGGTCCTGATTTACGGCGCTGAAACATGGACTTTATCAAAAGAGGATTAAGATATCCTTGGTCGCTTCGAGAGAAAAATTCTTCGTAAGTTTTTGGTCCCGTTTGCGTTAACGGGTTTTGGAGGAGAAGATTCAATCACGAACTATACGAGCTGTACAGCGACATCGACCTAGTCCAAAAACTGCGTATTGGACGTTTGAGATGGCTAGGACATGTAGAGCGAATGGACACCAACGCTCCGGCCCGCTAAGTCTTCGAATCTAACCCCGAGGAATGGCGCAGTAGAGGGAATCATCGCCGCAGCTGGCGCGCACAAGTTCAAGGGGATCTCGATCAACTTGGAGTGCGCAACTGAAGGCAATTAGCTAAAGACCGAGCTAAATGGAGAGGCTGTTTGATTGAGGCCCAGGTTTACCCTGAACTGTAGCGCCACCTAAGGAAGTAAGTACACCTATCGCCAATAAGCCCAGATTTCATTCCCTGAAACCTATTGCCAATCATCTCTATCCAGCAGCTTAAAATATAATCATCATCTAGAAAATCATCATCATCCATAAAGTCATCATCATCCAGAAAGTTATCATCATTAAGGAAATCGTCATCTCAAGTTCAATCAAGGAAGAAAAGGTGCGTACACTGTTTTAAAGATCAGTGTTGCCTAAGTCATTTTCCTACAATAAAAAAAAAATAAAAAGCACTATTTAGTATTAGACTAGTGAATTGCGATATTCGGATAGCTATTATATTGGGCCGTAGTTGGCATTTCTTTAATATATATATATGTATATGTATATATATATATATATATATATATATATATAACGGTGACAATCAAAACTCGATCCGATTTAACGGTACATGTTACGTAAGCATTTACAGTTCCCCGTTAGCTCTTAAAAATACTAAAATTTCTTCTCCTGACGCTGACTTAACGCCAGCAAAGGGAAGATATAAGACCATATCGGCAGTTTATGTCTCGTGCTTAGGTGACATAGCAACTGCAATTAAGAAATTAACCATTATTAAGGAGGACACTCCTTCCGGGTCCACTGTTACAGCATCTCTTGCAGCTCCATGTGTAAAGGTTCCCCCATGTGATACCGATGTTTTTATGGAGATTATCTGACATGGCCCTCGTTCAGGGACATGTTTACAGCAATTTATATCAACCACCCTAAACTTTGCCCAGTTCAAAAACTCTACCATTTGCGTTCCAAAACTAAGGGGGAGACTAATTGCCTTATTACGAAATTTGCATTAACCGACGAGAATTTTACCCTTGCTTGGGATGTCTTAAAGGACAGTTACGAAAACACGCGTATCCTTGTGAATAATCAGTTAAAGAAATTATTTAGCCTATCTTCAGTCGCTTTCGAATCTGGTCAAAATATTAAATCGATTCAAAGAGAAGTTAATGATTGCATCTCTATACTAGAAACCCATAAAATCAAAACGGAGAATTGGGATCCGATCATAGTTTATTTGTGCTCTAGCCGTTTGCCATCAGCCACTCTCTCTATATGGGAGCAATCACTTAAGAACCCACGTGACGTTCTTACTTGAAAGGAAATGGACAGTTTTCTCACGAAAAGATATCGCGTTCTTGAAACAGTTTCAGATACGCAAATCACCACTCATTCTAAGCCCAATAAGGCTAAGCCCTCCAGTCACCAGGTATTTCATGCCAAGCCCAATCGTTTTAGTTGTAAACTGTGCAGGGGAGAGCATGGGCTTCGACATTGTAGTCAATTTCTACAAATATCGGCTGAAGATAGGCTCGCTACAGTTAATTCCCTTAAGTATTGTCGAAATTGCCTAGCATCTTCTCATATGGTGAAAGATTGCAAGAGCACCCACACATGCACACACTGTCACTCAAGGCCTCATACCCTTCTACATTCGATACCAACAAATCGTATATCAGACCCAAATACGTCCGCACATCCCTTTGTACCCACATCGCGCAACACCCAAATACAGTCCACTATGTCCCCCGATAATACTCATGATCCAGTTAACCTTTCATGCTTTCTCAGTCGAGAGAGCAATCGCGTGGTTTTAGCTACTGCATTAGTTGACATAGAGCTGCTCGGAAATAGGTTTCGAGTACGCGCACTTCTTGACCCGGTGTTAGAAGTAACTTTCATTTCGGAAGAGGCACAAAGGCGTTTAAGATTGCCAACCCATTCTATTCAGGCGCATTCTCCGGAATGAACGCAGTGGTGACTGCTAATGCCTCTAAGCTATGCCCTCTCATCTTAAAGTCCCCTCAATTTTCAATTGGTGCTAATGCAATCGTACTGAAACGGTTAACGGAAGATTTACCATCCCATACTGTCGATATATCTAAAGGTTTAGAAGCAGTTGATTTCGAGTTGGCTGATCCCTATTTTTACCGAAGTGCAAAGCTGGATCTCGTAATAGGAGCAGATATATATCCCTCAATCTTAGAAGACGGAATTAAATCCAAAGTGTTAGGTTCCCTAGTTGCCCAAAATACGATTTTTGGATGGATTTTAACTGGACCTCTCGTTAAACCCAGACGTAAAACATTCTCAATCTTTGTTTCTGTCTACAGTGACACCCCTCTCGATAAAGAGTTATCCAAATTCTGGGAAGTCAAAGAGTCGAAACAATTATCGCCTGAAGACGAGATATACGAACAACTTTATCGAGAATCCACGGTTCGAAATTCGGAGGGTAGATATACGGTCAAACTTCCCTTTAAAGCCACTGCTGGGACACTTGGACGCTCACGTGACATCGCTATGAGTAGATTCTTCCGACTGGAAAAGTCGTTGTCCAAAACTCCAAGCTTTCATAAAAATTATATGGATGTCCTTGAAGAATATTTGGGGACCTGCATTGCGATTGATCGGGCTTGGGCCAGTAGCGCAACAATCAAGTTCGTGATGAAGTGCTTACTTTACCTCCTAGTGGTGGCCCCGGGCAACTATACGTATAAACCTTTATACGTGTAGGCTAAAATTGTAAGTGCGGGTTGTCTAGGGCCTTGATTCTAGGCTAGGTAACGTGGGCCAGCAACCTGCGTTACCGAAAATTGGTCGCTATAGAAACCGACACTACGCCTCGGATAAGGAATGATCACATGTTGACGACTTTTGGCTATTGTACCCGGACAAAAATAGGTTTCTGGAATGTAAAGACGCTCCTCGACTCGGAAAGAGAAGGTCCTTAGAATGCCAGATTCCTCCAACTGGAAAAGGAATTCATGCGATATGGACATTTTGGGGGTAAGTGAAGTAGGATGGTTAGAAGCGGCCGTGTACCAGTCCCCAACGCGTAGCACTGTACTACTTTATTCTGGAAGACCATCCGGAAGTCCGCGGGAATATGGAGTCAAAAATACGAATACAAATATTTGGCGCAACAGCTCTTTAAAGTGCCAGGGCCTAGCTTCTCGCAACCACTCATGTTGTGTGCGTTATATTTTTCACACGAATGGAAGGGACCTACAGTTTTAATGCCGAATCCGAACGGCGATTTGAGAAGCTTTTTCGTGACAACAATACTCTCGGATGTTTGTCAGACGCTCGCGAGAGGTGGAACCATGAAAAAACTTTTTGGTGTTTTCTGGGATTCGAACTTGGAACCTCATGCGTAGTGATCCGACACACTAACCACTTACGCCACGGCGAATATGGAGTCGGACTACTGCTAACAACAACAGCATGCAAGGGCCTAATTTCCTGGCAGCCTCATGGATTTTGACGGCCAGATTCCGGACTAGAGTACCACGCGTCACCATCATACAGTGTTACGCCCCAACGAATAGTAAGAGGGACGAAAGGAGAGCTTCTACAACCTCTTAAGTGCCGTCTTCAACACAACACCAAATGGAGACATTGTCATAGTGATGGGGGATTTGAATGCCAAGGTAGGCAACGACAACGAAGTGCTCAAACATAAAATCGGGAAGCATGGACTAGGCAACCGCAATGATAACGGCGAAAGGTTTGTGGATTTCTGCAATACCAACCGCCTTGTCATAGGTTGCACCATATTTGAGCACAAGACCTGCCACAAAGTCAGCTGGGTTTCCAACGACAGGCAAGCAACCTCCAACCAAATTGACCATTTTGCCATCAGCCGCCACTTTAGAAGTAGTCTCCTGGACGTCCGAAACAGGCGAGGGGCAGATGTGGGGATAGTACGTGATCAGATCACCATCTTATGCTAGCTATTCTCTAACTACGCACTGCTGCAGTTCGAAGATCCTAGGACAACACAAGAATGCACAGGTTCAACATCGATAGACTTAGTGACCCCTCAGTGCGCCAACAATTAAGGGTGCACTTTTCGCAAGGTATGGAAGCAATCAGCAGCTCAATGCCCGCAATCATCCAAGACCATTGGTGTGCTGTGAAAAATGTTTTTACATCTAATGCTGAAAGAATTGTCGGTCGATCGCAGGGAAGACATAGGGCGTGGTTTTCCGAACATACCTGGAGACAGATTGACGAACGAAAACAGCTGAAAGCTCGCGTTGCAGCTACCCCAGCAGCAGGGAGAAGCGAGCTAGAGTCTCTATATCGCATGAAGATGAGAGACGTTCAGCGTAGCGTGCGACGTGACAAGCGCAACTACATCAACACGCTGGCTACAGAAGCAGAAGAAGCAGCATGGAGGTGCGACAGCAGGACTGTCTACAGAATCACGAAAGAGCTGACAGGTGGTCGCAGCTCCAGCCAACACCCAGTGAAAAACCTAGACGGCTCCTTGCTCATTTCGGATGAGGACCAACTCAAGAGATGGAAAGAACATTTTGCTACGGTTTTAAACCGTGTATTCGCTAGCGATATGCTCCCAAATCAAATTGAAATGCCCGAGGTGGGAAGCTCCCGAATACGCACCACGACTCCCAGTAAAGATGACTTCATTACCGCGATCAAGGCACTCAAAACCAACAAGGCGGTAGGACTTGACGGTATTCCAGCAGAGCTCTTACGAGCAGCGCCCACAACATCGGCTGAGCTTCTGCTTCCACTTATAGAGAGAGCTTGGGAAGTTCGGAGCTTTCCTAACGAGTGGAAAAAGGGAATGATCGTCAAGCTTCATAAGAAAGGAAATTTAATGGAGTGCGGAAACTGGAGGGGTATCTGCGTGCTGCCTGCTGTAGCTAAGATAATAGCTAAAATCATCCTAAAGCGAATCAAACAACATCTCGAAGACACACTTGACGCCGAACAAGCAGGTTTCCGCTCTGGATCCTCCTGTGCCAACCAAATCAACACCCTGCGGATTATCATCGAACAGTGTGTTGAATATCGATCGCCACTGCACCTGCTGTTCATCGATTTTGAGAAGGCGTTCGATAGTGTAAACAGGGAGTTTATTTGGCGTGCCTTACGCAGGAGAAGTATTCGCGATAAACTAATTGCTATTATCAAAGCTACATATGAAGGCTACAAGTGTCACGTTCTGCACAGGGGGAGGTTCTCTGAGGAATTTGAGATCCAAAGTGGGGTAAGACAAGGCTGTATCTTTCACCAATATTATTCCTATTGGTGATTAGTGATGTGCTTCATGCAGCTTTGTCGACGGGAAACGGAGGAATTCGATGGACTCTTACATCTCAACTGAAACATCTTGACTACGCTGACGATGTATGCTTACTCTCCCACAGAATTATGAACCTCCACCAAATGACAGCAGATGTGGAGAGGGCGGCATGCGTCGTCGGGCTGAAAATTAATATGCCAAAAACTAAAATGATCAGCCTTGGAATTAACTCATCGGCTCAAATATGCATTGCTGGACAACCGGTAGAGAGAGTAGAGGATTTCCAGTATCTTGGGAGTATTGTCTCGACCGATGGTGGAACCGAACTGGATATAGCCAACAGGATCGCCAAAGCAAAGTCCGCGTTCGGGATGTTGTCCAAAATATGGCGAAGCAATGCAATCAGTTTGAGCACCAAAATAAGACTGTTCCGCCCCAACGTTGAATCCGTGCTGTTATATGGTTGCAGCACGTGGAGAGTGACCACTACTATCACCAGAAAGCTGCAAACGTTTGTTAATAGGTGCCTGCGCAATATCTTAAGGATTTTCTGGCCCAATCATATCTCTAACGAACACCTTTACGAGAGAACGGGTCAGGAACCAATAGGCACAACCATCCAACAGCGGAAGTGGCAGTGGATTGGTCACACGTTCCGAAAGGGTGACAGTTCCATAGCGAACCATGCTATGCAATGGAACCCTCTAACTCAGGATGGCAGAATACCTGGCGGGCCGAGGAGAACATGGCGCAGAACAGTCGAGAAGGAGGCACGGCAGTTAGGGAAAAGTTGGGCAGAACTCGGACACATTGCCAGAAACCGTACACGATGGCGCGTAGGCGTAGGCGAGTAGAGGCCCTAGGACCCACAAGGGGATACAGGACATAAAAAAGAAGAAAAAGAGTATTCCACTCTTAAGCAAATGAAGCCCGTCACACCCCGGGAAATTATTAAGGACGATCTTGTTTCCTCGTACTATTTGCCACACCATGCGGTGGTGAAACCCGATAGTCTCACTACCAAATAACGGGTTGTGTTTAACGCATCGAACCCCACTAGCACTGATATTCGATTGAATGATGTACTGTACGTCGGCTCAAGTCTTCAATCAGATCTCACCACCCTTCTCTTAAACTGGCGTTTCTACAAATATGTATTCAACGCAGACATTGCAAAAATGTATCGCCAAATATTGGTGCACCCAGAACACACCGTTTTTCAGCGTTCTCTTCCGAGAAGACCTTAGTTCTCCTATAGTCGATTATGAATTGCAAACTTTAACCTTCGGATTCAATTGCGCTCCATATTTAGCAATTCGAACCCTCCTTCAATTGGCGGATGATGTCAAAGATAGGTTCCCTCTAGCGTCAACAATGCTTAAACGCGAATTTTATGTCGACGATGTGCTGTCGGGCGCGCACGATATCCAAACTGCAAAGGTAGCACAAACTGAATTAGTTGAAGCCCTCAAATCCGCTGGATTTCGCCTGCGAAAATGGACTTCAAATTCACACGACTTACTAGAAAGTTTCACGACAGAATATCTCCTGGACAAACATTTTCTAAAGTTGGACGATAAGAGTTCCACCAAGATGTTAGGCATCAATTGGAACGCCCAAATTGACAGTCTTGAATTCTTTATCAAGTCGTTTGAAAAACAAGATAATGCCTCTCAAGTGACTAAACGATCCGCCCTTTCCATCATAGCTAAGTTATTTGACCCAGCTGGATGGCTATCCCCAGTCATTGTAGTAGCCAAGATCATAATGCAGCATATATGGAAAGATAATACTGGATGGGATAGCTTACTCGAACCGACAACTTATCTCAGATGGAAACACTTTATAACAACCCTTCTGGACATCCAATATATTAAAGTTCCAAGGTGGATAGATTTTACCCCTTTAACATCCGTTCATCTACATGGCTTTAGTGATGCCTCCGAGCAAGCTTATGCGGCGGCCTTATATATTCGCATACAATGCCAAAATAACACTTATACCTCTCACTTCCTCTGCTCGAAAACTAAAGTAGCTCCGGTAAAGAAACTGACCCTGCCGAGACTCGAACTATGCGCCTCGGTTTTGTTGTCAAAACTTATTAGAAAACTACTACCCCAGTTAAACAATCCTATTTCCGATATTCACTTATGGACCAACAGCTCCATAGTCCTAACGTGGTTAAAGAAACCCCCTTCTGCTTCGAAATTTTTTTTAGGAATTCGAATCTCACAGATAACCCAAAATGTGGGCACCCAAGGATGGAATCATGTATCATCAATCGACATCCCAGCGGTCCCAACTGAATTAAAGAATAACTCATTGTGGTGGCATGGTCCTGCATGGCTGTCCAAGACCGAAAAGTATTGGCCCTATTCAATCCCAGCGGAACCGAGCGTAGGCTTGCTCGTGCACCGGAAAATTCAAATCTTCTTAGCTATTAATGCTCCAAATGTGGAACATATTCTCAATCGATTCTCCTGCGAACCATACGTATTCTCCGCGTAATACGGATTCTCCGCATAAATGGACACCTAGCTAGCTCTACACTTACCTATAACGAGAAGTACCTAGTGATATTGCCCTATCATTCCAACCTCAGTAAACTTTTGGTAGATTTTGTCCATAAGATATCTATCCACGGCGGGAACCAACTCGTTATACGATTAATACGCTCAGAATGTTGGATACCCAAAGTTAAAAATTTGACTAAAGCGCGTTTAAAGATGTGTAAGATTTGCAACCTATACAAAAGGAAATCCAGATCGCAAATTTGGATGGCAAACGACTAACAAAGGCCTCGTAGGGGCAGCATCTCCCGATAGGTGCTGGTCCGCTAAGTAACGAGAACGAGCCACTGCAGCCGAAAACCTAGCAGCTCTGTTAGTAAGCCCTACTCCCACCTCCTCGTGGTGCCATCTGGGAATTTCTTCGGGAATTGCTAACGGGAGAGGTCGAATGGCGAGCTTCCTACGCCAAAAAACAGGATAAGTGTCTGTTGGTCTGTGGCCCAGCGAGCCACAACCGTAAAACAAAGTATTGTTCCGAAACGGAAACTATCGCCTCGGATAAGCACTGATAATTTGTTGACGACTTTTGGCTATCGAACACGGACAACGATCGACCCTCCTGGACTCACTCAAGGAAGGGCCTTATAACGCCATATTCATCCAATTAGAACGCGAATTCGCACGGTATAAAATCGACATCTTAGGGATAAGCGAGATAAGATGGTACGATGCTGGGGAATACATCTCCCCAACAAAAAGCACTGTCATGCTCTACTCTGGTAAACCAGCTGGAAGTGCACGGAGTTCCGGCGTAGGACTCATGCTAACTCCAGCAGCACGTAGTACCCTCATATCCTGGAAACCCCATAGTGACCGGATATTGACAGCTAGGTTCCAGAGTAGAGTTAGAAAAATTACCATTATACAGTGTTATGCTCCGACTCTAGACGCAACTGAGGATGAAAAGGATAATTTTTATAGCCACTTAGGTGCCGCCTACAACCAAACGCCTAATGGGGACATCGTAATGGTGGTGGGATATCTCAATGCCAAGGTGGGTAGCGACAATACCATGCTTAAGCACGTGATGGGAGTTCACGGCATGGGAGACCGTAATGATAATGGTGAGCGGTTTGTAGACTCTGCAATACCAATCGCCTAGTCATCGGAGGTACGCTGTTTAAGCATAACACCTGCCATAAGATCAGTTGGGTCTCTACTGATAGGCAACGAACATCCAACCAGATCGACCACATTGCGATCAGTCGCCGCTTCAGCAATTGTCTCCTGGACGTCCGAAACAGACGTGGAGCTGACGTCGGACAAGAACGAGATCACCATCTTATGGTAGCTCACTTACGCATTCGTACTGCATCCGTAAACAGCAACCGCTCAAACTTACTTAACATCAGCAGGTTTAATATCGACAGGCTTAAGGTTTCCCAAGTGCGCCAACAGTTCAGGAACCATCTTGCCTTAGAAGCAGAAGCAATCAGCAGCATATTGCAAGAGAACATGGATGACCACTGGAGTGCTGTGAAAAATGCTTTTGCGACTGGGGCACGCACGTATGTCGGTAAAAAGCAGAAACACCACCGCATATGGTTTTCTACAGACACCTGGAGACGATTCGATGAGCTTACAGCAATCAAGGCTCGGATTGCAGCGGCCTCAGCAGTAGAGAGAACCGAGCTTGAAGCCCAATACCGTGCGAAGAAGAAAGAAGTGCAGCGTAGTGTGAGACGTGACAAGCGTCAGTATGTCAACTCACTGGCCTCAAGCGCTGAAGAAGCAGCGAGTAGGTGCGACAGTAGGACTGTTTACAACATCACTAAGGAGCTCATTGGTGGTCGAAACTCCAAACAACATCCAGTGAAGAGTCTAGAGGGTAACCTTCTGATTACGGATGAGGAATCAGCTCACTAGATGGAGAGAACATTTTGCTACAGTACTAAACCACTCAGACGATGGCGGTATGATCTTGAATTCGAATGAGCAGTTCGAAGCAACAAATTCCCGAACTCACACCGTACCTCCCAGAAAAACTGAAATAATAACAGCAATCAAATCCCTCAAGAAGAGCAAAGCGGTGGGTATTGATGGCATCCCTGCCGAGCTATTTCAAGCGGCGCCAAATACATCGGCAGATTTGCTGCATCCGCTAATACGGAGAGCTTGGGATAGTGAACAATTTCCACAGGAGAAGGGAAACTTGATGGAGTGCGGTAAGTAGAGAGGTATATGTGTTCTTCCAGCTGTAGCCAAAATAATAGCTAAAATAATTCTAGAACGAATTAAAGAACATTTAGATACAACTCCCGATGTCGAACAGGCAGGCTTTCGCGCTGGATCCTCCTGCATCGACCACATAAACACCTTACGGATCATAATCGAACAATGCGTTGAGCATAGGTCTCCCCTACATTTACTGTTTATCGACTTCGAGAAGGCTTTCGACAGCTTGAATCGAGATGCTATCTGGTTGGCCTTGCCCAGGAGAGGCATTCCAGAAAAACTTATAGCTATTATCAAGGCTACATACGAGGGCGGCAAGTGTCACGTCGTGCACAATGGTAAGGTGTTGGACGATTTTGAAGTCCAAAGTGGAGTACGTCAAGGGTGCATACTGTCCCCAATATTGTTCTTGGTGGTTATCAGCGATGTACTCCGTGCAGCATTGACGGAAGCAAATTATGGAATTCGTTGGAAGATGACATCTTACCTTAAACACATAAATTACGCTGACGATGTTTGTCTACTTTCACATTGGATAATGGATCTTCATTTGATGGCCCAAAATCTAGAAGCTGAGGCAAACAAAGTGGGGCTAAAAATAAACACAGCCAAAACAAAAGCCATGAGCACTTCTAATACCCGCGCTCAACTTAACATTGCCGGAAAGCAAGTCGAGAAATTGATAACTTTCTATATTTAGGAAGTGTCGTCTCGGCTAATCGCGGTGGCACCGAACTGGATGTGTGCAGCAGAATCGGGAAGGCTAAAGCTACGACTGTTCCGCTCCAACGCAGAATCAGTGCTGCTTTATGGGTGCAGTACCTGGCAGGTGGACACCATTAACACACGCAAGCTGCAAGTCTTCGTAAACAAATGCTTAAGAAGCATCTAGATGATTTTTTGGCCGAACCGCATCTCCAACGAACATTTTTATCTGAGAACGGGCCAAGAAGCTATAGGCATGACTATACGAAGAAGAAAGTGGCAATGGATTGGACACACCTTACGGTGCGAAGATAACTCCATTGCGAAATACGCCATGCAGTGGAATCCGCTCACCCAGGCAGGCAGAATAGCGGGACGCCCTAGGCAAATGTGGCGCAGAACAGTTGAGGAGGAATTGAGCTCTTTAGGAATGAGTTGGAGGCAGCTCAAACGCGTTGCAGAATTTCGAACACGATGGCGCGCAGGCGTGGTTGACGCCCTATGCCCCCCGAGGGGTTAAAGGATATAGGATAGTAAGTAAGTAAGTAAATTATGGCGGCGTTAGCCAAAGAACGTACTACTTTTACTATTCCCTTTCTCACAACGGGTATTGATTTCGCCGGTCCATTTAAGATCAAAAGCTTTTCAGGTCGTAACTGTCGTATCTCCTAAGGTTATGTCTGTCTCTTCGTCTGCTTTTCCACAAAGGCAATTCATTTGGAAGCTGCTAGTGACTTATCGACACCAATTTTCTTAGCAGCATTATCAAGATTCCTTTCCCGTCGGAGCGTCCCCAAAATGGTCTTTTCCGATAACGGAACAAATTTCGTCGGTGCCGATAAAATTCTTGCCCGAGATCTCAAAGCATTCAGTCGAAGTTTTGCCGGTCATGTTGCGCAAAAATATAAGGACATCCTTCAATGGAAGTTTATCCCCCCAGGGGCTCCGCATATGGGAGGCTTGTGGGAAGCGGGGGTTGAAAGTTTCAAATCACATTTCCGGAAGATAGCCGGGGATCATAAGTTCACCTTCGAAGAGTTCTCAACGCTGTTATCGCGAAACGAAGCTTGCATCAACTCTCGACCCATATCACCTATATCAGAAAACCCATTCGATATTTCACCATTAACACCTGGTAATTTTTTAAGAGGGGCTCCACTTCTGACTATACCTGGGCCTGACAAATCTGACAATTCGGTTAACCTTGTTCATCAGTGGGAGAAGGTGAAACTTCTACATCATCAATTTTGCATTCGCTGGAAAGAAGAGTATTTTAAAGAACTCCATCATAGGTATAAGTGGAAATTCCCGCAACGAAACATTTCCGTCGATGACCTTTTCACCGTCAAAGACGAACGGTTGCCTTCTAATAAGTGGTTATTGGGTAGAGTTATCAAAGTTCATTTAGGAGCAGACGGTAAGGCCCGCATTCCAGACCTTCGTACCCAGCAAGGTACCATTAAATGCCCTATAGTTAAACTTGTTACCCTTTTTGAATAAACTCGATTCTACGAGTATATCGCCTACGAAGTATATACGCAATTCACCCTTTAAAATATTTCCTTGTTTCATTAGTGATCTTTAAAGCATTATACCACTTTACAGAAGTTCATCCATGAATATTTTACATAATTTAATACATGAATATGTAGGTGGGTCAATAAGTCCTCCGACAAATTTTGTCGTCACCTTAAATTTAACTTTTTTTTTTTGTCAAGAATCATCTTTCAAAAGAACGCACCCAAATTTTCAGACAGATCTGTTAAATAGTTTTGTTGTGGCAGCCATTTTATTATATAGACGCCTACGAGCATTTTCGTTAAAATGGAAAAAAGTGAATTTCGAGTGCTCATTAAACACTATTTTTTGCGAGAAAAAAATATTGCGCAAACCAAACATAAGCTTGACAAATATTATTGGGACCCTTCACCATCGATTGGAACCATTCACCACTGGTTTACTCAATTTTGGTGCCGTCGTTCAAGCACAAGTGACGCCGAACGTTCTGGTCGCCCAATTGAGGTCACCACACCATAAATGGTCGACAAAATCCATGGACGATCGGCGAGTGAAAGTGCGCGAGCTTGAAGAAGCCACAGGCATATCACTGTTGCGATCACGTACCGTGCTTTCCCGTATTCGGGAGAAGAGTACGAACCGGAGTATAGTTTTTAAAACAAAACAACCAGTTTGCTTGACAATGTTTATTTGCTCTAGGGCCTGCTGTCTTAATGCTTGGCTGCGGCCGTTCGAGTTATAATATCAAGAACTTATCTTGTTAAATTCTAAATCTATACTCGCTTATTCCTACCCACTCTCCGCCTTATATAGTATCGATTCCGTCCATATCATCCACATAAGACATTATGTACATTCGGTACCACCTTTGATCTGTGCGTACCTGATCATAAAACGTATAACCCATTTCCCGTGATCAGGTACCGTCGGTGATCCGTTCTTATGTTTATTGCATTCAGCAACATCCGGATTAGTCGCATTTACTGTTTTCCCACCACCGCGAAACCCCTGGTTTGACGAAGAATGCTGGCGAGTGCATGCAGCAAAACAAGAGGCATACAAAGCGGCGCTGCAAAGGAAGACGAGAGCTGCTCGTGAGCTCTACGAGCAAAAGAGACGGGAAGAACATCGGCTTCTCCAAAAGAAGAAGAAAGAGCATGAGAAGCGCGCGTTTGAGAATATCGAGAGTCTATACTCCAGGAACAATGTACGGAAGTTTTACCAAAAGGTAAAAAGAACGTGTCAGAGAAGTAATACCCGTACAGAAACCTGTAGAGATGAGAATGGAAACCTCGTAGAAGAATCACAGTCGGTGCTGAGAATATGGAAAAACTACTTCTGCAGACTGTATAACGGCGACGAAGACCATCATCCCGCTGTCAGGCAGAATGAACCATTCAACATGGACGATGATAGTCAAAATTTCCGTCCACCTGACCAAAACGAAGTGAGGATAGCAATATCCAAGCTAAAATCGAACAAGGCTGCTGGACCTGACGGTTTACCGGCCGAACTTTTCAAGACAGCTGGGGATGAATTGGTAGAGTGCATACACCAACTCATTTCTAATATTTGGTCAGAGGAGTGTATGCCTGATGAATGGAATCTCAGCATCGTTTGCCCGATCCACAAGAAAGGAGACCCCTCAACTGCGCCAATTATAGAGGCATTAGTCTCCTCAACATCGCGTACAAGATCTTTTCTGCGATATTGTGTGAACGCCTGAAACCTTTTATCAACAGCCTGATTGGACCCTATCAGTGCGGTTTCAGGCCAGGAAAGTCCACCATCGATCAAATCTTCACACTTCGGCAGATCCTGGAGAAAACCCAAGAATTCCAAATCGATACTCACCACCTCTTTATCGATTTCAAGGCCGCCTATGACAGCATCTATAGAGAAGAGCTTTATAGAGCCATGTCTAGTTTTGACATCCCTGCCAAACTTGTCCGCCTGTGCAGGCTGACGATGGAGAACGCTCGCTGCTCCATCAAGGTCGGTAATGACCTCACCGAGACCTTTGATGTCAAAAAAGGCTTTAGACAAGGTGACGCGCTGTCATGTGACTTCTTCAATATTGTACTTGAACGGATTGTGCGGAACTCACAAGCCAACACCGGAGGCACAATCTATTACAAGTCTGTACAACTGCTTGCATACGCCGACGATATAGACATTATCGGAAGATCTCAGCGGGCTGTCACCGGTGCTTTTGCAAGCATTGAGGCGGAAGCGGCCAAAATGGGTTTGGCGATAAACGAGGGCAAAACCAAGTATATGCTGTCAACTAGAAGGGAAAACCAACATCGACGAATTGGACAAAACGTCACCGTGGGCAGCTATAACTTCGAGGTAGTAAGGGACTTTGTCTACCTTGGCTCTGCTATAAATTCAGCAAACAAAATCAGCGCAGAAATCAATCGAAGAATAACTCTTGCCAATCGCTGTTTTTTTGGGCTTATAAGGCAATTCAACAGTAAAGCCCTCTCTCGAACAACTAAGGAGACTCTATATAAGACCTTAATCATCCCAGTCCTGCTTTACGGCTCTGAAACATGGACTTTATTAAAAGAGGATGAAGATATCCTTGGTCGCTTCGAGAGAAAAATTCTTCGTAAGATTTTCGGTCCCGTTTGCGTTGACGGGTTTTGGAGGAGAAGATTCAATCACGAACTATACGAGCTGTACAGCGACATCGACCTAGTCAAAAAACTGCGTATTGGACGTCTGAGATGGCTAGGACATGTAGAGCGAATGGACACCAACGCTCCGGCCCGCAGAGTCTTCGAATCTAACCCCGAGGGACGACGCAGTAGAGGGAATTATCGCCGTAGGTGGCGCGCACAAGTTCAAGGGGACCTCGACCAACTTGGAGTGCGCAACTGGAGGCAATTAGCTAAAGACCGAGCTAAATGGAGAGGCTTGTTGGTTGAGGACCAGGTTCACCCCGAACTGTAGCGCCACCTAAGTAAGTAAGTAAGTATAATGGAAATGTTTTTCTTCTGTAGTATAATATAATATTTCCTTTAGAAACTAATGTTGTACAGTTCTAGTGAAATGTATTTTTTTTTTGTAAATAATATAGATATTTTCCTTATAATTTCTAGGGTTCTATAGTTATACTAAAATATATTTTTTCTAATGTAATTCAAATAGTGTTTTCTTTTTTTTTTTTTTGTAAAGAAAATTTTGTAATATAATGAAAGAAGTGTTTTTTTTTTTTTATTTCAAAAGTTGTCAAAATGATTTCCTTATGGATTAATGTTGTGTTTTTTCTTAGAGTAGATATATTTTTTTTTTTATATAATGTAAAATGTCTTTTTTTTTCTTGTAAAATAATTTTTAATATTTTGCTTTACAAACTAGTATTCTATAATTCTAGTAAAATATATTTTTTGTAAGTAATGTACATTTTTTTGTGAAGTAATTTTTAATACATATTAAGTTTTTATATATATATTTTTTTTACTGAGGATCTTTTGGATTTGTAGTAGTATTGTTATTATTTACTTTAATGCAAATGTGAGTTATGTTCTACACTAGTGTTAGGTTGTGTTTCTGGGATGGAAGCTTGGGTATTTGTTAGGGAAGGAGTTTTGTTGTTAGATAGTATTAGAAGTTGGGATTATTTTTATTGGTGGAAGAGCTGTAGGTTGTTGGTGTGAACTACTTTTCTTTTATTTTTAATTTTAATTAAAGTATTTTCATCAGAAATGATTTTGACTATTTCGTATGGTCCATCCCATAGGGTGGAAAACTTGTTTTGCCTGGTTTGGTTTTTTATCAGGACTTGGTCTCCTACGTTGAATTGTTTAGCTTTTGTGTTTTTATCATAGTATAATTTTGCTTTTTCTTTCTTCTTATACATTAGCTTCTTGGCTATCTGATATCCATGTTGCAGTCGTGCTTTTAGCTCGTTTACGTAGTTTTCGTAGTTATATGATATTTGCGGAGTTCTGTAAAAAGAACTAGGAATCCGTGCAGGATATCCGTACAAAAGTTCGTATGGGGTGTACGACGTACTGCTGTGTGGTGTGGTGTTATACACGAACATGGAATAAGGTAACCATGTATCCCAGGTGTGTGGATCTTGATTGACATAATGTCTAAGATATTCGGCTAATGTTCGATGGCTGCGTTCTAACGCGCCATTTGTTTGAGGATGGTATGGTGTTGTCTGCATTTTCCTTATCTTGAGAAGTTTGCATATTTCTTTAAAAAGTTTACTTAGAAAATTTGAGCCTTGGTCCGTAAGGATTGATTCGGGGATGCCGAATCGACATATTAGGCGTTCTACTAAAATACGGGCTATTGTTGGAGCCTCTGCATTGGGTATAGGTATCACATCTGTAAATTTAGTTAGGTCATCTTGAAATGTTAAAATATATTTGTTACTGTCGTAACTGAGGGGTAGTGGACCTACAATATCTAGGGCTATACGTTCAAATGGCGTTGAACTTGTAGTGGTGATCTTCATTGGAATCTTTGGTTTATTATTTATTTTATTTTTTTGGCATGATTCGCATTTGCGGATGTAATTGATTGTATCTTGGATCATAGTGGGCCAGTAGTAAGTATTCTTTATTCGTTTGATCACCAAAAGGTGATTCATGATTTTCGAGTAGTACTTTAACAATATCTTCGGGTTTTTCTAGAAATGTTCTGGTATCTGCATGAAGGTAGATAGTAATTTGTTCTTTTTGGAAATATTTAATCTTGTTTGTGTCTTTTCCGCTAATTGGAAGAGATATAGCGATCGACTGAACCTTTTCTTCATTGCACCTTTGGAGTATATTTTCGAAGCGTTTTTCAGTGACTTCATGGTCGGCCCTGCTTCTAAATGGGATTGGAAGAGTAACTGTATAAAAAATGTTATTTGGCTGTTTCTGAACAAATGTTGATGCTTGGCCAGTATCAGGCTTTTTGAAACTACTTATGCGTTTTTGTAATGATTTTTCTTGTGATGATTTTATGATAGGGAGGAGTATGATTTTGAAAGATGTCTTGTTGTTTGAGAATATTGACTCTGTTCTTTCGATTAGTTCGTAGATTGGAGTATGCTTAGTGTTTGGTATATTTGTAATAATGGTTGTTATTTCTTTTTTCTTTGTATTTTCTTCTGTTATTCGTTTTTGATTTCTAGTTGTTACTAAAACTTTATTTTCGCTATATATTTTAAATCGACTGAGTGCGTCGGCAATTACGTTGCATTTACCTGCTTTATGAACGATTTTAAATTCGTATTCCTCTATAAGAATACGCCAGCGTAGCAGTCTAGATGTAGGATTATTTTGTCCTATTAGCCATAAAAGATTATTGTGATCTGTATAGATTGTAAATTTCCTGCCGTAGATGTATGGTCGGAATTGTTTCAGAGCATATACAATAGCTAATAGTTCCTTTTCGGAAGTGGTATATCTTGTCTCTGCGTCATTCAGAGTTCGACTGACGAAGGAAATTGGTTTGTCTTCTCCTATAGGCCCTTGTGATAGTACTGCTCCCAGTGCTATGTCGCTACCATCAGTCGTAACCACAAATTCTTGGCTAAAATCGGGATAGGATAGAATCGGTGGATTGATGATTTTGTTTTTTAGTGCTCTAAAAGATTCGTCACAAAAAGCGTCCCATTTAAACTCTGTGCTTTTCCTTAAGAGTTTCGTCAGTGGTTTTGCTAAACTAGCGAAATTGGGAATAAATTTCCTATAATATCCAACAAAACCTAAGAACGACTTTATATCTTTTACCTTTTTGGGCTGTGGAAATGTTCTAACTGCTTTTACTTTTTCCGCGTCTGGTTTTATACCTTCTTCTGATATTATGTGGGCTAGATAAATTAGTTCTTTTCTCAGAAAGTTTCATTTTTCAGGCTGGAGTTTGAGGTTATTTTGTCGTAAGCGATTGAGAATTCGTAATAACTTATTGTTGTAATCTTGCAGGTCGTATCCATATATCACGATGTCGTCAACATAAACAAAGCATTCTATTCCTTGTAAACCCATGAGAACATTGTTCATGAGTCGCTGGAATGTAGCGGGCGCATTTCTCAATCCAAATGGCATACGATTGTATTCGTAATGGCCAAACGGTGTGCTGAAAGCGGTTTTCTCTTTATCCTTCTCAGCTACTAATATTTGATGAAATCCCTTAGCTAAGTCCAGCGTACTGAAGTATTTTGCTTTGCCAAGTTGGTCAAATATGTCAGTAATATTGGGTATCGGGTATGCATCACCGATAGTTAATTCGTTAAGCTTCCTAAAGTCTACTACAACCCTCCAATTTCTCTCGCCTTCCTTGCCTGATTTCTTTGGAACTAAAAGGAGAGGTGAGTTCCAAGGGCTGAAACTGGGTTTAATTATGTTGTCTTGCAACATTTCGTTCACCTGTTTATGAATTTCTTGCCTTTGGCTTTCTGGCAATCTGTAGGGTTTAAGGAACGAGGGTGGTTTAGAAGCATCGGTTAATATACTGTGTTCTATTGCATCTGTATAGGTAAGATGGTCACCCTTTAAAAAAAATAGATCATTATATTCTCTACAAATGTTTAATATTGTTGTCTGTTCTTCTTTGTTACAATGACTTAAATTAATGTCAGACTCTAATTTCTCTAACCTTTTGTATAAACGGTTGTTGTGATTCTTTGATAAGATTATATTATATTCGTTTAGCTTTTCCCATTCTATATTTAAATCGTCGATTTTCATTTCTTGCTCTCTATCTAAGGTATTCATTAGGAGTATTTTGATTTTTGATTCACTAGGTCTTGTTAATGTTTCACCTAGATCAACTCCTGGGATTATTTGCTTCTTTTTTATAATTATGTCGTCCAACTCGGTTTCATTGTGTTCGTTTTTAAATGGTATTTCTAGTATCTGCTGACTTCGGGGTTTTAAGGTATATTTTTTCTCATTTTGCTCAGTCCCACTTGTTGCTGAGTCTCTTTTTTGACTTGTATTATTATTATCCCTTAGTGTATTTTTTATTTTCTTCATTGTTTTTGAACCGGTTGACGCATTTTCTTCGTTGCACTTTTGTACCATCTCTTTCTCTTCTTTGTGTTTTATATTCTTAAATGTTACGGCTGACTCCTTCTCAATGTTGTCTGGATATGGAAGCACTTCTTCCCCAGAGCTATACATTGATTTACCTTGACTATTCTGTTCGGAAACAGTAGTTTCTTTTACTAATTCCTTCACTAAACCATTGTGTATGTATGCTGGAGAGACGAATTGCATAGTTGCTAAATCTGTTTCCCCCGAATTAAGAGTTTTGAGATACTCAGTATCGGATTTGGGAATGCGATCTTTTTGTGCAACTGCTAATTTCGATTTTTCAGCATTATTCTCAAGATTTGGAAGTGTGCGAAGCTGCATATCACGGTAGAAGAATTATCGAAAAAGGTGTAAATCTTCAGATTGTCCTGCTCGTAGTTAATTATACCCGAGTACTTCGTCAGGAAATCATTTCCAATGAAGCTAAAATCAAAACTACCCTCAAAAACGTGGAAGGGATGGGGTATTTTAATTGAGTCCTCCCCTACTTGGAACAGCAGGGTTTCTATTGTCAAACTAGTATCTATAATTTTTTCGCCACACATAGTGGAAATCATCATACTTGTGTTATTCTTTTTTTTATTAGATTTTAAAGTTTGGTAGCTGGGTTTTTTAATGATACTTATTTCTGCCCCCGTATCAACTAATACATTTTTATATATTCCATTTTCAAATGGAATCCTTATCATGCTTAGACCATTATTGGGGATAAGGGTAATTAAAATGGATAGTGTGGATTTTAATTCATTCTTCGATGATTGTCGGCTTGGAATGTGAGTCGAGAAGGGATGCCGGTTGCCGATTCTCGACGGTTGACGTTTCCCGTCGTAGCTGATGATTGGTTTTGAGGCATGGTGTGCTGAAAATTCACTCGTCGTTGTACGTTATTTCTATGTCCGTAATTATTTTGGTTGTGGTGTGAGGACGTACGTGGAGGTTCGATTGCGCTTATATTATTGTTGGTAGTATTTACGTTGTTTCTGTGTGGGTTCACTGTTTGTCCGCACCTATGCGAAGGACCTGCAAATGGATTTAGTCGGGCATGGCAATTTTGGTATGTGTGATTTTTTCTATTGCAGTACGTACATGTAATGTACTGAACTTCCCTCTTTAAATGCTGATGTGGGAAACTTGGGAGGTTTTGGTAACACGACGGACTGATATGTCCAACCTTGCCACATGTTTGACAGGTGAGTCTTGGACCGGAGGGTGGTCTAAAATTTGTTTGGATGAATGGGGCTTGCCTCTGTAGTCGTGTGGCATGAGTTTCCGCGAATGATATCGCCCTTTTGAGGTTCGTCTCGCCACGTGTTTGAACCATTATTTTCAGATTATGGTTGGTCAGACCATCTTCAAAGGTCCGAATGGCTAGAGTCTCGTTCTCGGTGATGAGAAACTCTCTGACGGCCTCTTTAGCGTATTTAATAGACGAACTATTTTTTCCCCATAGTCTTTAACAGACTCTCTTGTGCTTTGTTTTGCTGCCAGTAGTTCGACTTGTGCAGCAGAACGGGTTTTTTCATCTCTATACTCGTTTTGTAGAGCTTTGACTAAATCTGACCATTGCGTGATTTTTTTGAACTGTATTAGTTCGAAGGCGGGACCTTGTAGCCTTGTTTTAACAATTTCTAAAAATGTGGTTTGATCTTCTTTTTTCGAGTGAGAGAAGATCGTATTTCCACAGGACACAAAATGTGCTAACTCTTCTGGGTTACCCTTAAAAACGGGCACGATAGTGAAAATATCCACTATGCTTAATTTTTGCTCCATTTCGTTGCGTTCAGGTATATGGAAGGGTAAGTGCTCGAAGAGACTTACAGTTAGTTTTCTATTTCTCGTGAGAATGGTGGTGGGGATTTGGGAATAGTGTGTATATAAAAAATGAGAAGTATATAAATAATAATTGATTCGTGATCCTTTCTTGCTTGATTATATTATAAACTTATTACTTAAAAATATAATGCATAAAAATACCTTAAATAATGAAAATACCTTGTGTTTTTTTTTTTTTATTTGTTGTTACCGATGTTGTTGTTGCTGGTACTGTTGTTGCCGCTGCGTCTTTTCTTCCTCTTTTATTACTTAGGTACTGCTCTGTTGTTGTTGTTTTTGTCTCTGTTATTAGCTTGCCAGGCAGGCTTCGCGCCCTATAGTTGTATTTTACGCCCTGGTCTTTTGACACTGCTCAAACTTTGCCCCCGGCGTCCTCTACGGAATTCGCCAGGTCTTATTTTCTTGAGACTTCTTCACTTTTTTTATCGTTCTTAACTTTTGTTTTGTTAATGTATTATTATTTGTTTTTTTTTTCACCTTTCACTTTTTTCCGCTTTATTTATTTGGGTACTTATTTATTTATTCACTAAAAATTATTATTTTGCATATATGTATTATTTATTTTATATATCTTTTTTTTTTCCACTATTACCTCTGGTGTTCTAGCCCCAGGTACGCTTTAAAATTTAAAAAATGGTAGTTGAGATCTATCTCACTATGTCTTTTTTTGGGTTGGTTGGTAGTCAGATCCCTCTTTGTATGGGATCCCACCGCTGCCATCAAATGTTGCGATCACGTACCGTGCTTTCCCGTATTCGGGAGAAGAGTACGAACCGGAGTATAGTTTTTAAAACAAAACAACCAGTTTGCTTGACAATGTTTATTTGCTCTAGGGCCTGCTGTCTTAATGCTTGGCTGCGGCCGTTCGAGTTATAATATCAAGAACTTATCTTGTTAAATTCTAAATCTATACTCGCTTATTCCTACCCATTCTCCGCCTTATATAATATCGATTCCATCCATATCATCCACATAAGACATTATGTACATTCGGTACCACCTTTGATCTGTGCGTACCTGATCATAAAACGTATAACCCATTTCCCGTGATCAGGTACCGTCGGTGATCCGTTCTTATGTTTATTGCATTCAGCAACATCCGGATTAGTCGCATTTACTGTGTAATGAAAAAGCAACTTAAGCGATTACGTTTAAGAGTTGCTATGCGATAGTTAGGGACGGAATCGATATACATGTGTAGGTGTATTGTTATTATAATATTTTGGGACGCATGTAGTGAGTCACTACATCACATGGCTCAGTGATTTCGATTTTACATAAATATTTGGACATGAAAAAGCTTTCCGCAAGATAGGTGCCGCGTTTGCTGACAATCGACAACAAACGGATTCGTTTGACAACTTCAAAAGTGTGTTTGGCGATGTTCCAGAAAAATTCGGCCGAGTTTTTGTCACCACAACACACCAGAAACCAAGGAACATTCAAAACAATGGACTTCTCCTGGTGAATCAAGGCCGAAGTAGACCAAGGCGGGTTTGTCAACAAACAAGGTAATGGCGACAGTTTTTTGGGATGCGCGCGGTGTTATTCACATCGATTACCTTGAAAAGGGTAAAACGATCACCGGCGCATATTACACAGAGCTTCTGGATCGATTCCAAGCCGATTTGAAGCAAAAACGGCCGCATTTGGCGAAGAAAAAAGTTATTTTTCATCAGGACAACACACCGGCGCACAAGTCCGCAGTCGCGGTGGCAAAATTGCATGAGTTAGGCTACGAACTCCTCCCTCATCCAGCATATTCCCCAGATTTAGCCCCCTGCGACTATTTCTTGTTTCCAAACATGAAGAAATGGCTCGGAGGTAAGAGATTTGAGTCGAATGAAGAGGTCATCACTGAAACAAACGCTTATTTTGAGGGGCTCGAGAAATCGTATTATTTGGAGGGCATCAACAAATTGGAGAAACGTTGGATGAAGTGTATCGAGCTAAAAGGAGACTATAAATAAAATGTTTTTATGCCGAAAAGAGTGTTCCTTATTTCATTTTTCAGGGGCTTATTACTCCCCCTACTAACATAACCTTCCCCAACGGAGTGAGTGTAGTTCCTCCGATATCAAAAGATGACCCATTTAGAATAATTATAATGTATGTAATTGAAATTATTGCAAACTAGGTTGCAAGGTGGCCGGCAATGTTGAGGTGTAAACAGACCCTCAGACTCGTTACAACGAGCTGAATGGACTGAACAGTGCCCCCTCTCTAAAGTACAGAATTGTTTACCATTAATGAAATTCAACGAACGAATATTCATTAGTAACCTAACCCTTTTGCCGGCTTCTTGTCACGTACCCACTTTTTTCCTGTCCACCCGGCGGTAAGCACACTTTTGTAAAACTAGCAAAAATAAAATTGTATAACCTCCCAAAACGTTTCTTTTTCCTTTCTTCGCATTGGGTTGGAGATCACTCAGCTCACGGTGCATACCCAGCTGAGAAGCAGGTACCCACCAGAACGCAGCATCCCACGGAAGTCACCCGTTAAGCTGCCATTCCCCCCCATGCACCAGAGCAGTTGGAGTGATCGACTTGAACCTGGAAATGCTTGTATTCGATGACGCTTGCTCCATCGTTAGCTCGTCCTTCTCTAGCGCGTTAACTAGCTCCCGACGAGTAAAGAACTGCAAGTTGACTGTCAAGAGACTAGGGACAAAGAGGTGGGAAGAGCTCTCAGAGTCGGACAGGAGGAGACTCCACAACGAATGGGCCTACTTGCAGGAGCTGGCCTCATCAGAGCGTCTACCAGTGGCAAGCTCACCGATGGGGAAGACTCCTGCAACTCTCCCGAGTGTAGGAGAACCGATGGGACCGCCAAAGTCTATGATAATTCGAAGCCAATCTAGACCTGAGGCGATCACATTGGCAATCTCGGAGCAGTCTCCCATTACAGCAGAACCACAAAAACCATCCGAGGATAGTAATTATGATGTTGGTGAGGCAAAGGCATACAATCCGAACGGGGCAAGCCTAGCCAGTCTCGTGAGGAAAATCCGTCAGCACCCACACTGGGTGGTAAATGTAGCTGGACTTGGCCTGGGACTGGCCCGACCATCATCCATGGCCGGTAGGACTAGGGAAGTAACGATACACAAAAGGCCAACGACGCTAAGAAACACGAAGCGCAATGCGATTAGGTTAATTCGGTGGTTTAATAAGGGTGTTCCGAAGTCCTTCACGGACAAGGGAAAGGCTCTGGACAGGGTCCATAACACGCCTAATCTCGCAGGGTCGACTAGGTGCACCGATCAGCAAGGCCGGAAGGCAAGAAGATCACGGAAGAAGATCAAGGAAGCCTTCAGCTCCCCATCTCGACCGTGGCTGGTCTTCGGTCAGCAATAGACTCTAACCCATTTGCGGTAGGGCCGGCTGCAAGGTGCTCCAGGAAGACAATCTACAGAAAGGACGACACAGCACTACGAACGGGCAAGGGTCAGACTGCTTTCGTGGGGAGGGGGCATGCCAGCTGCGAACAAACCTACGCCGCTCTCGAACGTTCGGGGTAAACGGATACAACCCGTCTCCTTCGTGAGAAGTTCTAAGGCATACGTGGACAATAGGGAACGCAGCAAAGGCAGACTAGGTGGACGGCCAGAGGCCTGATCGCGAGAGGGAAGGTAAGCCTCTTGCCAGCCTCCCCGATCGCGGATAGACTGAGGCCATTGACAACCGAGCCGGAGTCAGCCGTCATGACCGTATCCGAGCCGATTGCGAGCTGTTCCAAAAGGGGGAGACACGACGATACGATCTCGCCGCCTTCGAACAGTACCAGCAAGAAGGCCAGGCTGGCCGCATCCGCTAGTTCTGATCTACTGTTGGCTATAGTAGGTTATAATAGCCCAAAAAAGGACTAAGCAATGATCAGTGGAGGCTCATCGAGTTGCCCATAATCTAAGGTATCAATGCTACTATTGTTCAGAATAAGGGACAATCCCCGTGCAGGGACGGGTTAAGAATATCACTGCAGCGCCCCCCCCAACAACCAGCGCTTGTCGTAAAAGGCGACTAAGGGGACAAATCAGATCTAGGCAATATAACACCCAAGTGAGCCTAGCGACACATATACTACCTTAAAAACCCTCCCACAAGTGTGCATGCGAGTCCGTGGGTTGACACGACTGGAGATCACCGGTGTCATAAAAGAAAGATCAAACAATACTAAAACAGGAGCATGCACGTGTCAAACAACAAACACCATCGCAATATGGTGCAAAAAATTGTATTGCAAAACTGTATCATTATGGTAATACTTGCAAAAAGGAAAGGCACTACCCCGCCAGGCACTACCACTGCTGTGCATGGTACTGACCCTGGACCGAGCAGAAATGTTCGGGTCAGAGCTATACGGATTCCGGGGGCTAGCAAAATAATGAAACAGTTTGGACGCAATTTGAGGGTCGCGAGTTGGAACGTTGGAAGCATGACCGGTCGAAGTTACGAGCTGGAAGAGATGATGAATAGAAGGCGGGTGGACATCTTGTGTGTCCAAGAGACGAAATGGAAAAACACCGGAAATCGGGCGCGTTTCTTGGACGTTAGGACAAAAGATTACAAGATGTTCTACTACGGAACGGAAAAGTCTAAGAACGGAATCGGTATCATCCTTGCGGCAGAGCTACTTGGTAACGTCTTGAGCATTTCGAAGTCCAGCGACCGTTTGATGTTTCTCAAACTAGTAATACAAGGAGAGGTGTGGAATATTGTCAGTGCATATGCTCCCCACGATGGGTACAATCAGAGAGATAAAGATGCATTTTGGCTAGATTTCCACAATCTCCTTAAGAACATCCCAAAGGAAGAATTTCTATTTGTTGGAGGAGATTTGAATGGACATGTCGGGAAATCAAACGAAGATTTGATATGGCACCAGGAACCTTCCTGGTGAAGACATCCTAAGCATGTGCAAATCACACGGTCTTATCGTGTTAAATACCATGTTCATCAAACAAAGCCGACACTTGATCACTTACAGCAGTGGTGGAGATGAAACTCAGATTGACTACCATTTGGTAGGCAGTTTCATGAAGCCCCGGGTAAAAGATTGCAAAGTGATCCTGGGAGAGGCAATCGCTCGGCAACACCGTCTCCTGCTAACAGAAATTTTTATGAAAACACCGAAGAAAAGCAAACAAACAAGGGTCTCTGAGAAAATCAAGTGGTACAATCTGGACAAAGAAAAAGGCGAAGCTTTTGTTTTCGTAATGAAAAATTACCTCTCTCACACCATCAACGGAGCTGAGGATGAAGAGTGCAGAGCACAAAATATGTGGGATTCCCTACAGCGAACTTGCTTAAATAAGGCCAAATTACTGCTAGGAGCTTCAAAAGGCCACCATCAACACGCCAAAGAAACATGGTGGTGGAGTGATGAAGCTAAGAAAGTGCTAAATGAGAAGAAAGCGGCTTTCAAAGCTTGGTCAAAGTGGCCCTCTAATAATAATGACGAAAAAGCTCGCCTCGAAATGGAATACAGATGCTGCAAGAAAAAAGCGAAGAAAAAGTGCGCCCAGCTTCAAGCAGAGAGTACGGAGGGCCTGTATCGGGAGCTGGAGAAAATACTTTCCCCCGTTGCTGATGCAAACCAGGCTATCCAGGAGCTGCGAAGACACAATATGAACAAGAGCGCCACTATCTTCAAAATAGCCGCCCAAAGAAGGAACAATGCTCAGGAGATTCGTTCGCCAAAGTTCATTAGCAATGCTCATGGCCAGCTTCTTGTGGATGACGACAAAATTCTGCAGAGGTGGCGACAGTATTGTGAAGAGCTTTTAAATGAACAGTTTCCCCGGCTATACTTTCCAAGAGCCACCCCTAACTGTGAAGAAATAGCCGACATTACAGTCGAAGAAGTTAGTGAGGCGGTCAAATACTCCAAAAAACGAAAAGCGGTTGGGCCAGACGAAATACCCTCTGAGTTCTGGAAAAAGATGGGAGACATCGGGTTCAGATGGCTCAGAATTCTTATCTCCAAATTCGTGAGAGGTGATCCAATGCCGAATCAATGGAGGGAAAGTTACCTCCTCCCTGTATACAAAGGGAAGGGTGATACGCGAAACTGTGATAACTACCGTTCGATCAAGCTGATGTCACACACCATGAAGATCGTTGAGCGGGTATTAGGTGGCCGACTGCGAAAAATAATACGGCTATCTGATGATCAGTGCGGGTTTGTCTCGGGTAAATCAACCACAGATGCAATCCAAAGTATAAGGATCATAATGGAAAAACATCGTGATTCCTTAAGGGATTTGCATATTGTATTGGTTGACTTTGAAAAGGCATTCGACAGACAACCACGAGATCTGATATGGGTGGCGCTAAGACATCGAGGGGTTCCAGAAACCTATGTACAGATGATCATGGACATGTACGAAAGAGCAAAGACAAGAGTAAGATGTCCCGCTGGAGTAACCGAAGAGTTCCCAATCAAAGTCGGGGTGCACCAGGGAAGCGTTTTAAGTCCTTTGCTCTTTATTACAGTCCTTGATTATCTGCTTGAAGGTAAAGTGATGGACCCCAAGGTACATCAGTTATTCTTTGCTGACGATGGAGCCATCATAAGTGAGGATCCTACATCCCTGCAACGAGCACTTGATGTGTGGGTGGACGTTTTGGAGGGAAATGGGTATCGCATTAGTTCAAAAAAGACAGAGTACTTGTGCTGCCCGTTCTCTGATCCACTCAGGCCTATTCCAGACATTTATTTGAATGGAACAGTGCTTCCCAAGTGCGAAAAGTTCAAATATCTGGGATCTATGATCAATAGCAAAGCAACGTGTGATGACGACATCAATCATCGTGTAAGCGTAGGGTGGATGAAGTGGCGAGAAAATTCCGCTATCTTCTGTGACAGAAAAATGCCCCCTAAGTTGAAAGGAAGGCTCTACACCGCAGTTGTACGTCCAGCACTCACATACGGTTCACAATGTTGGACGATGTACAAAAAGTATGAGAGTAAATTAACGGCAGCTGAGATGAAGATGCTTCGCATGACAGCAGGAGTGACCAAGCTTGATCGAATAAGAAGTTCGAAGATCCGTGGAAGCTTTCACATCAAGGAAACCATCGTACACAAATTAGAGCGCGACCGGCTCAGCTGGTATTGCCACGTTCAAAGAAGGGATCATTTGAACCCTGTTAAAAAGGCAATATCTATGCACGTTCCAAAGACATCGCGATGTAGGAAAGGCAGGCCTATAAACGCCTGGATCAGACAAATGCGACGACATCGGCATTTCATTGGCCTCAGTAACCGAGTGATCCAAAATCGGCAGGCCTGCCGATATTTTCTGAGGTCAAATAGGCGAACCCCACAGGCGGATCAGTAGAAATGCAGTGCAGTGAAGATCCCTTGTTTTCGGATCATAGCCTCGCTGATAAAAGGAAGAAGAAGAAGAAGAAGAGGGACAATCCCTTTTCTTTGAGCAACTGACGAATTAGCGCTTAAGTGGCTCCAGACTTTCGTGGCTACCACGCAGGCTCCATGGGCAATTGCCGACATTCGACTCATCGATATTAGCATAGAGCTGGAAAAATTTCAGTTGTGCGCGGTAAGGGTTCAAAATAAACACCTGAGCTACAATACAGCATCTGTTTACTGTCCATCGCCCACTAGAAAAGGACGACTACGTTCGTGTCTTCAATGTCCTTGGTTCAAATTTCCTTATAAGTGGAGATTTCAATGCGAGGCACACCTTCTGGGGTTCAAGAAGCACATCTTCTAAAGGAAAAATTCTCTACGAAGTGGCAAATGAATTGGGTTGTTGTTTTTATTCGACAGGAAAATCGACCTATTGGCCAACTGACTCAGGAAAAATCCACGATCTTATCGATTTTTTTGTTACAAAAGGCATTTTCGATAAGTTTATTACAGTCAAAGAATGTCCTGAACTCTCTTCTGACCACTCGTCGGTAATTTTACTACTTGGAGAAGAGCTGATCAAGAAAAAGGGACCTCCAAGACTTACTAGCAATAGAACAAACTGGGAGAGCTTTAGAAATGATTGCGAAACCAATATCGCCTTAAATGCATTACTTAAAACACCTTGTGAACAAACAATCCAAAGAGCGGCGTGGAGAAACACTCCTTCTAGAAGTTATAAGATTAACCGCATCGAAAAGCATCCCAGTGAAATCATTGAACTGGTGAGGGAGAAACGAACAGCACGAAAGAAACGGCAAATCACTCGTGCACCGCAGCATAAAACGGTACTTAACCGACTATGCAATCGCCTTAGAGATAGTATTCGCGAATTTAAAAGCAAAAAGCTAGCGACCTGGGACACCCTGTATAGCTCTCGTACAAGTTCCATGGATTTCCCGTGGCAACATAAAGATTTAGTAATGTACAGCAGCAAACCGCTAAACGCGGACTGTAAGAACAGAAATTGTATCGTAGCTAGGAAACATATTAACTTATTTCTTCTATCTACCTACAGCAACTCAGACCCGACGGTAGTAAGGCTTGACCGGAGGGGACTCCCCCCACTGATTATCTCAGCCGTGTACATGCCCTACGACGGAAATGATGGACCGCCATCCGAACTTACCCGCGCCTTAACCAGGAAAGCGGAACTCGAGCTACTACTAGGCTGCGATGCGAATGCACACCACGCGCAATGGGGCAGTGGCGATACAAACCCACGCGGTAGTTGATTTTCAAATTTATTATGGAACATAATCTTTTAGTAGCCAATAGGGGTTCTGAACCCACTTTCGTAATTAGAAACAGGCAGGAGGTAATTGATATTACACTAGCAAGTAATTCGAATACCCTCACTATAGACAATTGGAATACTTTGAGAATAGAATCCTATTACGATGAAGATTTATTGAATTTAATCTTAATGATAGATGCGACTCTCCCAAACCCCATAGAAACCCAAGGAAGACTGACTGGACTACATTCAGTTAGGAGGTGCGGAAGAACAAGAATCTATTACAAGAATGTTACTTACATGAGCCCGCGGACATTGACGGAAAGGCCGAGGAAGTCTCTGTTGTCTTCAAAGAGGCTTTCCAGAAGGCATTCCTCGTATCTAAACCTATGACAAAAGACTCACCCCCATGGTGGACCAAAGAACTAGCCAGCATAAGAAGAGAAACAAGGAAACTCTTGAATCTTTTTTTTTTTTTTTATATAATTTGCACGCACTCGAAGGGTTATGAATACCTTTAACATGTTTACACACAGTGCGGGAATTACATATATGCATGTATGTAAACACAACATCACGGCAGCACACCCTCTTCCTCCGTTGAACTTCTCTCTACATAATTCCGATCAACATGTAGTAGGAAAAAACGTAAGATCAAGCTTTAAAGCGGAACTCTGGCTAAAGACTGGAGAAATGGGAGAGTAAGCTTGTGACCGGTGATGATACTCTTGATACTGCAGAGAGAACACTGTTGAACGAACAGCCATGTGCTATTGGACTTTCGTTGTTGCTAAGCCAATTCATTATCAATAAAGTTATTGTCTCTCATTTCTCTTCCCCTCAATTAATTATAGCACGTTATGTTTTAGTTCAGTTAATGTTAGATATTAAGGCTTGCTATAATTTATTTAAGCTTAAGAAAACACTTTGCTTTTGGATTTTGTACGAGAACGTCGAAAAAATTAAATAATAAGAAAAATTAAATCTTGTGTTTTTTTTTTTAAGGAGTCACGACTTGTAATTGGCGCAGTCGGTGAAAGCCTAAATTGAAAATAAAATTAAAGAAATGAAATAGCAAAGTGAAGTGAATAAATAATAAAGTATTATTAACAAAATATAAAGACTAATTTATTAAAGTGCAAAAAAAATGAATACCGATTTGTTTTTTCTAAAAAAAAAAGAGGAAGGAAAAGTTTATAAAAAAATATTAAAAATCAATTGTGTTTTAAACACTGAAGAAAAAATCAAATTAAAACTAATAGAGGAAAGAATCCGGAATTCTTGTGAGAGGACGCAGCTTCTAACGGATACAAGATAAGACTTCATCAACACGTGGGGACGCAGCATCATCCGGCATCTAACGGATATGAGATAAGCTTTCATCAATGCGTGGGACATCGCATTCATTGACAACGTGGTAAGCTCTCCATGATAATTCACCATTTCGCATATTAGTTTCATAATTCTTATAAGAAGAACATTTTTATAAAATAAAACCATAGTCTAACGATAAAAGCATACACATACTTGTATATATATTTTCGGAGTTTTTAACGATTCAAAATAATCTATCACTATGACTTCCAACCAGAAAGTAATTGATGTTCTCAATTCCCTTAAAATCCCAGACATTGTTAGAGACCTCCCCACCTTTGAGGGTAATCGAAAACTACTCTACGATTTTATAACAAATGTTGAGGAAATTTTAGGATTGTTGGCAGAGGTAGACGGAACAAGCTAGGGCAATACGTAATAAAGTTGTTGGTGAGGCTAACGAAACTCTGAACATGTATGGTACGAATTTGAACTGGAAAGAGATAAAAACGAATCTTATTACTCATTATGCTGATAAGCATAATGAGACTAGTTTAATTCGTGACCTGCACCAACTTCACTAACATAACGGTACTGTTGAAAAATTCTATTCGGAAGTGATCGATATATTTTCAGCTATGATGCACTATATCCAAATTAATGAGAAGGTGGCTAATGTCATAAAAGCAAAACGGACACTCTACGAGGAAATGTGTCTCAATACCTTTTTATGCGGTCTCAGAGAGCCTTTAGGGTCGACAATAAGAGCCATGATACCACACAAACTAGCTGAAGCCTTTAATTTTTGCTTAAAGGAAGAGAGCTCGGTTTATTTTTCCCGTCACTATACCACTCAAAGACCATTTTACACTGGGAAGGTATATCAACGTCCATCGTCAACCAGCACAGCACTTTAACAGACAAGCACCTTCCAATAATCTAGAATACAGACAACCTTCAAGACATAACTCTCAACCACCTTCTAGTAAAATATTCCATCAGTCTCAGTCTGGAATGAGAAGGAACGACTTTTGGAACAGTTACAACACCAACTTTTCTATATATTCTCCCCCAGAGCCTATGGATATACCGAGTGGTAGCCATAGCACAAACATTAGTAAAAGACCTGGTCAATTTTCCAAGAATAATGGTCCACAAAATCACGGACGAGGTAGTTTATATAATACAGAGGAGGAAAGTATCAGTCAAAGTAAGTTACGGCTCTCTACTACACATAGAAACCGTGGTAGTTCTAACTCGAAGAGCTACAACCACCATCCCGATAGTTTCGGTGTTGAAGTTGATGACACAAATTTTTGTTGAGAAGCCTCGGAGAATCCATAGGGTACTTAGATATTAATAATTTGAGTTCCAATTTACTTCCATACATAACGCTCAGATGCTTTGGTCGTTCATTGAAGTTTTTGATCGATACGGGAAGCAACAGGTCATTCATTGATCCGGAAAAGGTTGATAAAAATGAAATTAATGACATTGAACCTATTGAAATTAAAACAATATTTAATACTCATGTAGTTAGCAAACAAATTAGATTAAAGGGCTTGAGAGAACTCAAGACAAATAAAAAATTTACCTTTATTTTGTTTAAATTTCATAACTATTTCGACGGCTTAATCGGAATAGACATGCTTAAAGAAAATAATATAAAAATCGACTTAAGTAGGTCCGTACTGGAAACTGAGAATACAAAAATTAAATTAAGTTACAAACCTAATTTTATGTCAAAAACATATACTGTTCCAGGGCTTAGTAAACTTATTTGTCGTCTACCAGTTGATCAGGAATTCGGAGATATTTATATCAAGCCAACGAAAATCAGAAATGACTTAATAGTACCCGAGGGAATATACGGGTGTCATAACTGGTATTCGTATATGGAAGTTATCAATACCTCCGAATTACCTCTTAATTTCGTAATTGAGCAACCAATAAAAGCTTTTTTTCCAATTCACAAAAAAGGAAGTATCAGTGACCCAGGGAACTACCGCGGTATTTCATTTTAAACACCTCCATGAAACTATTCACAAGCATACTCCAAAAACGTTTGGAACATTGGATTCAATCACGGAATCTTATAAATGAATACCAAGCCGGATTTCGACCTAGTTACTCCACAGTGGATCACATTTTTACACTGACATCAATCGCGGAAATCTACAGAAGACGAAGAAAGAAATTATATACTTTTTTCATAGATTTCAAGGCTGCTTTTGATACTATTGATCGAAATGCAATGTTCTACAAGTTGTATAGAGCGGGGCTATCACTTAAATTCGGGAAAATACTGGAAGATCTGTACAGAGATACACAAGCTACTGTGTGGGATGGAAAACAACTGTCGGATTGGTTTGCAACAGAGATGGGATTAAAACAGGGCTGTAATTTAAGCCCATCCATCTTTGCACTATTCTTAGATGACATTACCGAATTCATTGGGGGTGGAATAACAGTTGCTGGAATAGAGGTCAATGTTCTAATGTACGCTGATGATTTAGTAGTTCTTGCCGAAACGCCACAAATGCTGCAGCTCATCATAAATAGATTAAGCGACTATTGCACTATCTGGAACTTGACAGTCAACACCAAAAAATCAAAAATAATGATATTCAGAGCAGGTGGTGGAAGATACGCTCACAACGAAGGATGGTCGTACAGGGGAGAAGGGAGAAGGTATCGAGATTGTTAAGGAATACAAGTATTTGGGCTACCTCATTACAAGTAAACTTAATATTGAAAAACATCTGGAAGAAAAGTTAGGTGCTTCGAAAAAGGCAATTAATATGGCGTGGAAAAATATTTTTGACGCGCCGTATATAGCAGCAGATGTGAAATATAAACTATTTCTGGCAACGGCGCAAAATATCATGTGCTACGCGGTGTGGGGGTGGAGAAGGCGCGATACGGTGGAAAAGCTGTTACGGTTCTATCTAAAAAGACTCTTCCGGCTACCACATAACACTCCAAACTACATGTGCCACTTAGAGACAGGACTGCCACCATTATTTATCACCACGTTGAAGCTGCATGTAGACTATATACTGAAGGTAATGGCAATGGAAGATACTCGAATTCCAAAACGCATAGCTATACATGCTCTACCGAGAAAGATCCTATGGTTTGAGAAATGAGGTGAGTTTGCAGAACAAGCGCGTATAACAGTCGATATCTCAGCGAATAACCTGCAAAGTTGGAAACCACAACTGTACCGTCTACTGGAAAAATTGGACGAACGCATCCGAGAGGACTACATTGAAAACGCAAGAGCTTCAACCCACAGACAAACATACAGTCAACTGAATTATAACTGGCAGCAATGAAATTATTTCAGAAGCGATTATAATACAGAACAAATAGCGACGATATTCAAAGCAAAAGGGGAGCTATTACAGCTAAACTATATCCCCCATAGGGATGATCTACCAGTACTGTGCTCTGTCTGCAATCTTTCCCAGAGAGAGGATATATTGCACTTCATGGGAATATGTCCAATTTTTAAGGAGCATAGAAGAGCTTTCTTCAATAAAAACATACTCACGAAATCGTAGTAATTCTAAACGGATCGAACTGGAATAGTTTATATCAATTTTGTAAAACCGCATTGAAATACAGAAAACAAATTGTAAGCGAACGTTTTAAAAAAAAAATTTTATTGCAAAATCAAACCGAATAATGTAATAAGATACTATTTTCTACTAGGAAAACCCTATGTATGTAAGTTGTCAATCTGGCCGACGGAATAAACCAAGCCTTTTGGATTAAATTAAAAATGTTGTACTTTTTTATATTAAAATAAAAACTACTACTACTACTACTAAAAGCTCAAAGAATTAATAATAGCAACTTTGCAGAGTTTCATAACTTTACCATAAAATGTAATAACATTGAAAATAGTAAGAATATCAATGAATCAATTTCAATGAAACATTTAAACTCTGAAGAACAAAAAGTTTTGATTAAACTTTATAAAGAATACGAGGATATATATTTTCAGGAGGGAACAAATTTAACTTTTACGAATCAAATCAAACATAGTATAAAAACTAAAGACCATATTCCAATATATAGAAAATCTTACAGATACCACTATGTTCATAAGGAAGAAGTAAATAGGCAGATTGATGACACGCTTAGGCAGGGTATTATTCGTCATAGCTTTTCTCCATGGTCATGCCCCATTTGGATTGTTCCAAAAAAAGGGATGCTAGTGGGAAATAGAAATGGAGATTAGTAATTGACTATAGGAAGCTTAACGAGAAGACTATTGACGATCGGTACCCTATACCCAATATAACAGAGATTTTAGATAAATTAGGTAAATGGCTGTATTTTACCAATCTCGACCTAGCCTCTGGATTTTACCAGATAGAAATAAATAAAGAGGACATTCCTAAAACAGCTTTCGCAGTTGATAACGACCATTTCGAATTTCTTCGCATGCCGTTTGGTCTCAAAAATGCACCATGCACCTTTGGTTATGGATAATGTGCTTAGGGATCTTCAGGGTAAAATATGTCTCGTCTACGTGGGAGACATTATCGTATTCTCAACATCCCTCCAAGAACACGTAGGAGGCTTAAATGCGAATTTAAAAGTGCAGATAGAAAAATTCGAATTTTTCCAAAAAGAAGTATCTTTCTTGGGGCACATAGTTACAGTCGAAGGAGTGAAGCCTAATCCTGATAAGATCAAAGCTATAAAAAACTTTCCCTTACCTAAAACCCAAAAACAAATAGAGTCCTTTTTGGGACTCTTATGCTCGGTTTCACAGTGAGGGCTTAAGCCTCAATTGGAGCTTGAGCTACGGTTTAACTCATCTTGGTATTTCACAGTACTGGCTTAAGAGCTAAACCCCACTTAAGTGTTGATATAACTTAAGCCGCCGATTTTGGTGTTTAATGTAGGGTGTAGGGTTATGTATATACACGTAAAAATGTTTTCTGACAATGCCTGTTGCTTGAGAGCAGCTAAATGTCGGCGAGATTTTCTTTTTTTTTTTATTCATTATTCGGATGATATTTTTTTTCATTTTTGTTTCAGCTGAGCTGAAATTCGCACTTCTTTTTTGTCGTCACACATGTTCCACTCTTCTTTTATTGCAAAAAAAAACAAATTATTTACATCATGACCAAGACATTTTTCTATTTGACATCTCCAATCCATTCACAGTAATTAATTACCCACAAACTGTTCACAATCACTTCTTATGCTTGGCTTAGCTAAACCACACTTTTTAAATGACTGTGAAATGACCAAAACTTAAGCTCTGCATTTTACGTAACTAAGCTGCGACTAAAGCTCTCACTGTGAAACCGGGCATTAGGGTATTATAGGATACGGATCCAGTGTGGAGTAGGAGGCAAGTTGAAAATTGTCCACCTGGAGTCTTCATCGTTACCATGGCAGTAATCCAGATGATCTTGTTCGGGACGAACAAGTTTAAGAGGGGGGCAGTGTAGTATGGACTCACTGCATGGTTTGTGTACCAAACTAAAACACTGTGTTCCAAACTGTAGCAACGCGAAACCTGCTAGCAGCAAATATTGCCACCTAGCCGGATGTTCCACAATTGTTCCGCACAATATCCCAATTATTCCAGGATCATCAATTCACCCCGAGAAACATCTAGCATGTTCTAGAACCCCTTGCAATTTTGTATAAATACCCATGCCACAACCATCGTCGGTACGGTTGTAATAAGGTGAATACAGCGATTACAAGATATTCGACCAGCGGTGAAAACAACCGACATTGCGAAAGTAAATCTGTAGCGACAGTTTAATTTGAAATAAATAAAGAATAAAGTGAGAAGAAAGCTTCACCTCGGGGCCCCCTGTTATAACGACATAGGCGACCTGAAAAACATCGACACTAAGAGCCTCCTACGCTTCATAAGAAGCTCAAAATGGTTTAACGAGTAGGTAGGAAAAACTTTCTCCCATGATCCATGTGGTATCACAATGGACCTATTACTGGTCTAAGTGTGTTGGCAATTTTGAGCTGACAGGCAGTTCAACCTAACTTAGCCTACGCTTCTCTGGTAAGAGAGCACCGAAAAAAATAGCAGATTTGTTCTCAGCGTGAGCCAATATACCTATGTCAAGTAGTGTTTTTTGAAACCAAGCCAGTCGGTCGTTGATTTAAACGATTTGCCAGCCAGCCAAAACCAGCCGATTTTATACGAACATATCTCTAGGAACCGAACAAATTCGCAGTGACAGCAACAACAAATAACTTAAAAAAAACATTTGTTTTTACGCCGCCTGAAATTAGGCATCACAAAATTCGCAGCCAGTCACTTTTGGCTGGTGATTAAATCTAGAGTAGAAGCCAGCCGGTGTTTGTATTTATTTTATGTGTAATATCTGACTTTACTAGCAACTACTGGTTGGCTAGGTTTAAAAAAACACGGCTAATATTAGACTAAATAAAAAAAAGTTCAATTTTCGTCATTTCCGGTAGAGTAAAATCTAGCACACTTAGTTTTTAATTTACCCGTCTATAAAAATGATTTTGGCCGAACCCATAAAGATCCCAACTTGAAATTTTAAATGAGGATGTAGGATAAATCTCTCAAAAAATAAAAGAAAAAAAAAACATATAAAAAAATAATAAAATATAAATAAAATACAACTTTTGAGTCATTAAAAAAATAAAAAATTAAGGGCATTCTGGAATATCCTTCGTCCTTGAAGATAAAAATAATGCCGAACTCTTGAAAGTTCACGCTTTCCTGAATCCAACAATGTATATTTTACTAAATTCTGATGAGCTGAGCCAAAGCTTTTGAAATACAGGAAAACTTTGAATTTTGATTTTTTTTTAATTTTTGAAGTTCCGTTACACGGAATCTATATCGAATTCTGCAAAACTTGTTTGCCTTATAATTCGTACCACTCCAGTGAGTACTTCCACCAATTTTGAGCCAAATCGGAGTGGGGTCTTTCAGAGGTCCGCATATAGGCTCGGCGATTTCTCATGGAATGACCCAAAAGCAATTAACCAATTGCACTACACACCACCGTACCACCAAAACAACAATAGTAAACAAACAAGCCGGCGAATTAATAACTAAATACATTGCAATTAAACAAAAATATCACTAAACTCACTTTATACAATACTGAAAAACAATTTTCGCGAACAAATGCGAAATTCTTGCACTGTTGGGACAATTAAATTGATTTTGATCACAGCATTGATCAACGAATGAATTTTCCCGGCACTACACAAAATAAATGAATTGCACTAAAAGGTAAACAACCAAGCTCTCCTCTTATCGCAGTAAGAAAAGAAGGAGAACGCAATCAGTTTCCGAAAGCAATATAGTAGCCACTACCAGTGTTGCCAGATTTTTCCAGCTGAAATTCCACATTTTTGAGGGAAACATTTTTTTTCCCCCCCATTTTGTGTTTTGATTTTCCCCAATTTTTCCCCATTCTTTATTCGTAAGAAATCAAAGTAATTTAGTTCATTTCTTTTTCTGTTTTATTTTTTTTAATATCTAAATAGGTATAAATGATGCTAATTTTTACAAAAATTAACATTCCCAATTCATTTGGCTCGCAGAAAGTAAATTTAATTTATTTTTCACTTTTTAATTTAAATTATTCCTTTTAATTAAAATACTTTAAATACTTTTCCATCATCTTGAAAATCAAATCGAACTATAATCTGCTGACAAGTTGTTATAAAAAACTCTCTAAAATTCGTCTTAAATACATTGATCTCTGTTATCTCAATTCCGTTCTCCTAAATTTTGCAGACAAAAAGGTCCTAAATAGATTTCACCTATTGGTAAATAGTTCGCAAAGTTCTCTAAATTAATTTCAAAAATATTTTCGACAGTCTCCAAGTATGTTTTACTTAAAAAGCAATCAGCTATCGTTTTTAAAGGCAGCTCAATCTTTTCAAACAAAACATGAATTTTCACGTCGGCTGACTGCATTTCTATGTTCAATATTGTAAAAAGTGGTAAAAAAAATTCAAAAACTCCAAATAAAGCAATATACTAGGCTTTTCTAATATGTGATATATTGTTTCGCATTGCTTTCGTGTAGTGTATCAAAGCCCAAAATTGCTGAATAATTCTCTGGACAACGGCATGCGGAGAAAACCACCTGGTTTGAGAAGGATGCAGGATTTTGTGAAACTTAATATTGAAAAATACCTGGTACTCTTTAAAAAGATATTGACGCCTTACGCTGCAATTGAAAGGTGAATATATTTCTCGACAACACTTTTCAATTTCATCAGGTAGCTTTGCTAGCAATTATGTGAAAAGTGTGGCAAATACAACGCATAGTAAATAGACCTGATATTTCGTCTTTGAAAAGTTACACTTGCACCATCCGAAGGAAATGCAATTAAATTTTGTTTATATGGAATTTCGAATTTGTCAAAAAATTCTACTAACTTAGAAAAGATTATTTCTGCAGTTGCTTCGGGAACTTCAATTAATGTCAAGAAGTCCTCATGTACAAACATTTCGTTGTCAACATAACGAACGAAAGAGTGCGTTCAGGCAAAAAGTTGCGTCCTTCTGTGTCGCATGTACAAATGAACCACTTCAGGTCTCAAATTATTACGCCTTTATTTTTTATTTATCGGTATTTGTGGATTTTTTTTTCTTTTCATTTTTTGCATGCAATGTAGAGAATTATATTTAGTGTATAGAATTGATAAAAAACTCAAAAATGGAATTTCAGTTTTTCCCCATTTCAAGCCAGTTTTTCCCAACCGCCCCCATTTGACACGAAATTCCCCAAAATGGGGAAAAATCCCCACATATGGCAACGCTGGCCACTACTACTCCCTGTGTTCTCAATCTTGTTGTCTTCCTACTCGTATGTGCTGTCTTTTTCTGTCCAATAATCAAATTCTTCCCTATAGCAAAATAAAGAAGAGGAATAGAATGACCGAGATGAGAAGACAGTGAGGTGAAAGATGAACCCGAATGCTTTGTAAGGCAGTGAGGCAAAAGACGAGCTTGAGAACTTCGTTCACGACCGGGAAGAGTGTTGAAGCTTATAAATTATATTTTCTTTTCAATTGAATTCTTCTTCTCCTTCCTTTTTTAGCGAGGTTATGATCCGAAAATAAGGGATCATAACCCTCCCACTTCACCGCATTTCTACTGATCCGCCTGTGTGGTTCGCCTACTTGACCTCAGAAAATATCGGCAGGCTATCGATTTTGGATCTCTCGGTTACTGAGGCCAATGAAATGCCGATGTCGTCGCATTTGTCTGATCCAGACGTTTATAGAGACCTGCCTTTCCTTTTCTTTTCAATTAAATTCGTACAAATATTAATCTAATATTAACGTAATATAAGATTTATTATATTCATTAACTTGCAGAGCTCATGCATAAGAAAACGTTGCTCCGAAAACTAACATTAAATGTCAAATTGTTATATACTTTTGCATTCACTATATATAATTATAATCGGATTTATACCGAAGTGGAGATAAGTGTTTTTTTTTTTTTTTTAATTTAAATTTACACAGAGTGTGTATGGATAAAACAATATCATTTCTAACTTCGCTTGGATTCGTAAGCCTTATTTCTTCACTTCTTTTCTCCTACTTTTGCACAGGTATGTATATTTCCTGCTCGATGTGTGGTTGTAATACTTTTTTTAAGTATTCTGCGAATATAATATACTTGTATGCTTGTAACTTCTAGCCCACTTTCCTTCAACTGTTTCGATGGGTGGTAATTGTATGATATAATTGGTGTTTTGCTATCTTACATTGCTTTCCATAGCGAATAATCAGCGGTTTTTTGTCGGTTTTAATACTCTTAGATAATCTTTGGCTGAGTATTCTTAAAATGTTCTAATTTCTCTTCTTAACTGTTGAGTAAGATTGTTCAATTTCGTTTTGTCTCGTGGTGCTCTAGTTTGATGCCATATTTTTCTCACCCGTCTTCTATCCGCAACAAGTACTCTGATTTCCTTGGGATAGTTGTTCCCTTTAATTTTCCTTCTAATTTCTGGTGTGTTTATTCAAGCTGATTATTGTATAATATATCATTAACTAATTTTTCGACTTCTCTTTCCAGCTGTTCAATATTGTACATAGGCACGCTTAGTTCACTCCTGTTTTAGTTCAAAGCTTTCTTGAAATTCTCCCAGTCGGTGCGTTCGTTTGTTAGCATTGGTCTACTTTGTTTCTGAATTATATTTTCACTCAATATAAGTAGTATTGGGGAATGATCAAAGTTAAGATCATTAAACTCGTCAATTTAAAGATAATTTGCAGATATATTTTTTATTATCAGGTCTGGTATTGTATCAGTCGACCAGTACGTCGGTTTCCCGGTTGACAAAACTTCGCATCCGTATAGTCTAGATGCGTTGAATAAATCCTTTCCTTTTGATGACATCAATCTGGATCCTCAGTCGACATGTTTTGAGTTAAAGTCTCCTCCAAGTATAAATCTATTTCCTAGTTTTCTCACCAGTTTCAGGTAATCGTGTACTTTTAACAAATGTTTTGTTGGGCAGTAGATTGCTATTATGTTAAAACAATAATTGTTTACGGTGCCATGAAATAACGCCGAGCGAAATAAGACCGACTTTCAAAATTCGGCTTTATTTCGTATTTGAAAGCGAAATAAGGCCGAATTGCTAAATTCGACGTAATTTTTCTTTCAAATACGGAATAAAGCCGCACATTGTTTGCGAAAAAAAGCCGCATTTCAGGGAGAAGGCAAAAGAATAGGCAAAGCCAATTTTACCAACATTGGCGAAGTGCCGCTATTTCGCTCGGCGTTACTTCACGGCACCATTGTTTGTTTTCATATTTGCAGCTGTTACTTGAATTTCTCCGGTAATGCATTTGGAGCAGCTCCCTCTTTTGGCGGTATTTTGGGGTGCATAGTATTGTAGCATCGACTCAAAGTATTGCATGGTTTGTGTACCAAACTTAAACACTGTTTTCCAAACTGTAAGCAACGCCATTTATTCGCCGAACCTGCTAGCGGCAAATATTCCCACCGAACCGGATGCGTTAATGCTCCACAATTACCACACGATGTTCCAATTATTCACAATCATCAATTCACCAGCCCTAGCGACATCTAGCATGTTCTAGAACTCTTGCATTTCTTATAAATACACCAATCACAACCACCGTCCACACAGTTGTTAATTAAAGTGTATACAGCGATTAAAAGAGAGACTCGACCAGTGGTGAAAATAAGCGACATTGTGATTGAAAGAAATCTGTAGAGACAGTTGAATTTGAAGTAAATAAAGAATGAAGTAATTTGAATATTGTGCTGAAGTAAAGTTTGCAATTGAAAATAAATAAACAGTTAAAATACACAAAAGACAGTTTTATTTAAACGAACCCCAGCAAGAATATTACATTGGTGTCCGGAAAGTGGAATGAAACGAATTTTGTGAAAAAAATGGTACGGAAAGAGAATTAATTATAAAGTTGTGGAAAATAATGACGGACGAAGGTGCTTTACTTTGAAGAAGAAAAAGTAATTACGACGGGTGACATGTCCGCTCTAATGAAATTATTTTCCGAATAATTCGTGAAGCTAGATAATTTCTTTGATGAGCAAAATAAAAAGCTCGATGAACAAAAGAATTCTCTAGATGCCAAGCTGGATGTACAAAACAAGAAGTTGGAGCCACTAGAAAATTCTTTAGCTGACCAGAAGAGTTCTTGTGCTGCCCGTTCTCTGATCCACTCAGGCCTATTCCAGACATTTATTTGAATGGAACAGTGCTTCCCAAGTGCGAAAAGTTCAAATATCTGGGATCTATGATCAATAGCAAAGCAACTTGTGATGACGACATCAATCATCGTGTAAGCGTAGGGTGGATGAAGTGGCGAGAAACAGAAGAGTTCTCTAGACGCTAAATTCGGAACAATTGAAGGACAATTCAAAAACGTACATGCCAAAATTGACACATTTCAAACAGCCGTTGAAGGACGACTCAAGAATGTTGAAACAAAGTTCGAGAAGATTTGAGAATTTGGCAAAGGAACTCGAACACGGAGAGAAACAGAAAGTTTAGGAGTATTCAACCGACTGCAGCCTCCCTTCTTCGATGAACAGACATCATGGCCGATATATAAGAGGCAGTTCGAAGCTGCGGCAATGGCGACCAACTGGGACGAGGAAGAGAGGTCCATTGCCCTGACGCTTGCGCTAAGAGGATCAGCTGCAGAGCTACTACAAATTTAAAATATGATGCCGTTCGGGAACGACCACATGCAGCAAGTATAAAGGGTCCAGATGAAGGGTGAGACGCTTCAGCAATTACAAGCAGATATTGAGCGGCGGGCACACTTATTCTATCCAAACGCCGGTAAGGAGATCATTAACGAGACGGCAACCGAAGCATTTACCCATGCCATAGCCGATGCAAATTTGCAAATGACTGTAAGAACGGCTGGAAAGAAAACACTCGCCGAAGATTTAGCGCTTCGGGAATCCACCGTGTGAGGGAATTAGCCGCCATCGAATGCTCTTGCCAGAGGATGGACGTCGAATACCAAAACAACGTTCGCAGAACACAAATTTGTTGTTGGAACTGCAACAAAATAGAACACCTACAACGGCAATGCAGAAATCCACCCAGACGCGGAAACTGTCCACATTGTGCGAATAGGCGACGCAACGAAGAATCATCCTACAGGGACAATATCCATTCAGTTGGCCAGGCTCCTCGAAACCAGGAGTCAGAAACGCCTAAGAGCCAGCTTCGCGGGGCAGAAGTTGGCTAATGGAATCGACGCCCCCAAGACAACCATCCAGGTCTCTCAAACCAAACGATGCAACAAGAGCCTAACAGTGGAAGCATTCATTGGCAAAAACAGGTGCGTGGCTACTATCGATACCGGCGCCACGGCTTCCATTGTAAGAAGAGATCTCGTCCGGAAGTCTTGGCTGCACAACACCAGCTGCTACTTTCTTAGGTCTGTGACAGGGGAATCGGCGAAAGTATATGGAGAAGTTCGCCTCACATTACAACTAGCAGGGTTGGCCTTTTCCCATACGTTTCTGGTGGCCGATGTATGTGATGAATGCATCATCGGAGTGGACTTCATGGAAGAACATGACGTAATCATCGACATCGGGATGCAAGTTCTGCGGTACCGGAACGTAGAGATTCCAATGGTGTACGGGAACGAGAATGCAGCACATGTAAGGGCAATTCTCAGCAAGGACGAAGTCTTACCACCATCTTCAGAGACTATCATTTGGACAAAATTAGAGGGTGATCCTGGGAGCCACCGATTCTATCTGTTGGAGCCAGATTTAGAAAGGAATTCCTCAAACTACATCGTGGGAAAAGTTTTAGTGGAGCCAAAGAATAGCCTGGTTCCAGTAAGGCTCATGAACTTAAAGAACTACAACATCAAACTAAAACAAGGGGAGGCTATCGGTAAATGTGTTCCGATATGTTCAATCTCGACAATCACTGAAAATGGATCTGCGAGGCCTATTTCATTAGCCAAGTTGGCGGAAGTAAGAGACATGATCCTCAAGCACTGTGAACTGAATCAGAACCATTGACCCTTGGCAGAAGATCTAATCGGTGAGTACGCTGATATATTTGCCTCACAGTATGAAGAGTATGGCCAGACCAATTCGCCAGCCCGCCAGATGACTACCATTGGCAAAGCAGGCGGAGTTTGCGGAGATGGTGTAAACGATGGAACCCGTCGTGCGTGGATTGGCGTGGAAAACTTGCCTGGTGTATCTGGACGATGTGATCGTGATAGGAAAAACTTTCGAGGAACATCGCGACAACCTGAAGAAGGTGCTAGAACGGCTTCAAAGTGGTCACCCGAAGTCAAGTACCTGGGCCACGTTACCTCATCAGAAGGAGTGTGAACCGATCCAGACAATGTGGAAGCTGAGAAAAACTGGCCAGTTCCAAAAGACAAACACCAACTCAGGAGCTTTTTGGGCATCGCCACGTACTACCGACGATTCGTAAGAGACTTTGCCGGAATCGCGAAGAGCTTGCACCAACTGACAGAATAAGGAAGGCAATTCAAGTGGTCAGGTGAGTGCGACAAAAGCTTCAAGAACCTTAAACAACAATTATGCGAATCACCAATACTAGCATACCCCATTCCCGGAGAAACGTTCAACGTGGATGCAGATGCAAGTAACGTCGGTGTCGGAGCGGTTCTTTCGCACGTACACAACGGCCAAGAGAAGGTAGTAGGAGACTTCAGTAAAGTGCTCTCCAAGCCCGAAGGGAACTTCTGGCGCTGCTTCTGGTGCTGCTTCTGCCGACAAAACACTTCCATAAATACTTCTCGGCTGCAAGCATTGCGTGCGACAGGAAGAGAACATCCTTCTTTCCATCCAAAGGGTAAGAGCTGAGCCTATCGCAGGTTGGAGTGCAAAAGAAATCCGCCACGCTCAAAAAGAAGACCCAGACATCGAGCCGATATTAGCGTGGAAGGAGTTTATGGAAAAGCCAAACGGACGGGATATCTCGGACAGAAGCCCCACTCTTAAGACATACTGGGCTCAGTGGGACTCCCCTCATATGAAAGATGGTGTTCTGGAAAGGAAATGGGAGAGGCTGGATGGGAAAGATTTCATAATGCAGCTTGTCTTGCCGCGATCAAAAGTACACGAGGTGCTACGAGAGATCCATGATGGAGCATCCGGAGGTCATTTGAGTGCAAACAAGACATTGGAGAAGGTGCGAGAACGTTTCTATTGGCTCAGCGCAGGGGATGACGTAGAGAGTTGGCGCGGAAAATGCGTCGTGTGTGTGCAGCCAGCAAGGGATCCATAATGAAAACGCGAGGCAAGATGTAGCAGTACAACGTGTACGCAACCTTTGAATGGATCGCCGCTGGTCCATTTCCGGAAACCGACAATGGTAACCATTACATCCTAGTCGTCATGGACTACTTCAGCAAATCGCCGGAAGCGTTCGCCATCCCTAAGAAGCGAAGACCATTGTGGAATAGATCGTCAACAACTGGGTGAACAGATTCGGCGTGCCTATGGAACTGCATTCTGACCAGGGACGAAACTTTGAATCGAACATATTCCAAGAGCTATGTCAACAACTAGGAATCAAAAAGACAAGGACGACTCCGCTTCATCCACAATCTGACGGGATGGTAGAGCGCTTCAACAGAACCTTAAACGAACATCTCTCCAAGGTCGTAGAAGGCCACCAGCGTGATTGGGATCGACAAATTCCTCTCTTTCTGATGGCCTACTGAAATGCAGTGCACAGTACTACTGGACATACTCCGTCTGAAGTCTTATTTGGTCGAGCAGTCCGGCTGCCTAGTGAGGTGAAGTTTGGATCCCCTAACGATGAGTCCAAATGTGAAAAGGACTATGTGGCAGACCTCAGGGAAAGGATCCGAGACATACATACATCAGAGGACCAGGACGAGGATAAGGATAGCGAGTGACCGCATGAAAACTAGGTACGACGCAAATGCAACAACGTCCAGCTTTCATGAGGGAGACCTAGTATGCTTATATAACACACACCGATAAAAGGGGAGGTCACCTAAGATGCAGCAAGATTGGGGGGCCCTTATGAAGTTGTCACACGCATCAATGACTTCGTCTTCCGGATCCAGCGTGGAGTAAGAGGCGAGATGAAAATTGTCCACCTGGATCGTCTTCATCACTATCATGGCAGTAATCCAGACGATGTTGTTCGGTATGAATAAGTTTAAGGGGGGGACAGTGTAGCATCGACTCAAAGTATTGCATAGTTTGTGTACCAAGCTTAAACACTGTGTTGCAATGTGGCGGTTGACATCTTGTGACGTTTGTCATCGAGACATTCGACTCTCGATAACACCCGTAGGTGTGGAACCTGCTCGGATTATTTTTCGATCACATCGAGTTATCTTTGTTTTTTTTTATTTTCGAAAAGTCTAAAATTTTCAAAATTAAAAATAATCGACATAGAGAATTGTTAAGAGACGCTCTTGCTCCAGACCTTTTAACCACCGAAGCTTGAAATCCTTGCTGTGGACCCCATTCGAATCCGGAAGACATCAAGAACTCCTGTTCTCCGAGACAAAGCTCTTTCCTACACATCAAGCGGTCCTGCACCTCAAGCGGTCTTACACTTCAAGCAATCCTACTCATCAAGCGGACCTACACCTCAAACGGTCCAACACATCATAAGAAGTTTCCATCAAGTTCTTCCGTGCTACCTTTTTCATTCAAGCGGTCCTGTTCCCCAACAATCTTCAAGACCATTCAAGAAAACGTATTTCATTTTATTCATTGTTGTGTTCGTGTTCAAGTTTGGTTTCGTTACAAGTGCTTCTTCAGTTTCGTTAAATAAAGAAACTTAAATTACATTGTGCATTTGTATTCCACTTTCATAGTGAGACGGCGCTCGCATCGGCACCGACCTCGCTAAACCAAACTGTAAGCAACGCCATCTATTCGCCGAACCTGCTAGCGGCAAATATTCCCACCAAACCGGATGTGCCAATGCTCCACAATCATCGATTCACAACCCCTAGCGACATCTGGCATATTCTAGAACTTTTGCGTTTCTTATAAATGCACCAACCACAACCACCGTCCACACAGTTGTTAATTAAAGTGTATACAGCGATTAGAAGAAAGACTCGACCAGTGGTGAAAATAAGCGACATTGTTATTGAAAGAAATCTGTAGAGACAGCTTGATTTGAAATAAATAAAGAATAAAGTAAATTGAATATTTTGTTGTAAAACTTGTAATTGATAATAAATAAACAGTTAAAATACACAAAGGACAGTTTTATTTAAACGAACCCCAGCAAGAATATTACAGTATGATACATAGCAAAATTTCTAAATTTTGTGGATGATTGGTTGGTAAAGTGTATTTCTGATATAAGACACATATCAATTGAAAATCTTTGATAGACTTACTTTAAAATCCCCTAATACAGCATCACAATAGAAATTAAAAGGGACTCGTTCGATTGATCACATAACAATGACACCTTAATATTTATACAAAATTAATACTAGTGAATGGATACTGTGATAACTATCGTTTGATCAAGCTGATGTCACACACCATGAAGATCGTTGAGCGGGTATTAGGTGGCCGGGCGGGCAAAAATCCTCGTCTTTGGTCCTCCCCGTGGGCGCCCGCCGGAAATGGCTATTCACCCTTCAGGTGTCTAGTATCAGCTAAGAATTTACACGCATGTACTCAATCGTGCGCTGTGGTTCATTAGGACGAAAGTGGGGAGTAAACCCATAAAAATCGCACTTAAGCCAAGGTGTGTAGGCACTCGTGCCGAGGGCTGCATGGCCATCTGGTGATAAAACAGTGCTGGTCTCGAACGGTCCCTTTCGATGCTCAGGCGAGGTCGGTAGTATAATCGCCTTATCCTGGTATGTCGGCTCTGCCAGGACTGACTCATCAAAACTTCATAGAATACCCGACTTGAAAATTGAATCAGTCGAGGAACTAGACGCCAAAATCAGGACCTTCGAAACAGCCATGGGTGCGGCTTTTAAGGTTTCGTGTCCTATTAAATATACCAAGAAAAAATTCGCCCCTTGGTGGAAGATCTATCCAATCTGAGGAATATAACTAGAGAGATCTTCAATGTTTCAAACACAAGTTCTGGCAACCTTATAAGGATTGTCTGAAGGAATACAAGAAATCCCTTAAAAGTGCCAAGTCTCTTGCTTGGAAAGACTACTGTCAGTCCATTGAGACCATAAAAGACTCTGCTAGGCTGAGTAAAATTCTGTCCAAGGAGCATTCTAGCTCGTCCTTTATTAAACGGCCGGATGGGACTTGGACGGACTCCTCTAGCGAGTCACTGGAACTTTTAATGCAAACACACTTTCCAGGATGTAGTAATGAGTACACCTCCCACCAGTAGCTCAGGTCGCGTAATCTTCTTCCTGGAATAACATTAAGACAACAATTACAGCCGTTAACACCTCCTGGGCTATTAACAGGTTCTCTCCCTATAAATCGGCTGGCCTTGACGGCATTCTCCCTATTATGCTGCAAAAAACACTGGACCAGGTGGTCCCGTGGCTAGTTCCGATCTACAGAAGCTGTATTCTCCCAAACCACGTTCCCCTGAGCTGGATGCGTGTTCGTGTGGTGTTTATCCCGAAAGCTGGGAACGGGGGTCATGGATCCGCAAAGGATTTCAGACCCATTAGCTTATCCTCTTTTCTTTTAAAGACACTGGAACGCATCTTAGATATACATATCCGAAATACCCTAGATAAATCCCTTCTATCCAAATCTCAACATGCGTACACTAAAGGGCGATCGACAGAAACGGCGCTCCACGAAGTTGTGCGAACGATAGAAAAGACAATCCATCTCAAACAATATACCCTTGCTACCTTCTTAGACATTGAAGGTGCCTTCAATAACGTCAGTACGGAATCGATTCAGGAAGCTCTGATCCAACTGGGTGTGGAAGAGTTTATTAGCAAATCGATATTGACAATGCTAAAAACCAGAATCATTCAATCGAATCTCGGCAACAGCAGCTCCTCCATATCTGTTGTTAGAGGAACTCCTCAAGGTGGGGTCCTATCTCCTCTCCTATGGCTTAAGGTCATCAATAAAATTTTGTGTAGAGTTAAGGTTGTCGCGTATGCGGATGACGTAGTAATACTGGTATCGGGGATGTTTCCATCCGTAATCAGTGAGATTATGGAAGGTGCCTTGGGCAAGATTAACTCATGGGCCACTGGATGTGGACTCAGCGTCAACCCAAGCAAAACTGAGCTGATGCTCTTTACCACTAAAACCAAAATACCGACTTTTACGCTTCCACGGCTAAATAATCATCTACTCTCCCTATCCTCCAGTGCCAAGTACCTAGGTGTGGTACTTGATCCAAAACTAAGCTGGAAGCTTAAAATTGAGCAACGGGTGAGAAAGGCAGGAATCAATATTTCCTGATTCGTGCAGTGTCTTCCAGGCAGAAGTTTTTGCTGTACGTGAGGCCTGCCGCATACTCAAGTAAACCTCTACACCCCTAAATACCATTGCCATCCTCATTGACAGCCAGGCGGATATCAAGGCTATAGTATCTGCCACTACATCCTCAAGGCTAGTAGAACAGTGCGAAAAAGAACTCGCCTCGCTTGGTCGCCGGCTAAGGATCTGTCTCCTTTGGGTTCCGGGTCACAGCAACATTAAGGGGAATGAGCGGGCTGATGAACTCGCGCGGCAAGGATCTGCCCTTGATGCTTCCCTAGCAAAGGAGGTGAACGTCCCGTTGGGGGTCCTTATGGGAGGCATCTTCGCGCACTATCTGCTAAAGGCGGATAGCAGATGGCAGGGGGTGCGGAATTTGTCATCTTCAGGCAGATGTGGTCCAAATACTCCCTGAAAAGAACGGAAGATCTACTCAACAGAAACCGTACAGATATCGCAAGAACTCTGGCAGTCACTACTGGCCACCGGCCCATCGGGGTTCATGCGGCCAGAATAGGCATTGAATTTAATCCACACTGTCGCAACTGCAATACTGCTGATGAAATAGAAACAATCTTACACTTCGTCTGCAAGTGTCCGGCTTTAAGCAAGGCCAGACAGCGCACCTTAAGTAAACTCTTTTTCGACAACCTTATAGAGCTAGCGGAGATTAGCATTGGGGATATTGTCAGCTTCCTCAATGCAACGGGGTGGATTTGAATAATCCTTACCGCCGTTTTCTTCTCCTTTCCCCTAGTAGTTAACATCCGTTAGTTCACTTAAGTTGTGATAATAAAACGGCGCTTCTGCGCTAATTAAGTGTCGGAATGGTGTCAGTACACAACCACTCCTACCTACCTACCTACCTATTAGGTGGCCGACTGCGAAAAATAATACGGCTATCTGATGATCAGTGCGGGTTTGTCTCGAGTAAATCAACAACAGATGCAATCCAATGTAGTTATAAGAATCATAATGGAAAACATCGTGATTCCGTAAAAGATTTGCATATTGTATTAGTTGACTTTGAAAAGGCATTGACAGACAACCACGAGCGGTGATATGGGTGGCGCTAAGACATCGATAGGTTCCAGAAACCTATGTACAGATGATCATGGACATGTACGAAGGAGCAAAGACAAGAGTAAGATGCCCCGCTAGAGTAACCGAAGAGTTCCCAATCAAAGTCGGGGTGCACCAGGGAAGCGTTTTAAGTCCTTTGCTCTTTAATACAGTCCTTGATTATCTGCTTGAAGGTAAAGTGATGGACCCCAAGCTACAGCAGTTATTCTTTGCTGACGGCGGAGCTATCATAATTGAGGATCCTACATCCCTGCAATGAGCACTTGATGTGTGGGTGGACGTTCTGGAAGGAAATGGGTATCGCATTAGTTAAAAAAAGACAGAGTACTTGTGCTGCGCATTCTCTGATCTACTCGGGCCTATTCCAGACATTTATTTGAATGGAACAGTGCTTCCCAAGTGCGAAAAGTTCAAATATCTGGGATCAATGATCAATAGCAAAGCAACTTGTGATGACGACATCAATCATCGCGTAAGCGTAGAGTAGATGAAATGGCGAGAAAATTCCGCTATCTTCTGTGACAGAAAAATGCCACCTAAGTTGAAAGGAAGACTCTACACCGCGGTTGTGCGTCCAGCGCCCACATACGGTTCACAATGTTGAACGATGTACAAAACGTGTGAGAGTAAATAAACGGCAGCTGAGATGAAGTTGCTTCGCATGACAGCAGGAGTGACAAAGCTTGATCGAATAAGAAGTTCGAAGATCAGTGGAAGCTTTCACATCAAGGAAACCATCGTACAAAAAATAGAGCGCGACCGGCTCAGCTGGTGTTGCCACGTTCAAAGAAGAGATCATTTGAACCCTGTTAAGAGGGCAATATCAATGCACGTTCCAAAGACACCGCGATTTAGGAAAGGCAGGCCTATAAACGCCTGGAACAGACAAATGCGACGACATCGGCATTTCATTGGCCTCAGTAACCGAGTGATCCAAAATCGGCAGGCCTGCCGATATTTTCTGAGGTCAAATAGGCGAACCCCACAGGCGGATCAGTAGAAATGCGGTGAAGTGGGAGGGTTGTGATCCCTTATTTTTGGATCATAACCTCGCTGATAAAAGGAAGAAGAAGAAGATAAAATGAATACTAGTCCGAACAAAATTGTTCAATTATACAAATGCGTTATGCCAAATGCAATAAATCCTCCAAGCGATGATCTTGAGTTCTCTTGTGTTCCTTTAGTTCGATATTGCCAGATTGGTCAGACCTAATTCGACAATTACCGGGGTGACGGCTCTGGTGGCTGTTTCAATGGTTGAACTCCATCTTCCTCAGGTTTCATGACATTGTATTCTTTTGGTAGCAAACACACTTTTGCTACCGATCGCTTAAGTGTTCTTTTTTTTCTGTTACGGTTACAACTCTGATAAGTTCATCTACTCCACGCTATATTTGAATTATTGACCAATCCCTATGATTGTTTCCATTTGTGGCGTTGTTGTATTTTGTTGACGTAATTCTCGTACCAATGGTTGCAAAAATCTTTCTTGGGTTTTTGACTGAGTTTCCATCTTTTTAAACTGCTCTTTGCGAGATCTAGAACGACATCTTGTTGCGGTGCCATCAACGGCAATCGAATAATGAAGTGCCCTGGCGTTAGTGTATCAAGATCTTCAATATTGTCTGTGAATGTACAGAGCGGCCTCGAATTCAAACATCCTTGTACTTACATAGGAATGGTGTTCAACTCTTCGTATGTTAGTTTTCGCTCTCCTATAATGCGATTTATATACACTTCACTGATTTTACTCCAGCTTCCCAGAGTCCATCGAAGTTTGGACCTCCACGTGGGATGAAATGCCATTGGAGCCTGTTTTCGACTAAAGTGGTTCGTAAGGGGCGGGTTTCCAATGTAGGAAATTCGCAGAAAAAAAAATGTTTAATTAGTGTAAAAGGCCTAGAAATGATAAACAAATTTTTCTCAAAATTTAAGTTAACAATACCTACTATAAAAAAAATGTTTTTTCTTCGAAATTCCTATTATGGCGACCTAATCCTACGCAGTAAATATTAGAACAGTGGCAGCACTGGGTGAGTCACTTGAATGTGGAAGTGACAGATGGAATTGGAGAGTTATGTTTTACTGGCTGAAAACAATGCATGCCGCTGCGGGGTAGCAGTAGCGTAGTACGTAGAGCTGTCAAATGGTGTGGCGATACACTCGCAAAATTCGACCACAATGGTGTAGCGCGTAGTAATGTCAAATAATGCCAGCTGATTAAAATAGTATTTTTCTTTTTGAGCGTTATTGAGATTTGACTATTTTTCTGAGATGATTGTGCTATAATAATACAAAAAAAAATTATAAGAAATGGATAAATTTATTTTCCTTTCACCAACAAAATAAATTTTTCCACTTCATGCTCTTCCATTTTGACTGTAACGAATATTTCAAATTTATTGCGCTACTGCTGAACTCAGTTCAAGAATCCACCACAAAAGCATCGTATAGAGAACCGAACCATACGGAGCAACAAACTTCGCTCGCCTTTTCTTCAACAGTCGCCAATTTCTCCATCTGTCACTTGCAGCGCTACACAAGTTAAAAGTAAACCAACTCCATACTACACTACTGCTACTGCTGCGCCGCAGCTACCTAATAGTGGGCGCGCTACTGAGTTCCCATATATTTTTACTTTGTGACAGGTCGTACTATGCTACTGCTGCGCTGCAGCGGCATGCATTGTGTTCAGCCAGTTAGTTCTGTTTTTGGTCGACTTAATAAAGGAAGTGTTTTCGGTAAGTGGCCGGTGTTTGTTTATTAAGAAGATAATTTTTACAGGTTAGCACATTGACGACGAGGATGGGATCGGTAAAGAAAAAAAACGAATAATGTCAAGTTTTTTTTTTACAGTGAAACAAGTATTGATTTGATTCCGGCTCGTGTTTCAATCTGCGGAGTCAGGAAGACTGGTCAAAGATCCAGACTGATAAAGCTGTGGTATGGAACTTCAGAACTGAAAGTACAAATCAGTTTCCTAAACTCGGCCCGAATACCTTTTGCAAACGAGGCCAAATACCTGGTTGGGGTTGTACCAAGAAAACAAATGCAAATATTTTACAAGTCATGTCAACATGTAAACAATACAGTCCTACAAATTTTGGATGGGAGTAATTTATTGCGCCGACTACAAAGGACGAAGCCTTTCGACTTGGCGAGATAATAATTAACCGCGTCTAGATTGCGGAATATGCAGGATCTTTCAGTGGAAAGAAACCTGCCAAACGTTTTTATTTCATGAAAGAAAAATTGCTTTATAAGTTAATACTTAGTTGCGATATCTAACAAATATATATCGAAGGGTGGTGTTTTTTGTCAGTAAGAATCGAACACTACTATGAGCACGCGCTTGCTATTCTCATAGTGTCTATGGAAGATTTTTCACTTACCCTCGGAAGAAAAAAAAAACAAAAATGCTTCGAATGCACATCAGTTCACCCTCAACCCAAACTTCGGACGTACTGTCAAATATAGGGATTCGTTCATATAGGGATTCGTTCATCGTTTGTGGAACGATCTACCAGCCTCTATATATCCTAAACATTACAACCTTCAAACATTTAAAGCTAACGCAATCCGGCAACTCATCCGTTCCTCTCCCCTCTTGTCCCATCTGCCCGTGCCCTGAGCATCAGTATAAGGGTATTAATAATCCTTTCGGCGCGCACGAATTATAAAAAAAAAAGGAATAATCGCACGGAGGCAAATTTGGAGAATAGGGTGGATGAGGAAGCAGTTCATATCGCAATTCAACTAATTTTGCTGTTGCTACTGCGGACGAATGAGCCGCTGCATTATCGTGATGAAACAGCACTTTTTTCGTTTACAAATGTGCCGTTTTTCCATCAATTCAACATTAAATTTATCGAATAAATTGGTGATCGTTTTTCCCTTTTCCAAATAGCAAATGAAGATTACGCCGTGGGAATCCCTGAAAACCGTTGCCATGACTTTTCCGGCCGACGGAGCCGTTTTTGCCTTTTTTAGAGCACATTCACCTGCAGAATGTTGCGGTAAATTTTACCACAACAAGGACCACTCTACGCATCTTCCTTCGCTAGCACGGCACGGCATGGTGAGGCTAAGCTCAAGCGACTGTGGAGGGTCACAGGTGACGGATAGTGAACGGCCTACAGAAATGCAGGTTAGTTGCGAATACCCAATAAGCAGTCCCCGACCAAGAGCGGCAGGGGAAGAGGGCGTGGCTGAAAACGTCAAAGGAACCCCTATGAACTCTCTGTGACAAGACGAGTAAGCACCGTCTTCCAGATATGTGCTTCCCACCTTACTAAGTGACTACGAGGGATATAGCGAGGAGAAAGTGGCGAGATCTGGACGTACCCGCCACAACGTGAAACGCACAGCTTCTAGCCCCGGAAGGGGGGCTGCACATATATACTACACTATACTGTAGCATACAGCTATAATAGTATTTATTATTAAACGAACGGTTCTATACGATGAGTCTGTCATCAGTACCCTAGAACATTAAGACTAAGCCCAGTAAGGTCTTAATTATGGCGTACTGGAAAAAATAATTGAAATTACTGCTATGAGGGCTGACGTCTGTAGTATTCTGTCACCTGAGTAAGCTGGAGTGCAATCCGGTTGAAACGGCTAATGCTACAAGCGCCCCCGTCCCGTTAAAACCTTGGCAGGCCTCAAAGTACGCTCAATGCTTCGTTACCATTAAGTTGGTGTTGGTAGGTACAGATGTAACATTCCTGTTTAGCACTGATCAGGCTCTGAACACAAGACCCCATAAGGGCCTGTGCCAACCCTTGCATGGCCTCACTGCTTGCATAGACAACCATGGGTTCATATGGTGACTACAAATCCGAGCATTGAGTGGGGACCCGATTGAAATGAACACAAGCTAAACAAACCAAACAAACAAAGGAAGCGATGGTAGTAACAAGGAGAAGGCAGTGAACCCCTTTTTGAGAACTTCCAAGATGCCGAGGTCACCAGGTGGCCAAGCGGCAATACCACATAGGAGCATAGAACGACGCGAGTCGCCCACAAGAAAAGAGACAACGGCTGAACTGGTAGAGGGGGACCTCAACCAACTTGGCGTGCGCAACTGGAGGCAGCTGGCTGGAGCGGTTTGGTGGTTGAGGCCCAGGTCCACCTCGGACTGTAGCGCCATCTAGCGTAAGTAAGTCAGTAAGTTACGACGGCGCAATACTGCTTGCTCCCTCCTAGCCCTCTTCGTCCCGCGATAGCTTCGCGTGCAATGTCTCATACTGCCCTTATCGCCCCTATGGTGCTTCGTTTCTTTCTAAAGTCGTACTGCCAAGTAAAGAGCCCTGAGCCCTTCTACCTTCTTAGACATTGAAGGTGCCTTCAATAACGTCAGTACGGAATCGATTCAGGAAGCTCTGATCCAACTGGGTGTGGAAGAGTTTATTAGCAAATCGATATTGACAATGCTAAAAACCAGAATCATTCAATCGAATCTCGGCAACAGCAGCTCCTCCATATCTGTTGTTAGAGGAACCCCTCAAGGTGGGGTCATATCTCCTCTCCTATGGCTTAAGGTCATCAATAAAATTTTGTGTAGAGTTAAGGTTGTCGCGTATGCGGATGACGTAGTAATACTGGTATCGGGGATGTTTCCATCCGTAATCAGTGAGATTATGGAAGGTGCCTTGGGCAAGATTAACTCATGGGCCACTGGATGTGGACTCAGCGTCAACCCAAGCAAAACTGAGCTGATGCTCTTTACCACTAAAACCAAAATACCGACTTTTACGCTTCCACGGCTAAATAATCATCTACTCTCCCTATCCTCCAGTGCCAAGTACCTAGGTGTGGTACTTGATCCAAAACTAAGCTGGAAGCTTAAAATTGAGCAACGGGTAAGAAAGGCAGGAATCAATATTTCCTGATTCGTGCAGTGTCTTCCAGGCGGAAGTTTTTGCTGTACGTGAGGCCTGCCGCATACTCAAGTAAACCTCTACACCCCTAAATACCATTGCCATCCTCATTGACAGCCAGGCGGATATCAAGGCTATAGTATCTGCCACTACATCCTCAAGGCTAGTAGAACAGTGCGAAAAAGAACTCGCCTCGCTTGGTCGCCGGCTAAGGATCTGTCTCCTTTGGGTTCCGGGTCACAGCAACATTAAGGGGAATGAGCGGGCTGATGAACTCGCGCGGCAAGGATCTGCCCTTGATGCTTCCCTAGCAAAGGAGGTGAACGTCCCGTTGGGGGTCCTTATGGGAGGCATCTTCGCGCACTATCTGCTAAAGGCGGATAGCAGATGAGAGGGGGTGCGGAATTGTGTCATCTTCAGGCAGATGTGGCCCAAATACTCCCTGAAAAGAACGGAAGATCTACTAAACAGAAACCGTACAGATATCGCAAGAACTCTGGCAGTCACTACTGGCCACCGGCCCATCGGGGTTCATGCGGCCAGAATAGGCATTGAATTTAATCCACACTGTCGCAACTGCAATACTGCTGATGAAATAGAAACAATCTTACACTTCGTCTGCAAGTGTCCGGCTTTAGGCAAGGCCAGACAGCGCACCTTAAGTAAACTCTTTTTCGACAACCTTATAGAGCTAGCGGAGATTAGCATTGGGGATATTGTCAGCTTCCTCAAAGCAACGGGGTGGATTTGAATAATCCTTACCCCCGTTTTCTTCTTCTTTCCCCTAGTAGTTAACATCCGTTAGTTCACTTAAGTTGTGATAATAAAACGGCGCTTCTGCGCTAATTAAGTGTCGGAATGGTGTCAGTACACAACCACTCCTACCTACCTACCTACCTATTAGGTGGCCGACTGCGAAAAATAATACGGCTATCTGATGATCAGTGCGGGTTTGTCTCGAGTAAATCAACAACAGATGCAATCCAATGTAGTTATAAGAATCATAATGGAAAACATCGTGATTCCGTAAAAGATTTGCATATTGTATTAGTTGACTTTGAAAAGGCATTGACAGACAACCACGAGCGGTGATATGGGTGGCGCTAAGACATCGATAGGTTCCAGAAACCTATGTACAGATGATCATGGACATGTACGAAGGAGCAAAGACAAGAGTAAGATGCCCCGCTAGAGTAACCGAAGAGTTCCCAATCAAAGTCGGGGTGCACCAGGGAAGCGTTTTAAGTCTTTTGCTCTTTAATACAGTCCTTGATTATCTGCTTGAAGGTAAAGTGATGGACCCCAAGCTACAGCAGTTATTCTTTGCTGACGACGGAGCTATCATAATTGAGGATCCTACATCCCTGCAATGAGCACTTGATGTGTGGGTGGACGTTCTGGAAGGAAATGGGTATCGCATTAGTTAAAAAAAGACAGAGTACTTGTGCTGCGCATTCTCTGATCTACTCGGGCCTATTCCAGACATTTATTTGAATGGAACAGTGCTTCCCAAGTGCGAAAAGTTCAAATATCTGGGATCAATGATCAATAGCAAAGCAACTTGTGATGACGACATCAATCATCGCGTAAGCGTAGAGTAGATGAAATGGCGAGAAAATTCCGCTATCTTCTGTGACAGAAAAATGCCACCTAAGTTGAAAGGAAGACTCTACACCGCGGTTGTGCGTCCAGCGCCCACATACGGTTCACAATGTTGAACGATGTACAAAACGTGTGAGAGTAAATAAACGGCAGCTGAGATGAAGTTGCTTCGCATGACAGCAGGAGTGACAAAGCTTGATCGAATAAGAAGTTCGAAGATCAGTGGAAGCTTTCACATCAAGGAAACCATCGTACAAAAAATAGAGTGCGACCGGCTCAGCTGGTATTGCCACGTTCAAAGAAGAGATCATTTGAACCCTGTTAAGAGGGCAATATCAATGCACGTTCCAAAGACACCGCGATTTAGGAAAGGCAGGCCTATAAACGCCTGGAACAGACAAATGCGACGACATCGGCATTTCATTGGCCTCAGTAACCGAGTGATCCAAAATCGGCAGGCCTGCCGATATTTTCTGAGGTCAAATAGGCGAACCCCACAGGCGAATCAGTAGAAATGCGGTGAAGTGGGAGGGTTGTGATCCCTTATTTTTGGATCATAACCTCGCTGATAAAAGGAAGAAGAAGAAGATAAAATGAATACTAGTCCGAACAAAATTGTTCAATTATACAAATGCGTTATGCCAAATGCAATAAATCCTCCAAGCGATGATCTTGAGTTCTCTTGTGTTCCTTTAGTTCGATATTGCCAGATTGGTCAGACCTAATTCGACAATTACCGGGGTGACGGCTCTGGTGGCTGTTTCAATGGTTGAACTCCATCTTCCTCAGGTTTCATGACATTCATGACTGATTTTACTCCAGCTTCCCAGAGTCCATCGAAGTTTGGACCTCCACGTGGGATGAAATGCCATTGGAGCCTGTTTTCGACTAAAGTGGTTCGTAAGGGGCGGGTTTCCAATGTAGGAAATTCGCAGAAAAAAAAATGTTTAATTTTTCCTATTATGGCGACCTAATCCTACGCAGTAAATATTAGAACAGTGGCAGCACTGGGTGAGTCACTTGAATGTGGAAGTGACGGAATTGGAGAGTTATGTTTTACTGGCTGAAAACAATGCATGCCGCTGCGGGGTAGCAGTAGCGTAGTACGTAGAGCTGTCAAATGGTGTGGCGATACACTCGCAAAATTCGACCACAATGGTGTAGCGCGTAGTAATGTCAAATAATGCCAGCTGATTAAAATAGTATTTTTCTTTTTGAGCGTTATTGAGATTTGACTATTTTTCTGAGATGATTGTGCTATAATAATACAAAAAAAATTATAAGAAATGGATAAATTTATTTTCCTTTCACCAGCAAAATAAATTTTTCCACTTCATGCTCTTCAATTTTGACTGTAACGAATATTTCAAATTTATTGCGCTACTGCTGAACTCAGTTCAAGAATCCACCACAAAAGCATCGTATAGAGAACCGAACCATACGGAGCAACAAACTTCGCTCGCCTTTTCTTCAACAGTCGCCAATTTCTCCATCTGTCACTTGCAGCGCTACACAAGTTAAAAGTAAACCAACTCCATACTACACTACTGCTACTGCTGCGCCGCAGCTACCTAATAGTGGGCGCGCTACTGAGTTCCCATATATTTTTACTTTGTGACAGGTCGTACTATGCTACTGCTGCGCTGCAGCGGCATGCATTGTGTTCAGCCAGTTAGTTCTGTTTTTGGTCGACTTAATAAAGGAAGTGTTTTCGGTAAGTGGCCGGTGTTTGTTTATTAAGAAGATAATTTTTACAGGTTAGCACATTGACGACGAGGATGGGATCGGTAAAGAAAAAAAACGAATAATGTCAAGTTTTTTTTTTTACAGTGAAACAAGTATTGATTTGATTCCGGCTCGTGTTTCAATCTGCGGAGTCAGGAAGACTGGTCAAAGATCCAGACTGATAAAGCTGTGGTATGGAACTTCAGAACTGAAAGTACAAATCAGTTTCCTAAACTCGGCCCGAATACCTTTTGCAAACGAGGCCAAATACCTGGTTGGGGTTGTACCAAGAAAACAAATGCAAATATTTTACAAGTCATGTCAACATGTCAACAATACAGTCCTACAAATTTTGGATGGGAGTAATTTATTGCGCCGACTACAAAGGACGAAGCCTTTCGACTTGGCGAGATAATAATTAACCGCGTCTAGATTGCGGAATATGCAGGATCTTTCAGTGGAAAGAAACCTGCCAAACGTTTTTATTTCATGAAAGAAAAATTGCTTTATAAGTTAATACTTAGTTGCGATATCTAACAAATATATATCGAAGGGTGGTGTTTTTTGTCAGTAAGAATCGAACACTACTATGAGCACGCGCTTGCTATTCTCATAGTGTCTATGGAAGATTTTTCACTTACCCTCGGAAGAAAAAAAAAACAAAAATGCTTCGAATGCACATCAGTTCACCCTCAACCCCAACTTCGGACGTACTGTCAAATATAGGGATTCGTTCATCCACGTTTGTGGAACGATCTACCAGCCTCTATATATCCTAAACATTACAACCTTCAAACATTTAAAGCCAACGCAATCCGGCAACTCATCCGTTCCTCTCCCCTCTTGTCCCATCTGCCCGTGCCCTGAGCATCAGTATAAGGGTATTAATAATCCTTTCGGCGCGCACGAATTATAAAAAAAAAAAAAGGAATAATCGCACGGAGGCAAATTTGGAGAATAGGGTGGATGAGGAAGCAGTTCATATCGCAATTCAACTAATTTTGCTGTTGCTACTGCGGACGAATGAGCCGCTGCATTATCGTGATGAAACAGCACTTTTTTCGTTTACAAATGTGTCATTTTTCCATCAATTCAACATTAAATTTATCGAATAAATTGGTAATCGTTTTTCCCTTTTCCAAATAGCAAATGAAGATTACGCCGTGGGAATCCCAGAAAACCGTTGCCATGACTTTTCCGGCCGACGGAGCCGTTTTTGCCTTTTTTAGAGCACATTCACCTGCAGAATGTTGCGGTAAATTTTACCACAACAAGGACCACTCTACGCATCTTCCTTCGCTAGCACGGCACGGCATGGTGAGGCTAAGCTCAAGCGACTGTGGAGGGTCACAGGTGACGGATAGTGAACGGCCTACAGAAATGCAGGTTAGTTGCGAATACCCAATAAGCAGTCCCCGACCAAGAGCGGCAGGGGAAGAGGGAGTGGCTGAAAACGTCAAAGGAACCCCTATGAATTCTCTGTGACAAGACGAGTAAGCACCGTCTTCCAGATATGTGCTTCCCACCTTACTAAGTGACTACGAGGGATATAGCGAGGAGAAAGTGGCGAGATCTGGACGTACCCGTCACAACGTGAAACGCACAGCTTCTAGCCCCGGAAGGGGGGCTGCACATATATACTACACTATACTGTAGCATACAGCTATAATAGTATTTATTATTAAACGAACGGTTCTATACGATGAGTATGTCATCAGTACCCTAGAACATTAAGACTAAGCCCAGTAAGGTCTTAATTATGGCGTACTGGAAAAAATAATTGAAATTACTGCTATGAGGGCTGACGTCTGTAGTATTCTGTCACCTGAGTAAGCTGGAGTGCAATCCGGTTGAAATGGCTAATGCTACAAGCGCCCCCGTCCCGTTAAAACCTTGGCAAGCCTCAAAGTACGCTCAATGCTTCGTTACCATTAAGTTGGTGTTGGTAGGTACAGATGTAACATTCCTGTTTAGCACTGATCAGGCTCTGAACACAAGACCCCATAAGGGCCTGTGCCAACCCTTGCATGGCCTCACTGCTTGCATAGACAACCATGGGTTCATATGGTGACTACAAATCCGAGCATTGAGTGGGGACCCGATTGAAATGAACACAAACTAAACAAACCAAACAAACAAAGGAAGCGATGGTAGTAACAAGGAGAAGGCAGTGAACCCCTTTTTGAGAACTTCCAAGATGCCGAGGTCACCAGGTGGCCAAGCGGCAATACCACATAGGAGCATAGAACGACGCGAGTCGCCCACAGGAAAAGAGACAACGGCTGAACTGGCTGCCCAGCCACGTTAATCGAATCAGAAAGACAGCTAAAGGCGAGTTCCGCTTAGAGCTAAAGAGGTAAAATGATGGACAAACCGAGAAGTTTGACCAGAATCCTCCAATACAAAGCCAAGGTCAAAGCGCTATGCGACCAAGTAACTATAGAGTGTCGCGATCTAGATGAGATAACAACTGCGGAAGAAATATGCAAGACCATAACAGAACAGTTCCCATCGACAATGAGCATCACGCAGGACGCAATCAAGTCCATACGGATGACAAGACGAGGAACACAGATCGATCTCATCAATCTCCCCGTAAGTGAAACGAGCAAGATGACCGCCACGGGACATATGCGGGTAAGGTGGGTCCGATGCAGAATAGGAGAGCATCTAGCCCCAACACAGTGCTATAAGTGCCTTGAGTACGAACATCTCGCTAGGCAATGCAAAAATAAAACTGACCGCACAGGAACGTGTCTTCGATGTGGAGGGAAAGGGCATATAGCGAAAAAATGCACGCAAAAACCAAGATGCGCCATATGTGATCCAGGATGCAAAAGCGGAACTGATCACTCCACTGGAAGTTTCAGATGCGCAGCACAAACGACGAAAGAACAAAAGGCAGATGTAATCCTCATCTGCGAACAGTATAAAGCCCAACGCAGCAATACAGACATGCGGAAGCAACTTCTTCGAAAGCATGGACTCCAGGTACCGGCAGATCTTCGTATACGCTGCTATGCACCGAGCCTGAGCATGGAGGAATACGAACAGAAACTGGACAGCCTTGTAGCCGAGGTCAGAGGGAAAATACCAGAAATTATAGCTGGAGACTTATTTGCATGGGCAGTCAAGTGGAATAGCACCATGACAAATAGAAGAGGCGAAGCACTGCTAGAAGCATTTGCTAGCCTCGATCTAGTTCTACTAAACCGCGGCAACAAGCACACATTCGACAACGACAGAGCGCGCTCCTTCATCGACCTGACGTTCACCAGCAGAGCCATAGTAAGGGGGATGCAATGACAAGTCACAGACCTGTACACAAATAGCGACCACCAGGCCATCATATTCAAAACGGAAGAGCAACACCGATCACAACCCTACAAACCCCCTCCAAAAGTACAAAAGCTGGGCTGAAAAGAAAAGACGTAGACGCCGAAATGCTCGAGTACATGATAAGCAACATGGATATAGCAAGAGCCACAGCAAAAGAATAAACTAAAGAAAGTCACAAGGTCCTCATCCCGCAGCCATGCCACGGAAGGGAAATGGAAATGGAAGAACACCTGTGTACTGATGGGATGATGAAATCGCCAACACGCGAGCAGAATGTCACAGAATGCGGAGGTCCCAGCAGAGAGCCTGAGGTAGAGGCACACAGGACTATGAGGTACTCAGAGAATAGTTTCAGAGGAAGAGATCACAACTCCGCAAGCTGATAAAAAAGAGCAAAGCCGAATGCTTCCAGGCACTCAGAGAGGAGCTACAAGACAATCCATGGGAAAGCGCGTATCAAATAGTCATGAAAAACGGGAATGGATGAAATCCCGAACTTCGTGGTAAAAGGAGCCATTACGACTTTATACGACATGCCTAACGGAAGGCAATTTCCCACTACAGTGGAAAAGGCAATGGTTAGTCATCATCCCAAAACGAGATAAACCACCTGAGCAACCGTCGCCGTACAGGCCGTTGTGCATGCTCGATACACTGGGGAAAGTGTTAGAAAAAATAATACGTACAGGGCTAGAGCCATACATGGAAGGAGACTCAGGGCTCTTTACTTGGCAGTACGACTTTAGAAAGAAACGAAGCACCATAGGGGCGATAAGGGCAGTATGAGACATTGCACGCGAAGCTATCGCGGGACGAAGATGGCTAGGAGGGAGCAAGCAGTATTGCGCCGTCGTAACTTACTTACTTACTTACGCTAGATGGCGCTACAGTCCGAGGTGGACCTGGGCCTCAACCACCAAACCGCTCCAGCCAGCTGCCTCCAGTTGCGCACGCCAAGTTGGTTGAGGTCCCCCTCTACTTGCTTGCGCCACTTACCGCGAGGTCGTCCTCTACTGCGTCGTCCATCCGGGGTGGATTCGAAAACTTTCTTAGCGAGAACGTTGGGCTTCATCCGCTCTAAATGACCCAGCCATCTTTGTCGCTGTACTCGTATGTGAACTCTTCTGGCTAAGTCGATGTCCTTGTAGAGGCCGTATAGTTCGGCATTGTACCTTTTCCTCCACTCACCGTCTATGCAGACGGGACCAAAGATCGCTCGAAGAACTTTTCTCTCGAAATAACCAAGGGCATCCTCACCCGGTTTTGTCAAAGCCCATGCGCCATACAGCAGGACTGGGATGATTAATGTCTTATAAAGAGTTACCTTAGCAGTTCCAGATAGGGCTTTTCTACTCAATTGCCGTTTTAGCCCATAGAAACAACGATAGGCAAGAGTTATTCTTCGTGAGATCTCCGTAATCTTCGGTCGAATCCCAATCGATTTGGAAACAAAAAAGTCCGCAGCAATCAGCGTGGCTAAACAAGAAGAATGGTAACAGAAATGGAACACTACACCAAAAGGAAGATGGACCCATATGCACATCCCCAACGTAGAGGAATGGATCAGCATAAAACACGGAGAAGTAAACTTCTACATGACGCAGTTCCTATCAGGGCATGGATGCTTTCGGGAATATCTATATAAATACAAACACGTAGATGGTACGTACTGCCCGCACTGTGAAGGCAAATTCCAGAACGCGGAACATGTTTTAATGGAATGTCGGATGTATACGACGGCCAAAAACATACAATCTATAGAGAGAAATTGTCGGCCAAGTGACTCCGCGAGGACTTATAAAATTCATGCTGACGACGAATGAAGCCTGGAACACATCGAACGATCATCACCAGCATTATGCAACAACTACGTTTGGAGGAACGAGCAGCAGCGAGAAATGAGGATCCTACAAACACTGGAAGGTAGACAAAGTTACACAAAGACGCCTACATATGCAATGTTCCGCAAGTGACATGTTAAAGAGACACAATGAGAAGTGAACTCACGCAGTAACAGAAATTTGAACGTGCAAATTGAGCTGCTGTAAAGCAGCAGAAGCATAAGAAGAAGCAATGGCTCATGCGTGATGAATAGCATGACATGCAAACCAGCCCCGCGAAGTAATACCTAACGGCAGTGCCGCGGGGAGAGTGGTAGAAGTCTGCAGGGTGTGGGTTAGTACGTAGGCGCATTCCTGGCATTTATTATTCGGGTTTACGAATCGTGCATGCTAATAGCCCGGGCTACTAGTATCTTTAGAAGATTACCACACCCCTTGGCGCAACCAAAAAAAAGCATCTTCCTTCGCTCCCTCTTTTATTTATTTATTTATTTATTTCTAAGCTTAATACAAGCAATTAACTTAAAGCTAAGCTTAAAAACTAACAGAGAGAACTTACATAACTAAGCTAAAGGGCCTTATTTTTATTTTAATGGTTTTTTTATTTTTATTTTTTTTTTTGTGATAAGGGCCACAGGGACAACAAAAATTGAAGACTTACTGTAAGGACTTAGACTAAGAAGAAAGTGCGGGGAAAATTATGAGGAGGTGTGAAGGAGCTTCCCAAGGGAGGATCGGCTGAGATGAAAATCGAAGGTCATACGTGCGCTATTGGCCAAACGCAACATTCTGGATATGTGTTCAAAGTGGCCATAATTGGTCGGGTGACAAGCGAGGCGAAAGAGGGGTACAGATCTATTAAACACTATGCGCGTTTTTGAAGCGCCAATAACAACAGCTATGAGGCCGGAAGTAAGAGCCCCGTTTTAACGTTATTGAAAATGGGAATCAATCTTCATTAGGTCGAGGAATGGTTCTTAAACTTAACGTGTTAAAGCTAGGTTTGCTTGTTAGTAGTGTGGGGATTCCGACCGCTTTTCCTAAGTGGAAGGACATCAGGGTGAGGCTGTCGATATATGATTCTGTCAAACCAGTGCAACAGCCACTACGAAGAGTACCTGTAGCACTAGAAGCGAGAGTAGGAAACAAACTTGATGATACCACCAATTGTGATAGTTTTAAGGGTGACGCTGAAATAAGACTATGTGTTGACATGCATAGAGCTAATGCGGCGAAACGCAAAGGAAACTTCCCGCTGCCCATCTTTGAAGCTTTTATGCCGAAACTAAAAGATGCGAAGTACTTCACTAGATTGAACCTGAAGAATGCCTACCACCAGCTAGAGCTGAAGGAATCTTGTCGACACATCTTCTTGACGTTACGCAACAATTCCCTGAATTATCTGGATGAAGTTATTGTGTTCGGAAGGTCGAGAGAGGAACACGATAAAGCCCTAAACCAGCTGTTATTAAAACTAAAGGAGTTTAATGTAGTTCTTAATGAAAACAAGTGCATTAGAAGGGCAAGAAGTCCTAAGTTTCTGGGGCATATTTCATCGAGCGATGGAATTCTGACGGATCCAGATAAAGTTAAAATGGTCAGCGAATTTAGATCACCTTCATCGAGGAAAGAAACAAGAAGCTTTCTCAGGCTAGTCACGTACTTCATGAACAACCAATGTCATATCATTCGATAGCAAAAGTCTTTCAGATGTCGAGTGGAGGTACTCCCAGACGGAGAAACAAAGTTTAGCACTTGTGTGGGCAGTTGTGAGGTTCTATTTCTATTTGGCTGGTCTCGAGTTTGGGCTGGATACACATCATAAGCCACTCGAAGCGATCTATAACCCCAGTTCTAAACCATCAGCGAGAATTAAAATATGGATACTGCGGCTCCAGTCTTTTAAGCTTCAAATTCTTTATCAAGCGGGAAAATATAATATCACCGACTCGCTGTCCAGGAATCAACATAATTTGACAAGCACTGAGAGAGTAATATTTTTCAAATAATTGAGTACGCAATGCCAACATTGATTATAATATTAGATATTACAAAACAAATACAAATATTTGGCGCAACAGCTCTTTAAAGTGCCAGAGCCTAGCTTCTCGCAACCACTCATGTTGTGTGCGTTATATTTTTCACACGAATGGAAGGGACCTACAGTTTAATGCGGACTCCGAACGGCGATTTGAGAAGCTTTTTCGTGACAGCAATACTCTCGGATGTTTGTCAGACGCTCGCGAGAGGTGGGACCGTGAAAAAACTTTTTTGGTGTTTTCTGGGATTCGAACTTGGAACCTCATGCGTAGTGATCCGACACACTAACAACTTACGCCACGGCGCCCACAATATAATATCAGATGTTGCTAGTCATAGTACGGAGGACTCTTAGGTGGTGGATGCTATCAAGAAGGTAAGGAATAGTGCTTGGGACACTAAAATGAAGAATGTTTATTACCCGTTTCGGTTTGAACTCACGAATATGAACAACATGCGAGTTAAGTATTGGTCATAAACCCATACAAAATATCACCATACTTGTACTTGCTTGTGTTTACATTATTCCACTATTTCATTCCATAAAATATTATCATCATCACCGAATATAAACAACAAAAGAGAAGTAAACAAAAACAAGGAAACCAATACACTTGGTTGGCCTATTAAGAAATATGCTGATAAATTAACCGAATGCATTCGGTTGACCTCTTGAAGAATGAAAATGCAAGCAAGCCGGGTGGGAACTATTTCACAACATTTCTGGCATATTGAACCTTTCTTCTGGCATTCCATTATCTTTTAAGTCAGTTGGTTTTTAAATCTAAAACTCACCGGTGCAGCCCTGTGAAAAGAGTGTATTATTAAGAAAACTAATGTAAAGTCCAAAATCAATAGATAAAGAAATAAATAAATAATTAAATTCTTTATTAAAAATTTTGTTGACGTGTTTAAATAATTAAATTTGCGTGGCTCTAAAATTGTCATACCAACGCCATTGGGAACGTGCATGTTACAGTTAGCCCACGAGGGTCATCCTGGAGAGACGGTAATGAAGTGGAGATTATAGTCAAAGGTATGGTGGCCCCGGATTGACCAAGAGGTAGAGAGATACGAGTATGTTAAAGGGTGTCGTGACTGAAAAAAGCTCCTATGATGCGGCATAACTTCCCGGATGTACCTTGGGAATGTCTGGCTATGGATCTCACAGGATCGATTTTCAGTGGCTTGGGTTACTAAAAATCGGTAAAACCTGATAATGGTCGTCAATTCGTGAGTGGTGTTTTTAAAACGTTTTGCCAGAGAAATAACATCGAGTTGATAACTTCTCCATCTTACTGGCCTCAAGCTAACGGGGAGGTACAAGACATAAATCGATCCCTAGTGAAACGTCATCAAATCGCCCATTCCAATGGTGCGAATTACAAAAGGGAGATCCAGAAAATCATGCTGATGTATAACATCACCCCACATGGAACAACAGGGAAGCACCAAGTGAATTTTTGTTGAACAGGGCCATTCGAGACAAAATTCCGGACATTCGAGATCTTACCACGGAGCCCCTGGACATAGAGGCTAGGGACCTGGATACCATCAATAAACAAGAAGGCAAGGAAAGAGAAGATAAAAAGCGAGGAGGAAAAGAAATGGATGTAGCGGTAGGAGGTAAGGTAGTACTTCGGAATGTCATGCGGCCGCAGAAACTGACGCCAACATTTAGCACAATAGAGTATGAAGTGATCGAGAAAAGGGGCAACGAAATTGAGATTGTCGGCGATGGGAAAAGGATTCGCAGGAACATAACCCATATCAAGAAAATGCCTAAAGCACACAGTCTGGGCCCAATAGCAGCATCAGATCCCGTTGCCGACTCATTACCCGCTATGGACTTAAGCACTAAAAAACGTGAGCGCGAATTCTCACATGGGGCCACAAACCTTGGTGAGTGCTCTCATACAACGCTGCCAACTGTACCATCACCGGCGCATAGTTCGGGCGATGCGCAGTTGTCGAAGTTGACGTTGAAGTTGAGAAATATTGGAGGGGTGCGGCGACCTAATCCTACGCAGTAAATATTAGTACAGTGACAACACTGGGTCAGTCACTGAAATGTGGAAGTGACAGATGTAATAGGCCTTTCGCCTGCTTGTCAAAATTATGACGTTTAAGTGACAAACCACTTTTGGTAGCCAAACGTTTTTCTTTTTTGTGCTGTTTTGCTCGCGGAATAAGTTGTAAGGGAGAAAATTCTTCCAAAACATAATATTTCAAGAATATTTTTGCATTTGGTGCGTGTAAATATTAATAGCACATCACCGTTCTATTTTTCCATACGAAAAAATTAATACTTTACGTGTAAAATGCCGGCAAAGTGTTGTGTTTTGAGCTGTAGCAATCGGCATGACAAGGGCACCGACAATAAAGCCGCCTCGGCTCTACTCAAATCCGTAGTGGACTGGTACGAGAAGAAAAACGTAAGTTGGATCTATTGCTGACTTCCCCGACCGCTTACACTCGTTAATTTCAGGGCAGCAGCGCCGATTTATCAGACATGTGGCGCCAAGCCGTTGAATTCTATTTGCGAGGCGGTGACACAGACACTGCTGCAAGTTCTCTCGAGGAGCTCCTTAAGTTGAAACCACATGACATGAAAGTTCTCGCTCAGCTGGTCATCGCTTATGCTCATATCAATCCGAAGAAGGCCCTTGAAGTCAGCAAGAAACTACCGGCACTTGAAAAACTGACTACAATTCCGAAAAAGACGACTTAGAGTCAGCAAACTGGGTCATGAGTACCAAGGCGGCCAAGATGTCTGCCGATGCCAAGATCGAACAATCACCACGCACGCCAGGAGATGTGCAGAAGAAAAAGAAAACGAATCGCAAGAGGAAAGATAAGTTGCCGAAGAATTACAACGCTGAAGTGACACCAGATCCAGAGTGCTGGCTACCCAAGTATGGGAGAACTGGTTTCAGAAAGAAGAGGGATCGCAGGGCGAAGGATATCATCAAAGGTTCACAGGAAATGTCCACTGGAGCTGCAGATCAATAGTTAGTTTTTTTTTTCATAAACCCATCGTTCAGATTCGTTAACTTATTTCTCCTTTCAATGACACGTCGAAGGCTCGGAATCTGAGTAAGAACTCTCCGGTTACTCCGGCGTACCAAGAGGTTATACATGGACCCCGTCAGCAGCACCGTAAAGTTGGACACAACAAAAAGAAGAAGGGAAGACACTAAATCATCTTTTATACAAAAAAAAGAAACATTAAAAAGTTGACTTGCATTCTTAGAAAGTCTGAGTTTTATTGTTTGGATAATCTCCTTCTTTTTGGTTGAGCTTATGTGAAAAAACAAAATGCAAGTGGATCTGTATCCTTACATAAATCTACTTTTATTGGACTATCTGCTCAATATTAACAGGTGACGGTTGAGTTGCCACATCCTTGTTTTCCCTTGCATCGTACGAATGCTTCTCGAGAGTGTCTAACCACTACAACATTGACTTGTCCTTCTGTTCCTTCGTATAGATGTACTTCTCGACGAATTCCTCAATCTCCGGTTCCAATTCTTCCCAAGTGAGTGGTTTATGGATACCATCCTCACCTGATCGAGTATCAAACCCAATCCGGGTGCCCTCGGCAGATCCAACTGTTCCTCTGTAAACGCTCGAGCAATTGTCGCCTCCTCTGTGATACCCGTGACCACTGCAATGGCTACGCCGACCATTTTTCTAATCTGATGGAGCGTGAAACTCTTGCCTTTCACCTTCAGCGTAAAAAATTCAATGCCCTGCGGGCTGAGGAATGGTTCACCGCTTGTCAAGCGCTTCGCCGAGGGATCCAAGAAGTTTCGGTAAAGGAGAGGGAGTTAAGTTTACCAGAAATTGCTGCTAATTCCTAGTTTACTCACTTTTTGCTCGTGAAGTTGTGATAGTTCTTCGTGCCCTCGTAGAGTTTCAAAGTTGAGTTGACCTTCTCCAGTATATCGGTGGGTATACGACAAGTCTCCATGTTCCGCTCCTTGCTGGTGATCCCCAAATTCCACCGAAGGCAGAGTTTGTTTCTCTGATCTACTCGGGCCTATTCCAGACATTTATTTGAATGGAACAGTGCTTCCCAAGTGCGAAAAGTTCAAATATCTGGGATCAATGATCAATAGCAAAGCAACTTGTGATGACGACATCAATCATCGCGTAAGCGTAGAGTAGATGAAATGGCGAGAAAATTCCGCTATCTTCTGTGACAGAAAAATGCCACCTAAGTTGAAAGGAAGACTCTACACCGCGGTTGTGCGTCCAGCGCCCACATACGGTTCACAATGTTGAACGATGTACAAAACGTGTGAGAGTAAATAAACGGCAGCTGAGATGAAGTTGCTTCGCATGACAGCAGGAGTGACAAAGCTTGATCGAATAAGAAGTTCGAAGATCAGTGGAAGCTTTCACATCAAGGAAACCATCGTACAAAAAATAGAGCGCGACCGGCTCAGCTGGTGTTGCCACGTTCAAAGAAGAGATCATTTGAACCCTGTTAAGAGGGCAATATCAATGCACGTTCCAAAGACACCGCGATTTAGGAAAGGCAGGCCTATAAACGCCTGGAACAGACAAATGCGACGACATCGGCATTTCATTGGCCTCAGTAACCGAGTGATCCAAAATCGGCAGGCCTGCCGATATTTTCTGAGGTCAAATAGGCGAACCCCACAGGCGGATCAGTAGAAATGCGGTGAAGTGGGAGGGTTGTGATCCCTTATTTTTGGATCATAACCTCGCTGATAAAAGGAAGAAGAAGAAGATAAAATGAATACTAGTCCGAACAAAATTGTTCAATTATACAAATGCGTTATGCCAAATGCAATAAATCCTCCAAGCGATGATCTTGAGTTCTCTTGTGTTCCTTTAGTTCGATATTGCCAGATTGGTCAGACCTAATTCGACAATTACCGGGGTGACGGCTCTGGTGGCTGTTTCAATGGTTGAACTCCATCTTCCTCAGGTTTCATGACATTGTATTCTTTTGGTAGCAAACACACTTTTGCTACCGATCGCTTAAGTGTTCTTTTTTTTCTGTTACGGTTACAACTCTGATAAGTTCATCTACTCCACGCTATATTTGAATTATTGACCAATCCCTATGATTGTTTCCATTTGTGGCGTTGTTGTATTTTGTTGACGTAATTCTCGTACCAATGGTTGCAAAAATCTTTCTTGGGTTTTTGACTGAGTTTCCATCTTTTTAAACTGCTCTTTGCGAGATCTAGAACGACATCTTGTTGCGGTGCCATCAACGGCAATCGAATAATGAAGTGCCCTGGCGTTAGTGTATCAAGATCTTCAATATTGTCTGTGAATGTACAGAGCGGCCTCGAATTCAAACATCCTTGTACTTACATAGGAATGGTGTTCAACTCTTCGTATGTTAGTTTTCGCTCTCCTATAATGCGATTTATATACACTTCACTGATTTTACTCCAGCTTCCCAGAGTCCATCGAAGTTTGGACCTCCACGTGGGATGAAATGCCATTGGAGCCTGTTTTCGACTAAAGTGGTTCGTAAGGGGCGGGTTTCCAATGTAGGAAATTCGCAGAAAAAAAAATGTTTAATTAGTGTAAAAGGCCTAGAAATGATAAACAAATTTTTCTCAAAATTTAAGTTAACAATACCTACTATAAAAAAAATGTTTTTTCTTCGAAATTCCTATTATGGCGACCTAATCCTACGCAGTAAATATTAGAACAGTGGCAGCACTGGGTGAGTCACTTGAATGTGGAAGTGACAGATGGAATTGGAGAGTTATGTTTTACTGGCTGAAAACAATGCATGCCGCTGCGGGGTAGCAGTAGCGTAGTACGTAGAGCTGTCAAATGGTGTGGCGATACACTCGCAAAATTCGACCACAATGGTGTAGCGCGTAGTAATGTCAAATAATGCCAGCTGATTAAAATAGTATTTTTCTTTTTGAGCGTTATTGAGATTTGACTATTTTTCTGAGATGATTGTGCTATAATAATACAAAAAAAAATTATAAGAAATGGATAAATTTATTTTCCTTTCACCAGCAAAATAAATTTTTCCACTTCATGCTCTTCCATTTTGACTGTAACGAATATTTCAAATTTATTGCGCTACTGCTGAACTCAGTTCAAGAATCCACCACAAAAGCATCGTATAGAGAACCGAACCATACGGAGCAACAAACTTCGCTCGCCTTTTCTTCAACAGTCGCCAATTTCTCCATCTGTCACTTGCAGCGCTACACAAGTTAAAAGTAAACCAACTCCATACTACACTACTGCTACTGCTGCGCCGCAGCTACCTAATAGTGGGCGCGCTACTGAGTTCCCATATATTTTTACTTTGTGACAGGTCGTACTATGCTACTGCTGCGCTGCAGCGGCATGCATTGTGTTCAGCCAGTTAGTTCTGTTTTTGGTCGACTTAATAAAGGAAGTGTTTTCGGTAAGTGGCCGGTGTTTGTTTATTAAGAAGATAATTTTTACAGGTTAGCACATTGACGACGAGGATGGGATCGGTAAAGAAAAAAAACGAATAATGTCAAGTTTTTTTTTTACAGTGAAACAAGTATTGATTTGATTCCGGCTCGTGTTTCAATCTGCGGAGTCAGGAAGACTGGTCAAAGATCCAGACTGATAAAGCTGTGGTATGGAACTTCAGAACTGAAAGTACAAATCAGTTTCCTAAACTCGGCCCGAATACCTTTTGCAAACGAGGCCAAATACCTGGTTGGGGTTGTACCAAGAAAACAAATGCAAATATTTTACAAGTCATGTCAACATGTAAACAATACAGTCCTACAAATTTTGGATGGGAGTAATTTATTGCGCCGACTACAAAGGACGAAGCCTTTCGACTTGGCGAGATAATAATTAACCGCGTCTAGATTGCGGAATATGCAGGATCTTTCAGTGGAAAGAAACCTGCCAAACGTTTTTATTTCATGAAAGAAAAATTGCTTTATAAGTTAATACTTAGTTGCGATATCTAACAAATATATATCGAAGGGTGGTGTTTTTTGTCAGTAAGAATCGAACACTACTATGAGCACGCGCTTGCTATTCTCATAGTGTCTATGGAAGATTTTTCACTTACCCTCGGAAGAAAAAAAAAACAAAAATGCTTCGAATGCACATCAGTTCACCCTCAACCCAAACTTCGGACGTACTGTCAAATATAGGGATTCGTTCATATAGGGATTCGTTCATCGTTTGTGGAACGATCTACCAGCCTCTATATATCCTAAACATTACAACCTTCAAACATTTAAAGCTAACGCAATCCGGCAACTCATCCGTTCCTCTCCCCTCTTGTCCCATCTGCCCGTGCCCTGAGCATCAGTATAAGGGTATTAATAATCCTTTCGGCGCGCACGAATTATAAAAAAAAAAGGAATAATCGCACGGAGGCAAATTTGGAGAATAGGGTGGATGAGGAAGCAGTTCATATCGCAATTCAACTAATTTTGCTGTTGCTACTGCGGACGAATGAGCCGCTGCATTATCGTGATGAAACAGCACTTTTTTCGTTTACAAATGTGCCGTTTTTCCATCAATTCAACATTAAATTTATCGAATAAATTGGTGATCGTTTTTCCCTTTTCCAAATAGCAAATGAAGATTACGCCGTGGGAATCCCTGAAAACCGTTGCCATGACTTTTCCGGCCGACGGAGCCGTTTTTGCCTTTTTTAGAGCACATTCACCTGCAGAATGTTGCGGTAAATTTTACCACAACAAGGACCACTCTACGCATCTTCCTTCGCTAGCACGGCACGGCATGGTGAGGCTAAGCTCAAGCGACTGTGGAGGGTCACAGGTGACGGATAGTGAACGGCCTACAGAAATGCAGGTTAGTTGCGAATACCCAATAAGCAGTCCCCGACCAAGAGCGGCAGGGGAAGAGGGCGTGGCTGAAAACGTCAAAGGAACCCCTATGAACTCTCTGTGACAAGACGAGTAAGCACCGTCTTCCAGATATATGCTTCCCACCTTACTAAGTGACTACGAGGGATATAGCGAGGAGAAAGTGGCGAGATCTGGACGTACCCGCCACAACGTGAAACGCACAGCTTCTAGCCCCGGAAGGGGGGCTGCACATATATACTACACTATACTGTAGCATACAGCTATAATAGTATTTATTATTAAACGAACGGTTCTATACGATGAGTCTGTCATCAGTACCCTAGAACATTAAGACTAAGCCCAGTAAGGTCTTAATTATGGCGTACTGGAAAAAATAATTGAAATTACTGCTATGAGGGCTGACGTCTGTAGTATTCTGTCACCTGAGTAAGCTGGAGTGCAATCCGGTTGAAACGGCTAATGCTACAAGCGCCCCCGTCCCGTTAAAACCTTGGCAGGCCTCAAAGTACGCTCAATGCTTCGTTACCATTAAGTTGGTGTTGGTAGGTACAGATGTAACATTCCTGTTTAGCACTGATCAGGCTCTGAACACAAGACCCCATAAGGGCCTGTGCCAACCCTTGCATGGCCTCACTGCTTGCATAGACAACCATGGCTTCATATGGTGACTACAAATCCGAGCATTGAGTGGGGACCCGATTGAAATGAACACAAACTAAACAAACCAAACAAACAAAGGAAGCGATGGTAGTAACAAGGAGAAGGCAGTGAACCCCTTTTTGAGAACTTCCAAGATGCCGAGGTCACCAGGTGGCCAAGCGGCAATACCACATAGGAGCATAGAACGACGCGAGTCGCCCACAAGAAAAGAGACAACGGCTGAACTGGTAGAGGGGGACCTCAACCAACTTGGCGTGCGCAACTGGAGGCAGCTGGCTGGAGCGGTTTGGTGGTTGAGGCCCAGGTCCACCTCGGACTGTAGCGCCATCTAGCGTAAGTAAGTCAGTAAGTTACGACGGCGCAATACTGCTTGCTCCCTCCTAGCCCTCTTCGTCCCGCGATAGCTTCGCGTGCAATGTCTCATACTGCCCTTATCGCCCCTATGGTGCTTCGTTTCTTTCTAAAGTCGTACTGCCAAGTAAAGAGCCCTGAGCCCTTCTACCTTCTTAGACATTGAAGGTGCCTTCAATAACGTCAGTACGGAATCGATTCAGGAAGCTCTGATCCAACTGGGTGTGGAAGAGTTTATTAGCAAATCGATATTGACAATGCTAAAAACCAGAATCATTCAATCGAATCTCGGCAACAGCAGCTCCTCCATATCTGTTGTTAGAGGAACCCCTCAAGGTGGGGTCATATCTCCTCTCCTATGGCTTAAGGTCATCAATAAAATTTTGTGTAGAGTTAAGGTTGTCGCGTATGCGGATGACGTAGTAATACTGGTATCGGGGATGTTTCCATCCGTAATCAGTGAGATTATGGAAGGTGCCTTGGGCAAGATTAACTCATGGGCCACTGGATGTGGACTCAGCGTCAACCCAAGCAAAACTGAGCTGATGCTCTTTACCACTAAAACCAAAATACCGACTTTTACGCTTCCACGGCTAAATAATCATCTACTCTCCCTATCCTCCAGTGCCAAGTACCTAGGTGTGGTACTTGATCCAAAACTAAGCTGGAAGCTTAAAATTGAGCAACGGGTAAGAAAGGCAGGAATCAATATTTCCTGATTCGTGCAGTGTCTTCCAGGCGGAAGTTTTTGCTGTACGTGAGGCCTGCCGCATACTCAAGTAAACCTCTACACCCCTAAATACCATTGCCATCCTCATTGACAGCCAGGCGGATATCAAGGCTATAGTATCTGCCACTACATCCTCAAGGCTAGTAGAACAGTGCGAAAAAGAACTCGCCTCGCTTGGTCGCCGGCTAAGGATCTGTCTCCTTTGGGTTCCGGGTCACAGCAACATTAAGGGGAATGAGCGGGCTGATGAACTCGCGCGGCAAGGATCTGCCCTTGATGCTTCCCTAGCAAAGGAGGTGAACGTCCCGTTGGGGGTCCTTATGGGAGGCATCTTCGCGCACTATCTGCTAAAGGCGGATAGCAGATGAGAGGGGGTGCGGAATTGTGTCATCTTCAGGCAGATGTGGCCCAAATACTCCCTGAAAAGAACGGAAGATCTACTAAACAGAAACCGTACAGATATCGCAAGAACTCTGGCAGTCACTACTGGCCACCGGCCCATCGGGGTTCATGCGGCCAGAATAGGCATTGAATTTAATCCACACTGTCGCAACTGCAATACTGCTGATGAAATAGAAACAATCTTACACTTCGTCTGCAAGTGTCCGGCTTTAGGCAAGGCCAGACAGCGCACCTTAAGTAAACTCTTTTTCGACAACCTTATAGAGCTAGCGGAGATTAGCATTGGGGATATTGTCAGCTTCCTCAAAGCAACGGGGTGGATTTGAATAATCCTTACCCCCGTTTTCTTCTTCTTTCCCCTAGTAGTTAACATCCGTTAGTTCACTTAAGTTGTGATAATAAAACGGCGCTTCTGCGCTAATTAAGTGTCGGAATGGTGTCAGTACACAACCACTCCTACCTACCTACCTACCTATTAGGTGGCCGACTGCGAAAAATAATACGGCTATCTGATGATCAGTGCGGGTTTGTCTCGAGTAAATCAACAACAGATGCAATCCAATGTAGTTATAAGAATCATAATGGAAAACATCGTGATTCCGTAAAAGATTTGCATATTGTATTAGTTGACTTTGAAAAGGCATTGACAGACAACCACGAGCGGTGATATGGGTGGCGCTAAGACATCGATAGGTTCCAGAAACCTATGTACAGATGATCATGGACATGTACGAAGGAGCAAAGACAAGAGTAAGATGCCCCGCTAGAGTAACCGAAGAGTTCCCAATCAAAGTCGGGGTGCACCAGGGAAGCGTTTTAAGTCCTTTGCTCTTTAATACAGTCCTTGATTATCTGCTTGAAGGTAAAGTGATGGACCCCAAGCTACAGCAGTTATTCTTTGCTGACGACGGAGCTATCATAATTGAGGATCCTACATCCCTGCAATGAGCACTTGATGTGTGGGTGGACGTTCTGGAAGGAAATGGGTATCGCATTAGTTAAAAAAAGACAGAGTACTTGTGCTGCGCATTCTCTGATCTACTCGGGCCTATTCCAGACATTTATTTGAATGGAACAGTGCTTCCCAAGTGCGAAAAGTTCAAATATCTGGGATCAATGATCAATAGCAAAGCAACTTGTGATGACGACATCAATCATCGCGTAAGCGTAGAGTAGATGAAATGGCGAGAAAATTCCGCTATCTTCTGTGACAGAAAAATGCCACCTAAGTTGAAAGGAAGACTCTACACCGCGGTTGTGCGTCCAGCGCCCACATACGGTTCACAATGTTGAACGATGTACAAAACGTGTGAGAGTAAATAAACGGCAGCTGAGATGAAGTTGCTTCGCATGACAGCAGGAGTGACAAAGCTTGATCGAATAAGAAGTTCGAAGATCAGTGGAAGCTTTCACATCAAGGAAACCATCGTACAAAAAATAGAGCGCGACCGGCTCAGCTGGTATTGCCACGTTCAAAGAAGAGATCATTTGAACCCTGTTAAGAGGGCAATATCAATGCACGTTCCAAAGACACCGCGATTTAGGAAAGGCAGGCCTATAAACGCCTGGAACAGACAAATGCGACGACATCGGCATTTCATTGGCCTCAGTAACCGAGTGATCCAAAATCGGCAGGCCTGCCGATATTTTCTGAGGTCAAATAGGCGAACCCCACAGGCGAATCAGTAGAAATGCGGTGAAGTGGGAGGGTTGTGATCCCTTATTTTTGGATCATAACCTCGCTGATAAAAGGAAGAAGAAGAAGATAAAATGAATACTAGTCCGAACAAAATTGTTCAATTATACAAATGCGTTATGCCAAATGCAATAAATCCTCCAAGCGATGATCTTGAGTTCTCTTGTGTTCCTTTAGTTCGATATTGCCAGATTGGTCAGACCTAATTCGACAATTACAGGGGTGACGGCTCTGGTGGCTGTTTCAATGGTTGAACTCCATCTTCCTCAGGTTTCATGACATTCATGACTGATTTTACTCCAGCTTCCCAGAGTCCATCGAAGTTTGGACCTCCACGTGGGATGAAATGCCATTGGAGCCTGTTTTCGACTAAAGTGGTTCGTAAGGGGCGGGTTTCCAATGTAGGAAATTCGCAGAAAAAAAAATGTTTAATTTTTCCTATTATGGCGACCTAATCCTACGCAGTAAATATTAGAACAGTGGCAGCACTGGGTGAGTCACTTGAATGTGGAAGTGACGGAATTGGAGAGTAATGTTTTACTGGCTGAAAACAATGCATGCCGCTGCGGGGTAGCAGTAGCGTAGTACGTAGAGCTGTCAAATGGTGTGGCGATACACTCGCAAAATTCGACCACAATGGTGTAGCGCGTAGTAATGTCAAATAATGCCAGCTGATTAAAATAGTATTTTTCTTTTTGAGCGTTATTGAGATTTGACTATTTTTCTGAGATGATTGTGCTATAATAATACAAAAAAAATTATAAGAAATGGATAAATTTATTTTCCTTTCACCAGCAAAATAAATTTTTCCACTTCATGCTCTTCCATTTTGACTGTAACGAATATTTCAAATTTATTGCGCTACTGCTGAACTCAGTTCAAGAATCCACCACAAAAGCATCGTATAGAGAACCGAACCATACGGAGCAACAAACTTCGCTCGCCTTTTCTTCAACAGTCGCCAATTTCTCCATCTGTCACTTGCAGCGCTACACAAGTTAAAAGTAAACCAACTCCATACTACACTACTGCTACTGCTGCGCCGCAGCTACCTAATAGTGGGCGCGCTACTGAGTTCCCATATATTTTTACTTTGTGACAGGTCGTACTATGCTACTGCTGCGCTGCAGCGGCATGCATTGTGTTCAGCCAGTTAGTTCTGTTTTTGGTCGACTTAATAAAGGAAGTGTTTTCGGTAAGTGGCCGGTGTTTGTTTATTAAGAAGATAATTTTTACAGGTTAGCACATTGACGACGAGGATGGGATCGGTAAAGAAAAAAAACGAATAATGTCAAGTTTTTTTTTTTACAGTGAAACAAGTATTGATTTGATTCCGGCTCGTGTTTCAATCTGCGGAGTCAGGAAGACTGGTCAAAGATCCAGACTGATAAAGCTGTGGTATGGAACTTCAGAACTGAAAGTACAAATCAGTTTCCTAAACTCGGCCCGAATACCTTTTGCAAACGAGGCCAAATACCTGGTTGGGGTTGTACCAAGAAAACAAATGCAAATATTTTACAAGTCATGTCAACATGTCAACAATACAGTCCTACAAATTTTGGATGGGAGTAATTTATTGCGCCGACTACAAAGGACGAAGCCTTTCGACTTGGCGAGATAATAATTAACCGCGTCTAGATTGCGGAATATGCAGGATCTTTCAGTGGAAAGAAACCTGCCAAACGTTTTTATTTCATGAAAGAAAAATTGCTTTATAAGTTAATACTTAGTTGCGATATCTAACAAATATATATCGAAGGGTGGTGTTTTTTGTCAGTAAGAATCGAACACTACTATGAGCACGCGCTTGCTATTCTCATAGTGTCTATGGAAGATTTTTCACTTACCCTCGGAAGAAAAAAAAAAACAAAAATGCTTCGAATGCACATCAGTTCACCCTCAACCCCAACTTCGGACGTACTGTCAAATATAGGGATTCGTTCATCCACGTTTGTGGAACGATCTACCAGCCTCTATATATCCTAAACATTACAACCTTCAAACATTTAAAGCTAACGCAATCCGGCAACTCATCCGTTCCTCTCCCCTCTTGTCCCATCTGCCCGTGCCCTGAGCATCAGTATAAGGGTATTAATAATCCTTTCGGCGCGCACGAATTATAAAAAAAAAAAAAGGAATAATCGCACGGAGGCAAATTTGGAGAATAGGGTGGATGAGGAAGCAGTTCATATCGCAATTCAACTAATTTTGCTGTTGCTACTGCGGACGAATGAGCCGCTGCATTATCATGATGAAACAGCACTTTTTTCGTTTACAAATGTGTCATTTTTCCATCAATTCAACATTAAATTTATCGAATAAATTGGTAATCGTTTTTCCCTTTTCCAAATAGCAAATGAAGATTACGCCGTGGGAATCCCAGAAAACCGTTGCCATGACTTTTCCGGCCGACGGAGCCGTTTTTGCCTTTTTTAGAGCACATTCACCTGCAGAATGTTGCGGTAAATTTTACCACAACAAGGACCACTCTACGCATCTTCCTTCGCTAGCACGGCACGGCATGGTGAGGCTAAGCTCAAGCGACTGTGGAGGGTCACAGGTGACGGATAGTGAACGGCCTACAGAAATGCAGGTTAGTTGCGAATACCCAATAAGCAGTCCCCGACCAAGAGCGGCAGGGGAAGAGGGAGTGGCTGAAAACGTCAAAGGAACCCCTATGAATTCTCTGTGACAAGACGAGTAAGCACCGTCTTCCAGATATGTGCTTCCCACCTTACTAAGTGACTACGAGGGATATAGCGAGGAGAAAGTGGCGAGATCTGGACGTACCCGTCACAACGTGAAACGCACAGCTTCTAGCCCCGGAAGGGGGGCTGCACATATATACTACACTATACTGTAGCATACAGCTATAATAGTATTTATTATTAAACGAACGGTTCTATACGATGAGTCTGTCATCAGTACCCTAGAACATTAAGACTAAGCCCAGTAAGGTCTTAATTATGGCGTACTGGAAAAAATAATTGAAATTACTGCTATGAGGGCTGACGTCTGTAGTATTCTGTCACCTGAGTAAGCTGGAGTGCAATCCGGTTGAAATGGCTAATGCTACAAGCGCCCCCGTCCCGTTAAAACCTTGGCAAGCCTCAAAGTACGCTCAATGCTTCGTTACCATTAAGTTGGTGTTGGTAGGTACAGATGTAACATTCCTGTTTAGCACTGATCAGGCTCTGAACACAAGACCCCATAAGGGCCTGTGCCAACCCTTGCATGGCCTCACTGCTTGCATAGACAACCATGGGTTCATATGGTGACTACAAATCCGAGCATTGAGTGGGGACCCGATTGAAATGAACACAAACTAAACAAACCAAACAAACAAAGGAAGCGATGGTAGTAACAAGGAGAAGGCAGTGAACCCCTTTTTGAGAACTTCCAAGATGCCGAGGTCACCAGGTGGCCAAGCGGCAATACCACATAGGAGCATAGAACGACGCGAGTCGCCCACAGGAAAAGAGACAACGGCTGAACTGGCTGCCCAGCCACGTTAATCGAATCAGAAAGACAGCTAAAGGCGAGTTCCGCTTAGAGCTAAAGAGGTAAAATGATGGACAAACCGAGAAGTTTGACCAGAATCCTCCAATACAAAGCCAAGGTCAAAGCGCTATGCGACCAAGTAACTATAGAGTGTCGCGATCTAGACGAGATAACAACTGCGGAAGAAATATGCAAGACCATAACAGAACAGTTCCCATCGACAATGAGCATCACGCAGGACGCAATCAAGTCCATACGGATGACAAGACGAGGAACACAGATCGATCTCATCAATCTCCCCGTAAGTGAAACGAGCAAGATGACCGCCACGGGACATATGCGGGTAGGGTGGGTCCGATGCAGAATAGGAGAGCATCTAGCCCCAACACAGTGCTATAAGTGCCTTGAGTACGAACATCTCGCTAGGCAATGCAAAAATAAAACTGACCGCACAGGAACGTGTCTTCGATGTGGAGGGAAAGGGCATATAGCGAAAAAATGCACGCAAAAACCAAGATGCGCCATATGTGATCCAGGATGCAAAAGCGGAACTGATCACTCCACTGGAAGTTTCAGATGCGCAGCACAAACGACGAAAGAACAAAAGGCAGATGTAATCCTCATCTGCGAACAGTATAAAGCCCAACGCAGCAATACAGACATGCGGAAGCAACTTCTTCGAAAGCATGGACTCCAGGTACCGGCAGATCTTCGTATACGCTGCTATGCACCGAGCCTGAGCATGGAGGAATACGAACAGAAACTGGACAGCCTTGTAGCCGAGGTCAGAGGGAAAATACCAGAAATTATAGCTGGAGACTTATTTGCATGGGCAGTCAAGTGGAATAGCACCATGACAAATAGAAGAGGCGAAGCACTGCTAGAAGCATTTGCTAGCCTCGATCTAGTTCTACTAAACCGCGGCAACAAGCACACATTCGACAACGACAGAGCGCGCTCCTTCATCGACCTGACGTTCACCAGCAGAGCCATAGTAAGGGGGATGCAATGACAAGTCACAGACCTGTACACAAATAGCGACCACCAGGCCATCATATTCAAAACGGAAGAGCAACACCGATCACAACCCTACAAACCCCCTCCAAAAGTACAAAAGCTGGGCTGAAAAGAAAAGACGTAGACGCCGAAATGCTCGAGTACATGATAAGCAACATGGATATAGCAAGAGCCACAGCAAAAGAATAAACTAAAGAAAGTCACAAGGTCCTCATCCCGCAGCCATGCCACGGAAGGGAAATGGAAATGGAAGAACACCTGTGTACTGATGGGATGATGAAATCGCCAACACGCGAGCAGAATGTCACAGAATGCGGAGGTCCCAGCAGAGAGCCTGAGGTAGAGGCACACAGGACTATGAGGTACTCAGAGAATAGTTTCAGAGGAAGAGATCACAACTCCGCAAGCTGATAAAAAAGAGCAAAGCCGAATGCTTCCAGGCACTCAGAGAGGAGCTACAAGACAATCCATGGGAAAGCGCGTATCAAATAGTCATGAAAAACGGGAATGGATGAAATCCCGAACTTCGTGGTAAAAGGAGCCATTACGACTTTATACGACATGCCTAACGGAAGGCAATTTCCCACTACAGTGGAAAAGGCAATGGTTAGTCATCATCCCAAAACGAGATAAACCACCTGAGCAACCGTCGCCGTACAGGCCGTTGTGCATGCTCGATACACTGGGGAAAGTGTTAGAAAAAATAATACGTACAGGGCTAGAGCCATACATGGAAGGAGACTCAGGGCTCTTTACTTGGCAGTACGACTTTAGAAAGAAACGAAGCACCATAGGGGCGATAAGGGCAGTATGAGACATTGCACGCGAAGCTATCGCGGGACGAAGATGGCTAGGAGGGAGCAAGCAGTATTGCGCCGTCGTAACTTACTTACTTACTTACGCTAGATGGCGCTACAGTCCGAGGTGGACCTGGGCCTCAACCACCAAACCGCTCCAGCCAGCTGCCTCCAGTTGCGCACGCCAAGTTGGTTGAGGTCCCCCTCTACTTGCTTGCGCCACTTACCGCGAGGTCGTCCTCTACTGCGTCGTCCATCCGGGGTGGATTCGAAAACTTTCTTAGCGAGAACGTTGGGCTTCATCCGCTCTAAATGACCCAGCCATCTTTGTCGCTGTACTCGTGAACTCTTCTGGCTAAGTCGATGTCCTTGTAGAGGCCGTATAGTTCGGCATTGTACCTTTTCCTCCACTCACCGTCTATGCAGACGGGACCAAAGATCGCTCGAAGAACTTTTCTCTCGAAATAACCAAGGGCATCCTCACCCGGTTTTGTCAAAGCCCATGCGCCATACAGCAGGACTGGGATGATTAATGTCTTATAAAGAGTTACCTTAGCAGTTCCAGATAGGGCTTTTCTACTCAATTGCCGTTTTAGCCCATAGAAACAACGATAGGCAAGAGTTATTCTTCGTGAGATCTCCGTAATCTTCGGTCGAATCCCAATCGATTTGGAAACAAAAAAGTCCGCAGCAATCAGCGTGGCTAAACAAGAAGAATGGTAACAGAAATGGAACACTACACCAAAAGGAAGATGGACCCATATGCACATCCCCAACGTAGAGGAATGGATCAGCATAAAACACGGAGAAGTAAACTTCTACATGACGCAGTTCCTATCAGGGCATGGATGCTTTCGGGAATATCTATATAAATACAAACACGTAGATGGTACGTACTGCCCGCACTGTGAAGGCAAATTCCAGAACGCGGAACATGTTTTAATGGAATGTCGGATGTATACGACGGCCAAAAACATACAATCTATAGAGAGAAATTGTCGGCCAAGTGACTCCGCGAGGACTTATAAAATTCATGCTGACGACGAATGAAGCCTGGAACACATCGAACGATCATCACCAGCATTATGCAACAACTACGTTTGGAGGAACGAGCAGCAGCGAGAAATGAGGATCCTACAAACACTGGAAGGTAGACAAAGTTACACAAAGACGCCTACATATGCAATGTTCCGCAAGTGACATGTTAAAGAGACACAATGAGAAGTGAACTCACGCAGTAACAGAAATTTGAACGTGCAAATTGAGCTGCTGTAAAGCAGCAGAAGCATAAGAAGAAGCAATGGCTCATGCGTGATGAATAGCATGACATGCAAACCAGCCCCGCGAAGTAATACCTAACGGCAGTGCCGCGGGGAGAGTGGTAGAAGTCTGCAGGGTGTGGGTTAGTACGTAGGCGCATTCCTGGCATTTATTATTCGGGTTTACGAATCGTGCATGCTAATAGCCCGGGCTACTAGTATCTTTAGAAGATTACCACACCCCTTGGCGCAACCAAAAAAAAGCATCTTCCTTCGCTCCCTCTTTTATTTATTTATTTATTTATTTCTAAGCTTAATACAAGCAATTAACTTAAAGCTAAGCTTAAAAACTAACAGAGAGAACTTACATAACTAAGCTAAAGGGCCTTATTTTTATTTTAATGGTTTTTTTATTTTTATTTTTTTTTTTGTGATAAGGGCCACAGGGACAACAAAAATTGAAGACTTACTGTAAGGACTTAGACTAAGAAGAAAGTGCGGGGAAAATTATGAGGAGGTGTGAAGGAGCTTCCCAAGGGAGGATCGGCTGAGATGAAAATCGAAGGTCATACGTGCGCTATTGGCCAAACGCAACATTCTGGATATGTGTTCAAAGTGGCCATAATTGGTCGGGTGACAAGCGAGGCGAAAGAGGGGTACAGATCTATTAAACACTATGCGCGTTTTTGAAGCGCCAATAACAACAGCTATGAGGCCGGAAGTAAGAGCCCCGTTTTAACGTTATTGAAAATGGGAATCAATCTTCATTAGGTCGAGGAATGGTTCTTAAACTTAACGTGTTAAAGCTAGGTTTGCTTGTTAGTAGTGTGGGGATTCCGACCGCTTTTCCTAAGTGGAAGGACATCAGGGTGAGGCTGTCGATATATGATTCTGTCAAACCAGTGCAACAGCCACTACGAAGAGTACCTGTAGCACTAGAAGCGAGAGTAGGAAACAAACTTGATGATACCACCAATTGTGATAGTTTTAAGGGTGACGCTGAAATAAGACTATGTGTTGACATGCATAGAGCTAATGCGGCGAAACGCAAAGGAAACTTCCCGCTGCCCATCTTTGAAGCTTTTATGCCGAAACTAAAAGATGCGAAGTACTTCACTAGATTGAACCTGAAGAATGCCTACCACCAGCTAGAGCTGAAGGAATCTTGTCGACACATCTTCTTGACGTTACGCAACAATTCCCTGAATTATCTGGATGAAGTTATTGTGTTCGGAAGGTCGAGAGAGGAACACGATAAAGCCCTAAACCAGCTGTTATTAAAACTAAAGGAGTTTAATGTAGTTCTTAATGAAAACAAGTGCATTAGAAGGGCAAGAAGTCCTAAGTTTCTGGGGCATATTTCATCGAGCGATGGAATTCTGACGGATCCAGATAAAGTTAAAATGGTCAGCGAATTTAGATCACCTTCATCGAGGAAAGAAACAAGAAGCTTTCTCAGGCTAGTCACGTACTTCATGAACAACCAATGTCATATCATTCGATAGCAAAAGTCTTTCAGATGTCGAGTGGAGGTACTCCCAGACGGAGAAACAAAGTTTAGCACTTGTGTGGGCAGTTGTGAGGTTCTATTTCTATTTGGCTGGTCTCGAGTTTGGGCTGGATACACATCATAAGCCACTCGAAGCGATCTATAACCCCAGTTCTAAACCATCAGCGAGAATTAAAATATGGATACTGCGGCTCCAGTCTTTTAAGCTTCAAATTCTTTATCAAGCGGGAAAATATAATATCACCGACTCGCTGTCCAGGAATCAACATAATTTGACAAGCACTGAGAGAGTAATATTTTTCAAATAATTGAGTACGCAATGCCAACATTGATTATAATATTAGATATTACAAAACAAATACAAATATTTGGCGCAACAGCTCTTTAAAGTGCCAGAGCCTAGCTTCTCGCAACCACTCATGTTGTGTGCGTTATATTTTTCACACGAATGGAAGGGACCTACAGTTTAATGCGGACTCCGAACGGCGATTTGAGAAGCTTTTTCGTGACAGCAATACTCTCGGATGTTTGTCAGACGCTCGCGAGAGGTGGGACCGTGAAAAAACTTTTTTGGTGTTTTCTGGGATTCGAACTTGGAACCTCATGCGTAGTGATCCGACACACTAACAACTTACGCCACGGCGCCCACAATATAATATCAGATGTTGCTAGTCATAGTACGGAGGACTCTTAGGTGGTGGATGCTATCAAGAAGGTAAGGAATAGTGCTTGGGACACTAAAATGAAGAATGTTTATTACCCGTTTCGGTTTGAACTCACGAATATGAACAACATGCGAGTTAAGTATTGGTCATAAACCCATACAAAATATCACCATACTTGTACTTGCTTGTGTTTACATTATTCCACTATTTCATTCCATAAAATATTATCATCATCACCGAATATAAACAACAAAAGAGAAGTAAACAAAAACAAGGAAACCAATACACTTGGTTGGCCTATTAAGAAATATGCTGATAAATTAACCGAATGCATTCGGTTGACCTCTTGAAGAATGAAAATGCAAGCAAGCCGGGTGGGAACTATTTCACAACATTTCTGGCATATTGAACCTTTCTTCTGGCATTCCATTATCTTTTAAGTCAGTTGGTTTTTAAATCTAAAACTCACCGGTGCAGCCCTGTGAAAAGAGTGTATTATTAAGAAAACTAATGTAAAGTCCAAAATCAATAGATAAAGAAATAAATAAATAATTAAATTCTTTATTAAAAATTTTGTTGACGTGTTTAAATAATTAAATTTGCGTGGCTCTAAAATTGTCATACCAACGCCATTGGGAACGTGCATGTTACAGTTAGCCCACGAGGGTCATCCTGGAGAGACGGTAATGAAGTGGAGATTATAGTCAAAGGTATGGTGGCCCCGGATTGACCAAGAGGTAGAGAGATACGAGTATGTTAAAGGGTGTCGTGACTGAAAAAAGCTCCTATGATGCGGCATAACTTCCCGGATGTACCTTGGGAATGTCTGGCTATGGATCTCACAGGATCGATTTTCAGTGGCTTGGGTTACTAAAAATCGGTAAAACCTGATAATGGTCGTCAATTCGTGAGTGGTGTTTTTAAAACGTTTTGCCAGAGAAATAACATCGAGTTGATAACTTCTCCATCTTACTGGCCTCAAGCTAACGGGGAGGTACAAGACATAAATCGATCCCTAGTGAAACGTCATCAAATCGCCCATTCCAATGGTGCGAATTACAAAAGGGAGATCCAGAAAATCATGCTGATGTATAACATCACCCCACATGGAACAACAGGGAAGCACCAAGTGAATTTTTGTTGAACAGGGCCATTCGAGACAAAATTCCGGACATTCGAGATCTTACCACGGAGCCCCTGGACATAGAGGCTAGGGACCTGGATACCATCAATAAACAAGAAGGCAAGGAAAGAGAAGATAAAAAGCGAGGAGGAAAAGAAATGGATGTAGCGGTAGGAGGTAAGGTAGTACTTCGGAATGTCATGCGGCCGCAGAAACTGACGCCAACATTTAGCACAATAGAGTATGAAGTGATCGAGAAAAGGGGCAACGAAATTGAGATTGTCGGCGATGGGAAAAGGATTCGCAGGAACATAACCCATATCAAGAAAATGCCTAAAGCACACAGTCTGGGCCCAATAGCAGCATCAGATCCCGTTGCCGACTCATTACCCGCTATGGACTTAAGCACTAAAAAACGTGAGCGCGAATTCTCACATGGGGCCACAAACCTTGGTGAGTGCTCTCATACAACGCTGCCAACTGTACCATCACCGGCGCATAGTTCGGGCGATGCGCAGTTGTCGAAGTTGACGTTGAAGTTGAGAAATATTGGAGGGGTGCGGCGACCTAATCCTACGCAGTAAATATTAGTACAGTGACAACACTGGGTCAGTCACTGAAATGTGGAAGTGACAGATGTAATAGGCCTTTCGCCTGCTTGTCAAAATTATGACGTTTAAGTGACAAACCACTTTTGGTAGCCAAACGTTTTTCTTTTTTGTGCTGTTTTGCTCGCGGAATAAGTTGTAAGGGAGAAAATTCTTCCAAAACATAATATTTCAAGAATATTTTTGCATTTGGTGCGTGTAAATATTAATAGCACATCACCGTTCTATTTTTCCATACGAAAAAATTAATACTTTACGTGTAAAATGCCGGCAAAGTGTTGTGTTTTGAGCTGTAGCAATCGGCATGACAAGGGCACCGACAATAAAGCCGCCTCGGCTCTACTCAAATCCGTAGTGGACTGGTACGAGAAGAAAAACGTAAGTTGGATCTATTGCTGACTTCCCCGACCGCTTACACTCGTTAATTTCAGGGCAGCAGCGCCGATTTATCAGACATGTGGCGCCAAGCCGTTGAATTCTATTTGCGAGGCGGTGACACAGACACTGCTGCAAGTTCTCTCGAGGAGCTCCTTAAGTTGAAACCACATGACATGAAAGTTCTCGCTCAGCTGGTCATCGCTTATGCTCATATCAATCCGAAGAAGGCCCTTGAAGTCAGCAAGAAACTACCGGCACTTGAAAAACTGACTACAATTCCGAAAAAGACGACTTAGAGTCAGCAAACTGGGTCATGAGTACCAAGGCGGCCAAGATGTCTGCCGATGCCAAGATCGAACAATCACCACGCACGCCAGGAGATGTGCAGAAGAAAAAGAAAACGAATCGCAAGAGGAAAGATAAGTTGCCGAAGAATTACAACGCTGAAGTGACACCAGATCCAGAGTGCTGGCTACCCAAGTATGGGAGAACTGGTTTCAGAAAGAAGAGGGATCGCAGGGCGAAGGATATCATCAAAGGTTCACAGGAAATGTCCACTGGAGCTGCAGATCAATAGTTAGTTTTTTTTTTCATAAACCCATCGTTCAGATTCGTTAACTTATTTCTCCTTTCAATGACACGTCGAAGGCTCGGAATCTGAGTAAGAACTCTCCGGTTACTCCGGCGTACCAAGAGGTTATACATGGACCCCGTCAGCAGCACCGTAAAGTTGGACACAACAAAAAGAAGAAGGGAAGACACTAAATCATCTTTTATACAAAAAAAAGAAACATTAAAAAGTTGACTTGCATTCTTAGAAAGTCTGAGTTTTATTGTTTGGATAATCTCCTTCTTTTTGGTTGAGCTTATGTGAAAAAACAAAATGCAAGTGGATCTGTATCCTTACATAAATCTACTTTTATTGGACTATCTGCTCAATATTAACAGGTGACGGTTGAGTTGCCACATCCTTGTTTTCCCTTGCATCGTACGAATGCTTCTCGAGAGTGTCTAACCACTACAACATTGACTTGTCCTTCTGTTCCTTCGTATAGATGTACTTCTCGACGAATTCCTCAATCTCCGGTTCCAATTCTTCCCAAGTGAGTGGTTTATGGATACCATCCTCACCTGATCGAGTATCAAACCCAATCCGGGTGCCCTCGGCAGATCCAACTGTTCCTCTGTAAACGCTCGAGCAATTGTCGCCTCCTCTGTGATACCCGTGACCACTGCAATGGCTACGCCGACCATTTTTCTAATCTGATGGAGCGTGAAACTCTTGCCTTTCACCTTCAGCGTAAAAAATTCAATGCCCTGCGGGCTGAGGAATGGTTCACCGCTTGTCAAGCGCTTCGCCGAGGGATCCAAGAAGTTTCGGTAAAGGAGAGGGAGTTAAGTTTACCAGAAATTGCTGCTAATTCCTAGTTTACTCACTTTTTGCTCGTGTAGTTGTGATAGTTCTTCGTGCCCTCGTAGAGTTTCAAAGTTGAGTTGACCTTCTCCAGTATATCGGTGGGTATACGACAAGTCTCCATGTTCCGCTCCTTGCTGGTGATCCCCAAATTCCACCGAAGGCAGAGTTTGTGTATGTCCTAGCATTACAATTGCCCTTTGCATTGAAGGATTGCACGCCATGGATTGTACGTCGATGGCCACCAAAACACTTTGACAGCATAGACGTCAAACCACGAAAAGGTCTATTGGAGAGTTATATTTTAGTTCTGTTTTTGGATGACTAAATAAAGGAAGTTTTTTCGATAAGTGGCCGGTGTTTGTTTATTTAGAAGATCATTTTTACAGGTTAGCACACCAAAATACCTAGGTATTCTCAGAAAAATGCCGGCACTAACCAACTGTTGGCTGTATGACTAGTTTTGAAATAATTGCCAAAAAAATCATTCAAATTTAATTCGGCATAAGTTCAGTTTTGGATTAAAATAATTAAATTAAAGTGGAGTGGAATTAAAGGGAGTACACTATATCTTACAGTTGCAATGAGAGTAGCATACTAGTGGAGGAGAATGATTAAAAAAAATACACTGGATCGTTTTAAGGAGTTATTGAAAACTGCTCTCCATGTTAATCGGGATTTTAATAAATAATTTAAAAAAAATAACACTTTTGGTTTTTTATTCATTCCATTCCAGTGAATTTATATTGTTTTGATTTGTTTTTAACTATTAAGCAATAGCAACATGAATTAAAGTTAGAATTTGGAAGAAAAACATTTTTTTCCGGTATTATTAACTTATCAAAAAAAACTTTTTGTGTTTTTTAAGCCTTTTTATATTGGAATTTAGAAGAAAAAAATATATATATTTTTTAATATACTATATGATTAACTTCCTGTCAAGATTTGTTTTTGTTTTTTATGCTTTTTAGGCCTTTTTGCACTTATAAAATAAAACAAAAATTTTAGCGATTTTCCCATGTTGGAAACCCTCCCCTACGTGCTGTCCAAACGCTCGTAGAAGTCATTCTTCGTCGCGTCGTCCATCTTCCCGTGAGAGGCGTAAGCGCATATTAGGCTTATGTTGGCGAATTTATCCTTGATACGGATAGCCATGAGGCGCTCGTTTACATGCCGGAAACTTAAGGCTTCTTGCCTAAGTCCGCCTCTAATAAAAAATCCGCACCCGAATAAACGCTGTCCTTGTTGTCTGCAGCAATCACCGTAGTAGATGTCGCAGTTTTTCATCCTCCTTTTGCCCTCCACCCAACCGCACTTTTTGTATGGCAGTAACGTCTGCTTTGCAGCAGTCTAGGGCCTCCACAGGTTATTGGGCTGCTCATAGTTTGTAGTGGGACCTAACATTCAACATGCAGACATGAAGATCGTTGTCCTTTTTATGTTTGCAAGAGTTATCAACAGTAAACTCATCCGTACCCGACGCTGTTGGATGCTTCGTAACCAGTATCTTTTAACGTGGTAGGAAAGTTAACCCGACGACACGACCCCAAACTTGGAGGAGCGGTTCCTTTCGATAAATCCCTATGGCGCGGGGCCAGGTACACTGATACCAGTAGTCGACTACTGGAGTATGGGCGCTGTCGTTGGCCCACTAAGGGCTCCTCTACTACCATCTCTATTTCAAGATCTTGACTAACATTGGAAATTCCTTACCGACCTGTGGTCCGAGTATGTCGAAGCAGCTCGCGCAAGGCGCTCACTAAGTTCAACCTAACTGGAACTGTTGACTCCATCTAAGGAATTAATCCGCTGCCGCCTGGAACAAGAAGAAGTGCTCTAGTAGGAAAGTACTCTTCCCCCTCCCCCTGTCATCTGCCAGCACCAAAAAATCTTCCAAAGGGCTTGGTTACCCTATCTCCGACCAGGATACAAAGCACTAAGCGGTCACCACGCAAAGGTTGGGAGTAGGAGTTTATAGGCCTAGTGTAATGATAAGATTCCTAGTCAGTTTTAATGGAATACAATTGACATCTGATTCTGTACCGATTTTCAAAATTACTATTTCACTTCCTTTTTTATATGCCTTGGTCCATCTTTGATTTATTTCGATTGAATTTATTCTACAGAAGCAATTAAATTTAAGCGTGTTATCTAATGAGCTAATTTTCCTAACTATGGTACCTGTTACATCATTCCAGGTGACACAATCAATGTTTCACCTTGTGTTTTTGTTATTGCTACCACCGCAACCACAGTTGTTTTTGTTGTAAGCACCTTCCTTTTCCGATGTTGACTTCTTCGCTTTGCGGCACACCTTGGCGAAATGACCCGTTTTCCCACACGTTCGGCAACTGATACCTTTTGTTTTGCATTCGACCATGTGCCCGTACTTCCAAGCACCACCACAATTGAAACAAAAGCGACTGATTGCGTTAACAGTTGCGGTATTTGCGGTAATGTATTCTGTTGTAGCAATGGATGTTACCGTTTGCTTAGTCGCACCCAAAATTCCTTTGTTCACTTTAGCCGCTTCATAAATCTTACACGTATCAATTACACGTGCCAATAGTTCATCACGTCTATTCAATAATTTCAATTGAAGTTTTTTGTCGTGGACACCGATAACTATTCGATCACGAAGCATTCTTTCCTCGGCATGCACCACATGCACGTTTGAATTCACATTTGCTTATTTGTGTGCGCAATTCCATTTCAAATTCTGTGAACGATTGCATTTATTTTTATACAATCGAATTGAACTTTTACGCTTCCATCGCAACGCTCCTTTGTGGCAAACAATGTGCATCAATGCTGATAATACTTCATTTAATGTACGCTGTGGTATTTTTTTGTTCACTACGTGGTGGTTGCTGTTGAACACCACAAACAACCACTGCAGGTATTTATGGCGCAAGTACTGTTCGACCAGGTAACGAATCTTCGGAACTATCAATTGGGAAAAGCGAATTATAAATTCGTCGACCACCCGCTCCAATTATCGACACAAACAACGCGACTTTTGTTTTCTCATCTTCACTTGATTTCGGTGTGCGATCATATACATACCAGCGTTGCCACTTTTCTGCAATTGCAGTATTTCTACTGCATTTATTTCGAAATTGAAATCTACTGCCATAAAATTAAATCTACTGCATTTTTGTAGTACTCGTATGTTTATATGCACTTCATGATCGAGAAAATGTATCCCTTTTAGCACAAAATAACAAACTAGTTGGCGAACACATAACTAGTCTTTATAAAGTTCTTATTCAAAATTTTATTTATCTTAATGCATTAGATGTCAGTATTGACCTAGCAGATTCTTCCACCACATAGCAGTGCAGCAGCAGAGCGAAAATTCTTAACTGTGAGTTTAGTTAAAAATCAATTAAGGAATAAGATGAATGCTGAAACTCTGGAAAATTTAATTCTATGCAAGGAATTAGAAAATTTAAAAAAGACTGTTGGGATTTGCCAGGGCTCTTAGAGCATTTTAATGACTTTTATTTTACTGATGGGAAGTTCCAACAAATAATGGAATGAATCATGTACGAGTATGTTTTTTATTTTCTTGATTAATACATATAAATGAATTTCTCTCCTTTGGTTAGATCCTAGTTTTGTTAGTTTTTCATTGTTTACGTTATTTTTTGTTATAATAATGTTGTTTTTTCGAAAATAAAAATCTACTGCAAAAAAATGCAATCTACTGCATTTGCATTTCGCATACACCGTGAATTCACTTTTCCATAGCCGCCGCTCTATACGTATTCCTATGTCCGAACAATTCAATGATTGTGGTTTGTCTTCCATTATGGAAACTGCACTGAGTTTCCTTCTGACACAAAGTATTATGCTCGTAGATAAATAAAACGTTAGTCACTTGTTTAATAGCTTTATATTTTTATTAGTCCGATATTGCTCTTACAATGGTTGTTCTTACACTGATTGTTTTACATATATTTGACAGTTCAACCTATTCTAGCTGCGCTTAGGTGGCAGCACTTATTACACCTAGGCTAAGTAAACGCTTGTGTTTTTATATAATCGCATGCACTACCGTTTGACCACCTGTCGAATACATTAAGACAATTTAAATGAATTCTAAATAAGATATATTTTCTGAAACCAAAAATGCAACTTCTCGCTTCTATCCTTACTCGGATCACTTTACAGTATATTCAGACCCCTTTCCATATATTCTAAAAATAATAATATTACCACAAGGTGTAGAGTGTATACATTCCAGCCAAATCTTTCGCCTAACTTTATTCGTGTTAGAAGTTGCTACAGTTTTCCAAGAGCCGGTTATGTTTTTAATAGCCCGATGAATACTAAATTCTTACTTACGCTTTTCTTGTCGTAACTAGAAGCATAAACGATGTATGTCGAGGTAAGCTCTCTAAGGCCCGATTTATTGACCCTCCATTAAATTTAAAATCGGCATTCAAAATGGGAAATTTCGAAATTTTAAAATATTTCATTCATTCACACTCCATTAGAGATTTTAATGGAGGCTGTCTAGTGTCTATATTAACTAATGGCGCTTTAATTTAAACCCGGTTTTAGCTAAAAATACAAAATCCACCATTTAAGAAGGATTTTTAGAGAAATCGAAGTTTAATGGAGCGTTTCTATTTATTCACTTTCTATTAGCGCTGACAGGTAGTTTTTTACATTTGGTTATTTTCCTTTTTTTCTGAATGTGAAAGTGTGTCATGGACGATTATTTTGAATATTTGTTGAATTTAAGTGATGACGACGAAAATACACTTGCCGTCGTACGTAGGCAATACAAAATTACAGAAAGAATCAATATGGAATATTGGGATGATGAAGATTTCTTCCAACGATTTCGTTTGACGAAACCTACGGTGGCTAAAGTATTTGCAATTATTCGACCAGATTTGGAGTACTCTCTAGAAAGGTAAACGTTCACATAACAAAATTTTGTATATTTTTTTATAATTTGCCAGCACTCAAAGGGTTATGAATACCTTTAACATGTTTACACACAGTGCGGGCAAAGGATGGATAGAGAAATAGGGAGAAAGATAATAATTTCAGAAGAATTATCCATCTTTTTAGATTACGTTATATTCGACCAATCGCTCAATTGCTTATTGCACTGCGTTTTTACGCGCTTGGATCAATGCAAATCTCTCAAAATTATCACAATCGAAAGGGTTGGTACTCTTTTAACGTACAAGCAGTGTGTTCTGGTTTAATACCAGATGCACATACAAATACTCACATTGTAGTTATTTGACAGTTTTATGTTATAATGATGTAAAAATTGGGACTTGTTAAAAATTCCTTTAAATTTAATGACGCCATTAAAAACGTACCATTAACTAATGACGAGTGAATAAATAGAAATTTAATTTGTATTTAATGGAGTGTAGTAATGAATACTTCAGCAAAGTGCTCTTGAAGCCCGTAAGGGACTACCGTGTGACCAGGCGAGAACTTCTGGCGTAGCATCTGGCGACAAAACATTTCCATAAATACCTCTTCGGCCAAAAGTTGCTTTTGCGCACAGACCATGTAGCTCTAAAATGGTTTCTGTAGTTCAAGAATCTGGCGAGTCAGGTTGCAAGATGGATTTAACGATTGCACGACTGCAAAATACAGCATAGTAAAGGGAAATTTTATTTTAATGCGGATGCGCTCTCTCGACGACCATGTAAGATCGGTTGCAAGCAATAGACGACGTAGAAAGTTGATGCCGGTGTCGTCTGTGAAGCTAGCAAGGGACCCAGAACTAAGACGTGAGGCAAGATGCATCAGTACAATATGGGTGCACCCTATTTCATATTTCATATTTTATTTATTCAATTCACTTACAATAAAAACATTCAAAATCTTATACAAGATTGTAGGACAAAAAGTTATTAGCAAAAACAAAAAAAAAAAAGAAAAAGAGAATAGAAACTTAGATGTAGATGTAAAAGAATTCACGGAAAGAGACAATAAGAATATAAAAAGATGCATCTACATTTAAAAGGAGTTTAAAAGAATAATTTGATTTTTAGACTAATTTTACACTTATTCGGAGGCCAAGTATTTGAAAAGGGCGGATTTGAATTTGTTTATGTTTTCGATTCTTCTCAGGTCAGGTGGCAGAGAGTTCCACAGCCGAACTACTTGCACAAAGAATTGACGTTCAGACGCAAGGCATGAGTATCTAGGTTGAACAAGCATCAGTGATCTCCGAGATTGAAAAAATTGAAATTTGTTTAACAAATAATCAGGTTCTCGGGTGGTGAATACATTTTTCAGGAGACATAGGGATCGATGTTTAATCAGGCTATCAAAGGTGCAACCCGTTATTAGTTTTGAGAAAGTAGAAACGTGGTCACGTCTCTTAAGATTAAAAATGTATCGAGCGATGTTGTTATACAAAACATTCAGTTTTCTATGACTAGAATAGTCTGGTTTAGAGAACATCTCACATCCATACAATAGTACTGGCAAAAGAAGCGTCTTTGCCAATAACATTAATTTTAGTGGGCAGAATGTGCTGAGTGGCCCATATAGTACGCATTCCACCATAAACCTTACCGATAGTTACATTAATGTGTGTATCCCAAGAAAGGGTACGATTAAAGACCACACCAAGATTTCTGGCAGAGGCAACCCACTCTATGGGCATTTGATTGAGCAGAACAGGTTGAACATCTGAAAGATCAATAGCTCTATGGTGTATGACAAGTACTTTGGATTTATTGGCATTCAGTTTTAGATCATGTTCAATTGACCATTTGCATATACTTGAAAGATCTTCGTTTAAAAGATGTTTTGTTTTTTTTAATTTATCTAAGGGACAATTGAAGAGAAGCTGGACGTCATCAGCGTACATGTGAGTTTTGCAATGCTTTATTACCTTAGGTAATTCGTTCACATACAGCGAGAACAGAGTGGGGTCAAGAATAGATCCTTGCAGTACTCCACTTAGCACGTTCATAAAGCGAAAGGACTTATTACCAGTAACTACTTTTTGGAGTCTGTCACACAAATAGGACATCATAAGTTTAGTTGATGGTGTCGAAAACATAAATTCACTTCTGAGTTTGCTGCAAAGAATCGAATGATTAACTGTGTCAAAGGCCTTTGAGAAATTAAGAAGTGTTAGTAAAGTGGGGTAGTTTTGATCCATTCTGCCGTGTTAAGTTGAAACGACGTATCTACATTTTTGGCGTTTAGAAGTTAGGGCTACTTTTGGAATCTTTGAGATGGTAATTGTTTTATTCTTATTCAAAAAATAATAACAACTTTTACTACTTATGAAAGGCATTGGTCAAAACATAAAAAAGTTTCAGATAAAAGCAGAAAACCGCATTTACCTCAAAATGGCGAATATGCAGATACGTCAATTCAACTTAACACGGCAGCATTGCATTCCGACACTCTTCAACTACAAACAATAAAGCTGTCTTACAGCTTCTTTTTGGGCGAAAACCGGACTGGTTTTCACAGAGTAAGTTATTCCTATACAAATATTTTCGCATTTGTAATATCATCAATTTCTCGAAAACCTTTGACAAGTAAGGTAGAATAGGTATGGGCCTATATTCAACGGGATTTCTCGTTTAATTTTTTGGAACCGGGACTACATTAACTTTTTCCACTCAGTAGGAAGAGAAGACTTAGTCAAAATGCAGTTAAAGATGTAGGTTACAAAAGGCAGGATGAAAAGCAGCAGAAGTTTTAAAAATTTAAGACTTAAGCCGTCAAGACCCATGGCATTGGACTTCATTGATAGAAATGCTTCAGCAACATCCTCTTCGAAAACCCTGCTAAACCAGAAGTAACCAACACTTGCAATTTCTGAGTTTTGCTCAAGGACATCAGTCCCTAACGATGGAGTGCCAAAGGAGCAAATAAATTCTTCATTTAACTTATCGCAATCAATATCATCAGGAAGTTCTGAACTTTGCCTACCAACGCCTACTTGACGAAGCTTCCACAGAGTTTTCCAGGGTGCGGAACAGTCAAGTTTGCTACTGTAATAGACAAGCTTAGCTTCCTTAATTTTTAGCACAGTTTGGTTTCGTAGAAAACGATAGCTAAGCAGGAACTCTTCAAGACGATACTTTTCTATTTTCTGTACGCCGTATTTCGTTTCTCCATGAGATAAAGTATGTCTGAGTTCAGCCGTTGAGGTAACCGACGATTACTCCTTTTTGTCTTTAAGGGGACGTGCTAAACACATAGGAAAAGTATTTGCTGCTGAAGAAACATTACCTGTTCATCAACATATGATAGATACGATCCCAGCAAGTCTGACAAGTGTCATGACGTAAATCAGCATATTTTATGCTTTAGTAATCTCTATATTGATACGTTGACTCACTGCAAGCATTTTTAACATCAAACGTCAATTAAATCAGGTCATGTTTTGAAATCCTGGCCCGGAAAGCTGATTATAGAACAGACATTTTGACATATCACCAACAAAGAGGACGGCTAGGAGGGAGCTTGAAAAGCCCGAGAAATGAGTTAGAGTTGACGAGTTAACTGCGAACAAGTTTAGTTTTTCATGTTGTCAAGTAATGATAGGGAACTCGACGTATCTAACAGATTACAATTAAGGTCACCGCAGAGAACAATGTTTGACGTAGTACGGGAAATTTCTTCAAGAACATTAAACAATGGTGTTAAACTTATGTTCTTACGCGGTTTGTATATAGTACCAATAATAAGCTTTTCAGAGTCACAAGAGCTGACTTGTGGATAATTTTACACGCAAGTGTTTCGCGCCACCCCCAATGCGTTGAAGTCTGTCAAACCTGCAAGCCCTATAACCATCAAGCTGACAACATTAGTCATTTATGACGGGATGAAGCCATGTTTCAGACACACAAACTACATCAATTCGCGACTGGACAAAGAGATGTCTGAATTCGTCTATTTTTGGGTTGAGGCCTTGTGCATTTATATGGCAGATGTGGATACCACTGCTTTGCGCTCTGAATGCTCTAATCATATTATGAAGTGAACTATCAGTGCTTCTAGTTGTGGAGTCTGCTTAAAAGTTATTACCAGGGTTCATTCACGAGAAATAATTAAAAATAAGGAACACTGAGAGAGTGGTCGAAAACAGAAACAAATAAATTACAAGTTAAACAAATAAATGCATAACGTACCTTGGCCAACGAGAGCGTAGAACTACAATTGGAAAAAGTTAATTTTAAAAGATAAATGTAGATGATTAATGAAATTAAAATTAGAAACTTAAGCGTATTAAAGTTTTTATGAAGTAAGAAAGGCAAAAAAGTGAGTGAAAAAAAAAGAAAGAAATAAATAAAAAATTATTTAATAGGCTGATGGCAACACTGAATTTTAATTCCTGGTGAGTTCGTGCACCTGGGTCAATACAATAGCACTCATTTGTTCGGCGCTTTTAATCAATAGGCTTCTCCCGTTTGGTGAGAGTTTGACGAATACTGAACCATGGTGAGTATAACCGGAAAAGAGCTGCTTCCTCCGTTTCATCTTGGTGGCATTCTGAAGAATAGAGCGGTTTTTTTTTTGTTAAGCTTTCGTTGAGGTAACAGCTGATCTCCTATGATCGAATTGCTGCCGATATTGCCAGCCCATTTCCGGAAACCGACAATGGTAAGTTGTATAGTTGTCATGGACTACTTCAGCAAAGCGTTCGCCATCCCTGACCAGCAAGCGAAGACCATCGTAGAACAGATCGTCAACAACTGGGTGAGCAGATTCGATATGCCTATGGAACTGCATTCTGACCAGGGACGAAACTTTGAATCAAAGATATTCCAAGAGGTATGCCAACAACTAGGAATCAAAAAGACGAGGACGACTCCGCTTCAGCCACAATCCAACGGAATGGTAGAGCGCTTCAACAGAACCTTAAGCGAACATCTCTCCAAGGTTGAAGGAGACTACCAGCGCTATTCGTATCGACGAATTCCTCTCTTCTTAATAGTCTATCGAAATGCAGTGCACAGTACTAATGGACATACTCCATTCGAAATCTTGTTTGGTCGAGCAGTCCGGCTACCTAGTGAAGTGAAGTTTTGATCCTCTAATGATGAACTTATCCTGTGAGAAGGGCTACGTGGCAGACCTCAGGGAAAAGATCAGAGCCATACATCAGAGGACCAGGAAGATAAGGGTAGCTAGTGCCCGTATGAAAACCAGGTGCGACACAAAGCAACAACGTCAGGATTTCACGAAGGAGACATGGCATGGTTGTACAACCCACACTGGTAAAAAAACAGATAACCTAAGCTGCAGCAAGACTGGAACGCCCTTGTAAAGTATTCGCACGTATCAATGTTGTTGTTTAGCGGATTCAACGCGGAGTAAGAGCCACAATGAAAAATGTTCATTTAGATCGTCTACACCGTTACCATGGCAATATCAGAGATGAACTTGTTCGGGACGAACAAGTTTACGAGGGGACAATGTAGCATCCACAGAAAGTACTTTTGGCAATGCATTGCCAACGAGTACGGCAACACTACTGTCATCTATTAAAACTGCCGTCATGCGCAGCAGTTTGACCCACATTTCACATTCCACAATTCACCCCTAGTGACATCTATTCGACAATACAAATTTGGCGTAACGGCTCATTAAGTGCCAAGGCCTAGCTTCTCGCAACCACTCGTGTTGTGTGCATTATATTTTTCACATGAATGGAAGAGACCTACAGTTTTGTTCGAAGTTCATTTTTGTTTTTGCGAAGCTTTTTCGTGACAACAAATACTCTCGGATGTTTGTCAAACGTTCGCGAGAATTAAAAAAACTTTTTGGTGTTTTCTGGTTTTCGAACATGGAACCTCACGCGCAGTGGTCCGACACCTTAACTAGTGTGCCACGGCAGCCATCTTGGTATAAATACACCAACCGCCAGCAGGGAAAACACAGTAGGTAGAGGTGAAAATAGAGAGGAACAAGTTGAGAGTAAACGATATTGTGTTAAAATTTAATTTGTAGAGACAGTTTAAGTTGAGATTTATAAAGAATAAAGTAATTCAATTATTTGCATCACATTTGTTGTACCGAAAGTGAAGTTGAAAGTTCATATCCGTAAATAAACAGTTTAAATACACAGGAAACACGGTTTTATTATTACGAACCCCAGCAAAAATATTGCAGTATTTTTGTCCCATTTTTATCTTAGCTTACCTTTTACAAGCAATCCAACCGTCTGAAGAATTTCCAGTTTTTTTTTGTTAGTTGGCGATTGCCCAATACATTTGTATGTACCTGCATCTTGGTAAACAACATCTTTCAGGGAGAAATGTCCAGTCGGTGTTGTTAAACCATGGCCCAAGCCACGTAATCGAGCCGTGACAGGATCAAGATGTGACCAACAACCAAGAGATCCTGAAATGAGATTACTGATATTTAGCTGGTATTAAAATTAGTAAGAACCAATAACCAAGCACATAGGAGTTAAAATCATAAGAAAATGAATATCTATTGTAGCTGAACGTATCATATCCTATCTATAGCCCTTTGAATGAACCCTTATAAGCTGGACATTATGTTGTAGATCCATTCGTGTGAAAAAATATAGCGCACACAACATGAGTGGTGCCAGAAGCTAGGTCCTGGCACTTAAATATCTGTTGCGCCAAATATTTGGCGTCTGTCATGGTGTTGTGATGTGAGCTTATCTTTTTATTAACTTAAGGCTTGAAAATTAAGTACGATGATTGTCTCATGATGGTTTAGAAGTGGTTGAGGTTAATGTTCTGCACTGACGTGTTTTGTTGGGTGATAAGAAAAATTCTTGATGGGAAGTGATTCGCACTCACATAATTTCTGACTTAAAAGTAAAGACCATGGAAAATGTAGAAAAGCGAAGGGATGTAAAAATATTAAAGATTGAGTGCCTATATTTACACCGAACATGTGTGCTAGTGAAATGGAGAAGGTTTGTGATCTTGGAGGTGTAAAAGTGGTTAATGTAGTACTTGCATTATGATTAAATGACTGAAAAGTTTAGTGAATCAAAGGAAATCAGGAGATTCGTTCGCCAAAGTTAATTAACAATGCTCATGGTCAGCTTCTTGTGGATGACGACCAAATTCTGCAGAGGTGGCGGCAGTATTGTGAAGAACTTTTGAATGAACAGTTTCCCCGGCTATACTTTCCAAGAGCCACCCCTAACTGTGAAGAAATAACCGACATTACAGTCGAAGAAATTAGTGAGGCGATCAAATACTCCAAAAAACGAAAAGCGATTGGGCCAGACGAGATGCTCTCTGAGTTCTGGAAAAAGATGAGAGACATCGGGTTCAGACAGCTCAGAATTCACATCTCCAAATTTGTGAGAGGTGATCCAATGCCGAATCAATGGAGGGAAAGTTACCTTCTCCCTCTATACAAAGGGAAGGGTGATACGTGAAACAGTGATAACTACCATTCGATCAAGCTGATGTCACACACCATAAACATCGTTGAGCGAGTATTAGGTGGTCGACTGAGAAAAATAATACGGGTAATTCAACCACAGATGCATTCCAAAGTATAATGAAAAAACATCATGATTCCGTAAAGGATTTGCATATTGTATTGGTTGACTTTGAAAAGGCATTCGACAGACAACCACGAGATGTGATATGGGTGGCGCTAAGACATCGAGAGGGTCCAGAAACCTATGTAAGAGGGAAGTGGGTATCGCATTAGTTCAAAAAACACAAAGTACTTGTGCTGCCCGTTCCCTAATCTACTCAGGCATATTCCAGATATTTATTTGAATGGAACAGTGCTTCCCAAGTGCGAAAAGTTGAAATATCTGGGATCTATCTCTCCATCTATAGCAAAGCAAGCTGTAATAACAACATCAATCATCGCGTAAGCCTAGGGTGGATGAAGTGGTGCGAAAACTTTGCTATCTTCTGTGACAGCAAAATGCCCGATAAGTTGAAAGGAAGGCTCTACATCGCAGTTGTGCGTCCAGCGCTCACATATGGTTCACAATGTTGGACAATGTACAAAAAGTATGAGAGTAAATTAACGCAGCTGAGATGAAGATGCTTCGCATGGCAGCAGGAGTGACAAAGCTTGATCGAATAAGAAGTTCAAAGATCCGTGGAAGCCTTCACCTCAAGGAAACCATCTTACGAAAAATAGAGCGCGACCGGCTGAGCTGGTATTGCCACGTTAAAGGAGAGATCATTTGAACCCTTTTAAAAAGGCAATATCAATTAACGTTCCAAAGACATCGCGAGGCAGGAGAGGTAGGCCATAAATGCCTGGATCACGCAACATTTGACTGGCCTCGGTAAGCCAGTGATACAAAATCGGGAGGCCTGCCGATATTTTCTGAAGTCAAATAGGCGAGCCCCAGTAGAAATGCAGTGATGTGGGAGGGTTATGATCTCTTGTTTTCGGATCATAACCTCGCCGAAATAGGAAGAAGAAGAAGAAGAAGACAGATGATTTCTATGCTGATATATATGGATATGCCATTAATCCGGAGAAATCAAGGCTTGATGCTTCGGAGTATCCCTATGACAATTCTCATGATTTTACACTAACAAATGGTAAAGTAGCATGTTCAAAGATAAAAATAATTCCCGAAAAATGTTTGAGCTTGTTGGGTTAAGAGCAAAAATGTATTTCTGTTATATAGATATTGGGGAAGAGCTAAAAAAAGCAAAGCGTTTACAAAAATGTGTAACCAAGCTATTGGTAATATATGGTGATATTAGAGATTATCGTACGAGTTTAATATAAAAAAAAAAACATATTCACAAGCAGGTTACATAACATTTATACTCAAGATAATAATACGTTGGCTTTAAGTCATAACGACACTAAGAGAGATGGAATAAGTCCATGTGCTTGGGGTCATTTTAAAACGCCAGCAAATACTCTTGAACCAAAGTTAATAAAGGATGTAATAAAAAGACATAATTTGTTTTTTTCTTAATTCAACACAACAATTTATTAAAATTGTAAAGTGTGGTGTCCTACGAGAGCAGTCCAAAATAGTCAAGTTTCCAGTCAATTAAGGTTAGAAACAGGTCGAAGCGATATAAAAACCAGGTTAACCAATTCAAAAACAGTACCTCCAGTAAAATAAAAAAAAAAAATTTTTTTATTTAAATGACGTGGAAAGCATCGAAAGCAAGAGTGTGGGACTTTAACCCTAACTAAAACCACCTGTGCTTCCAACGCCATTTTCCGACAATGCTGCCAAAAGCAAAAAAGTCTTCCGGGGGGTTTTCAGCTGTGAATTGCATAGTTTGGGAAAACACCCCGAACAGAAAACATCTCCTACTATTACAACTGAGAGGAAGTGCCACCCAGTAACTTTTCTCTAGTTATTGACATTTTGGAAGGGAGTTTTAGCTCAATAGCTGGCCCCGAAATTAAATTTGTATGTACTTAAAATTTTACTTATAGGTTACATATGTATGTATATACAATATGATTGTATTTTATATTTATATCTAGTTTTCCGTTAAAAAATTAAGTCATACGGCCTTAATCTTTCAAACTGCCTAATGGTATTGTTGTTTTCTTCCGCCATGTAATGTATTTGAGGATTTACATGACCTTGTTGTTGTTGCTAGTGCCTAAGTACATATTTTTTAACAACTCCACGAACATTCTCTACATTAAGATCGCAGTGTAGGTCATCATTTCTTATATGCCTAGGTACATTAACGATGCCTTTTAGTACTTTCTTTTGGAATGTTTGTATCATCCCCCCCTTCGGGTAGGGGTTAGAATATACCCGAGTTAGGCATGCCTATCGTAAGAGGCGACTAAAATCCACCCTCCGTATACCGAGCGTAGTGTATACAAAAAAAATGCAATGAACAAAACACAACGATTTAATATCCCGGCTGGCAGCCCTGGTTAATTGGAAAATGCACCCTCTTCGGAAGTCGGCTCTAGGGATTCTGGGGAGAGATATTTATTGCAACTAATAAATTCCTTCTCAAAACGTACAAGTTTATCTCGATCTCCACCAACAAGATATAGTCAATGTCTCCGGAAAAAAAGAAGTCCACCGGAAGCCCAAGCGCGTGGAAAACGGGGCTCATTGAAATTTAAAAGCTTTGAGAAGGAAAACGACGTACTCCGTTCTAAGCTTACCGAAATGGAGCTACTCTATCTTGAGCTTAAGAAAGAGGTAGATTTACTCAGGTAAGAAAAGAAAATACAGTTAGCTCACATCACTTAGCTAATCGCGAATACTAGATGGATGAAGAAGAGCTAACACGTGAAACGAATTGGATCGAAAAGAAAAGACCTAGCCAAAAACGTAAAGTTCATTCCTCACCGGAAGTCGACCCACAGAAAGATGAAAAGCGCAAGGTGTTGCAAAACAAGCCACAGCAAATAAAATTACGTCCTCCACCACCGATAAATGTCGTTGGAATTACGGACTATAATAAGTTGCATTGCCTCCTTAAAGGAACGCTGGCATCGAAGTTTAAGGTGACATCTCTCAGAAACAATACGTGGAAAATCAATGTCGATTATGCCGACGGTTACCGATCATTATCCAGAAAATTGAATGCCGAGAAGATTCAGTGGTATACTTATGAAAATAAGTTAGAAAGAGCACTGCGTGTTGTAGCAAAGGGACTCCACCCTTCGTGCACTAAAGAAGATGTTATAAACGACCTTCAAGATAAAGGCTTGAAAATTCTTGATATCGTCTATATTATTAAGAGGGAGAAGCAACAGTCGGAGGGAGAACAGGAAAAATTGGTAAAGCGTGCACTTCCACTTTTCATGCTAAGTTTCGATAAAGACGAAAATAAAGATGTAATATATGGCATTAAAACTATTCTATTATTAATATCGTTGTCAAAATCGAAGCATGCGCAAGAGCTCCAGATCGATCCCGCAGTGTAAGCGCTGTCAAGGCTTCGATCATACACAGACTTACTGCCAGAAGGAACCAAGATGCATGAAATGCGCAGGTAAACGTCTCTCGGAAGATTGTCAGCTAAATAAGCAAACCCCAGCCACTTGCATAAACTGCAAAGGAAAACGTCCTGCGAACTATCGAGGTTTCGAAGTGGCGAAAGAGCTCCAGAAAAGGGGCGATACGTTTAAAAATTCCATGCGGCCGAATCCGAAACCAATTAAGAATGGACACAAAATACCTACGAAAATAACAGCGAAAGATAGAAAATCCGTCAATATTGACTTAAGATCGGGTAATGAATAAAAACCAAAACGTAGTAGAGGAAAGGTGAAAGAAGCAAAATCTTCGAATATTGGCGTGCAGTCTTATACTCAAGCGGCGATGACAGTTAATGGCAAGTACATGACCGACTGCTCACGCGAGATCAAAGCAAGAAACCATCCAAACTTTAACATAAAGACTCCTGTTCATGATGCGATATTGGAAAACGATGATAAAGGTAGCTCACAAGATCCTGTAACCCATGTATTTTCCCTAATTCTTGCGAAACTTGAAGAGCAATGCAAAACAAACAAACTAATTTTCGAGAGAATAGTTGCACTAGAAAACAACATTCATAACACGCGCACTTCAACTAGAATATGAACGAACCGCTTTAAATTCTTACTTGGAACGCCAACGTGCGAAGACTCGACGAGTTTGAAGTATTTATACGAGAAAAAGATATTGATATATGTGAAACTCAACGGAGAAAACAATCGAATGTTGAAATGGGGGATATACCGTGTTGGGGTGAGTAGTATCCCCTGCTGGTTGCTCGGTGATTTTCGGTGATAACCAAGACAAAAAGAAGATTTTCCGTTGGATAAGTACAACTCTTTATTTCTTTTGTACGGAGGTATAGGACTTACCTCGTCGAGGTCAAAATCAAGAAGGCCGAATATCGGCAATTAAAGAATATGGCTAAGCGGTTTCCGATCTCAAATAGATTTTATATAACCAATTAAAATAACTGCTAAAAATTTAAGATACGTTCAACTATCTTTGGCTTGAACATTACCGGCCGCCTGGCAGCAATTTTTGCAAAAATTGCAAATTCCACTTTTACTATTTGAATTTCGGAAATCACTTAAAAAGATACATGTTAATGCAAATCATGTTTGAAGTTAACAATATTACAGTAAGTAACGAGCAATATTTGGTAGATCAATGCAATATTTTAAGATTTTTAAATTCATATTTTTGATTACGGAAATATTACTTCAGTGAAGTGTAAGTGAATGAATTCAGGGATTTAAAGTTAGTTTAAGTTAGTTTAAGTCAGTTAAAAGTGAGTAAGTATGCACAATTTCGTAATTGGACGCGTTACGACTCCATTCTGAGTCCGTATATCGGCTACGCGAACCCGATTGTCCGAACCTGGGTAAACCTTTATAATACGTCCGAGCCGCCTTTCATTTGGGGGGAGGTTTTCGTCTCTAATTACAACCACATCATTAATAGACACATCTCTCTGTGGGAATTTCCATTTGTGTCTCTTGTTGAGTTCCTTAAGATACTCATATTTCCATCTAAGACAAAACTGGTGATGTAATATCTTTACATTCTCCCATCTTTTAACGCAATTCAGGGACTGTTTATCAAGAGCGGGTTCAAGAGGGACAGAGGATCACCTCGCAGAAAGTGGCCTGAAGTCAATGGAAGGATGTCGAATGTATTGCCGGAAATCGGTGAAATGGGACGCGAGTTTAAGCAAGCTTCGCTAGCTAGCTCCAACGAAGTTGGTACCATTGTCTGAAAATATAGTTTGCGGTATACCACGCCGAGCATTAAACCGGGTGAAAGCTGCTAAAAAGGACTGCGTAGATAAGTCGCTAGTTGCCTCTAGGTGAATAGCCATAGTAGCGAAACATACAAATATACAGGCATATACCTTTGCTAGTCGACAGTTTCGTCCTAAAGAGCTTCGTATAATAAATTGACCTGCAAAATCGATGCCCGAATTGGTAAACGGTAATGAAATTTGTGTCCTTTCTAACGGTAAGGCTCCCATTATCTGGGTGTCCACTTTCCTTTTTTGAATGACACATGTTTTTTTTTTTTTTGCCGAGAGTAGGTGAAAAATCTTCTAAAGACACCATAAGGCCCGACCGAGCGTGCTTATGGTAGTGTGAGATTCTTACTCACTAATAAAACACCTCTCTTCAAAAGTAATACTACAACTAAGCCGACGCTTATCCGGCAGTTTTATTTTCGCTTACGATAAACGTGATTTTTGGGAACAAAAAAATGTTCGTACAATGATAGTTCCTGCCTTTTTCACGACCGGCATATACTATGACTTGAGGTCAAAAGGTTTTGTCCTTTGGAGACGACGAATTGAATTATTCGCGTCAAGTAGTTGAATGACGGTACGGTTACAACGGCCGTGAACACGATCTTTGTGTTTACGCCCAAATTTTGTTATCTCCTCGACGACGCTGTGAATTCCCAGATCTCGATGAATATCTTCGTTACGTCCATACCACGGTGCGCTGACGATCGTTCTAAGAACTTTATTTTCAAAAGTTTGTATGATGTTTCTATTGCTTTTCTTGGTACAACCCCATAGTAGTATACCATACGTCCACACAGGCTTTAGCACTTGCTTATAGATAAGCAGTTTGTTATGTAGGCTCAACTTCGAATGTTTTCCGATTAGCCAGTACATTTGTCGGTATTTGTTTTCTAGCTCATCGTGTTTCTTTTTTACGTGTGATTTCCATTTAAGCTTAACATCTAGAGTCATTCTATTTTGATACGTTCGCGTACGGTATTTGAGCCGAGTTAAGATATAGAGGTAATCTATCCACTTTTTTATATGTAGGTAAAGTTAACGTGAGTAGATTTGCTTTCGTTCAGCACAATACGACAAGAATTCGTCCAATTTATTAATAGCATGTTGCAGCTTTCCAGTTGCTGCTTCAATAGTTTCGCCCGTGGTCAATATCGCCGTATCGTCCGCAAACGTGGCGACGACGCAGTTTCTTTCCTGCGGGATATCACGCCTGTAGAGTACATATAGAAGCGGGCCAAGGACACTTTCTTGTGGAACTCCGGCCGCAATCTCCTTGAAGTCAGAGTAATCGTTTCCGTGCTTAGCACGAAAGAGTCTCTCGGTGAGATACGACACTAGGATTAGAAAAAGTTGTCGTGGCAGTAGTCGTTGCAATTTATACTCCAAGCCTTCGTGCCAAACCTTATCGAAAGCTTGTGAGACGTCAAGAAATACACCACAATAAATCTTTTTTTCTTCCAGAGCTTTCTCAATCACGTCAGTTATTATATTACGGGCTGTAGACGTTTGGAAAGAAGTTTTTCAAACTAACCATGTGGGTTAGGGGTCAGAATATACCCACGGTAGGCGACTAAAATGCCAACCCGCCGTCTTTTTTTAGATTACGGTACTAAAATTTTATGCAATGAACACAACAAACGGTATTAATACCGCAGGTGGCAGCCCAGTTCAACTGGAAAATCCACCCTCGCAAGAGGCATGCTCTACGGATTCTGGGGAGAGCTATTTATTGCACCAAAATTTAATAAACCCATCTAGGAAAAGCTCAAGGCTACAAAGATTTCCGCCTCAAAAGACTTCTTCTAAAGCGCAAAATGAAAGTCTCGCAAACCCGGATGTGTTAATTCGGGAAACGCAAACTTTGGAAGAGAGAACTCTGAAAAAAGTAAAAAGTTTCTTTGCTTCAAAACGAGCCTTCAAAAACTCATACGGTTGCTCATAGTGACCCTTCTCCGGGTAGCCATCACTACAGTACGGACGAAGAAGAACTCGCTAGCGAAACGGATTGGATACTTAAACGAAGACCATCTAAAAAACGCAAGGCCGGCTCCTCGCCCGAGATTGTTCCACAACACGAACCTAGTCGGAAAGCGCAGCCAAAATCTGATAAGAAAATTGAAAGCAAGCGCGCACCTCCACCAATAAATATTACAGGCGCTGCGGACTACAATTCTTTGATGTAAATTTTAAAAACAACGATCGCTACTGAATTTAAAATAACTTCCTTGCGAAACGATGCATGGAAAATCAAGGTTAATTTTTTTTTTTTTTTTGCCGAGAGCAGGTGAAAAATCTTCCAAAAACACCATAAGGCCCGACCGCGCGTGCTTATGGTAGTGTGAGATTTTTACTCACTAAAAAAGCACCTCTGTTCAAAATTAATACTACAACTAAGCCAGTGCTTATCCAGTAGTTTTATTTTCGCTTACGAGAATCGTTATTCTAGAAAAAGATGATCATATGTGATTAAAAATAAATGTAGCACTTTAGGCAGGTTAAATTCCAATGAAAGTTCCTGCCTTTTTCACGACATTCATGTGCTATGGCGCGAGGTCAAAAGGTTTTGTCCTTTGAAGACGACGAATTGAATTGTTCGCGTGAAGTAGTTGAGTGATAGTACGGTTACAATGGCAGTGAACACGATCTTTGTGTTTACGCCCAAATTTGGTTATCTCTTCGACGACGCTGGGAATTCCCAGATCTCGATGAATATCTTCGTTACGTACATACCACGGTGCGTTCACGATCGTTCTAAGAACTTTATTTTCAAAAGTTTGTATGATGTTTCTATTGGTTTTCTTGGTACAACCCCATAGTAGTATACCATACGTCCACACTGGCTTTAGCACTTGCTTATAGATAAGCAGTTTGTTATGTAGGCTCAACTTCGAATGTTTTCCGAGTAGCCAGTACATTTGTCTGTTTTTGTTTTGAAGTTCGTCGCGTTTCTTTTTCACGTGCGATTTCCATTTGAGCTTGACATCTAGAGTCATTCCTAGATATTTTGCTTCGTTTGCCTACGGTATTTGAGCCGAGTTTAGATATACAGGCAATCTATCCACTTTTTTGTACGTAAAGTTGACGTGGGTAGATTTGCTTTCGTTCAGCACAATACGCCAAGAATTCGTCCAAGCGTGGACTTTATTAATAGCATGTTGCAGCTTTCCGGTTGCTGCTTCAATGGTATCTCCCGTTGTCAATATCGCCGTAAGGTAAATGACGCTGATGGCTATCGGGCTGTATCTCAAAAGCTTAACAACGAAAAAATCCAATGGCATACTTACGAAAACAAGTCTGAGAGACCCTTGAGGGTCGTAGCTAGAGGACTTCATCCATCATGCGCTAAAGAAGACGTTATAGGTGATTTACGCGAAAGTGGTTATAACATTCTCGACGCAGTGAACCTTTTAAAAAAGGAGAGAAAACGACCCGAGCGTGGAGAAGAACCTATAGTGAAACGTAAACTTCCGCTTTTTGTGCTGTCATTCGATAAAACGGAAAGCCAGGAAAAGATATATAACATTCGTACAATCATGAGTATGGTCGTTAAAATCGAGCCGCTACGTGTCAACACGAAGACCATCCCTCAATGTAAGCGTTGGCAAGAGTTTAACCATACACAGGCGTACTGTCGGAAAGAGCCGCGCTGCGTTAAGTGCGCTGGAAAACACTCTTCGGAAAATTGCAGTTTGAGCAAAAATGAAAAAGCAACTTGCGTTAACTGCAAAGGAAGGCGCCCAGCAAATTATCGCGGTTGCGAAGTCGCTAAGGAACTACAGGTGCGACGGAAAAAATCTACAACGTCGATCGTACGGGCTCGTAAACCAATTGCTCAAACTACTAAGCCGACTGAAAGGACGCTTGAATCAGCAGGGCAGACTCTTACAACAGTCAACCAGCCTTCTGAGCCGTCAAAGTCGTCCACTAAAAACACTAAAAAGGCTGAACGAAAAATAACCTCGGATAAGCCAGCGAACCCCGTACGTCTGACGTATTCTCAGGCTGCAGTCAAAGCAACCAAACGAAACGACGAACCACTCTCTGATCCGTTGAATGAAATTCTGAACTGCATCTACGCTAAGTTCGAGGAACAATGTGAAGTAAACAAACGGATTCTCGAACGTCTTAGTAACGTCGAAAGCTTTTGTATGGCTAACCTTATATCTAAATCTAAGTAAATATGGACGCTTTGCTTAAAATAGTAACATGGAATGCAAATGGACTCTTACAAAAATCTAACGAATTAGAAATGTTCCAATAAGAGAAAATATCGACATATGTTTGATCTCCGAAACCCATCTAACAAGGGAGTCGCAAATAAAGATAAGAGGCTACGCTGGTTATCACGCCTATCATCCTTCTGATAGAGGTTCATCCTCATTCATTAAAACTTACATCGAACATTCGGCCGATATAAGCATAGAGCTGGAAAAACTGCAGTTGTGCGCGGTAAGGGTTAAAAATAAACACCTGAGCTACAATATAGCATCTGTTTACTGTCCGCCGCGATGCTTACTAGAAAAAGATGACTACTTTCGTGTCTTCAATGACCTTGGTTCAAATTTTCTTATTGGTAGAGATTTCTACGCGAAGCACACCTTCTGGGGTTCAAGATGTACATCGTCTAAAGGAAAAATTCTCTACGAAGTGGCATATGAATTCGGTTGTTGTTTTTATTCGACAGGAAAACCGACCTATTGGCCAATTGACTCACAAAAAATTCCCGATCTTATCGATTTTTTTGTTACAAAAGGCATCTACGAGAAGTTTATTACAGTCAAAGAATAATTTTATTACTTGGAGAAGTGCTGATCAAGAAAAAAGGACCTCCAAGACTCACTAGCAATAGAACAAACTGGGAGGGCTTTAGAAACGATTGCGAAACAAATATCGCCTTAAATGTATCACTTAGAACACCTTGCGAACTATAGGACGAAGTTGATCGTTTCGTGGAAACAATCCAAAGAGCGCCATGGAGAAACACTCCTTCCAGGAGCTATAAGATCAGCCGCAACGAAAAGTATCCCAGAGAAATCATTGAACTAGTGAGGGAGAAACGAACAGCACGAAAGAAATGGCAAATCGCTCGTGCACCGCAGCATAAAACGGTCTTTAACCGACTATGCAATCGGCTTAGAGATTGTATTCGCGAATTTAAAAGCAAAAAGATAGCGACCTACCTTGAAAATCTCTCCGGTGAAAGAGAATCAAATTATTCGCTAGCGAAAAGGCATCCGGAAACCTCAAATGCAAGCACCACCAATTCGGAAAAACGATGGAAACTGGGCCAAGAGCGACAAAGAAAAGGCAGAACTTTTTGCTTTGCACTTAGAAGAAACGTTAAAGCCATTCGACGACCCTTCGTTAACGCCCGACTCCCCAGTCACGACATCTGACAACTTTAAAGTAAAAAAAGTTGCATTGATTGAACTGAAATTTAAAGACAAGAAAAGCTCCGGGTTACGACTTGATAACGGCGCAGGTAGTCAAGGAATTGCAGAATAAAGCTATTATCAAACTGCTCTATTTGATCAACGCTTCGTTCAGATTGCTTTATGTTCCGAGGCAATGGAAAGTCGCCGAGATTATAATGGTCCCGAAACCAGGCAAACCGCCAAATGAGAAGAAATCATATCGGCCTATTTCCGTATTGCCGGTTATCTCAAAAATATTGAAAAACATGTTTTACATGAGCGGATGTGCTTTTTAACCAAGTTTTTTAGTTTTGTTATACAAAATTCACTCCGAACCAAGCGAACCACTAATTGGTTACCACCATGTATTGAAAGGTCATAGACAAATTTTACCAAAAGAGCAGTTACATTCGCTTGATACGGAAGGATAATTGGATATCTTTCGTTGAAAATTAGAGTAGAACAGGCGAGCCCTCTTAACCGAAGGACTTGATTTTGGTCTAAAATGCGATTCAAATTCGCCAATGAGCTTTTTTTTTTACATAGGTTCGCTTTTCAGGAGAGCTAAGTATTCATTCTGAAAATAAAACATTTGAGTCAGCCGAATAACCAAGTTCTTTGCGAAAGAAACTTCGTTTTGGGTTACGATCTTAGTTCTGAAAGAAAATCTATTCTTATGGCGAGGGCTAGTTCTATGGTAAAAACGCAAAATATAGCATAGAGGCCATTGACCATGAAGAAAATCTTTCAACAATTGTCTCAATATTAGATAATATTGTACTTAGATTCGCTTTAATTACTTTCATTTCGAGATCTCGATCGGTTTAAAATGGATTCAGCCCAAAAAGATTGAGGTTGACAAAGCCAGGTAGGGCCATGCCACCATAAATTGCCCGCCTGAAGATCTGCGAAAGACCTCTTGTCGCTAAATCTGCTGATTGTCAGCAGATCTAACATGATTTCATTTAGTATTTGGCACGTATAACTATATCTGTGAGACTCGATTAGCTATAAAGGTTTTCCACGAGCTAGAAGGGTTATTTAACCATGCTAAAACTATTGAGCTATCGATCCACAGAAAGAGTTCATAATTTGGGCAATTAAGTTCTGCTATAACCTTGCGAAAAAGTTTGGACAGCAAAATAGCACCGTAGAGTTCCAGTCTTGGTAAAGGGACCTGTTTGACTGGAGCTACTTTGCTTTTGGCACATAACAGATTAGAAGAATAGCTACCCGAATTGTGCTGTTGCGCAAATAAAACGTCGCCGCATAAGCTCGCTCGGAAGCATCACAGAACCCATGGATTTGGATAAAATCATTCGGACGGTAATGAATCCACCCAGGAACTTGAACCTTTTGTATGTCTGAGAGCGCATTTAAGAACGTTTTCCAGCCGTGACAAGTAAGGGGCAAAAGAGGTATGTCCCAAGACGTCCCACCATGCCAGATTTGTTGCATGATGATCTTGGCCGTGATTAACACAGGAGCCAACCATCCTGCGGATCAAAGAGTCTTGCTATCACTGACAGTACAGCTCTTTTAGTTACTAATCGATCTTCTTCTAATATAGAAAAAAAGAAATGAAAACTATCGGATATAGCATTCCATTGAATCCCCAGAGTTTTGGAGATACTTTTATCTTATACTTTAAGAAAATCTTGATTGTAAAGATGCGAAACATGGAAATCTTTAATCAAATCCAAGCAATTGGAGGTCCATTTCCTTAGAGAAAACCCTGCTGACCTTAGAGCATCCATCAGTTCACTCTGTGCTTGGAGTGCTGTCTCAACATCGTGGGCTCCAGAAAGCACATCGTCGATGTAACAATCATTTTTAAGAATGGACGAAGCAATACATCATCTGCTAGACGATTGTTACGTCCGTATGGTACGTATGGCTAAATATGGAGTGCAATTCACGCCAAAGGTAACCGTCTTTAGCTCATAGTCTGTCTTGAAAAGGACTATCGCTGTGATCGGATTTCCAAAATAAGATTCGCTGAAAAGACGAATGTTCAGGATGAACAATGATCCGCCGATACATGTTTTCTATATCGGCATTAAGAAGGTACCGATAGAAACGCCATCTCAAAATTACTGTCGTTAAGTCGTTTTGTAAGACCGGACCCGTATACAACATATCATTTAAACTAGTTTCATTGCTTGATGGACAAGGGACATTAAAAACTACCCGAACCTTTGTTGTAATACTATCTGGTTTTATAACCGCATGATGTGGCAGATAGTAAGTACATAACTGATAGTTTTTAATGATGTCTTCAGATGAAACCGCCTCCATATGTCCCAGTGTGACATATATTTGAAGTACATCATTGTATTTTGACCGAAGGTCTGGATTTCTTGCTAACGACTTCTCCGTACGATGTAGCTGTTTCAGAGCTTGGTTTCTTGAATTACCATATGAGAGACTAGGGATTTTAAATGGAAGACGGATTATGTAACGAACATTGACGTCTCGGGTCGTTGTATCGGAGTAAAGTTGTTCACAGTAGATATCTTCACTGGATAGCGCATTTCGCTCAAATACGAGTACATATCTCTTCAACTTCCCAAAATTTGGCAATTCGTTGATCTAACGAAATCTCGGAAAAAAAGGACAAAAATGTTGAAAAGGAACCAACACGGTCTTGTGAAAGAGGTGCTGAGAGTACCCACCCAAAGATTGTATTCTGGGCTACAAGCGACCTCAAAACATTGGACTTCAGTCCTTCCCTGACAATTGAGCCATATAAGTCTGACCCAATTACCATCTGTCTTCGAACTTTCATAGAAATAGGGATCTGCGAGTTCGAATTCAATCGTTGATGAAACTTTTTGTCAATGTATCCTGCATGATAGTAAATCACCTGTGAGACGTTTCAAAACGATTGCGTTGGCAAAAATTGTGAAAGTTGGAACATATTTGGAATCTACACACAATGAACACAACTTTGATGCAGTTGCGGTTACCATTGCGCTATTTCCTGATATCTAAGCCTGTATTGGCTTCACGGGTAGATTCAATCTTCTTTGCGCCTCTTCAGATATAAAGGTAACTTTTGAGCCTGTATCTAAAAGCGCACTCAATCTAAATTTACTCCTTAAATGGCGGATATCAATTAACGCCGTTGCTAAAATGCTCCGTTTGTTATTACGGGAGAAGTAAGATTGAACTTGATATGGATTTGAATTTTCAGGGGACTGTATGGTTTGAGATTGGGGTATTGGTTGTAATGAATTCACCATTCCCGAAGATTAAGGCATATTTTGAGTTGCATTTATGGAGGTCGAATGCAAAAGTGTATGGTGCCTTTACTTACACTGCATACATGTGTGCACACTTCTGCAATCTTTTTTCAAATGAGCGGAGGATAGGCAATTTGTTCAATACCCTAACGAATTAACCTTGGAAATTCGATCCCTTATACTCAATTGCAAAAATGTTTGGCATTGGCGAAGAGAATGGGAACCATTGCAAAGTTTGCAAATACATTTCTTTGCTTTTGAATAAAAAGCTTTATGTTTGTCTTTATGGAGATAAGTTGTTTGACCTTTAAATTGACCCTTTGACTTTGAAGAAAATTTAATATCAGGTACTGTTTCGAGCACACGGTAACGGCTAGTTAAAAATGAATCCATTTCACTCCATGAGGGGATGTCTCGTGGTTTCTGGATGGATTGTTCCCACAACGATTAGAACATAAATAAATGAGTATACCCATGAGTATATCCCAAGTAGTCGTAGATACCTTATGTGCTTCGAGAATCGATATACAATCATTGATATCTAGCTGGAGATCTTTAATGTTTTTTGCCAGATTCGATTGTAATCGCAGTTAAACTAAAAAGCTTCTTTAATTGGTTATTCACTAAAATTCTCCTATTCTCATATTGATCCCAAAGTGCTTTCCACGCTAAGTCAAAACTATACGCGGTTAAGGGAAACTTCGTAACAATATCATTTGTTTCATTCTTTGTTTTCGAACGAAGGTGAAATAATTTTTTAACAGCACGCAATTTGGGGTTGTTTATATACACCGCGGTAAACATATCACTGAACGAGGGCCAGGTGAGATAATCACCATAAAAGGTTTCAGTGTCGCAAGCTGGAACCTTTATGCACTGTTCTGAGCTTAAATTGGGACTAAAAATATTTGGAAGACCGTTTTTCCTAATAACGTCACAAGGTGGAGCCGTTATGAACTGTTCTGGCCTTAAACTGGGACTAGAAATATTTGGAAGACCGTTTTCTTTAATAACGTCAGAAGGTGGCGCCGTTATGCGCTGTTCTGGGCTTAAATTTGGACCAGAAAACTTTCGAAGACCGTCTTCTTTAATAATATTTAGTTTGTGTGAAGTTTCAATTATATTACTTAAGCAATTAATGTAGGTATTAGACGACAGCCGATATTTAGCTTTAACTACATCTAAATCTCCATCCGTTTCCGAACGCAAGTAAAGATTATAGCATTTTTTGATATCGCACCACAGCTCTTTCAACTCGGTTTTATATGCTTCTAGTGAACTAAGTGAGTGATCTATCACCGGTATTTCTTCTCGTGGCTTATGGTTAGTTGGAGCGATGGATGAGGAGCAAGATTCGGAACTGGTGTATGGTGAATAGAGCGATGAGTATTTGGAAGAAGGTATGCCCTTTGGTTGAACTTCGACGATCGGTGTGCTGATACGGCTGGATATGCTGGTTTGTACTGTCAATTGTTGGAGCACGATACAAGTCTCTTGTGTGTGGACTTTTTGGGTGTACTTTGGACATCAGATTGCGATAAGCTGATTTCGGCTGATACGATCGATGATCGTGTGGGAAAAGATGATAATGATCTTCTTTGGCTCGGAGAGGGGCTTTGGGTGATGGTGCGACGGTATTAGGGTTTTTGCATTCGACGCACAATTTCTTCGACAATCAAGAAGTGCGATCAATGCAGGAACTTTAAGAGCTCATTGTTCGAAGAGAGTACGGTGTATACATTCGACGATCCATGAATATATGTAGATTGGGGAATCTGCTACGATGCGGCCGATGTGCAATTTCACAAGAAGTGAATGCAAATTGTAAAAGCGGATGCAATTCACTTTTGCAAACCACTTGGCCAATGAGATTAAGAGAAGTGGTCATGTTCACATGGCATGATTATCGCCAGATGTTGTTTGTTTATTGCACCAGCTATGGACAGTAGCGGCCGCGAAAGCGAACAGTGTAACGCTTCGTTGCATTCCCCCTCCACTGTCTCAGACGAGAACCTTCTCGTCGTAAAATATTTTTTTTTCATTCAGGAATTCAAAATTCTTACATCTACTTAAACTAAAAAGGACTGCTTATAATGAACTTAAATATAAAACGATTAGGGTTCTATTTAATAGGATTAAAATAATAATAGAAAAAAAACTAATCATAGCACTAATTTTAGTGGTACTGAATGCAGAGCTTCAGGCGGTCGGGGCTGCGACCATCGTGATGTGATGTATATTAGTGGCGGCGCTGTTTTTGGTGTCGACGGTGAGAGGAATACTTCAACCTTAGACCATGGCGGAGGTTTTGACCGTGATGATGTGGCCATGGTTAACGTTGCGCCTATTGATGATGAAGGCTCGTTCTCTTGTGTCGGCAATGGTATCAATGGCCCCGGTGTACTCGGCGTAAGGAGTAGCGGTATACTGTCTGGTGAAAATGGCAGCAGCATTGTTTTATCGTCCGGCGGTGTTGAAAACGGAGACGGTATGGTTTCTTCATCAGGCGGTGTTGGTGTAACACTTCGCACTGACGGCAGCGGTATGACATCTGACGGTGACGACAAGTTGGCTTCTCTCAACTCTGGAGTCACTGATGTAGACGGTAATGACGGTTTTGGTATCGGTGATAATGGTTCTGGTAACGGTGATGGCGATGACGGCCGCGGTATGACATCTGACTGTAGCGACGAGTTGTGGTTTCGCAACACTGGCGGCACTGGTGTCAACGGTAATGACGGTTCTGGTATCGGGGATGACGGTTCCGGTAACGGTGATGACGGTGACGGCGGCGGTATGACATCTAATGGTGGCGACAAGTTATAGTTTCGCAACTCTGGCGACACTGATGTCGACGGTAATGACGGTTCTGGTATCGGCAATGATAGGTCTGGCAACAGTGACGGCGATGACGGTGGCGACAGCGGTAGTGACGGTGGCGACAGCGGTAGTGACGGTGGCGACAGCGGTAGTGACGGTGACGGCTTCAGTACAGGAGGGAGTCGATGCAGCGGCTTAATTGGTCGCGTTGATAGGTCGCACTCTGGCAGCGGTATCGACGGTAATGAGGAAAGCTTCATACTGTTGATAGCTGCACGCTGCTCTCTCGGAGGCGCCCTGGGATATATATGTCGGCATTCTACTGCGCAAAGCACTCTTGTTGACATTGGTGCACTCAGCGTATGATGGCACGGACAGTCCTTCGTCATTCTTCCATACTCTTCACAATGGGAACAGAAGAGGCGAAACGGTTGGAGGCATTCTTCTTGGTGATGCCCATGCTGTTTGCACTTCCAGCAGTGCGTGTTATGGCCGGATGGGTGGCGACTTGATGGCTAGTAGTCTCCGAGTATGGTTTGGAACGGTCGGCGGTCTACTGGTTCTTTCTTTGCTCCTCACAAACTCATATTCCTCTGCGAGATCCATCAGCTCCTCCAAACTCTCAAAATCTCTACGCCTGATGTACAGTCGGTACTCGGGACGGAGACTGTCGTATATCCGGTCCACACTTTCCGTGACCTCCATTCAGGGATGTTGCGAAGGGAGATATTGATAGGCATTAATATACTCCTTGGCCTTTTCGCGTGGCCCTTGTCTTTTCCTCAATATTTCATCCCCCAGCTTGTAGACAAATCGGGTCGGGAGAAAGCGTCGCATGAAAGCCTGGCGGAAGTGCTCCCATGAACTCCAGGAATTCCGGTTAATCTGGAGCCACTCAAGTGCGGTCCCATGGAATATTTCCGGAAGTGTGCGAAGTATGTGGTCCCGCGGGATGTCGTAGCATCGGGTCAATTCTTCAAGCCGCTCCAGAAATTCTGGCGACGAGCCGTTGGCGTCGAATCGAAGTCCCCACTTTCTGACGGTGTTCATTACTTCAGCCTCGTAGCTGAGGACTGGCCTGGTAAGCGTCCGCGTCGGAGATATGCCCTGGCTGACATTAGGCTGAGGACCAATTGCGGCTGGATCTGGAAGGCCCCACTTTTGGTGCTGCTGCTCGTTCTGTGCAGCTAGTATCATCTTGGGCACATTTACTTGGGTCTCCTCGCACTGTGGGCTCCGCTCTTTGTCTTTAGTAACGCTGGTGTCTGAGTACTCCCAGTTTTCTACCAACTCCTCCCATGCTTGGCATAGATTTTGAACAGATTTCCGTGTCCGGCCGTCTTTCAGATAGAGGCTTAGCCGTTTTCGGTGGTCGGCTACGGTCCCCATTGTGTCCAGCTGTCGCTCGCTCATGGCAGCGGTCAATTCAGCCCTGCTAAGCAGGTATATCCACCCAATCTTCATTCCGGCATTCTGGTCGGCTACTGCTGGTCGCAGAGTATTCGGGTTCTCTTCGTTATCTGACATGTTTCGGGTTCACTCGATGCTGGTTCGGTTGTTACGGTAATGTACTTCTTACAGAGGTCCCAAATCGGGCGCCAATTGCGAGGGTGTTTTCCGAAGGCTGAGGTTTCGCTCGTCTGCTTGTGGCAGTCACTTGGGCAGCAACGTCTTGCGACGTCACTTGGGCAGCAACTGCTCGTGGCAGTCACTTGGCAGCAACGGCTTAGGGCCGTCACTTTGCAGCAATACCTTGCGGCGTCACTTAAGCAGCAACTGCTCGTGGCTGTCACTTGGCAGTAGCACCTTGCGGCGTCTCTTGGCAGCACTGCTCGTGGCAGTCACTTGGGCAGCAACTACTTGTGGCAGTAACTTGGCAGCAACGGCTTAGGGCTGTCACTTAGCAGCAACACTTTGCGGCGTCACTTAGGCAGCAACTGCTCGTGGCAGTCACTTGGCAGCAACGGTTTGGGGCCACCACTTGGCAACACTTGCTTAAGGCAGGTACTTAGCTTTCAAAAGCGCGGTAAACTCCTAGGAGCACGGATCGGATCCTCTAACTCGAGGATTAAGTTCAGGACCGGCAATGGCTTATTCTTGAGGAGGATAAGCCCAAAAGCTTACGATTGGATCGGCTGTGGTCAGCAGCAGGTCCGATTTATAAATCGTCCAAGTCCGGAGACAAAAAAAAAATAAATAAATAAATAAATATTTGGCGCAACAGCTCTTTTAGTGCCAGGGCCTAGCTTCTCGCAACCACTCATGTTGTGTGCGTTATATTTTTCACACGAATGGAAGGGACCTACAGTTTAATGCCGAATCCGAACGGCGATTTGAGAAGCTTTTTCGTGACAACAATACTCTCGGATGTTTGTCAGACGCTCGCGAGAGGTGGGACCGTGAAAAAACTTTTTGGTGTTTTCTGGGATTCGAACTTGGAACCTCATGCGTAGTGATCAGATCAGATTCAGTCCGGAGACAAACGATAGAAAAATTCCTGTGGTATCTTCACGTCGCAGAGTTGGCTCACAAGTACTTGTAATTGGTACTAAACCACTGAGTGAGGACCTCTAACGACCACATCTCTCAATCTCCGCCTTATGAAATTTCCTGCAAGAAGCGAATGTGAATTGTAAAAGCGGATGCGATTCACTTTTGCAAACCACTTGGCCAATGAGATTGAGAGAAGTGGTCATGTTCACATGGCATGATTATCGCCAGATGTTGTTTGTTTATTGCACCAGCTATGGACAGTAGTGGCCGCGAAAGTGAACCACAGTGGAGGCGATAAACAGTGTAACACTTCGTTACAGTATGGTTAATTACGGCGATCAGAATCAAATCATGGCTTTAGTTCGAAATATAGAACCGTTAAGCTAGTCGAAGAACAATTTTATTATAATACTTATTGTGAATGAGTAGATAAGTTGTTTATAGTTAATGATATTCTATATCGCGCGAAGCACGCTACTTACCCGTTGTTTGCCGGCACAAAATTGTTCTCGAATAGACTTAGCCACAGGTGCCTGCCTGACAGTGGTTGACATACGCTTAGCGGAGCCGCTCACGCGACCTCGGCCGCTTCTCTTTTTGTTATATACTCGTGATATACCGAACGAAGATGGCACTATCCTTGCTACGTTTGTTGATGACACCGCTATCCTAGCAGTAGGTAAAACAATTGAAGAAACGACTGCAAAACTGCACAACGCACTGAATAATGTAAATGAATGGACGAGAGACTAACGGATCGCCCTCAACGAATCTAAATCTGTTCACGTGAATTTCACTTGCAAGAAAACTAATGACTCGCCAATTTTCCTAAACGAGGCCAAATACCTGGGAATGACACTCGACGCAAGGCTGAAATGGAATTCGCGCATGAAAATGAAACGAAAAGAACTCGAAATCAAATATAACGAAATGTACTGGTTACTCGGAAAACATTCCCAGCTCAGTACTGAGAACAAACTGCTTTTATGCAAGCAAGTGCTAAAGCCGGTGTGGACCTACGGTGTACAACTTTGGGGTTGTACCAAGAAAACAAATGCAAATATTTTACAAGCTTTTAAAAATAAAGTGCTAAGAGAAATTGTCCAAGCACCGTGGTATAATAGAAACGACGATATCCACAGGGATCTCGGAATTCCGACAATCGAAGCTGAAACTAGAAGCTTCGCGAGAAAGCATAGAAACCGACTAATCGAACATGTCAACAATACAGTCCTACAAATTTTGGATGAGAGCAATTTATTGCGCCGACTACAAAGGACGAAACCTTTCGACTTGGCGAAATAATGATAAACCGCGTCTAGATTGCGGAATATGCAGGATCTTTCAGTGGAAAGTAACCTGCCAAACGTTTTTATTTCGTGATAGAAAAATTGCTTGATAAGTTTATACTTAGTTGCGATATCTAACAAATTTATATGGAAGAGTGGTGTTTTTTTATTACTACTATGAGCACGCGCTTGCTATTCTCATAGTGTCTATGGAAGATTTTTCGCCTACCCTCGGAAAAAAAAAATAAATAAAAAAATTTCATGAGACCTTCGCCGTTTCGGCTATTCAGCTAGCTAATGACCTATCCTCTTATGTATCATTTATCAAGTCCAAGCGCCTTTCTCATCTCCAACGATCTCGCAACGATTTTCACAATTATTTTCGTCCCTAATCTGCCCTCTAACACACTTCCCAACAGTCCCAAGTTTCTAAGTTGTTACTATCAAAATGTAAGAGGACTGCGTACTAAAACCTCTCATGTATTTCTGAACTCCCAAAAATTACCTTTTGATATTTGTGCTTTAACCGAAACCAACCTAACCCCGTGTATGCTTAAGTCTGAACTTTTTTCCTCAGATTTTATCATCTTCCGTAAGGACGTGGAGGAGATCGCAGACGATCTCTCGGGTTGTGGCGTTCTTCTTGCAATTCACAACCGCTACGACGTGACCTCTCTTGATATCCCCATCTCCAAAGACTTCGAATTCGTATGTGTTAAGATTAAACTCTCTAATTTCTGCCTTTTTGTTCTTTGCTGTTACATTCGCCCGTCCCAACCCATCGGGGCCTACCAACTTGCCGTTGATGGGATTGACTTCGTGTTCGATGTCGCACAACCCGACGATGTGATAATATTTAAGGGCGACTTTAATCTCCTGAGGCTGAAATGGGCTCATTCTGATGGTGAATCTCATTTCGTTGCTTTAAATGCCTCCTCCGACAAAGAAGTCCTACTAACACACTGCTTTTCTGACTCAGGACTCCAGCAAGTAAATGGCATTTCCAACTTTATGGATAGGTATCTTGATCTTGTTTTCTCCTCCGATTCTGACAATTGTGTCGTATCAGCGAGCACTCATCTTCTATCAACTTTAGATCACTTTCACCCCCTTATCTCTTGCCTTCTCTTACGAAAATGGGAATACCTATATCGACCCTGTCGGCTCTTGCAACTTTAATTTTCGAAAAGCTAACTTCGATAAACTTACTGATCTCCGTTAATTCTAATGTGGATGCCGCACTTGAAACCTTCTACTCAAAAATCTTCTTTTGCATCGCCCAATCGGTTCCTTATACGCTCAGTAAACACTGCTCCTCATCCCCGCCCTGGTATAATAAAGAAATCCGCGCACTTCGTAATAATAGGAATAAGCTTTGGAAAATTTTTCTATCCACCAGGTGTTTTAGTGACTACTCTAATTACCTCACTGCTTATAATCGTTTTTCTGTTCTCTGTGAATCTCTTTATCATGAGTATCTCGACCGAATGCAACGGAGTCTAATTTCTGACCCCAAACGGTTTTACCCGATGGTTTTATCCGATGGCCTACCTTCCGCTTTAAAACGATCTAGCAGATCCTCAGCCGACCCTGAAACGATCGCCAATCTCTTTGCAACCTTCTTCAGCCAGTCCTTCGCTGATCACTTGCACGAACCAGATCCTGTTTATTTCAGCTACTTGAACAATTGTGCGCAAACTTCCTTTGTTTCAATTGAGGTTACGACAAACATGGTTCTTGAAAGGATCAGTCGGCTCAAGGACAACTATTATCCTTGCCCTGACGGGCTGCCGCTATTGTCTTAAAGAAATGTATGAATGTCTTATCACAGCCTCTTAGTGCCCTATTCCAGTTCTCACTCTCTCAAACCGTCTTCCCTTTTCTGTGGAAGGACTCTTTCATTTTCCCTATTCACAAAAAAGGCAATAAAAGCGAGATCTCAAATTACCGACCCATTGCCAAACTGTCATGCATCCCAAAGCTCTTTGAAAGTATTGTTTACGATTCTTTGTACTTCCATTGTAAACCAATCTTCTCCCCGTCTGAACATGGTTTTTTAAAAGGTAGATCTACCACGACCAACCTAACTGAATTTGTTTCCCGAGCATTACACGCATTAGAGAACGGCAATGAAGTCGATGTAATTTCTACGGATTACAGCAAAGCGTTCGGCAAAATCTCACACAAAATTATTTACCTCAAAGTCAAAGCCCTAGGTTTTCTATCCTCCTTTATTTCCTGGCTTAGGTCATACCTAGAGGGTCGCCATTATAGAGTCCTTTTCAGATGTTCTGTATCCAACCCTATCAAAGCCACTTCCGGGGTTCCTCAGGGTAGTCATCTCGGACCCTTGATCTTTATCCTAACTATTAATGACATTGATTCCATTTTAAAGGAGTCCGACCTATCTATCTAAATAAATTAATAATGTCAATATCGTCAGCGTATGCAAACAGTTGTACAGACTGTTGATAGATTGTGCCTCTGGTGTTGGCTTGTAAGTTCCACACAATCCGTTCAAGTACAATATTTAGGAAAGTTCACCACCTTTTTTGACATCAAAGGTACCGGTGAGGTCATTACCGACCTTGATGGAGTAGCGTGTGTTGTCCATCATCATCCTGCACAGACGGACAAATTTGGCAGGGATGTCAAAACTAGACATGGCTGTATATAGCTCTTCTCTATAGATGCTGTCATAGGCAGCCTAGATCGATAAAGAGATGATGAGTATCAATTTGGACGCCTTGGGTTTTCTCCAAGGACTGTCGAAGTGTGAAGACTTGATCGATGGTGAACTTTCCTGGCCTGAAACCGCAGTGATAGAGGCCAATCAGGCTGTTGATAAAAGGTTTCAGGAGCTCACACAATATCGCAGAAAAGATCTTATGCGATGTTGAGGAGACTAATGCCTCTGTAATTGGTGCTATTGATGGAATCTCGTTTCTTGTGGATCGAGTGAACGATGCTGCGATTCCAAATCGGCCAATACGATTTTAAAGTCGGACATTGGTCCGTTTTGTCGAGCAGCTGGTAGTTTTATCCACAGACTGCTATAGTCTAGGGCTCTGCTTATTGTTCAGCTGCGGGTGGTGTGCTAAGGTTCCTAATATTCCACGTACAGATCCGAAGGTTGTTGACTTATTTCGTTTGCTGGGGTCGTCATCAGTTGAGTTATCCTTGGGTTATTTCTGAACCAGTGTTCAGAACCGAGCTTGTGCTACGGTTATGTTATTCGTAAATCATATTTCTTTAGAATTTTGGGAAAATACATCTAGAAAGCTTTATAAATAAACTGAGTTCTGTTACTGGAGAAAAGCTAAAGTTCTTGGTCAAAAAGCTGTCTTAGAATTTGGATCTTATCATAATCGATAGTCAAAGATTGTTTTGGTATAATGTATCATATTATATTTTCTCCTAGTTGGAATGTATTTTTTGGATCATCCGCACAAGTAGCCAGCAAGAACCGTCAGTGTCAGTTGATAGAGCCGTCGCCATATGGTTTAAAAAGCGCTCCGTGTACTTTTCAGAGGGCAATGGAAGAACTATTACGTGGCACGGGTGCTATCTGCCATACACGCTTTGGTAAAAGGATTATTGTCAGGCTACCATTACGAAATTAAATATATAGACAGAAAAGGTTATGTAAGGATATGTTAGGCCCAGACGATATGCTATGTCTTCCACTGGACAACTTGTTAATGCGTTCAAGGAAAATAAACATCTCCCTTTGTCGTATAAAGATATTTCGTTTCTGTTGTGGTCGAGAGCTATCGGGGAAGAAGTTTGAAGAGCCGTGGAGCCAGTATTGGGCTTAAGCCCAGAAAATGTCGTTGTCGGCAGAGTTTCCGTTTTGATGGCAGCTGTCGCGTTCGAGGTTTCCTGTCCCCCTCTCCTTCTTGATCCTTCGCAGCAACAGCGCGCTCTCATCCTACCCTCATCGATGGCTGCGACAACTTTATTTAGTTAAGTGAATTGTGACAACCATATTTATGTACAGTATGCAAATAAGTTAAACAAAAATGGTGCAATCAGTCCAGCAAGATGTTTTAAGGTGTTGTTTTGCTAAAAGATACTCATTGTCTGTTGAACAAGGGTGGATCCCATACGGGATCCGATTCATAGTTCCCACGACACTACGTTTTAAAGATCTAAAGATGTTGCATCAGGGTCATCAGGGAATTGTTAAAATTTAATTGTATGCTGGTGGCCCAAAACTTGTGAGGATTGTACACCTTGCCAAAACACGGGGAAGGAAAATAATCAGAAGAGGTCATTCTTTAGTTGACCAAAATTTGAAAAAGCATGGGTGCGGGTTCGTATTGAGTTTTTTTCGTCCAAAGGAAAAATACTTCTGTTATTCGTGATGCTATATCAAAATGGATGGGTATGTACCGCACCGAAAACTTCGTCATTGTATCCTATTTCGAAGTCACCAGTACCAGTATTATCAGCACCACCCTATGAACATACAGATACCCATATCACAACCCCTGTAGAATCGACCACAGACACCCCACATTCTATAACGAAGTGACATACTTCTATACCTCCAACTACCAACCGAGAGGAAATTGAAAAGGAAACCATAGTATATGGTCAGGCACGTTTGCGTAGGACGACCCATGGCAACAAAAAGGGTTGCACACCCTCGGGCACTTATGCAAATGCCAAAGACTAACAATATGTAACGGGCGGAGTATTGCATACTCCCAGGCACTTTGGAAGTGGCAGACATATGGGATAGAGCCACAAACAACAACAAAATACAAGGAGACACAAACAACAACAAAACACAAGGGAAATTTAAGAATTCGTACCTCGTTCTTACAGAAATTCTACATAAGTAAGAGAATGTAAGATGCAGCCGACAGAGCCTGGTCGGTGGTGAAAATGTACTAAGCTGGTGAACGGTGAACAGACTCTCCCCGAATTCGGTCTCCGAATTGATACCTTGGTTGTTTTTTATCTTCTTGCCGTCACATAAGTGGTTGAGCATCCAAATACGAGTCCGCTAGCCGGCCCGTCTTCCGATAAGTTTTCCTCCCCTTCTTACGCTTGAACATTCCCCTCTCGAGAAGCAGCCCATCCCGGACTGCCGGCGAACTGTTAATTGTATCCAGCGTTGCCACTTTCGCTACATATGTAGCAAAACTTATGCTACATATTTCTAAAGTGACTACCTGATTTTTTATTTATTTGTTTTTTTTTTTTTTGTTTTTTGATTTGGCTTCTTTTCCTCGTTTTCTTCCTTTTTCAATGAGGTTATGGTCCAAAAGCAAAGCCCTATCTCGAACTACTAAGGTAACTCTTTGTAAGACATTAATCATCCCAGTCCTGCTGTATGGCGCAGAGGCATGGGCTTTGAGAAAACCGGATGAGGATGCCCTTGGTTATTTCGAGAGAAAAGTTCTTCGAGCGATCTTTGGTCCCGTCTGCATAGACGGTGAATGGAGGAGAAGATACAATGCCGAGCTATACGGCCTGTACAAGGCCATCGACTTAGCCAGAAGAGTTCACATACAGCGACTAAGATGGCTGGGTCATTTAGAGCGGATTGAGCCCAACGTTCCCGCTAAGAAAGTTTTCGAATCCACCCCGGATGGACGACGCACTAGAGGACGACCTCGCGGTAGGTGGCGCAAACAAGTGGAGGGGGACCTCAACCAACTTGGCGTGCGCAACTGGAGGCAGCTGGCTCGTAATCATGCTAGCTGGAGAGGTTTGTTGGTTGAGGCCCAGGTCCACCCCGGACCGCAGCGCCGTCTAAGTAAGTAAGTAAGTATGGTCCGAAAACAGGGGATCATAACCCTTCCACTTCACCATATTTCTACTGATCCGCCTATTGGGGTTCGTCTATTTGAAATCAGAAAATATCGGCAGGCCTGTAAGTGATTTCGGATCACTCGTCACACTTGTGTGATCCAGGCGTTTATAGGCCTCCCTCTCCTGCCTCGTGATGTCTTTGGAACGTTAATCGAAATTGCCGTTTTAACAGGGTTGAAAAGATCTCTTCTTCGAACGTGGCAATATCAGCTGAGCCGGTTGCACTCTATCTTTTATCGATGGCTTCCTTGACGTGAAGGCTTCCACGTATTTTCGAACTCCTTTTTCGATCCTGCTGTCATGCGAAGCATCTTCATCTCAGCTGTCATTAATTTACTCTCATACTTTTTGTATATCGTCCAACATCGTGAACCGTATGCGAGCGCTGGATGCACTGAAGTGTAGACCCTTCCTTTGATGTCTTCATCACAGGTTGCTTTGCTATTGATCATAGACCCGAGCTATTTTAACTCTTCGCGCTTAGGAAGCACTGTTCCATTCAAATAAATGTCTGGAATAGGCCTGAGTAGATCAGAGAACGGGCAGCACAAGTACCTATTCTGTCTTTTGTGAACTAATGCGATACCCATTTCTATCCAAAACCTCCACCCACACATCAAGACCTCGTTGCAGGGATGTAGGATCCTCACTTATGATCGCTCCATCGTCAGTAAAGAATAATTGATGTACCTTGGCGTCCGTCACTTTACTTTCAAGCAGATAGTCAAGGACTGTAATAAAGAGCAAAGGACTTAAAAGCGGGGCATCTTACTCTTGTCTTTGCTCTTTCATACATGTCCATGATGATCTGATTATCTTTCTGGAACCCCTCGATGTCTTAGCGCCACCCATATCAGATCTCGTGGTGCCAATGTTGTAAATTGTATCAAAGCTACATATGCCCATTTTGCACATAGACCCAAGCGACAAGGCCAGTTCAAAGACTTTCAAGAACATTTGAATTGTCAGGGGCAATAATTATTGCGGCATGTAACAGCACATTGCCTGTCTTTGGAAGCCATAATAAATAGAGTGTTAGCACAATAGAGTTCCTTGTTTCACTATTTCACATTGGCATCATTTGATGACGAAAATGAAAAGCTTATTTACGATTTTTTTTATTAATGGGGAGAATAAATTTTATTTACTGTTTTTATTGTATTTATTAAAAAAACTTAACGATTTGAATAAATGTTTTCAAACAGAAAAGGTACAAATACATTTATTAAATAAATAAGTAACAAATTTATTAATCGAAATATATAAAAATTTTATTAAGCCTCAATATTTAAATATAGATATCGATTTTAAAAATAATTTTTATCATTTACAATCGGTAAATGGCTATACCGGTATGCAATTTGAATTATGTGTACAATCATCTAAAATAAACTCAAACTTAATAGATATTGTGAAGTCAAATGCAATAAAAGTTTATATTGAATTATGCAAACAGCTACATCAAAGATTTGATTTAAAAAACTCTAAGACACAAATAGTTAGATACTTAGATCCTTGGTTAATTATATGCTAAATTTCTGTTCATTTCCCCACAGCAGTGGTTGCGCTGAACGAAAGTTTTCTGAATTAAACATGATAAAAGACGATCTGAGAAATCGGCTAAGTTCAGAAACTGTGGACTCAATTTTACTGGCTAAAGAGCTATTAAAAGGTGCGGCAATATTTGATCCTTCTGAGGAGTTGGCAAGATTTTGTTTAAATAAAATTTCTCGATTGCAAATACATTCAAATTAAGTAAAAATGTTTGCTCCTCTTATTAGTATTCTCCTTTTATTTAACACAAGAACTACCTACTTCTCAGTGCAATTGAATATGTATTGAATTAGCTTTTATTTTCTTATTTAATTTTTTTGTTTTATCAATGAATTCCTACTATTATTTATTCAATGTTATAGATTTGTGATTTATAAATGAATTTATTATTTTTCTTTTATGTTAATTTTGTTATGTTAATGGCTCTTCTTATGTTATTTGTTATTTAATGTTTAAACTGAATGCTATGTGTAATAACGCAAAAATAAAGAAAATTAACAAAACATTTACTTATGCAAAATTTTTTTTTTAAACGCTACATTTTTATTGTCAGTATGCTACATTGCTCTGGATAGAAGTGGCAACGCTGGTTGTGTCTATTGCCCGGACCTTGTCCGGACTCGCCAGGAAGCCTGCACCTTGTACGAACTGCCCAGCAAGCCTATGCCTAGCACGGACAGCCAGCAAGCCTGTGTCTAGCACGGACTCGCCAGCATGCCCGGAAGTGTGTACCTTGTACAGACTGCCTAGCACGGACGGCCAGCAAGCTTCTGCTTAGCACGGACTCGCCAGGAAACCTGTACCTTGTATGGACTGCCCAGCACGCCTGTGCCTAGCACGGATGGCCAGCAAGCTTGTGCCTAGCACGGACTCGTCCGCAAGCCCGGACCTTATCCGGACTGCGACCGAACCTATACCACGTACGGCCTGCCCAGCACGCCCTCCAAGCCGACCCACGAGGCACTGCAACACCGCAGACCAGCCGCGGAGTTCCAGCCCGAGCCCGAACGGAGTATTAAGTATTATCATAACATTGTTAGGTATAAGAATTGTTAGTGAAAGACATGTTGAATTATTATTGAGAGAATATTTGTAGTACTATTCCTTATACTAAATAATAAAGTAACTCTTTCCAAAAGTTTTGGGGTATTTTTTTGGGGTTGACCCTGGAGCCGGCGAGCTCCCCTCACCCTTCGAATAAAAAGACCCTAACAATCCTACAGTTGAAGAATATAGTAGAGCTTCACGGAGGACTACTAGTATACGTTATCCGTCAATCAGGTTAATCTATATACATATAATATAATGATAACAAGGGCAGTTGTTGGGCGCGTATTATGCAGAAACTACTGTACATATTTAACGAATCTTTTGGCGTTCTATACCTTAGGATATTGGTCCTTATTTCCAATGAGAATTATTACGATACTCCTTAAGGGGATTAAGAAATAAACACTGAGATTATAAAAACAGACAAAACCAGGCATTATAAAACTATACATTCGGAAAGTATGAGAACTACGAATTTTCTTTTGCAGTATAACAAAAATAAACACATTAATTTTCTGTTGGTTGAAGCCCAGACTAGCCTCAAACTGTAGCGCCATCGTAGTAAGTAAGCGGCTTATTTCCTTGCATACCTATAGGTGCAAATTTATAACTATGGTATGCACATGTGCATTTTGACGTAGTCCTTTTGTTAGCTAAATATTATACACGCATATGCTGCGGTTAAAGTCATGCTGGTGTTAGTAATTTCTCAAAAATATTGGTGTAAGTCCAGAAATGAATACTACATATGCCAAACTGTTGCATGAAAATTTTAAGTAAATTAAAATGTTACTACTTCAACAACAGATGGTAACACAAACTTAGTAGATAAAGGAAAATCTGATACGTATTGTTAAAAATTACAGCGGTGCAAATCGTAAGTTCTTAAGTTAAGTATGACTGACACCACTAACTTTAACTGCCCCACATAAAGTTATTGCGGACCACGCAGACAAAGTTACGGGTACCTGCTAGTATATTATAAATGATCATATATTCGTACCTAATTTCTTATTGAACAATGAATTATATACATATTTGCATATTTAAAAAAATATTTTGTATATAATACCTATATAAATTGTTTAGTTCTCATCTTTAGAGGGAAGATAAATCTTACGTATTGCATTCTCTCTTATATGCATCATAATGCAATACCGCTGTAAATTTAGAGATCAACATTGTGAAAGGGGCCATTTTCGAAAACGTCAAATCAAAGGCAATTTGACCGTCAATTTCACGTCATTTTATGACGCAAAAGTTGCAATCATCAAATATGCAATCGTCTCGCTTGCGCTAATGGTTTTTGATGAACGTCAAATCATTTTCTTTGCAACCGCATTTGATGTTTTCGAACAAAAAGTAAAACCAAACAAAATGGATCCCGTAGGAAGTGTATAGCGAAATTCATTTTTCGCCCCGGCGGCGCGACGATAACCAACTTTAGTGCGACTTGACAGATCCAAAGAAGCAACAAGGGGAGGGCGTAGCGCACATAATTTGTTTTGATGAGCCAGCGAGAGGCAAGTATGAAATTTTTGGCGATCACCTCGAAATTTTTCACTGCACAGCTGCGCTGCAGGTGAGGTTTTCGAACATGTGACTTTAGCAAACTGCATCATTGAACACAATGCTAATGCAGTTAAAACTCGTATTTGCGTTTTCGAAAACTTGACTTTTGCAGTTTGCGTTTAAGAACATACTGCATTGCATTTTTGATGCAGATGACGTTTTCGAAAATGGCCAAGGATTCATCTTGATCAGTCTGTTAATAAACTTCGCTTAGATCAGACGTGTTATTTTTCACTTTCTTTACTCCAAGTATAGGTATCTACTTTGTTTTGGTCCGGCCATAAAAGTGCAGTAACAGATTTGTAGTGTCTATTGCTACGGGAAATTTATATTTCAGTAAAAATGGTACTGTAATTATACTGCAAGAAAAAAAGAAAGTCTGCAAAAAAAAACGGTATGTAATAAAACAGTTGTATTTGATAACTTGTATAGATAAATGGATTTATTCCATTATAATCTCTTTCTATAATATATACATAATGTAATAAAGGAGGTTTTCTCAGCTGTCAAAATGCTTTCATGCTGTTGTAAGGGAGTGTAAGGGAGTCCAACGTCTGCACTATATCTCGTAAATCAGATGCTTGCGATGGTCTTCCGCTTAGCATATTGCCCCTTGCTTTGCAGTTCTCATCATTAGCATGTAGATTGTATTGTCAAATATACACCATTTAAAAGACGCTTATAAAAGATATCACCACCATTTTTATTCTGCAAGTTGGTACCACTGTACCGAATTACCACGTGGAGTTTGAACCCGATCTATTACTCAGTGTGTTGTAGTGGTGTGCAATTTGATTACTTTTGAGTAACGAATGAGTACTGATTACTTCAAATTAAGTATTCGGTATTTGGTATTTGGTACCTAGTACTTGGTATCCCAGTCATGATTCATGTTCTGCAACCAGAGTATCAAGTACCGTTGCATTACCTTTCGTTTCGTTTTTGGTTACAATTAGGTACTATAAAATGTATATTCATATTATGTATGTATGTAAAAGCAATTTTATTACTCTTTGATAGCGAATATGTTATTTTGTTGAAACTTAATGAAATTTATTTCAATGAAAATAAAATATTCATATCCATAAAATGATACTAGGCATTTGTTGGAAAATACGTACATAGATACATAGTACATTGAATTTTATATATAGAGATGGCAACTTACAAAAATATATTTGTTTAATGGAAAAGAAGTGAACAACACACATTCTTTGAAAAATAGTTTCTGTTTTTATTATTTTTACTTTTTACTTAATTCTCTCTTAAATCTGTTTTACGGATCAGTTTTACGAATTTATAAGATCACACTTATAAGATCAATATTCCCTTTATACATACATTCGTCTGCAGTAGCATCCAGGCATAAGATCATTCATCTTCGATTATCTACCAGCGGATTGAAATGGGTATAATGTGTTTGGTAAAGGTTTTCTCGGTTTGGCGACGCTTAGTCGCCAAAGAAAAAGAATCAGCAATTTGCTAAACATCTTAACAAAAGATAATCACTCTAAGCACACTCAGTTGACCGTTTTCGCAATTAACCGACAGTCGCTAAAGATTCGCACGTCATAAGAAAGAAAACAGCCCTAAAAGGATTCGCGTTCAGATCGATGCCCACACTTCGCATCTATCATTTCTATTTTCAACACATTGTCGCCAAAGACTCGCAACATACGAGTATCATACAAACAATAGGATAAGTAATCAAATCTAACTGAATACTGATTTGATTACTGACCAAAGATGCTGGAAACACTACTCGAGTCCTTGTATTCGTTACTAATGATTTTTAAGTATGTCCTGCACAAAAGTAATCAGATTGCCTTAAGCGAATGCTGTTTACTAACCGAACATCACAACTGGCGTTGCAACTTCTTCCAGAGCAAATGTAGCGTACGACAATAAAAATGTATCATTTTCAATGAAAATGTAGCAAAATAGAATGTTTTGTTAATTTTTTTCTTTTTTTTGCGTTATAACTTATAAATTGTGTATGAATTATTTGACCAATTCGTGATACATATATTATAGAAATGTACAAGAGGTAGATTTGTTAAATTTCTCTATATACGTATTAGCTTTCTCACGAATAAAGATCCCCTCAAGAAAGCAGCAATCCCTGCCGAAACGTTGGGAAAACATAATGAAATAAATCTGTTTCATTAAACAACATATGTGATCAAAGAAGCCGACAAACAAGAAATCTACCTCTTGTACATTTCTATAATATATGTATGTATCACGAATTGGTCAAATAATTCATACACAATTGACACCTCGGACGGCCTGCCGAACAAACAAAAACTAACAAATATGAGGAACTACTACCAACACATCAAATACAAATATGGGGAGCAAGTTTGCTCTTAAATCTTAAACAATATAATAACTCACAACGAAATCTAGCACAACAGAAACAAAATTTAAAATTCCTACTAACATGCGCAGAATATGGTCTAATACCCAAACATCTAAAAGATTCAACAACTGACACTAGAAATCTATTACACCACAAAGAATCGCAAAACAATTACAAAAAAATAGAATTCAAATTCCACCAAAAGATTCTCAATCTAGAAATCACAGAAATTTGCCAGAAAATGAAAAGAACAACCAATATTCTTCGACTACAAGACGAGCGCATAAAGAAAGACCTGGTGGAACCTGAATACGAACAATTCACAACGAAACAACACCGAGTCTACAGGGATACTTATGCTAAAACACAATCAAACACGCAAAAAATAGACCAGCTGAAAGCAACACTCTGGAGAACATTTAACATAAGACTACACACCAAGTGGTTTATCAAGAAAACCGAAGTGGTGTTCCCTCTGGAAATCCAATGGCTGCTATCAATGGGGACAAAATTTGCGTTACCAATGCACAAACATAATTTTCCGCTATTCCAGCTGCTCGCTGACGCAGATGAGGTCATTAGACATATTGAAGGCGAAAGAGAGAAAGAGATAAAAAGAGCGCAATATTGCAACATGCTGCACTCTTTCCACCGCCATCATAACAATAATCAGTTTGCCAAATATATACTGAAAGTGCACAAAGAAACGGTTCGCTTTCTCAAACGAAACAAAAACATAATAATAGTACCAGTTGGTAAAGGCAACATAACAGTGGCAACGGACAGATCAGAATATGAAGAGAGAATGACTGAACTGTTGTCGGACCGTTCTACATACCGAAGAGTGAGAACCAACCCAACAACAACACTTCAAAATAAAAACAATGAGTTGGTCAAATGGTTGCATAGAAACACAATAATTAACGATCGGGAAATAATGACTATGACGACATATACGGCACAACTTCCATCAATATATGGGCTACCAAAACTACACAAACCCATCAATAAAAGTTCCATGCTACCAACTGTCGAGGTATGTATAAGGTGACCATACGTCCCGCTTTCGGCGGGATAGTCCCGGATTCGAGCTTTGTGTCCCGCTGTCCCCAAAGAACGCAAAATGTCCAGCTTTGGAAAAAGGGCACCCCATATGGATGCATGTTTCGTTCATTAAACTCATTCTCAGTAAATGTTTATATTGAAAATAATTTTGCTCACAGATACAGCACAAAAAAAAGAAAAACTAAAATGAAAAACACAAAAAAAACAGACTTGAAATTGAAATACATAACTGGGTAGTTAATAGGTACCTTATGCTCTGTCTCTCCGTGTACCGTGTCTGTATCTACTATGTACATATCTATAATGTATCGTTTGTTTGAGAATGAGAAAAATAATGAACGAACTAAGCATACTTTGATCGTTTTAAAGCTGAAATGGTTGGATTCGGTTTTAGAGAGTTCATAGGGCGTTTTAAGTGCTACGCTTGGGTCAATATTTGCTTCAATATTTTTTTTAAAGCCATTCCAATTAGTTTTCGCGCTCATTAATCTGGCCGGTCCTACTTTTTCAATCAGAGCTTCACTTATTGTCACGATGATTGGAGAATGATCAGAGGAGAGAGAATATGTTTATGAAATCACTTTCTCAAGATTACATCGCAGTGGACAATATGTAGACGAAATGTTGAAGGCAAAATGTCTATTTCTAACGCGTACCGTGCTTACTTGCATTGCTTCTAATTCAATCGTTACTTCCACTGAGTGTTCGATACATTCTTTTATAAACAAAGATGATCCGCCTCTGGGTCTTTCCGATGGGTGGAAGGCGTGATAAACGCTATATCCCCTTATCTTTACATTCGATTGTTTTGTTTCACAGACCAAGCATATATTAATATCTTTTTCTCGTGTAAATATTTTTAGCTTTGTATGAGCCCGTTGGCGTTCCATGTAAGAATTTTAAGCGTTTCTTTCATAATCTGATTAAAGTGCGTGTGTTATGAATGTTGTTTTCTAGTGCAACTATTCTCTCGAAAATTAGTTTGTTTGTTTTGCATTGCTCTTCAAGTTTCGCAAGAATTAGGGAAAAACCATAGGATAAATGATCTTGTGAGCTACCTCTATTACCATTTCCGAATGTCGCGACTTGCGCAAGAATCCTTATGTTAAAGTTTGGATGGTTTCTTGCTTTGATCTCCCATGAGTTGTCAGTCATGTACTTGCCGTTAACTGGCATCGCCGCTTGAGCATAAGACTGCACGCCAATATTCGAAGATTTTGCTTCTGTCACCTTTTCTCTACTAGGTTTGGGTTTTTCTTCATTACCCGATCTTAAGCTACTCGTAATATTGACGGATTTTCTATCTTTCGCTGTTTTTTCGTAGCTATTTTGAGTTTATTTTTAATTGGTTTCGGATTCGCGCCTTTTTTTGAGCCTTTTCGCCACTTCGCAACCTCGATAGTTCGCAGGATGTTTTCCTTTGCAGTTTATACAAGTGGCTGGGGTTTGCTTATTTAGGTGACACTCTTCCGAGATATGTTTATCTGCGCATTTCACGCATCGCGGTTTTTTCTGGCAGTAAGTCTGTGTGTGATTGAAGCCTTGACACCGCTTACACTGCGGGATCGATCTGGAGCTCTTACGCATAGGTTCGATTTTGACCACGATATTTAGAATAGTCTTAATACCATATATTACATCTTTATTTTCGTCTTTATCAAAGCTTAGCATGAATAGTGGTCCACGCTTTACCAATTTTTCCTGATTTCGCTCCGACTGTTGCTTCTCCTTCTTGATAATATTGACGGCATCAAGAATTTTGAAACCTTTGTCTTATTTTTATAAGTAGTATACCACTGAATCTTCTCGGCATTCAATGAGATACTGCTCGGTAACCGTCAGTATCATCGACATTGATTTTCCACGTATTGTTTCGGAGAGACGTCATGTTAAACTTCGATGAGAGTGTTCCATTAAGGAAGCAATGCAACTTATTATAGCCCGTAATTCCAACGACGTTTATCGGTGGCGGAGGACGTAATTTTATTTGTTGTTGCTTGTCTTGCAACTCCTTGCGCTTTCCATCTTTTTGTGGCTCGACTTCCGGTGAGGAACCAGCTCTGCGTTTTGCGTTTCTTTTCGATCCAATTCATTTCACGTGTTAGCTCTTCTTCATCCGTCTCGTATTCGCGACTAGGTGAGCGATGTGGGCTAACAGTATTTTATTTTTGTAGATACGTGCCGTAAACAAGATGGTCTCGAGTATCGACATGTGGAATAAAATATCTTTATTCATTAAGACGGTACTCAGATCGAAAAAGAGAGAGAAGAAAGTAAATATTAACAAATTGATGAAGCCTTACCGGCAAGATATTATAAACCCGCACCAGGAGAAAAATGTGAAAAAGCCTGTCCCCAGAGGGGAAAGAAAACGGCACCACTCTGAAGCAATGCATCCGGTTCCGGAATGGTTGGTGTCGTGTTGAAAAGGGGTTAAAGGTGGTTTTTTAGTGAGTAGAAGTCTCGTGCTCATTAGCATTTTTCCACTACCCCGTAAAAAAAAAATTATTATATGATACTTTAACCTTTAGGCGCAAAAAAAACCTCCATTTTTTATCTAATTCATGTGCAATATACATTAACATTACTTCCCATATTTTGAACAATTTATTTAAAAAAATAAAATAATTGAAAAAAAATATGATATGTTTTGCCGGAAGAAATGTACAGGTGTCCCGCTTTGAGAGGAACAAATTATGGTCACCTTAGGTATGTAGGAAGGATACTACAGTGTGTGACAAATAATTCGGCCTACACCGTAAAAAATTCTTTTGAGTTTGTGGAAAAGGAAACGGCTATCGCATTAGTTCGAAAAAGACAGAGTACTTGTGCGTTCTCTGATCTATTGTAGTTAGGCCTATTCCAGATATTTACTTGAATGGAACAGTGCTTCCCAAGTGGGAAAAGTTCAAATAACTGGGATCTATGATCAATACCAAAGCAACCTGTGATTGCATCATCAATCATCGCGTAAGCGTAGAGTGGATGAAGTGGCGGGAAAACTTGGCTATCTTCTGTAACAGCAAAATGCCACCTAAGTTGAAAGAAAGGCTCTACACCGCGGTTGTGTATCCAGCGCTGACGTACGGTTCACAATGTTGGACAATGTACAATAAGTAAATTAACAGCAGCTGAGATGAAGATGCTTCGCATGACAGCAGGGGCGAAAAAGCTTGAACAAATAAGAATTTCGAAGATCCGTGGAAGCCTTCGTGCCAAGGAAACTATGTTATGAAAAATAAAGCACGACCGGCTCAGCTGGTATTCCCACGTTGAAAGAAAAATACAATAATTTGAACCCTGTTAAAAAGATAATATCAATGAACGTCCCAAGGACATCGCGGGGCAGAAAAGGTAGGCCTAAAAGCGCCAGGATTACGCAAATGCAACGATTGATTGGCCTCAGTAACCAAGTGATCGAAAATCGGGAGGCCAGTCGATATTTTCAGAAGTCAAATAGGCGAACACCACAGGCAGACCAGTATACATGCGGTGAAGTGGGAGGGTTATGACCCATTCTTTTCCGATCATAACCTCGCCGAAATAGGAAGAAGAAGATTAAACATATAGGAATTCATTGGCAAAAAAGATAAAGTAAATAAATAAAAACGTAAAAATGTTAATTTAATATTATATACTCATCAAATTGCACAGTATCTCTCATAACAAACAAAATGAGAAATATCCATTAAGAAAAATCGTCACTTATTTTTAAAATTGTTTGTGTATCTGCAAACTGAAAACTCAAGCAAAACCTTACCAATTCGTCAGAAGGCATTGCCGCACCCTTTTATAGTTCCTTAGCCAGTAAAATTAACTCCACAGTAGATGAACAGTTCAGATGAACTTAACCTATTTCTCAAATCGTCTTTTATTATGTTCAACATATGAAAGTTAATAACATGATTTATAAGCGAAAAAAATATTATATAAATATATTATATATAAATTAAAAATTAGGTAGATTATTTGGAAAACTTTAGCATAATGAGGGAAAGATGTAGTATGCAGCATAGCACTTCAAAATGCAGCAGTTTTGCTACATACATACATATGTAGCAAAAGCGATTCACAACATTCGAGTCCTGGTAGTCATTAGTGTCGTGGTTTAACCCTAATCATCCTGGCGTTGCCATATGGAAACCAACAACGTGCATGCCAATTCGCGCCTCTCTAACGGTAACCGACACACACAAGTATGCATATTCGCATTTGTTCACATTGGAGGGCATCTGCGTTGCATGCTTGAAGTCAGTTTCAATAGTGTGCTAAGAATTCCATAGTAAGAGAGTCGCGTAGTAAAATAAGTGATAACGTAAAAAAAAATATTTTTTTTTTGTGCTTTTTTTGTTGCCAGCGTGTCCATGTGGCAACGCCAGGAGCGATAGGGTACAGGCTTACTCGTATACGTACATTATTGATGTTTTTTGGTGAAACAAAGCAAAAGCAAAGCAAAGCAAAAAGAATTGGTGGAAAATATGTTTTTTAATTCATGAGGTTTTGCAGAAAATTGGCGCTGCAAGAAGTTCTCGATTACTTAGAAGAGCTAGCCCTGCTCAATGAATTGAACGTATCTAAGCTAACCGTTTTTGTAAGGTAGCCCTAGCATGTCGTAATAGTACAGATAATAAACTTACCCAGATGTCGCATCCGCATACAAAAAAATGTTGATCTTTTTTGCGATGAGCAAACAACGATGGGCAAACAAAAAGCTTTTCTGCTTCACAAAAAAAAACCGACAGTAAATTTTCTGTGCGAAAAGCTTTTTCTTTTGCTTTGCGAAAAGCTTTCACCACCAGCGTAGAGTTTGTGACATACCCACAGCGAAATATATTTTTTGTTTTTTTTTGTATTCTCGGAAATATAGCGGAAATATACCTACACATGTATGTATACCTACGTATGTATGTACAATAAATTAGGGTAGGTTAAGATCAGGAATAATTTTAATGCGATCTGCGATGATGTTAAGAATTTGTAGGTACGGTACAAAAAGTTTAAATAGTAGGTACTGTAGGTATTGTAGGCTAACTTTATTTTACTTTATTTTATTCATATGTATGTAGGTATGTACGTATTATAAGATTAAGGCTGAGACAAATAATTATGTTTATTTATTTCCTAATTGTTCGAATACCTCTGTCTTTTACAAATCCTTGTGGTACTCCTACTCTCATTTACAGTATGTTTGATGTTTGGTTCTTAAATTTTACATAAAAGAAGAGGTCTGATAGGTAGCCATAGCTACTCTTTTATTATTTTTTTGTTCATGCACGTTAAACAATAGGAAACAAAATCGACTCTGCTCTTAGCCCACTTTAGTTAAAGGCATTTATGTGAAAATGCATTTGCAAAATATTTTTGTCCTTAGACATTTACATAATACATATTAGACGTACGATTTTTAGCTATTCACAGTGCCTTAACCAAAGTGGTTTCCAGGGGACACGAGCGCGGACGTGGCATAATATTGACCCCCCACCACCTCCCTTACCTAACCTCCGCCTTAGTTTTTTTTTTCAAATATTCATACATTATGTACATATGTAAATATTTATTTTAGTTTACATATTCATTAAATTTTGCAACTTTTTTGTCTTTTGTTTTGGATTCCTGTTCGTGTTTATGCTCTTGTCAATAAATCACTTAAAATTTTTCCAAAGCAGAACTACCAAAAGGAAATTGACTGTCTCAATTTTGTGCGAATAAAATTTATTTGTCGTTTCAAACCAATATGGATAGTGCAAATTTGTTTTTGAGATACACTGATTTACTATATTTTTATTAATATGAAGTTGACATATTTTGAAGTACTTGTCTGATGGCCAGACAAGTATTGGATTTTCATTCGAGTGTTCATATTCTTTCAATTTTATCAATATTTCCGTGAGATCGAAATTGTTTTTGTCCTTTGTCATTTCTTTGACAGAGTTCTCACAAACTGCATTCATTTTGCTAAGTGTTTTAAAAAAACAGTAACCTGCAAAATATCTTGTGACTATGTCATTCATTTCTGTCATTTCTATTGAAATCGTGTCTTCATCTGGTAATTCTATCGCTAGAAGTTCGGATTCACAATATCTGGCTAGATCGAATATGTTTTCATTTTTATCTTGCTCCTGTGTTAGGACAATCTTTGTTTTATTTTCAGTATCTAACACAGCATTCCAATTTAACTGTAAATATTCAGAATCTTCTTCTTCACAATTGGAAAATTTTGACTTAAACAAACGTTTTAAAGCCATAATTTTGGCCAGTAATGAGCCAAATTCAGAGGCGTTCGGATTATTTTTATATAAATTTCTTGCTCTTATTTTTCCAGAAAAGTTTTCAACTGGGTCCTGATTGAACTTGTTAACATATATATAATGTAACTCACAGTAATCATTGAATAATTCTTTTTTTATCATTAAAATACTTTCGATTGTCATAATCAGGCCCTTAAAGCAGAAGGGTTTACATTTTGCATTGATTGGCTGAATTTTTTTTAAATATGACTGCATTTCTTTTAAAATTCCGATATTTGCATCTATTCGAATAAGTGAAGGTCTTCCATTCAATAAATCAAATATTTTATTGATTTTATTTATAAATTCTGCTGTTGGTTGCGCAAACTGTGCAATTTTCTCTGGAAATTTATTCAAGCGCTGTAATGCATTAATTGCGCAAACCACGGATCTGCCACGTACTTGTGCCGCTAGTTTCACATTCATGTTTTGAAATTCTGTGGGATCTATATGAGCATATTTTAGTTTGGGACACATTTTTGTGGTATTATTATTATCTTTCTGTATTATAGATATAATCAATTATTTTCCAGCTTACAACTCCATCCAGAGTTTGTAAGTCTGATCTTAAAAAATTGTTTCTTGTTTCCATACACTTTTTTTTCTTTATAAAGAAAGGAACTGTTGTCCTCATCCAGCTTTAATTTATTGTAAAGGCTTGGATTCATATGGCCTTGGTCATAGCAAATGCCTCTTACGTTTAGTCCCACATTTCTACATATGTCAATACAGTTGTATACTTCAATTTCGAGCTGCTTCGTTGGTATATTGCTTGGACAGGTCACATGAGAAATCACTTGTTTATATTTACCACATATACCACGAATCATGAACACGCAAACTGATTTCGCACACAAATCTAATCTTTGATTTTCTCCATAATCAACGAAGCCCTCGATTATGTCTTTATATTTGTTATATGTTGAATTCGCCTGGATACTCATCTCATCGAATATTAAAATGACTTCTTTGTCTTTTGGTTCCAATGTTAAAACATTTTTTTGTATTTCCTCAAAAACATTTTCGTTTAGACCAGGAGATAAACTTTTAAGTTTTATCCATCTATGCAATGAAGCTGGGTGTGGCAAGTGCAATTGCAGCTGATCGCGAAGAAAATTATATCCAGACGACGAGCGGAAAAATATACATTGGCAAATTCACCTTTCTTCTTGGGTAAATTGTCGTTTGACTTGTGATAAAATGAGTTTGCAAAATGTTTTCGAATTTTTATTTATATCATATAAGAAATCTATTTTTTCTTCCATTGTTTGCTTTTGATATTCTCTAAGCTGTGCTTTATCTTTTTTTTAGCTTACGGACTTTAATTGCCAGGATATTTCTGAATTTCAGACATTATTTAGCTCTCTCTTTGAGGATTTTGTTAATTTTTTTTCAGTCTACTTATTTGTTGAATATAAAAAAAAAATGCTTTTTTGTGTTCGCTTCGCATTTCTTGCATACAGATTCTATGGAATCTATAGATCTGTTGTAGTCTATAAGTGCTGAAACTTCATTTAGTTCATCAATGGATATGTATATCGGTACCTACTCGTTTGCACTTTTAATCTTTTGTGATTAGAGTAGTTTATTTTGGCTTTCTTAGGATCAAAAGCAAGATCATTGTCATTAGATTCCAAAAACATTTCACTCCTTTTCATAAAAAGTGTAGGAACAGTGTCGTTTTAATTTTTTTTTTCCAAAAAATTCCAAATCGAAATGTTTACTACAAATGTATGGCCGTTTATGATTTTCAACATTATCACGCGATTCTTCTGCCTGTGCTAGCCAGTCATTATATTTCTTAGTTCCCTTTTAAGGAAATCAAAGCATTTTCCTTTCTGGAAATTTTGTTGCATTGCAGCATACAATAGCGCACTTTATTCGCTACGACATTTCCTCGAAGTCGATTTTTTTCGGAACTTTTTTGTATTTGTAAGTACCAAGGTACCTAATCAACCTGAAATAAATTTAAATAATATATTTTACCTTTCCTTGATTAAATCTTTAAAATTTTTACTGGACACACATAGTAAAATATCACTTTTCACTTCGAAAAAATACAATTTAGATATATTTTACCACACCACAGATCTACACAGATCGAAACTTCGGTCAATATAGCAAAATGAAAAGGGAAAATACGTACCTACATATAAATATATGTACTAACATATGTATGTATAAATGAAACTCTGCCTCGCAGTCGCAGGTCGCAGACGGTACGAAGAGTAGCAAACGAAAAAGCTTTTCGCACAGAAAATTTATTTTACGTTTAAAAAACCGAAAATAAATTTTCTGTGCGAAAAGCTTTTTCTTTTGCTTTGCGAAGCGTAGAGTTTGTGCATACCCACAGCGAAATATATTTTTTGTTTTGTTTTGTATTCTCGTATTTTTTGTCCTGGACTGCGACTTTGGCACGGTGAGGAAGAGACAGAGCAGAAATATACCTACATATGTATGTATACCTACATATGTACGTACATTAAATTAGGGTAGGTTAAGATCAGGAATAATTTTAGTGCGATCTGCGATGATGTTAAGAATTTGTAGGTACGGTACAAAAAATTTAAATAGTAGGTACTGCAGGTATTGTAGGCTAACTTTATTTTACTTTACTTTGTTCATATGTATGTACGTATTATAAGATTGAGGCTGAGGCAAATAATTATGTTTATTTATTTCCTTATTGTTCGAATACATCTGTCTTTTACAAATCCTAGTGGTACTCCTAATCTCATTTACAGTATGTTTGATGTTTGGTCCTTACATTTTACATAAAAGAAGAGGTCTGATAAGTAGCATAGTCACTCTTTTATTATTTTTTTGTTCATGCACGTCAAACAATAGGAAACAAAATCAACTCTGCTCTTACCCCACTTTATTTAAAGGCATTTATGTTAAAATGCATTTGCAAAATATTTTTGTCTTTAGACATTTACATAATACATATTAGAAGTCTGATTTTTAGCTATTCACATTGCCTGAACCAAAGTGGTTTCCAGGGGACACGAACGAGCACGTGGCAGAATATTAACCCCCACCACCTTCCTTACCTCACCACCGCCTTAGTTTTTTTTTCAAGTATTATTATGTCATTCATTTCTGTCATTTTTATTGAAATCGTGTCTTTATCTGGTAATTCTAGCGCTAGAAGTTCGGATTCACAATATTTGGCTAGATCGAATATGTTTTCATTTTTCTCTTGCTCTTGTGTTAGGATAATTTTTGTTTTATTTTCAGTATTCAACACAGCATTCCAATTTAACCGTAAATATTCAGAATCTTCTTCTTCACAATTGGAAAATTTTGACTAAAACAAAAATTTTAGAGCCATAATTTTGGCCAGTAATGAGCCAAATTCAGACGCGTTTGGATTATTTTTATTAAAATTTCTTGCTCTTATTTTTCCAAAAAGGTTTTCAAGTGGGTGTTGATTGAACTTGTTAACATATATATAATGTAACTCACAGTAATCATTGAATAATTCTTTTTTTCTTCTTCTTCTTCCTTTTATCGGCGAGGCCATGATCCGAAAACAAGGGATCACAACCCTCCCACTTCACCGCATTTCTACTGATCCGCATGTGGGGTTCGCCTATTTGACCTCAGAAAATATCGGCAGGCCTGCCGATTTTGGATCACTCGGTTACTGAGGCCAATGAAATGCCGATGTCGTCGCATTTGTCTGATCCAGGCGTTTATAGGCCTGCCTTTCCTACATCGCGATGTCTTTGGAACGTGCATTGATATTGATCTTATTCGATCAAGCTTTGTCACTCCTGCTGTCATGCGAAGCATCTTCATCTCAGCTGCCGTTAATTTACTCTCATACTTTTTGTACATCGTCCAACATTGTGAACCGTATGTGAGCGCTGGACGTACAACTGCGGTGTAGAGCCTTCCTTTCAACTTAGGGGGCATTTTTCTGTCACAGAAGATAGCGGAATTTTCTCGCCACTTCATCCACCCTACGCTTACACGATGATTGATGTCGTCATCACAAGTTGCTTTGCTATTGATCATAGATCCCAGATATTTGAACTTTTCGCACTTGGGAAGCACTGTTCCATTCAAATAAATGTCTGGAATAGGCCTGAGTGGATCAGAGAACGGGCAGCACAAGCACTCTGTCTTTTTTGAACTAATGCGATACCCATTTCCCTCCAAAACGTCCACCCACACATCAAGTGCTCGTTGCAGGGATGTAGGATCCTCACTTATGATGGCTCCATCGTCAGCAAAGAATAACTGATGTACCTTGGGGTCCATCACTTTACCTTCAAGCAGATAATCAAGGACTGTAATAAAGAGCAAAGGACTTAAAACGCTTCCCTGGTGTACCCCGACTTTGATTGGGAACTCTTCGGTTACTCCAGCGGGGCATCTTACTTTTGTCTTTGCTCCTTCGTACATGTCCATAATCATCTGTACATAGGTTTCTGGAACCCCTCGATGTCTTAGCGCCACCCATATCAGATCTCGTGGTTGTCTGTCGAATGCCTTTTCAAAGTCAACCAATACAATATGCAAATCCCTTAAGGAATCACGATGTTTTTCCATTATGATCCTTATACTTTGGATTGCATCTGTGGTTGATTTACCCGAGACAAACCCGCACTGATCATCAGATAGCCGTATTATTTTTCGCAGTCGGCCACCTAATACCCGCTCAACGATCTTCATGGTGTGTGACATCAGCTTGATCGAACGGTAGTTATCACAGTTTCGCGTATCACCCTTCCCTTTATATACAGGGAGAAGGTAACTTTCCCTCCATTCATTCGGCATTGGATCACCTCTCACGAATTTGGAGATGAGAATTCTGAGCCATCTGAACCCGATGTCTCCCATCTTTTTCCAGAACTCAGAGGGCATCTCGTCTGGCCCAACCGCTTTTCGTTTTTTTGAGTATTTGACCGCCTCACTAACTTCTTCGACTGTAATGTCGGCTATTTCTTCACAGTTAGGGGTGGCTCTTGGAAAGTATAGCCGGGGAAACTGTTCATTCAAAAGCTCTTCACAATACTGCCGCCACCTCTGCAGAATTTTGTCGTCATCCACAAGAAGCTGGCCATGAGCATTGCTAATGAACTTTGGCGATCGAATCTCCTGAGCATTCCTCCTTCTTTGGGCGGCTATTTTGAAGATAGTGGCACTCTTGTTCATATTGTGTCTTCGCAGCTCCTGGATAGCCTGGTTTGCATCAGCAACCGGGGAAAATATTTTCTCCAGCTCCCGATACAGGCCCTCCGTACTCTCTGCTTGAAGCTGAGCGCACTTCTTCTTCGCTTTTTTCTTGCAGCATCTGTATTCCATTTCGAGGCGAGCTTTTTCGTCACTATTATTAGAGGGGCACTTTGACCAAGCTTTGAAAGCCACTTTCTTCTCATTTATCACCTCCTTAGCTTCATCACTCCACCACCATGTTTCTTTGGCGTGTTGATGGTGGCCTTTTGAAGCTCCTAGCAGTGATTTGGCCTTATTTAAGCAAGTTCGCTGTAGGGAATCCCACATATTTTGTGCTCTGCACTCTTCATCCTCAGCTCCGTTGATGGTGTGAGAGAGGTAATTCTTCATTACGAAAACAAAAGCCTCGCCTTTTTCTTTGTCCAGATTGTACCACTTGATTTTCTCAGAGACCCTTGTTTGTTTGCTTTTCTTTTGTGTTTTCATAAAAATTTCTGTTAGCAGGAGACGGTGTACCCGAGCGATTGCCTCTCCCAGGATCACTTTGCAATCTTTTATCCGAGGCTTCATGAAACTGCCTACCAAATGGTAGTCAATCTGAGTTTCATCTCCACCACTGCTGTAAGTGATCAGGTGTCGGCTTTGTTTGATGAACATGGTATTTAACACGATAAGACCGTGTGATTTGCACATGCTTAGGATGTCTTCACCAGGAAGGTTCCTGGTGCCATATCCTAGTCCTCCATGGCAGTCTTCATAGTCTTCGTTTGATTTCCCGACATGTCCATTCAAATCTCCTCCAACAAACAGAAATTCTTCCTTTGGGATGTCCTTAAGGAGATTGTGGAAATCTAGCCAAAATGCATCTTTATCTCTCTGATTGTACCCATCGTGGGGAGCATATGCACTGACAATATTCCACACCTCTCCTTGTATTACTAGTTTGAGAGACATCAAACGGTCGCTGGACTTCGAAATGCTCAAGACGTTTCCAAGTAGCTCTGCCGCAAGGATGATACCGATTCCGTTCCTAGCCTTTTCCGTTCCGTGGTAGAACATCTTGTAATCTTTTGTCCTAACGTCCAAGAATAATTCTTTTTTTATCATTAAAATACTTTCGATTGTCATAATCAGGCCCTTAAAGCAGAAGGGTTTACATTTTGCATTGATTGGCTGAATTTTTTTTAAATATGACTGTATTTCTTTTAAAAATCCGATATTTGCATCTTTTCGAATAAGTGAAGGTCTTCCATTCAATAAATCAAATATTTTATTGATTTTATTTATAAATTCTGCTGTTGGTTGCGCAAACTGTGCTATTTTCCCTGGAAATTTATTCAAGCGCTGTAATGCATTAATTGCGCAAACCACGGATCTGCCACGTACTTGTGCCGCTAGTTTCACATTCATGTTTTGAAATTCTGTGGGATCTATATGAGCATATTTTAGTTTGGGACACATTTTTGTGGTATTATTATTATCTTTCTGTATTATAGATATAATCAATTATTTTCCAGCTTGAAACTCCATCCAGAGTTTGTAAGTCTGATCTTAAAAGATTGTTTCTTGTTTCCATACACTTTTTTTTCTTTATAAAGAGAGGAACTGTTGTCCTCATCCAGCTTTAATTTATTGTAAAGGCTTGGATTCATAGGGCCTTGGTCATAGCAAATGCCTCTTACGTTTAGTCCCACATTTCTACATATGTCAATACAGTTGTATACTTCAATTTCGAGCTGCTTCGTTGGTATATTGCTTGGACAGGTCACATGAGAAATCACTTGTTTATATTTACCACATATACCACGAATCATGAACACGCAAACTGATTTCGCACACAAATCTAATCTTTGATTTTCTCCATAATCAACGAAGCCCTCGATTATGTCTTTATATTTGTTGTATGTTAAATTCGCCTGGATACTCATCTCACCGAATATTAAAATGACTTCCTTGTCTTTTGGTTCCAATGTTAAAACATTTTTTTGTATTTCCTCAAAAAAATGTTCGCTTAGACCAGGAGATAAACTTTTAAGTTTTATCCATCTATGCAATGAAGCTGGGTGGGGCAAGTGCAATTGCAGCTGATCACGAAGAGAATTATACCCAGACGACGAGCGGAAAAATATACATTGATAAATCCACCTTTCTTCTTGGGTAAATTGTCGTTTGCCTTGTGATAAAATGAGTTTGCAAAATGTTTTCGAATTTTTATTTATATCATGTAAAAAATCAATTTTTTCTTCTATTGTTTGCTAAGCTAAGCTGTGGTTTATCTTTTTTTAGCCTGCGGACTTTAATTGCCAGGATATTTCTGAATTTTAGACTTTTTTTTAGCTCTCTCTTTGAGGATTTTGTTAATTTTTCAGTCTACTTATTTGTTGAATATAAAAAAAATTGCTTTTTTGTGTTCGCTTCGCATTTCTTGCATACAGATTCTATGGAATCTATAGATCTGTTGCAGTCTATAAGTGCTGAAACTTCATTTAGTTCATCAATGGATATATCGGTACTCGTTTGCACTTTTATTCTCTTGTGATTAGAGTAGTTTATTTTGGCTTTCTTCGGATCAAAAGCAAGTTCATTGTCATTAGATTCCAAAAACATTTCACTCCTTTTCATAGAAAGTGTAGGAACAGTATTGTTTTAATTTTTTTTTCAAAAAAATTCAAATCGAAATGTTTACTACAAATGTATTGCCGTTTATCATTTTCAACATTATCACGCGATTCTTCTGCCTGTGCTAGCCAATCATTATATTTCTTAGTTCTCTTTTTAGGAAATCTAAGCAATTTCCTTTCTGGAAATTGGGTAGCTGTTGCATTGCAACATACAATAGCGCACTTTATTCGCCACGACATTTCCTCTACGTCAATTTTTTTTCGCAACTTTTTTGTATTTGTAAGTACCAAGGTACCTTATCAACCTGAAATAAACTTAAATAATATATTTTACCTTTCCTAGATTAACTCTTCAAATTTTGTGTGTCCAACAGTAAAATATCACCTTTCACTTCGAAAAAATACAATTTAGATATTTTTTACCACACCACAGATCTACACAGATCGAAACTTCGGTCAATATAGCAAAATGAAAAGGGAAAATACGTACATACCTACATATGAATATATGTACATACATACATATGTATGTATAAATGAAATTGTGTCTCGCAGTCGCAGGTCGCAGACGGTACAAAGAGTAGCAAACGAAAAAGCTTTTCGCACAGAAAATTTATTTTCCGTTTTTTTTCTTTGCGAAGCAGAAAGCTTTTTTTTTGCCCATATTTGTTTGCTCATCGCAAACAAGATCAACATTTTTTTGTATGGGGATGCATCTGGGTAAGTTTATTATCTGTGCTTCTGGGTAAGTTTAAAACTTTTAAGTCGATTTTTTGTTTTCCTTTTTTTTTATACATATGAAATCGAAAAATGTTATTTAGTTGTTAACCTGGCAGACGGCAATGGCATGGTGTATGATTTTGTTTTAAATGAACTGTGAATTTGTTAATGGTAACTGAATTAAAATCAATCTAATCTAATCTAATCTAGAAGGTTCAGATGATGAAAATGGTCTTTCAAGCAACCTCCACGCCTTATATATTCAAGCACCAGAGAATGACGGTGATTTGAGTGGAAAAGACGACGCTGATGAAGAAAGTGGCGGTATTCCACACAACATTTGCCCAGCGCAGTTGAGATCGGGTTGTGAAACTGCGTTTGAAAATGGTGACCGTATTGAGGACTTTGACGCACCCGTAGAGAATATGGATGAAGTTCTCGAAGATAGTGCTTTAGCGGATGTTCTTGATAATTCATTTTTGAATTTAGCCACCAGCTCAGTAGCTTTACCTAAACAAATAAGCTTATCTCATGAGCCACCCTCATTCCGCTTGCGTCCTGTTCAGCAATCTGCCTCCAGCTATCCTTTACTTAATTACTTAGGCGGCGCTACAGTTTGGCTGTGAATCTGGGCCTTAACCAGCAAGCCTCTCCATTTAGCTCGGTCTTTAGCTAATTGCCTTCAGATGCGCACTCCAAGTTGGTCGAGGTCCCCTTGAACTTGTGCGCGCCACCTACGGCGATGATTCCCTTTACTGCGTCGTCCCTCGGGGTTAGATTCGAAGACTCTTCGGGCCGGAGCGTTGGTGTCCATTCGCCCTACATGTCCCAGCCATCTCAGACGTCCAATACGCAGTTTTTTGACTAGGCCGATGTCGCTGTACAGCTCGTATAGTTCGTGATTGAATCTTCTCCTCCAAACCCGTCAACGCAAACGGAACCGAAAATCTTAAGAAGAATTTTTCTCTCGAAGCGACCAAGGATATCTTCATCCTCTTTTATTAAAGTCCATGTTTTAGCGCCGTAAAGCAGGACTGGGATGATCAAGGTCTTATATAGAGTCTCCTTAGTTGTTCGAGATAGGGCTTTACTGTTGAATTGCCTTATAAGCCCAAAAAAACAGGGATTGGCAATAGTTATTTTTCGATTGATTTCTGCACTGATCTTGTTTGTAGAATTTATAGCAGAGCCAAGGTAGACAAAGTCCCTTACTACCTCGAAGTTATAGCTGCCCAATGTGATGTCGTTTTGACCAATTCGTCGGTGTTGGCTTTCCCTTCTCGTTGACAGCATATTCTTGTTGACAGCATATACAGCATATACAAACGCACCCTAGCAGTTGTACAGACTTGAAATAGATTGTGCCTCCGGTGTTGGCTTGTGAGTTCCGCACAATCCGTTCAAGTACACTATTAAAGAAGTCACATGACAGCACGTCACCTTGTCTAAAACCTTTTTTGACATACAAAGATCTTGTATGCCATGTTGAGGAGACTGACGCCTCTATAATTGGCGCAGTTGAGGGGGTCTCCTTTCTTGTGGATCGGACAAACGATGATGAGGTTCCATTCATCAGGCATACACTCGTCTGACCAAACTTTAGAGATGAGTTGGTGTACACACTCTACCAATTCATCTAGAGCTGCCTTGAAAAGTTCGGCCGGTAAGCCGTCAGGTCCAGCAGCCTTGTTGGATTTTAGCTTGGATATTGCTATCCTCACTTCGTTTTGGTCAGGTGGACGGAAATTTTGACTATCATTGTCTATGTTGAATGGTTCATTCTGCCTGATAGCGGGATGTTAGTCTTCGTCGCCGTTATAGTCTGCAGAAGTAGTTTTTCCATATTCTCAGCACCGACTGTGAATCTACTACGAGGTTTCCATTTTCATCTCTACAGGTTTCTGTACGGGTATTGCTCCTCTGACACGTTGATTTTACCTTTTGGTAAAACTTCCAAACATTGTTCCTGGAGTATAAACTCTCGATATTCGCAAACGCGCGCTTCTCATGCTTTTTCTTCTTCTTTTGGAGAACCCGATGTTCTTCCCGTCTCTTTTGGTCGTAGAGCTCACGAGCAGCTCTCGTCTTTCTTTGCAGCGCCGCTTTGTATGCCTCTTGCTTTGCTGCATGCACTCGCCGGCATTCTTCGTCAAACCATGGGTTTCGCGGTGGTGGGCGAGCGAGACCCAGCACATCAGTCGCGGCGTTTCTGATGGCATGTTGGCAACGTTGCCACTGGTCTTCGGCACTTGATGCTGGCGGCATAGGGGTGATTGAGAGATTTCGGGATACGCGTTCAGCGAAGAGTCTGGCGGTCTCTTTTGGTCTCTTTGGTCTCAATTTGGTTGATCGTTACATGATCGTTGGACCGCCATGTCTGCTTATGAATATCGAGATGAGGAAACCATGTGCTTGCTATGGTGACATCGCTCCACAGCGAAATCAATTAGCCTTAGTGCGTTTACAGACGTGGTGTCGTGTATGCTATGCTTACCGACTGTCCTGCCAAAGACGTCCTCCTTTCCTATTTTGTCGTTAAAATCGCCCAATATGACTTTAACTTCGTATTTAGGACATTGCTCGTATGTTTTGTCGAGGACCTCGTAGAAACACTCTTTGGTGGCAGGGTCCTTTTCTTCCGTTGGGGAATGAACACATATTAGGCTTATGTTAGGGAATTTAGCCTTGATCCGGTTAGTCATAATACGCTCGCTTACGTGTCGGAAGCTTAAGACTTCCTGCCTAAGTCTGCCGTGTATGACAAATCCGCATCCGAATAAGCGTTGCCTGTTGCCCCTGTAGCAATCGCCGTAGTATATGTCACAGTTTTTTATCCTCTTTTTGCCCGTCCCATCCCATCGCACTTCCTTGGTGGCTTTAATATCTGCTTTATAGCAGTCTAGGGCCTCTGCTAGTTGTTCGACTGCATGTGGTCTGTAAAGGGACAGAACATTCCACGTACAGATCCGAAGATCGTTGTCCTTATTTCGTTTGCTGGGGTCGTCATTAGTTGAGTCATCCTTATCCGAGGCTTTTGGTTGTTTCGGAACCTTGAGTTTTATAGGTGGTAGGGAAGTTACCCCGACGGCACAACCCCCAACCTGGAGGGCCAGTTCCTTAATTATTCCCCTAGGACTAGGGGGCGGGTACACCGGTGCCAGTAGTCCACTACGGGAGTATGAGCGCTGCCGTTGGCCCATTAAGTTCTCCTTCACCACCATTTCTATTCCAATGTTCTGACCAACATTGGAAATTCCTTACCGTCCTGTGATCCGAATACGTCGAAGCAGCTCGCACAAGGTATTCACTAAGTTTAGCCTAACTGGAACTGTAGACGCCAGCGTTGACTCCGTCTAGGGAATTCGTCTGCTGCCGCCTGGAACAGGAAGAAGTGCTCTAGTGAGAAAACACTCTTCCCCCTCTCTCTCATCTTCTGCCCCCAAGAATCCGCCAAACGGGGTTGGTTACCCATTTCTTGGATTAAGGTACTAGGCACCCGGCTGTTACCGCGTGGATGTTGAGAATAGGAGTTGGTAGGCCTCAGCTGAGTGAAAACGCTTGTGTTTTTATATGATCGCATGCACTACCGTTTGACCAGCCAGCTGTCCTTTACCAGCATCCAATAAGAATACGACGTTCACCTGGTCAGAAGATGAATCTTGCGCAATGTTACCGATTTTCGCACAACATAATTAAAAGGACTGTCGTAATTTGAAATGTTTCTACGTACCTTATCGCATATCGTGGTAAAAAGTGGTGGGGCTTCAATATTGCCATGTAATAATCGATGCGTGCATGCAAAATGCATGGCAACTTTATCGGCATGTCAATCCAGGTATGTCACAGCTACGTTTCAAACGTGAAGTGTCAATTTATTACTACAAACATTTCGGTATTCCGTTAAAGTCACACAGCAGTGTTACAAGTCAAAAACGTCGTTCGGAAGCTGGTACATTAGCAACTACTCTTCGCTACGACCAAACAAATCACCTGGTCATTCCTTGGGGAAAAAAGAGGCGCTACGACGGAGACCTGTGTGGTTCGTTTATCCGAATTGCTTGCTCAAAGTGTGATAAACGTATTTGATTGAAATGTTTCAAACTTGTAAAACCAATTTAAAGTGAAATCAATAAAATGTAAAAAAAAAAAAACATGAATTCTTTCATTTATGGTATATATGGATACAGACCTGTACCCTATCACTCCTGGCGTTGACATATGGCAACAGGACATTTTGAGAATACTACGACCTTTATTAAAAATCTACTGATACAGCTTTTCTATATTCCCTCCAATGAAAGTGCACCTACAATTTTTTTTAAGAATTCGAAAAATTAACGTTCAGGAGGATTCGAGTGTTGTACAGAGAAGTAATCAAATTGGAATGTTTGGAATGAAAGGCAAGAGAGTACAAGAAAAGAGGAAAATGGAACATGTAGAAGTAGAACATAAAAAAAAAACGAGAGAGGCGTGTCATGCTGCTGCCGAAGAATGTGTTGTGAGCTTGCTTGTGCTTGCTTGTGTGCGTATTTTTTATTGCTTCTGGGGTAAATGCGTGGTTGAGCTATGAGTTTGTGTACGGATTCGATTCGAATGCGGCGCTGGGTTAGTGTTTGACTGCGTGTAAGTGAGTATCAGAACTAACTACTTATTTTCAGTAGAATTCGGTTCCGATACTCATTTCAGGTAACGAATACTAACTGCCCGAACACAATGATGAAGCTGAAGCTTGCCGCTGAAGTAGAAGTGGAGTTAACTTCAGCTTCACTGCAGCGAGCTTTTTTGACATTTATATACAAATGAGTAGGTAATCCTCATTATAAAAATATAACAAAAATAAGCCAAGGTGTGAAAAAAAAAATTCTGAAGCATTTGGATTACCAACAACAAACACCCGTGCAGCGCTTCAACATTGTGTTCGTACTCAGCTTCATCAGTATGCGGTTTTTTGACTAGAGGCGTATAGCTTCAGCTTCAACATTGTGTTCGGCCAGTAAAGGTCCATACACGAATGCGAACGAGCGAATATTCGCCAATTTTGACATCTAATTCACAGCTGCTTTTTTATCTGGTCGCGGAAATCCGCGAATTTCAGTTGTCATTCATTTTGTGTGGAATGTGAATAAAAGTTGACAGTTCGCAAACAGGATTTGCTTCTTCGCGGAAAAATCGGCGAATTTTTAATTTCTTCATAAACCAATTTCAATTCAACTTATTTTTATATTAATCGATAGATAAAGCTACGTTCTTTTGGAATAGTGAAATTGTCAAGGGCGTGCTTATAAATGTGCTAAAAACAGTTTGTTCCCATTTCGGGCCAGCGTTGCCACAATACTACTTTTGTAGCAAAAGTGCAACATTTTGTTCAACTTTCTTAGTTTTCTATAATACTATGCCCCATTTTGCTACTTTTTATTTTTCGAATTTACATTGCACTTATTTTTGAAGATCCATGCAATATTTTGTTTATGTTCGACACTGTTTAGAGTGCGCTATGTGGATAGTTTTTGGGTGAGAAGAGTGAGGGGTAAAGAGAGGGGGACAGTCATGAAGGAAATATAAAAATCGAGAGGAAAGTCACGTTCCACACCCGAAATGTTCCATTGTCTTACATTTTATCATTATTAGTTCGATCGTGGAGTAGTGAGGAGCATTGCTGATATGCGACTTTACTCGCAATTTGACCGTTTTTTAACGCAAAGAGACTATGATCCGACTTTTAAAAAACACCTCTTTTTGACCCTTTTTATTTATTTTTTGAGACTTTTTGAAACTTTTTCGTATAAAAAATATGTTTCCAACAAAAATTCCATTTATTTGCTCATCATCATCATCACAATTGTTCGCAATAAAATTGTAATGATATAATTCAATTAATTTTTTTTTGTATAATCAAATGCGTTCTTTTTTTTTTGTTGAATTATTTATTTATGTTCTTGTTTTGTTTAGTCAAATACAAATTTTTATGTTAGTTTCTAAGTTTTTCATTTCAAAGAATATGGAGTTCTAACCAGAGAATTGCATCAAGCAGCTCGTTTTATGAGCCACTCAAAATATTCACTACCTCCACACACATTCACATTAATTCCAAGAAATGATTAGCTATCCTCACACTTTATTGCCTCCATAATATACACACTGAAAATTTTACACTTGTCCAATACGAGCTACTTGAAACCATTCGAAGGCTCGTGAATCACTTATACATTTATGACTACTTTGAGTGCGAGCCTACTACGCATTCAAATATTTATGAGTGTCGATTCATACTTGCTTGTTTTTTTTATTTGTTTGTGCGTAAGCCTGTGGACTCGTGTCTTAGCGAATGATTCACAGCTGCAAATGAGTGTATTCATGCAGTTCTCTGGTTCTAACGTCGTTACGATTTTTACATTATTTGTTTTTGTTGCGACTTTTTTTTGCTCCGTGACCCGTAAAAGTAATGAATTGCCTTAAATCCTTCATTCCTTTGAAATGAGCGAGACAGGGAAGTGCAAACTGGGATAAGTTAAATAATTGTATTGGAAAACGAGATTAAATAATACTTTCTTTGACAGAAATAAAATATACTAACAGTAGTCCATTATTTTCGGACTTTTCATTTTGCTTGGAAGGGCACTGCCAATTGTGATAAGTAAAGCAAACAGAAATATTGTTGAAAGCATTTCTTTTACTTATGAGTGAAATGGAAAGGAAATGAAAGGCATTCTGATCTAAATCGTGTAAAAAATGACCTGACTAACGAGTACAATTTCAATTTCAATTTCAATTTATTATAATTTTAAGGTTCATACATGTAAGACTTTGTCTTTTATAGTACATATAAATGGGAAATCAGTAAATTCAGATTAATAAAGTTTGGTACAAAAAGTTTTATATATTTTAAATAACAAAGAAAAGACGAAAAAAAAAGAGGAAAATGGTATATACATATTAAATGAATAGGGAAACAAGGATTGAAAGGTAGGGATGATATTGTATAATTAGGGCTGATCAGAGAAGTGTCTAAAGACTTCATTTCTAAAATTATTTAAGTTCGTAATTTGCTTTGTACTTGCTGGCAATGAATTCCATATGCGAGTGCTATTGACGAAGAAAAGGCGCGATGAATTCAAATAATTAAAAGTAGGAATCACAATATTGAGAGTTCTTCTCGACTGACAGAAAATAAGTTTACTGTAGAGGTAAGAAGGTGACCTTGTTTGAATAATTTTGTGCAAGAAAATACAGTTCCTCGCATTAAAATACTGTAATAACTTGCAGCCTAGGATCTTTGTTTGATATGCGGAAATATGGTCAAACCTGCGTAAACCGTAGATATACCGAGTCATACTATTGAAAGCGACAAGTAGCCTATGTTCAGAACATGAATCCATTCGAGGGTATACAACTTCAAAATATGATATTATGGGCATGAGCAGCGTTTTAACTAGATGAAGTTTTGTTTTAGGTGGAGTAAAATCACTAGACTGCCAAAGTTTCCTTAGTGCTCCATATATACGACCTACAACAAAATTTACATGGTCCTTGCAGGACAAGTTTGAGGTTATTTTGTAACCAAGGCTGGTAAGAGATTCCATGAATGGTATTTTAAAACTTCCAAGGTAAAGGGAAGGAAATTGTCCTGTACTACAGCCTCTTATAGAAAACAGTATAGCCTGAGTCTTATGTGGATTCAACGTCAAACCGTTTGCTACTGACCAAACAAGAATGGCGTTAAGATCTTCATTTGTTCTGCATATTAGATCATCAATAAGGCCAAGAGGCCTTGATAAATAAATTTGGATATCGTCCGCATATAAATGAAACGATACGTTCTTACGAACCTTGGGCAAGTCATTTATATACATGCAAAAGAGAATTGGACTTAATATGAACCCTTGGGGTACCCCTGCCAAAATATCTCTCGCTTCTGAGATCGCACCATTAACATCAACTCTTTGCGTTCTATGATTTAAATAATTCTCCATTAGGAGAGCAGCCCTGGCACTAAACCCAAAATAGGAAACAAGTTTACCACATAATACCTTGTGGTTAACTCTGTCAAAAGCCTTAGAAAAGTCAAGAAGGCACAGAACTGTCAAGCAATCTTTATCGAGTTGGTGTCTTATATCATCCAGTACTTTAACCATAGCGGTAGAGCAGCTATGGTTTGACCGGAAACCAGACTGATACTGGGACAGTAGACTTGTTGATTCAAGATGCCGAACAATCTGTCCTGCAAAGATCTTCTCCGAGATCTTTGACAAACAAGGCAGAATGCTAATTGGACGGTAATCACTGGGTACCAATGGCTGTGATTTCTTTGCCACTGGTGTTACTCTAGCTCTTTTCCATAAAAGGGGGAAAGTCGACGATGTTACACTGTAGTTTATTATATGGGTAAGTGTGCCCAGAAAGTAGGGAAGTATTGATTTGATGAACCAAATAGGTATGCCATCTTCTCCCACAGCATTTGATTTTATCGTTCTAACAGTAGCAAGTACTTCACTTTCAGAAACGGTTGCAAAATCAAAATGGGACTGTGATTGACCCAATGTTTCATCGAATGGAACAGAGCTGAGTTGACTTGAGGTACTGGCAAGGAATTCATCATTCAATACATTGGGATCAATTAAGCAGTTCAAATTTTCTCTTCTGCTTACACCAATCGCGCGTAAATTAGACCATAGCTGCTTTGAGGAGAGTCGTACGTTCAGCTTTGATGCAAAGTAGTTCCTTTTCGCTAAACGAATGACCCAGGTTGTGTGATTGCGTACAATTTAGAGGAGTAGGATTACTTCTCCACCTACTATAATGTTTACGGCGATTTTTGATTGCTACATGTGCTTCAGACGTGTACCAAGGGCAGTTCGTGTTCCATATCCGAACTGTCTTTAGAGGTACATGCGCTTCAAATAATGCAGTGATTATTGACTGCACATAAGCAAGCTTATCATCGATGTTTGATAGATATTTGCACTCATCCCAGGGCGCGCAATATGCATCACAGGAAAGTGAGTTGATGTTTACTGACTTAGCGTCTCGGTATTGAAAAGTTAGGGGAACTTGAGAGTGAGAGAAATCAATATTGTAAGTGCAGTACAATAAGTCGTGATCTGAAAGCTCTTCAAGCGACAATTGATCTAAAAGAAGGACATTAGATGGGTTAGAAACAACTATCAGATCAAGCAGGCTAGGAGGATCATTAGGAGCATAACGCGTGGGGTATGTGTTCATGACAGTAAGTCCAGAAGCAGAGATTTCATCCAATAGTTGGGATGAGCATGAATTTGGAGCTAAAATATTTGTATTAAAATCTCCACAGATAAATATGTGTTCATAATGCGGTAAAAATTGGGACAGAGCAGTGAAAACTGGAGTGGGAGCAAAATGTCTGCTTGGATTGTAAACACATCCCAAACAACACTTCATGCTTCCATCAAATATTTCCAGAACCATGTACTCAACCTGCCTATTAGATGACTTATCTAAAACTTTGCACTTAAGAGTTGACCGCCAATACACAGCAACGCCTCCTCCTATGGTATTTGTTAGCCTATCATTACGGATAAGCGTAAAATAAGGTATGTCAAACAGGTGGTTTGAAACATCAGGCTTAAACCAAGTTTCACTTACACAAATGACATCAATTTCTACCCCATTAACTATGTGCTTAATATAGTCTAATTTGGCGCTATTGAGACTTCTAGCATTAAAATAGCACACTTTAAAACCACGATGAACACCGGAAAGAACTTTCAACATTACATGCACAGAATCTTGATCAATAGCATTGGCATATGCGTTATTCCTATACAATCTGGTCATGGAATCTGCAAAATATTAAACATAACACCAAAAGCAAAACAACCATAAATACCAACAAATAACATCAAAAAAAGAACATTTAAGATCAGCACATTAATATAATAAATTGGAGGGGATATTAGGAGAGGAGAATGTGAGTGGAAAGAGGAGTGAGGAAAAAGTGAGTGAACAATTTTTGTTGAATACTTCATTACTTGATAAGAAAAAATTATTTGTAACATTAACATTATTTTACTCTACTAAAAAATAAAAAATAAAAAATAAAAAAGTTTGAGAACACCTGTGCATAAATTATTTGGAGAAGCGATGGACTTCAGCGGCAACAGTTTGTTGGTCTCCATCTTCTGTAGGTTGATGTACGTGGGCAATGTCATTCAGCTGGTCGATGCTGTCAATTTGCATGGCACTATCTTCTTTGCGGCGTCGGATGTAAACAACACCACACATGGAATAGGCTGAGAATATGTGCTTTTGGTGCTTAAGCTTGTTTGCCAGTCGAAAAATCCCTCGATAATGCGGTGTTAGGCTTTCATGAAGGAAAATGTGTTTATTTGTGACGAAGCCAATGTCGGTTTGACAAAAATTACGCGAGTTTTTCCTCCTAAAGTCAGCAAGTGTCTTCATCATCAGAAATTTGTCACGAGTCGAAAAGAATTTCACAATTATGACAGCGTTGTCCCTCTGCTTTACGCAAAAAATCCTGCTAATAGGTGGTGGTTGTTGACAGTCCAGTGTGAGACACATCCGATTAAAAATACACTTTAGGTTTTCATTGGGAAAAAATGGAATTCCAACGAGAACAGCATCGGTGGCAATGTTCTTCATCTGAAGTTCTTGGACTTGTGCCTTGAGCTCCGATAATTCAAAAGTACCGTATTAGTACCGTAGAGGTAATAACGTTTGCTAAGCAAATTAAATCTGAGTACTTTTAAAAAACCTTAACCTGTATTTGCGTACCAAATAAATTGTTTTTTTTTTTTTTATTAATTACTTGTTTTTGTTAAGGTTTATGTAATTTATTCTTATATTCTTTATTTATTCATCCGCCATTTTTGCAGAACAGACTGGTTGTACTTACAAACATTCTTGTTTTTGTTTTTTTTTGCTACTGTAGGCTACTTTTCAGAGGGGACAATTTAGCTACTTTTGGTACTTTTCCCAAATTTTTTGGGCTACATTTAACCAGAATCGAGCGGCAACCCTGGTGCGGGCATTCGTAGGGCGCTGAGCTGTGAATGGATCTTAAATACTGGATACTTACTTTTTGCATATGCCTAGTGTTGATAGTAGTGGTTTTTGTCGTCAGTCATACTTTTGAGCAGTCTGCGATTTTTGTTTATAATAAGCATAGAAAGCAGGTCGCTGAAGTCATGATTTCCCGAGCTTCTACGAACTGCACTTTCACGAAACTCATCATAATTAGTGATGAGATATGGGTTTAAGAGAACGACTTGCATATCGTATCGCCTCGTAAATAAGCCAAAAAAAAAAAAAAAACGCGTCACTGTCGCTCGAAAGTCAAGGTCATGTTGGCTGTTTTCTTTGAATACCATGGTTTGGTGAATTCCGAATTCCTTCCAGAGGGACGAACCGTGAATAAGGAATACTATTTAGTCGCCATGAAGCGCTTGTATGAGAATATCTGCCGAATACGGCTCGATTTGTGAAAAGACAATTAATAGATTTTGCACCACCATAATGCACCATCATTGTACAAGAACTTTTGGGAAGAAACTCAACGACTGTCATCGACCAGGCACCGTTTCTGAGGGAGATGTTTTGAATCAATTGAGGTCATGAAACAAAATTTGCTGAAGGAGCTGAAGACCATACTTCAATCAACCTACGGAAAATATATAGAGGATTGGGTCAAGCGCTGGCATAATTTTATTGGACTCGACGGTGCCTACTTTGAAGGCGAGGAAATAAATTTGTATGAATAAGTTAATTTGTTTCTTTTTTTTTTTAATAAATTCCAGGTACTCTTCAGACAGCATGTAAATATGTACATATAATATGTGTATGCGAAGATCGTAACGAGGCAAATGCCGTCTAATTGTTTAACTCCAGAGAGAACAACGTAAGCCTAACTACAAGAGAATATAGAGCAAACAATATTAAGGACTGCACTGTTCAGAAGTTGACCTCCCTTCCCGTTTCACCGCTGCCGAGCTCACTACGCCCCGTCCGCCATGTTTCCGTGTGTCGCATTGTCGTCGCAATCAATATACGCGAGTTAACACAACAGTATCGATAATAATATCAAATGCCCACCCAGGCTAGCATTCAAACGAATAAATGCTGATGTAGCACAATATCCATGCCCTCCCAGTCGCAGTATCTGGATAAAAAAAAAATTGAAGTCAGCATGATTCAAACGAGGCAGTAACCAACGGATAAATAAACCACTTGCTAGGGACTTAGAGATAAAATCAAGCCGCAGTTCTTTAGAGTAAACCATAGCTTACATCCCACCACGGATTGCCGGATCAATTTAAGTAAGTTAGATTTTAGTGTTTATCTCTAATTCAAGTAAAATTATTATTTACTTTTTCTTGTGTGCACAATTATATCTTTGAGAAATCCAAAATTCTGGATGACTTACTCAAGAAATTCAGCAAACTTAATTTAAAAATGGTAAACCCTAACATACCATAAACCTAAAAAATACTGTAGCTAGGCTGGTAGCAGCCAATACTGCAGCATGGTGCATGGTCTTATGACGCTTTCAGAAGCGACAAAGGACCAAATTTTAACATTTGGCTTTATGTCACTTTTTGAAAGTGACATAAGGCCAATTTGACTTCCTTATCTTATATCCATTCACCATTCGGAAAAGTTGCAACATTTTAAGGCGTAATAGCTTCAAATCTTTTTATTTTGAAGAAATGCGAACAAAAAATTAGTTCATGCGAGAAAAAGTTTACAACACAGCATGACATTATTTCAAATAATTCAAAAATCAAAACGCACAACAAGATGTATAGGTATGTATCGTCTTAAATGTATTTTAAAAACTGAGTAATGGAATCCAAATCACGAAAGCGTTTTGTTTTTAAGAATTTGAGAAAGTAATAGTTTACAAATTTGCGAGAATTTCGCCGAGAAAAGGGTGAATTCCTTTTACCCTGCGAAGATTTTGTTTTAGAGAATTTGGCAAGGTAATAGCTTAAAGAGTCGGGCGAATTTAAATTCTAACACTTGGGTTTTGTAAAAAAAACTTTATTTATTTTTATTTAATCTTAAGTATTCAGTCTAAAAATTGACTTATGAAATAACCTCTCTTCCGAGCACGGCGCACACTTCTTAAAGCAGCCCATACACAATTCAATTCGATTGTAAACTGAGTTGTCAACTGAATTGATGCTTGGCCACACTGAATTGAAAGACTGCTTCAACTGCGAAATATATTATTATTTTTTTGGAAGTGGTACGACGCGGCGTAAAAAAAAATACGACGAGCGCATGTGCAGCCGATCTGACAATGAATATCTACTGCAAATTCCTAAATTTGACAGCTAGTCAAATGACTTGCCCACACATAACATAGTTCAATTGAGTTGAAAGACTTGGCAGTCAACTTCCAAAATTAAAAATCTTTTGATTTTTCATCAACCAAATCGTCAACCATCAAATTGATCACTTGACAATGCCACGGGTTGATTTCATTGTGATTTGACTGAGTTGATGATTGAATTGAATGGTGTACATATGGTCTGCATAACTCTTGTCATACCACACTGCTTTATTTCCTCCGCCAGGCTTTTATATTCTTCTCTTATTCTGTGTGGCGCTCCTTTTTCTTCCTCTGTTGTCCATATGTTTGCTTGGGTCGTCTTTATGGTCCCACATGTGCTTCTCGGTTCTGCGTGGCGTCCTTTTCTTCTTTTGTTGCACATACATACGTTCGCTTGGGTTGCCTTTCTTATCCCACGTGTATACGTATGGAAATTTCTTATCTACTCGTATTAAGGAAGTCTATTTATGAACATTGGCGTGTTTTGGGCTGACAATATGTTTGTGCAAAGAGTTATCGCTTCTTCGGGTGTGGTCTCATATATAACTCACCCCTCCTTAAGGTTTGACTTCTGCTGAGTCAAACTACAGGGTCTATATTTTTTATATAAAATATATACAGTCGAGAACGGATAAGTGCACAACGTCCGGGCATCGATTTGTTGTGCACTTATCCATAAGTGCAAATTTTTGCATTTATCCGCAAGTGCACATTTTTGTACTTATATGTACTTACTTAGTACGGTGCACCGTATTTACACCGTATTTACATACATCAAAAGAAACTAGGTATACTTATACTATTTGGAATTCTTTTATTAAAAAAAAAGTGAAAATAAAAAAAAATTAACAAAACCAACACAAGGACAAAAAAAAATAAGATTCTTTTTTGACCTAAATATATAGGTATAATTACACATCTGTATATGTATGTGCATTTGTTCATACGCCCATGTAGATATTATATCCAGAATAACATTATTAATACATATATGCTACTACTAGTGGGTCGCCGTGGCGTAATTGGTTAGTGTGCCGGTCCACTACGCGTGAGGTTCCAAGTTCGAATCCCAGAAAACACCAAGTTTTTTCACGGTCCCACCTCTCGCGAACGTCTGACAAACATCCGAGACTATTTTTGTCTCGAGAAAGCTTCTCAAAACAAATTGCCATTCGGATACGGCACTAAACTGTAGGTCCCTTCCATTCGTGTGAAAAAATATACCGCACACAACATGAGTGGTTGCGAGAAGCTATTCCCTGACACTTAAAGAGCTGTTGCGCCAAATATTTATTTATTTGTGCATACTATGTATAAGACGTGCCATGCCATCAGGTAGGCGACTCCCTGGTAGGCCTAAAAATAGATGGTTGGACCAAGTCCGACATCTCTCCTGGAGCCGTATAGGAATTCCTCCTAATGAGTTGGAGTCAGTGGCGGAGGATCGAGAAGGATGGAGGGTCCACCTGAGCATCCTACCCCTGCGACCCTCATGAAGGATTAGCGGGTCATTAAAAATGTATGTATGTAGTTTTAAGTGTTGCTACTTAATTTATTATGAATGTAAAAAAAAATTAAATTTGCATTTGCACCGTTTTAAAAATAGTGGAAAACTTTATTCGGAGTTTTGAAAAGTTGTTCACTTATGAGGAATTTGCACTTAAACGTTTTGCACTTATACGAACAAATTTGTGAAGAAATCCCGTGAAATGGCTAGGGGCATCTAAAGTTGTTGCCCTTATGCGATTTTTCCACTTATCCGTTTTCCGCTTATCCGTTCTCGACCATATTACAATTGCTATAATGATCATGATAGTACTAACACTCGTATTAATTACAATGTTTCTTTTCTAGTGACTATATGCTATTTCTTGAATTTCCTCCAAATTGTCTATTTTTGGATTTCTTTATTGGATAGTTCTAATGGTACATTTGTTAGAAGAATTTGCAAGATATTGGTATCAAGGCTGAAAGAATGTTTTCTTATTTCTTTATAATTTACAAAGATTTCATTATTGATTTTAACATTACAATTTTCAAAACTTATCAGAATATTTCCTTCTACTTTTACTGATGGCCTTTCATCGTATGTATTATTTATTCTTCCTTTACGTTTTATAATTACAATGACACCTTTTTCTATTTCTTTTATAATATTGTAGCATTGACTACAGGATGGTTTGTGTACCAAAAACTAAACCACTATATCTCAAACTGTGCAACGACATCTATTGCCTACTAGTAGTAAATATTCCAACCTGATGTGCTTACGTTCTAACCTGGTGTGCTTACGTTCCACAATTGTTCCACACAATATCCCAATATTCCATGATCCTCAATTCACCCGGAGAAACATCTAGCATGTTCTAGAACCCCTTGCAATTTCCTATAAATACCCATACCACAACCAACGTCGAGACAGTTGTTTATAAGTGAATACAGCGATTACAAGAGATACCCGACCAGTGGTGAAAGCAAGCGACATTGTGAAAATAAATCTGTAGCGACCGTTTATTTTGAAATAAATAAAGAATAAAGTGATTGACTATTGTGTTAAAGTAAAGTTGGTGTTTGATAATAAATAAACGCGTAAAATACACAAAAGAAGGTTTTATTTAAACGAACCCCAGCAAGAATATTACATTGGTGTCAGAAAAGTGGAATAAAACAAATTTTGTGTATTGCTTTTTGTGTAAGTTAAAAATAAAAATGGTTCGGAAGTTGCTAGAAGATTTGTCAGTGCCGCAACTAAAGGAAGTACTGAGCCAGCGGAATCAGCTTACGACTGGTACAAAGAGAGAATTGATCATTAAGTTGCGGAAAATAATGACGGACGAGGGTACAGATCCCGATACGGCTTTGTTCGACGTCGAAGAAGAACAAGTAAGTACGACAAATGACATGTCAGCCTTGATGAAATTACTTTCCGAAAAGTTCGACGAACAAAAGAATTCTCAAAATGATAAATTCGAGAAGCTAGAAAATTCCTTGGCTGAACAAAAGAACTTTCTAGATGCCAAGCTCGAGGAACAGAATAAACAATTTGAGAATTCTCTAGGTGCTAAGCTGGATGTGCAAAACAAGAAGTTTGAGATACTAGAAAATTCCTTGGCTGAAGAGAGGAATTCTCTAGACGCTAAATTCGGAACAATTGAAGGACAATTTGAGAACGTACAGGCTAAGATCGAGAATGTTGAAACTAAATTCGAGAACGTTCAAACAAAAATCGAGACTGTTGAAGGAAGATTCGAGAATTTGGTAAAGGAACTCGAACACGTGAAGAAACAGAAAGTCCGGGAGTATTCAACCGACTTCCCGAGAAGGAAAGAGATGCAGCCTCCCGTCTTCGATGGTCAAACATCATGGCCGATATATAAGAGACAGTTCGAAGCTGCCGCAATGACGAACAACTGGGACGATGAAGAGAGGTCCATTGCCCTCACGCTTGCGCTTAGAGGATCTGCTGCAGAGCTTCTGCAAACCATTCCCGAGGACAAACAACGCAACTACGACAGTCTAGTGAAAGCTATTGAGATGCGATTTGGGGACGACCACATGCAGCAAGTATATAGGGTCCAGTTGCGCAGAAGAGTCCAGATGAAGGGTGAGACGCTTCAGCAGTTACAAGCAGACATCGAGCGGCTGGCTTATTTGTCCTATCCAAACGCCGGCGAGGAGATCATTAACGAGATGGCAACCGAAGCGTTCACCCATGCCATAGCTGATGCGAAACTACAAATGGCGGTAAGAATGGCTGGAAAGAAAACACTCGCCGAAGCTTTGACGTTTGCTCTGATGATGGAGGCCGCAGACCAGGCGTGTCAGGGAATCCACCGTGTAAGGGAAGTAGCCGCCGTCGAATGCTCTTGCCAGAGGATGGACGTCGAAGTCCGAAACAACGCTCGCCGAGGACAAATTCGTTGCTGGAACTGCAACAAAAGAGGGCACCTACAACGACAATGCAGAATTATACCCAGCCACGGAAACTATCCACACTATGGTAATTGGCGACGTAATGAAATACCATCCAACAGGTATAACATCCATCCTGTTGGTCAGGCTTCCCGAAACCAGGAGTGGGGAGACCGCTCAAGAACCAGTTTCGCGGGGCGGAAGTCGGATGTCGGAGTCGACGCCCCTAATACCACCATCCAGGTTCCCCAAACCAAACTCCATTCTAATGCAGATGCCTTATCCCGGCAACCATGCGAGATCGACTGCAAGCATTGTGTGCGAAAGGAAGAGAAGAACCTTCTTTCCATCCAAAGGGTAGGAGCTGAGCCTATCGCCGGTTGGAGTGCAGAGGAAATCCGCAACGCTCAAAAAGAAGACCCAGACATCGAGCCGATATTAGCGTGGAAGGAGTTTATGAAAAAGCCAAATGGACACGATATCTCGGACAGGAGGCTCACTCTCAAGGCATACTGGGCTCAGTGGGACTCCCTTCATGTGCAAAATGGTGTACTGAAAAGGAAATGGGAAAGGCGAGATGGGAAAGATTTCGTAATGCAGCTTGTCTTGCCGCGATCAAAAGTACACGAGGTGCTACGGGAGATGCATGATGGAGCATCCGGGGGTCATTTGGGTGCAAACAAGACGCTGGAGAAGGTGCGAGAACGTTCCTATTGGCTCAGCGCAAGGAACGACGTAGAGAGTTGGTGTCGAAAATGCGTCGTGTGTGCAGCCAGCAAGGGACCCAGAACGAAAACGCGAGGCAAGATGCAACAATACAACGTGGGTGCACCATTTGAACGGATCGCCGCTGACATCGCTGGTCCGTTTCCGGAAACCGACAACGGCAACCGTTACATCCTAGTCGTCATGGATTACTTCAGCAAATGGCCGAAAGCGTTCGCCATCCCTAACCAGGAAGCGAAGACCATCGTGGAACAGATCGTCAACAACTGGGTGAGCAGGTTTGGCGTGCCCATGGAACTGCATTCTGACCAGAGACGAAACTTTCAATCGAGGATATTCCAAGAGGTATGTCAACAACTAGGAATCAAAAAGACGAGAACTACTCCGCTTCATCCACAATCCGACGGGATGGTAGAGCGCTTCAACAGAACCTTAAACGAACATCTCTCCAAGATCGTAGAAGACCACCAGCGCGATTGGGATCGACAAATTCCTCTCTTCTTGATGGCCTACCGAAATGCAGTGCACAGTACTACTGGACATACTCCATCCGAAGTCTTGTTTGGTCGAGCAGTTCGGCTACCTAGTGAGGTGAAGTTTGGATCCCCTAACGATGAGCCCAAATGTGAAGAGGACTATGTGGCAGACCTCATGGAAAGGATCCGAGACATACATCAGAGGACCAGGACGAGGATAAGGATAGCGAGTGACCGCATGAAAACCAGATACGACACAAAGGCAACAACGTCCAGCTTCCACGAGGGAGACCTAGTATGGCTGTACAACCCACACCGGCAAAAGGGGAGGTCACCCAAGCTGCAGTAAGACTGGGAGGGCCCTTATAAAGTAGTCACACGCATCAATGACGTCGTCTTCCGGATCCAGCGTGGAGTAAGAGGCAAGATGAAAATTGTCCACCTGGATCGTCTTCATCATTACCATGGCAGTAATCCAGATGATCTTGTTCGGGACGAACAAGTTTAAGAGGGGGGCAGTGTAGCATTGACTACAGGATGGTTTGTGTACCAAAAACTAAACCACTATATCTCAAACTATGCAACGACATCTATTGCCTACTAGTAGTAAATATTCCAACCTGATGTGCTTACGTTCCAACCTGGTGTGCTTACGTTCCACAATTGTTCCACACAATATCCCAATATTCCATGATCCTCAATTCACCCGGAGAAACATCTAGCATGTTCTAGAACCCCTTGCAATTTCCTATAAATACCCATACCACAACCAACGTCGAGACAGTTGTTTATAAGTGAATACAGCGATTACAAGAGATATCCGACCAGTGGTGAAAGCAAGCGACATTGTGAAAATAAATCTGTAGCGACCGTTTATTTTGAAATAAATAAAGAATAAAGTGATTGACTATTGTGTTAAAGTAAAGTTGGTGTTTGATAATAAATAAACGATTAAAATACACAAAAGAAGGTTTTATTTAAACGAACCCCAGCAAGAATATTACAATATTGTTCTCGGTATTTTTATTCCTTTTACAGGTTTGTGATATATCCCTTACATTGTTTTAAATGTTTTAACTCTTTGTTTTCCACATACTCATATAAAAATGCATTATATTGGTCAACATAGTTTCTTTTATCTGCAGTTGCTCATTTAAATGGTTTGGGAAAGGTAATGTGTATGATTTGGGAAAGGAAAGGATTTCTTTAGGAATTTGAACCATAAATAAATATTATCGTGATTATAGTGTAATAAATAAAACTTGGTTATAATAAAACTTCGTTATAATGAAACTTCACCTTTTTAGTTCTGAGGTCGGTTTATTAATAATCTATACTTATCTATTCTTATGCGGTCGTGCCGCTAACTTATTACTTATCAAGTATGCGATATGCTTACATCGACAACTTGCATATAGTGCAAATTGTTCAAACGTGAGAAACTTTGATTTGATTTTTCGTGTGAATGAATAAATTTCTGCTACACATGCTTGCGTAGGCATATCGCATTACAATAGTGTGCTAAATTAATTTTTATATTCCTGGAATTCTCAAAGTCAACCTCAAATTCTAATGTTTCCACTATCGTCAAAATATTTTCTACCATCACACCCAATCTGCTGGATAGAATGTTAGTTTGAATTTTCGCTATCAGATTCTTCAGGTTGTTTAATTTGTTTTCAATCTCTAACAATTTATTATTTTTTTGATCATTACCTAGGCTTTCCTGTCGTTCTGTTTCGAGTCTAGCTTTGATGTGATTTATTTAATTCTGAAGTTGGTTGTTGAATTTTATTTGTTTATTTAACTGTGTTACTGCCATGTGATTATTTACGGTAAGGACTTTGATTTGGTTTTCTATTTCATTTCGATCTGTGCTATCCATTGTCCCAAACATGAACTTCAGAACTTCTCCTCCGACATTTATCAAACTTCTTTTCGGTCTGTGTTCACTGACGGTTTGAATTTCACTTCGGATAGATTGTATTATATTTGAAAGTTAACACTTTTTGGTATACCATATATGTATTATTTAAACTTTGGATATTAGCTTCTAATGTATTCAAAATGTCTTTTATTTCGGTTAGGTTTATCATATTGCAGTTTCAAGTACATCGCCAGGTACTCTGTGCAACGACATTTATTGCCTGCTAGCAGTAAATATTCCCACAATTGTTCCACACAATATCCCAATTATTCCAGGATCCTCAATTCATCCCTGGCGACATCTAGTATACTCTAGAAGGACTTGCATTTTATATACATAAATACCCATACCACAACCACCCTCGACACACAGTTGTTTATAAGTGCATACAGCGATTACAAGAGGGAGATTCGACCAGTGGTGAAAACAAGCGACGTATTGGAAGTAAATCTGTAGCGACAGTATAAATTGAAAAAGAATAAAGTGATTGAATACTGTGTTGTAGTAAAGTTAGTAGTCGACAGTAAATAAACAGTGAAATACACAAAAGACAGTTTTATTTAAACGAACCCCAGCAAGAATATTACATTGGTGTCAGAAAAGTTGAATAAAACATTTTTTGTGTATTGCTTATTGTGCAAGTAAAAAAAAAAATGGTTCGGAAATTGCTAGAAGATTTGTCATTGCTGCAACTAAATGAAGTACTGAGCCAGCGGCATCAGCCTACGACTGGTACGAAGAGAGAATTGATCATTAAGTTTCGGAAAATAATGACGGACGAGGGTACAGATCCTGAAACAGCTTTGTTTAACGTCGAAGAAGAACAAGTAAGTACGACGAATGATATGCCGGCCTTAATGAAACTGCTTTCCGAAAATTTCGAAAAGCTAGACAATTCTCTGGATGAGCAAAATAAAAAGCTCGATGAACAAAAAAATTCTCTGGATGGCAAGCTGGATGTGCAAAACAAGAAGTTCGAGCTTCTAGAGAATTCCTTAGCTGAGTAGAAGAATTCTCTAGATGCTAAGTTCGACGAACAAAATAACTCTCTAGAGCAACAGCTATTCGATCAAAGGAGTGTTTTCGAAAGCAAATTCAATGAACAAAATAAAAGTTTGGAAACAAGATTTGGAACAATTGATGAGAAGATTGAAAATGTAGAGGCCAAAATTGAGACATTCGAAACAGCAATTGAAGGAAGATTCGAGAATGTTGAAACAAAATTCGAGGCTGTTGAAGGAAGATTCGAGAATTTGGCAAAGGAACTCGAATGCGTGAAGAAACAGAAAGTCCGGGAGTATTCAACCGACTGCCCGAGAAGGAAAGAGATGCAGCCTCCCGTCTTCGATGGACAGACATCATGGCCGATATACAAGAGGCAGTTCGAAGCTGCGGCAATGACGAACAACTGGGACGACGAAGAGAAGTCCATTGCCCTCACACTTGCGCTTAGAGGATCAGCTGCAAAGCTACTACAAACTATTCCCAAGGACAAAAACGCAACTACGACAGTCTGGTGAAAGCCATTGAGATGCGATTTGGGGACGACCACATGCAGCAAGTATATAGGGTTCAGTTGCGCAGAAGGTCCCAGATGAAGGGTGAGACGCTCCAGCAGTTACAAGCAGACATCGAGCGGCTGGCACATTTGTCCTATCCAAACGCCGGCGAGGAGATCATTAACGATATGGCAACCGAAGCGTTCACCCATGCCATAGCTGATGCGAAACTACAAATGGCGGTAAGAATGGCTGGAAAGAAAACGCTCGCCGAAGCTTGGCGTTTGCTCTGACAATGGAGGCCGCAGACCAGGCATGTCAGGGAGTCCACCGTGTGAGGGAAGTAGCCGCCGTCGAATGCTCTTGCCAGAGGATGGACGTCGAAGACCGAAATAACGCTCGTGGAGGACAAATTCGTTGCTGGAACTGCAACAAATTGGAACACCTACAACGGCAATGCAGAAATCCACCCAGACGCGGAAACTGTCCACATTGTGCGAATAGGCAACGCAACGAAGAACCATCCTACAGGGACAACATCCATCCTGTTGGCCGGGCTCCTCGAAACCAGGAGTCGGGAAACGCCTAAGACCAAGCTTCGCGGGGCAGAAGTTGCCTAATGGAATCGACGCCCCCAAGACCACCATCCAGGGCTCCCAAACCAAACGATGCAACAAGAGCCTAACAGTGGAAGCATTCATTGGCAAAAACAAGTGCGTGGCTACTATCGACACCGCCGCCACGGCTTCCATTGTAAGAAGAGATCTCGTCCGGAAGTCTTAGCTGCACAACACCAGCTGCTACTGTCTTAGAACTGCGACAGGGGAAGCGGCGAAAGTATACGGAGAAGTTCGCCTCACATTACAACTAGCAGGGTAGGCCTTTTCCCATGCGTTCCTGGTGGCCGACATATGTGATGAATGCATCATCGGAGTGGACTTTATGAAAGAACATGACGTAATCATCGACATCGGGATGCAAGTTCTGCGGTACAGGAACGTAGAGATTCCAATGGTGTACGGGAACGAGAATGCAGCACATTTAAGGACAATGCTCAGCAAGGACGAAGTCTTACCACCATCTTCCGAGACTATCATTTGGACAAAACTAGAGGGCGATCCTGGGAGCCACCGATTCTATCTATTGGAGCCAGATTTAGGAAGGAATCCCCCAAATTGCATCGTGGGAAAAGTTTTAGTGGAGCCAAAGAACAGCCTGGTCCCAGTAAGACTCATGAACTTAAAGAGCCACAGCGTCGAACTAAGACAAGGGGAGGTTATTGGTAAATGTGTTCCGATATGTGCAATCTCAACAATAACCGAAAAGGAATCTGCGAGGCCTGTTTCCCAGGTTGGCCGAAGTAAGGGACAGGATCCTCAAGCACTGCGAACTGAATCGGGATCAGCGAGCCATGGCAGAAAATCTAATCGGTGAGTACGCTGATATATTTGCCTCACAGGATGGAGAGTATGGTCGAACACATCTGGTGCAACATCGCATAGACACTAGGGATGCCAGACCAATTCGTCAGCCTGCCAGACGACTACCACTGGCAAAGCAGACGGAGGTTGCGGATATGGTGTCAACGATGGAGAAGGAAGGGCTCATCGAAAGTTCTAAGAGTCCTTGGGCCTCACCTGTTGTACTGGTTAAGAAGAAAGACGGCAGCACTCGATTCTGTGTGGACTATCGGAGACTTAATGACGTCACCAAAAAGGATAGCTACCCTCTGCCACGGATCGATGAGACATTGGACACACTCTCAGGAGCTCGATGGTTTTCCACCCTTGATTTAAAGAGCGGTAACTGGCAGGTACAGATCGATCCAAAGGACCGAGAGAAAACTGCGTTCACTGCAGGAAATGGGCTGCGGCAGTTTACAGTGATGCCATTTGGATTGTGCAACGCTCCGGCAACTTTTGAGCACCTAATGAAACACGTCCTGCGTGGATTGACCTGGAAAACTTGCTTGGTGTATCTGGACGATGTGATCGTGATAGGAAAAACATTCGAGGAACATCGCGAAAACCTGACAGCAACCCAACCTAGCACATTCTCTAGAACGGCTTCGAAGCGCTCACCTGAAGCTGAACCCAAAGAAATGTGACCTCTTCAGATCCGAAGTCAAGTACCTGGGCCACGTTATCTCATCAGAAGGAGTGCGAACAGATCCAGACAAGGTGGAAGCTGTGAAAAACTGGCCAGTTCCAAAAGACAAACACAAACTCAGGAGCTTTTTGGGCTCGCAACGTACTACTGACGATTCGTAAAGGACTTTGCCGGAATCGCGAAGAGCTTGCACCAACTGACAGAAAAATTCAAGTGGTCAGGTAAGTGCGACAAAAGCTTCAAGAACCTTAAGCAACAACTATGCGAAGCACCAACACTAGCATATCCCATTCCCGGAGAAATGTTCATCGTGGATGCAGATGCAAGTAACGTCGGTGTCGGAGCGGTTCTTTCGCAGGTACACAACTGCCAAGAGAAGGTAGTCGCATACTTCAGCAAAGTGCTCTCCAAGCCGGAAAGGAACTACTGCGTGACCAGGCGAGAACTTCTGGTGCTGCTTCTGGTGACAAAACACTTCCATAAATAGCTCTACGGCCAAAAGTTCCTTTTGCGCACAGACCACGCGGCTCTTAAATGGCTGCTGCAGTTCAAGAATCCGGAGGGCCAGGTCGCAAGATGGATTGAACGACTACAGACGTACGATTATGAAATACAGCATCGTAAAGGGAAACTTCATTCCAATGCGGATGCCTTATCCCGCCGACCATGTAAAAGCGACTGCAAGCATTGTGTGCGGCAGGAAGAGAAGAACCTTCCTTCCATCCAAAGGGTAAGAGCTGAGCCTATCGCCGGTTGGAGTGCAGAAGAAATCCGCCACGCTCAAAAAGAAGACCCGGACATCGAGCCGATATTAGCGTGGAAGGAGTTTATGGAAAAGAACGGACAATATATCTCGGACAGGAGCCCCACTCTCAAGGCATATTGGGCTAATTGGGACTCCCCTCATATGAAAGATGGTATGCTGAAAACGAAATGGGAGAGGCCGGACGGGAAAGATTTCGTAATGCAGCTTGTCTTGCCGCGATCAAAAGTACACGAGGTGCTACGAGAGATGCATGATGGAGCATCCGGGGGTCATTTGGGTGCAAACAAGACACTGGAGAAGGTGCGAGAACGTTTCTATTGGCTCAGCGCAAGGGACGACGTAGAAAGTTGGTGCCGAAAATGCGTCGTGTGTGCAGCCAGCAAGGGACCCAGAACCAAAACGCGAGGCAAGATGCAACAGTACAACGTGGGTGCACCATTTGAATGGATCGCCTCTGACATCGCTGGTCCGTTTCCGGAAACCGACAATGGCAACCGTTACATCCTAGTCGGCATGGACTACTTCAGCAAATGGCCGGAAGCGTTCGCCATCCCTAACCAGGAAGCGAAGACCATCGTGGAACAGATCGTCAACAACTGGGTGAGCAGATTCGGCATGCCTATGGAACTGCATTCTGACCAGGGACGAAATTTCGAATCAAAGATATTCCAAGAGGTATGCCAACAACTAGGAATTAAAAAGACGAGGACGACTCCGCTTCATCCGCAATCCGACGGGATGGTAGAGCGCTTCAACAGAACCTTAAACGAACATCTCTCCAAGGTCGTAGAAGACCACCAGCGCGATTGGGATCGACAAATTCCTCTTTTCTTGATGGCCTACCGAAATGCAGTGCACAGTACTACTGGACATACTCCATCTGAAGTCTTGTTTGGTCGAGCAGTCCGGCTACCTAGTGAAATGAAGTTTGGATCCCCTAACGATGAGCCCAAGAGTGAAGACGACTACGTGCCAGACCTCAGGGAAAGGATCCGAGACATACATCAGAGGACCAGGACGAGGATAAGGATAGCGAGTGACCGCATGAAAACCAGGTACGACACACAGGCAACAACGTCCAGCTTCCACGTTGTATGGCTGTACAACCCACACAGACAAAAGGGGAGGTCACCCAAGCTGCAGCAAGACAGGGAGGGCCCTTATAAAGTGGTCACACGCATCAATGACTTCGTCTTCCGGATCCAGCGTGGAGTAAGAGGCAAGATGAAAATTGTCCACCTGGATCGTCTTCATTGTTATCATGGTAGTAATCCAGATGATCTTGTTCGGGACGAACAAGTGTAAAAGGGGGGCAGTGTAGTATCAAGTACATCGCCAGGTACTGTGTGCGACGACATCTATTGCCTGCTAGCAGTAAATATTCCCACAATTGTTCCACACAATATTCCATTTATTCCAGGACCCTCAATTCATCCCTGGCGACATCTAGTATACTCTAGAAGGACTTGTGTTTTATATAAATACCCATACCACAACCACCGTCAACACACAGTTGTTTATAAGTGCATACAGCGATTACAAGAGGGAGATTCGACCAGTGGTGAAAACAAGCGACGTATTGGAAGTAAATCTGTAGCGACAGTATAAATTGAAAAAGAATAAAGTGATTGAATACTGTGTTGAAGTAAAGTTAGTAGTTGACAATAAATAAACAGTGAAATACACAAAAGACAGTTTTATTTAAACGAACCCCAGCAATAATATTACAATATGGATAATATTAATGTATTCGTTGACTATGCCAACTGGCTCTAGGTTTATTGTAGTGTACCCGTTTTCACTGCCGATATTTTCTAAGTTGATTTTAGCGTGAACACCAATTGAAACTATCAAGAGTATAAAGAACTTCATGTTTACTCTTTGACTTGCGGTTTTTGGCTGACTAGTTTTCTAGTTCTCTCTGCTCTGGTCATAGGCCTCTTAGTTTTTGGAATATTTTCCTTGTTATGGAATTTATTGTTATTGGGTCTTTGTATTCGTTCTGGGTGCTTATCCTCGAGCTTATCTTATTTGAATCGCATTTGAGTTTTATGTCGTAATGCTAATGGGTTTTTTACCATTCCGTCTTCTCGTGTTTCTACATAATCTTCTCTATGTTTATTCAGCCTGTCCATTAGGTTATCTTTATTTCTAAATACGCGCTCTTGGAGTACAGTTTTGTCAAAAGTGGTGTATTGTGCGTCGTATGGGGTCATCTTGGTTGTACTATGAATACTTCTGTTATAGAATAATATGGCTTTGTACATACACATAGTTATCTCATGTACAGTAGGCTTCTTTATGTTATCCTCTAATAATATAGTTCGTATTTTATCTCCTATGGTTCTATGTAAAACTTCTATGTCTGCGTTTTCCGTATGTGAGCTGACTTTTGTAAAATTATTTTCTATTCTTAATTTTTCGTATAGTTCTATTATTCTAGGTATGTTAAATTCGTGATCTGATACTATTTTCTTGATTTTACCTTCAATGGATATTTTGAAAAGAACAGTTTCTTCTATAGTATCATAAGATACGTTAGGTAGGTAAGTACTGGTTGCTGTCTGTCACTTGATACTTGACTTTGATAGGTTGTCTATCATATTTAGCCATCTTCCATATGTTGCAAGCGTTTATTACTGAGTTAAATAATTTTCTAAGATTTGTATAATATATTTTATTTTTAAGTCCACTGTAGTTTTCGTCTACCCCTGAGTGACAAGTTTCTTCTTTATACAAATACAAATATTTGGCGCAACAGCTCTTTAAAGTGCAAGGGAATAGCTTCTCGCAACCACTCATGTTGTGTGCGTTATATTTTGCACACGAATGGAAGGGACCTACAGTTTAATGCCGAATCCGAACGGCGATTTGAGAAGATTTTTCGTGACAACAATACTCTCAGATGTTTGTCAGACGCTCGCGAGAGGTGGGACCGTGAAAAAACTTTTTGGTATTTTCTGAGATTCGAACTTGGAACCTCATGCGTAGTGATCCGACACACTAACCACTTACGCCACGGCGCCCACGTTTCTTCTTTATGGTATAATTTTATTTGGTCGACAGCTTCTTCCTCTGAGTTCATGTCTTTTGCGTAGCACATGCATTTTATAAATTTATTTTTATTTCTGTACACTTTTATTAATTTTTGTTGCAATATGATGAATTCTCATTCACCTACTTCAGGGTTTGCATATATTCCTGTTACTTTGTTTTCTATTAGAGGTATTGATTTTTCTTCTATATCTGCATGTTTCAAAGAATCTACACCTATGAATATTTTGCGTTTTTCATTGAACATTTTTAGTTTCATTTTATTGCCTAGTGTCAGTATTATTTGTTGCTTATATATATTTATACAAGTCTCTTTTATGGGGAAATGGTCATTCGCTTCCTCGTGTTGGGTCCTTCCGACTCCAACATATTGATTTCGTTTATTGGGCGACTAAGGAAGTCTGCTACGGTATTTGAAGTACCTTTTAAATACTCAATTTTCATATTGTATTCGCCTAGTTGGAGAGTCCATCTTTGTAATCTGGGACTTATATCTTTACCCAGATTTTTCGATTGAAGCCACTTAAGTTTTGATAATAAACTGTTTTCCATAGAGTGATGGTCTGAGATATTTGCATGACCTACAATGGCGGGTAATTCTTTCTCTGTTGTAGTATAATTCTTCTCATGTTCGTTGAGAGTTCTTGATATGTACGTGACTGGATGTCCTTCTTGAGAAAGTACAGCACCTATTGCATAGTTACTAGCGTCTGTCGTCAGAGTAAATGTTTTGCTATAATCAGGGTATTGAAGTATTGTTTCGTTTTGTAGGGAATTCTTTAAATCTTCGTATGCTTTAATATAGTCTTGATCATTTACATTGATCTCAGATTCTTTCTTAAGTCTTCTTGTTATAGGTTGCGCGATTTTGCATAATCTTAGGTATGGGTATTTTTTTAATAGCCTCTATTATATTTTTGTTGGGCATTACTCCTTTGTTAGTAATGGTATGTCCTAGAAAGTCTGTAGTTTTCCTCACAAAATTACATTTATCAATCTGAACTTTCAAGTTGAATTGTCTCAAACGGTCGAATACTTTCCGCAGATTGATCATGTGTTCTTGTAAAGAAGTGGGAAAGATTAGTATGTCGTCTAGGTATAGGGACACAAATATCTCCGATGAGTCCTTCTAAGACCTCGTTCACCATCCTTTGGAAACTAGCTGGCGCATTTTTCAACCCGAAGGGCATTTTCAGGTATTCAAAATGTCCAAATGGTGTAGAAAAATCTGTTTTTTCCACGTCAGTAGGATATATGTGAATTTGATAAAAACCTTTAGCTAAATCCAAGGTGATGAAGTATTGAGCCCTCCCAAGTTTATCTAATATATCGTCTATATTAGGTATGGGATGTTTATCTTCGATTGTCTTTTCATTCAGCTCCTATAATCTATCACCATTCTCCATTTCTGTTTACCTGAGTTGTCCATTTTCTTTGGAACGATCCAGACAGGGGAGTTGTACGGTGAAACTGATTTTCTAGTGTGATTCTGTTTAAGCAGCTCATCTACTTGTTTATTTATCTCTTCCACATGAAAACATGGGATGATTATTTTTTGTACGAATACGATGTACAGTTTGCGTGGTTGCGAACAATATTTGTCCTTCTTGGAAGAAAGTTTCAGAATTGGATTTTTTAAATTTTGTCTAATTGCTTTCTTTCTTCTGAGACTAAATCTTCTGGGATAAGATTTTCGAGGCTCAAATGGTTTACTTGCATTTGATTGATATCTTCATAAAGATATGGACAACTTTCACTTCGATCCAAATTTGAGGAGCCTTTCCCGAATGGGATTCTATTATTATTTATTTCAATAAATTCCTTTCCGTTCTCTATAACGGCTTTTATGTGTTTTAGAATATTTTGGCCTAAAATTGCTTTAAACTTTAACCTGGTTCATTAAATTCGATAGGTAATTCTGTTATTATTTCTTTTTTTATCTGTATTTTATTATGCAAGGTATTCATTGTTATGGGGGTTTCTAGTATTCAGTATTCAGTATTCATTCTTTTATTAACATTAAATAAATTTACAATATAATAAGATAACAAAAAAGATAAGTTAACATGGCAAAAGTGCCATCTGTCGGGAATTGACATTACTTTGCTTTAAAGAGAAAACAAATTTAATAGGGATATAAGAATAAACAGAATAAAAGTATGCATAAAACAAACAGCTAAATTGGAAAATTATATGCGTACCATGTTAAGTTTAAGTTAAAGGTAAATAAAGCTGTTACGGTAATTCAAGGCATGATTACAAAAGAGAAAAAGCAAATTCCATCCCTGCGTTCTATTAAGGATCTGTTTGGTTTCATCCAGTGTGAGAGATCCCTGAGAAAAGTACAGTAAACGCAGTTCTAATATCATTGTACATTCAACTTCATTACGATTACAAAGGGTGCAGATGGACCGAATGACTTGTCTATGCGGTATATAATTGAGACTTAGAAGCTCAGTCCTCGCCTTAAATATTTGACTTGTTTGTTCGAGTTTTAGTTCTTTATTAAAATAGCTATTGGGGCCCAGTGAGTGGTTAAGAGATTTATAGATATACATATGCGTGTTAACGACGTTTGGGCCCTGGTTACGCAATCTCGATATCGCAGATCATCGGCTTTTTGAATACATTTGTATAGGTTGTCTTCCCACTCATTTATGTTAACCTCTGCAAGATCAAGAACGATGTTATGAGAGGATGCGAGGTCATTTCATTCTTCGAAGGGCGACAAATTGCACCGAAGTGCAAACTTCATCAATCGTTTTTGTAAATTATAGTTCGACCTGTGCATCACTTTAAGTATGTAGTCGGCATTGGCTTTTAGATTTCGTACATAAATCTGAGGAAGACCAGACTCGATATGAATAGCATATGTTGGAGTTGTAGACGGGAGTTTAAAAGTACGTTTAAAAAAAAGCGTTGGACTATTTCAAATTCGTCGAATTATTTGTAGCCATAAACTTGATTAACATAGCAGAGACATGCATTTATAGTAGCGTTAAACACCTTAAACTTCGAAGAAGTACCAATTAATTTGTTAGCGAAGAAACTTCTCCAAATGATGTTAATACCCGTTTTAGCCGCTACTGACTTCTCGTGAGCATGTGGATGCCGATCAAGGTTTGAAGAAGGGTGAACTCCCAAATGTTTGAAGTGTGCTTCAATCTGCTCTCCCCCCAAAGACCAGTTCTCTTGCAGTATTCACCTATGGCGTGCAGATCCGAAAATCATAATCTTGGACTTTGAGGTGTTTATTTTGAGATCCCAAAGGTCGCAGTAGCATTTTTATTTATTTATTTGCAACTGAAGAGTACATGGATTCTCCGCCAAAATGACTAAGTCATCGGAATAGAGGAGAACCTTTACCTCGACATCACCGACTTTAACACCACCAGGTAAGCAATTAGCTAAGTCGTCAATAAAGAGGGAGAAAAAAATTGGGCTCAGAACACAACCTTGAGGTACACCCGTTTCAGTACTAAAGTACTTCAAGGTACTACCATTCCACACAGTAGCGGGGGTATATAATATGAGCTGCCTATAAACTGTAATAAATTTACTTGACAGGCCAATAGTTGACAGCTGGTATAGTAACGAATTCCTATTAATCGTATCAAAAGCGGCCTTGAAATCTACGTAAAAGGCATATCATTTTTCCCCTTCTCTTTGAACCGTTTAGCAATAGTCGTCAACGAAAAAATTTGATCAACCGTTGAAGACCCAGTTCGAAAGACAGCCTGAAAAATACTAAGCGGTTATTGACTGTCAAACTGTCAACCTTTGGTACAAAATTTGGGTAAAGATTAAAGTAATCAGCCAACATTTCAGAATCGATGGCACATGAAGCCGTTGATTTGCTACCTCCTAGCATTCGCACAGTTGTCCAGAACGACTTCGAATCTTTACATCGTTCTATCTTAGAAGCAAGGTTTGCGAAATATTCTGCATGTTTCCTCTTGCACAGTTGCTTATATGCTTTGTTTGCATCAGAATATAGCAACCTAAATACAGCAGCATTAGTTTTCCTAAAAAGATTCAAAAATGTAAACGATTTGCTTCTAGATCTCTCCATCAAACCACACCGCCAGAAGAGGAGGTTACTGACACAGATCTAAGAATGGATTGTGACAAGCGTTCCACCATTTCCTTGCAGGGCGGGTTTATTATACTTGAAATATTGTGTGCTTGGTTATTCAGTCTCCGTGTGTACTGCCGTACCAAGTTAGGTTTAGGTCTTTTAAATGGAACTTGGAGCGGGGCCGGCTCCAACCCTTGACCTTTTAAGGAGATTGCTATAGGTAGATGAGAGGAAAAGTTAGCAGTCAACACTTCGAAACCATCAACTATACTAAGCCAATTACCTTTCACAAAACAATAGTCAACCTTGACCGGACACAAATGTTAGCTCCCCTTTGCAATCAGTTTTTGAGACACCGTTTATCACGAAAAAGCCAAAGTCCTCCATTAGTTGTATAGGGTGTCTACCACAAGCGTTAACTGTTAAATCCAAAGACTCTCTCACGCTTTCAAAACCAGAGGCACCTATACCGTGCCTAATCAATGAGGCGGAGTTTTGGAATCTGCCTATCCTACCGTTCAAATCTCCTATTACCATGATGTTAGGTATATCTACGAGCCCAAACGCAAAATAGTTGGTCTAGCAAGCAATTGATACTTACACGTGCTCATCCTTTGCAGTTTTGAAGCAAATAACACACTATTTAATGATTAACGTAAGGTTTAATTCAGATTAAATGAAATAAGCAACAAATAAGGAAGTAACCTAAATAAATTCACAATAAGGAGTGATCTTATGGAAAACAAACATGTTTGCAGTACTTTTTTGAACGCAAAGTAGTTGGTCTATGAGCCAAAATTTTAATTTTACCATTCTGTTACGTTTTTTTCTTAATTACTGCTGCTATTCTTCGTGGCATAGTATCAACTGGTTTTTCATAGACCGCTAAGCTTTTATGTCGATCAAAAGCATTTTCTCCAATGTCTTAAAAACTCTCACCAGCAACTAAAATAATAAAATCTAACAAAAAAAAAAAATTAAATTTAATATAAAATGGGAATGGATAGAACACCTCCGCCAGGAGGAGGAGGAAGTACGAAATCTAAAACCAACCCAAACGAAACAGATCAGAAAGTTCTGATATTAGAAAAGGAAAATGTTGATTTACAGAAAAAAATCCAGAAACCAGAGTTGCTCTGAAACCAGTTACAAACAGAAGTATTCAATCTAAAAACTGAAAATAATGAACTAAAAAAGGTTGAAATATTAGCTGAAAATACCCATAAAAGTGGATGTGAACTTAAACAACCTCATACTTACTCAACAGGCGAAGCTGAGCTAATCGAAGAAACTGATTGGAGAAGGAAAAAAGGAGAAAAAGAAAAGAAAAAGAGCAAGCAAGAAGAGAAAAGCTAGAAACTCCACAGAAACTATATCTCCAATCACTTCTCGAACACAGAAAGAAGCACCTAAGAACATAGGCTCTAAAATATTACATAAGGAAACCAACCAACCGCCACCACCACCAATAACGGTAAATAAGATTCCGAATTACGATGAATTTTGCAAAGAAGTAAGCAATTATAGCAGAAAAACACTTTAATACCAAACTATTGAATAAAACCACATTAAAAATCAACGTAACAGATGTCGATGCTTACAAAGCCCGAACCAGAGCACTAAATGAAAGGAAATACAGTTGGTGCTCTTACGAAAATAAACAACTAAGACCTATAAGAGTTACTGCTAAAAATTTACACCATTCATGCAAACCGGAGAGTATAAATAATGACAGTTAATAAACTAAAATGGAAAAGTTAGGAGCCGCTAGACATGTTCATGCTGTCATTCAGCCCTGAAGAAAATATAGATAGAATTTATGAAATCAAAAGTATTATGTATTGTAAGGTACGAATAGAGCCATTAAAAAAAATAAACTCATTCCACAATGTAAAAATTGTCAATCGTATGGACATACTCAAAGATCTTGTGGTAAAGATCCGAGATGTGTTAAATGTACAGGTAATCAACACACCAAAGATTGTAAAAAAACCAACTTATGAGCCACCAAAGTGAATACATTGCGAACAGGCACACCGAGCCAACTATAGAGGATGTACAGTAGCTAAGGAGATACAGAAGATAAGGGCTAACAACACTAAAAAGTTAGTTGAAAGACAAACGCTTCCGAACGAAAACGAGCATCACAAAAACAAAAATCATCTTAACACAGAAGAAAAAACAAATGAAAAATAGAAAATTAACACAACATATGCCGAGGCTGCTCGCTCTTTGAGTATCACCACCAGTTCACCAGAGCAACAAGAAGATGATTTGAAACAAACCCTGCAGGCCATCCTAGCGAAAATTACTAGTAAAGAGAAATCCGTTTCCAATCTCGGCACAAGAGTAAAACAAATAGAGAGCAACGCTAAAAGAGTTGTTCCAAAATCAAAGTAACTCAATGACTAAATCACTAAGAATAATGGCATGGAATGCAAATGGACTGTTGCAACATCAAAAAGAGTTACAGGCTGTCCTGGATATAAATAAAATAGACGTTTGTCTCGTTTCCGAAACTCATTTCACCAAAGAATCGTTTATTAAATACAGAGGGTACAAAGTCTATTATACCATCCACCCGGACGATTCTGCTAGAGCGGGAAGCACTGTCATTGTAAAGAAAAGTATAAATCACTACAAGGAATCAAAAATTTAAACAAATAAAATACAATCAACAGCCGTAGTTACATATGTATAACTCCTAGATCAACTGGGAAAAAAGTTCATCATCGGTGGAGACTTTAATGCGAAAAACACATATTGGGGTTTAGGGTTAACGACAACCAAGGGAAGAGAACTCTTTAACGCAATAAACGAGAAATGGTGTGAAGCCTTATCTACAGGAAAACCTACTTACTGGCCGACTGATTCGCAAAAAGTCCCCGATCTCATTAACTTCTTCATAGTTAAAAATATCTCAAGAAACTCTTTGCAAATTGAATGAAGTCATGATTTAAGCTCGGATCACTCACCTATCCTACTGACTATGAGTGAGAGCATTATCCTGAATGTAAGTAATCCAGCTCTTACTAGTAAACGCACGGACTGGGTAAGCTTCAAATCAAGTCTTCAAGAGAGGATAGAACCACGTACACCAATACGATCTAAAGAGCAACTTGATTCAGAGCTCGACCAATTTATCAGAGTTATCTAAATTTTGGCTTGGGAAAACACTCCTAACATCAAAAACCAATTGAAGCGTAACTACTATCCTCTCGAAATTAGAGAGTTAATCGCCGAAAAGCGGAGAGCGAGAAGAAATGGCACCAAAGCAGAGCCCCGCAGGATAAAAATAAGTTTAATAATCTGGTACAGCAAGTTAGACGAACAATTAAGGAACTTAAAGATTCTGAAATTAATTCATTTTTACCAAATCTTAGCAACAATAAAAACACGGAGTACTCGCTCTGGAAAGCCACTAAGAATTTAAAAAGACCAATCATTCACATTCATCTAATCAAACAACTGGATGGAAAGTGGGCTAAAAGTAACAAGCAAAAAGCTGAAAGATTTGCAGAGTATCTGGAGGAAATTTATCGACCAAACCCAGGAGAGCATGACAATTTGCCCAGCGAAGAACTAGCTGGAGAAAATGAAGAAATACGCACCACATCGTCATCTGAAGTAAGAAAAGAAATAAAAACTTTAAATTCGAAAAAAATGCCAGGATTTGAATTGATAACTGGTGAAACTCTCAAGCAACTCCCAGAAAAAGGAATCGCGAAGCTTACATGCATTTAAATTAAAATACGTTCCACAGTTATGGAAAGTAGCTCAAGTTATCACGATAGCCAAACCGGGAAAACCACCTCACGAAGCTTTATCCTATAGGCGAATATCTTTGCTGTTTATAATGTCCAAACTTTTTGAAAGACTGCTATTAAACAGGCTGCTACCAACTATAGAACGGAAACATATTATTCCAGACCAAATTCAATCACTGATCAGGTACACCGAATAACAAACATTGTTGAAAAAGCGCTTGAGGACAAAAAGTCTGTTCTACAGTCTTCCTCGATGTAGCACAAGCATTTGATAAAGTTTGGCATGAGGGATTAGTCTACAAACTAAAAAAGATACTACCCAACGAACAGGCTGAAATTCTAAGTTCATACATTTCGGACAGATACTTCCGTATAAAAGAGAAAGACACATATTCGGAGCTTAAAAAAACCAAAGCGGGTGTACCCCATGGAGTGTTGTTGGGCCAATATTACATCTCCTGTATACCCACGTGTGAAAAAAATAACGCACTCAACATGAGTGGTTGCGAGAAGCTAGGCCCTGGCACTTTAAAGAGCTGTTGCGCCAAATATTTGTATTTGTATTTGTATACCCACGATATTTCAGCACAAGAATACAACTCGATTGCTACATTTGCTGATGACACGGCTTTAATGGCAGTTGCGGGAAGTAATATGGACTCAACTCGTAAACTACAAGAGGCGATCTCGCCTCTGGCGAATACATGTTGATTTCACAAATAAAAAAGTAGATCACATACCAGTGTATATTAACAACCAAGCCATACCATACGCAAATTATGCACAGTATCTTGGTATGACTTTGGATGCAAAGCTTCAATGGAAAGCCCATGTCAAGAAAAAAAGAGAGGAGATTGGTATTCGCTACAGAAAAATGTACTGGATGATAGGAAGACAATCTTGTCTATCAACATATAACAAAATTTTGCTTTACAAGCAAGTCATAAAACCCATATGGACTTATGGTATTCAACTTTGGGGTTGTACCAAAAAAAGCAACATTCAAAGAATCCAACGATTTCAAAACAAGGTGCTAAGAAACATTGTAAACACACCTTTCTATATTCGGAACGATGACCTTCACAGGGACCTGGGCGCGGAATGCGTACAGAATGAAATACATAGATTCGCTAAAAAGCATGAGGTTCGGCTTCACCACCACACGAACCCTGAGACCACCCCGCTCTTGGACCACACAAACCTAGTTAGGAGACTAAAAAGAATCAACCCTTTTGAACTAGCGCAGCATATATAATCATGTATAGTATAAGTTAGCTTCAAAGCTTTAAACTTTTAATTTTGTATTCTTTATTAATTTAAGTCAAAACAAAATTGCTTATTAGTCTAAGGACTAGATTGTAATATATTACTAACATTGCCATATGTTTTTCAATAAAAAAAAAGAAAAACAAAAAAACATTCTTCAGCAGTAAATGATTGACAAATATTAGTTATTTTATTTTTTAAGTCCTGAAGAGTCCTTGCCGGCCCTTGTCTCAGTTTCTGCTTCATCTTGTGCCAAACAGTTTCGATTGGTGAAAGGTCAGGGCTGCTGGAAGGCCATTCCATTAAAGGAATACCTGCAGCAGATTCCCCGTGCAGGGACGGGTTAAGAATATCACTGCAGCGCCCCCCCCAACAACCAGCGCTTGTCGTAAAAGGCGACTAAGGGGACAAATCAGATCTAGGCAATATAACACCCAAGTGAGCCTAGCGACACATATACTACCTTAAAAACCCTCCCACAAGTGTGCATGCGAGTCCGTGGGTTGACACGACTGGAGATCACCGGTGTCATAAAAGAAAGATCAAACAATACTAAAACAGGAGCATGCACGTGTCAAACAACAAACACCATCGCAATATGGTGCAAAAAATTGTATTGCAAAACTGTATCATTATGGTAATACTTGCAAAAAGGAAAGGCACTACCCCGCCAGGCACTACCACTGCTGTGCATGGTACTGACCCTGGACCGAGCAGAAATGTTCGGGTCAGAGCTATACGGATTCCGGGGGCTAGCAAAATAATGAAACAGTTTGGACGCAATTTGAGGGTCGCGAGTTGGAACGTTGGAAGCATGACCGGTCGAAGTTACGAGCTGGAAGAGATGATGAATAGAAGGCGGGTGGACATCTTGTGTGTCCAAGAGACGAAATGGAAAAACACCGGGAATCGGGCGCGTTTCTTGGACGTTAGGACAAAAGATTACAAGATGTTCTACTACGGAACGGAAAAGTCTAAGAACGGAATCGGTATCATCCTTGCGGCAGAGCTACTTGGTAACGTCTTGAGCATTTCGAAGTCCAGCGACCGTTTGATGTCTCTCAAATTAGTAATACAAGGAGAGGTGTGGAATATTGTCAGTGCATATGCTCCCCACGATGGGTACAATCAGAGAGATAAAGATGCATTTTGGCTAGATTTCCACAATCTCCTTAAGAACATCCCAAAGGAAGAATTTCTATTTGTTGGAGGAGATTTGAATGGACATGTCGGGAAATCAAACGAAGACTATGAAGACTGCCATGGAGGACTAGGATATGGCACCAGGAACCTTCCTGGTGAAGACATCCTAAGCATGTGCAAATCACACGGTCTTATCGTGTTAAATACCATGTTCATCAAACAAAGCCGACACCTGATCACTTACAGCAGTGGCGGAGATGAAACTCAGATTGACTACCATTTGGTAGGCAGTTTCATGAAGCCCCGGGTAAAAGATTGCAAAGTGATCCTGGGAGAGGCAATCGCTCGGCAACACCGTCTCCTGAAAACACAGAAGAAAAGCAAACAAACAAGGGTCTCTGAGAAAATCAAGTGGTACAATCTGGACAAAGAAAAAGGCGAGGCTTTTGTTTTCGTAATGAAAAATTACCTCTCTCACACCATCAACGGAGCTGAGGATGAAGAGTGCAGAGCACAAAATATGTGGGATTCCCTACAGCGAACTTGCTTAAATAAGGCCAAATCACTGCTAGGAGCTTCAAAAGGCCACCATCAACACGCCAAAGAAACATGGTGGTGGAGTGATGAAGCTAAGATGCTGATAAATGAGAAGAAAGTGGCTTTCAAAGCTTGGTCAAAGTGCCCCTCTAATAATAATGACGAAAAAGCTCGCCTCGAAATGGAATACAGATGCTGCAAGAAAAAAGCGAAGAAGAAGTGCGCCCAGCTTCAAGCAGAGAGTACGGAGGGCCTGTATCGGGAGCTGGAGAAAATATTTTCCCCGGTTGCTGATGCAAACCAGGCTATCCAGGAGCTGCGAAGACACAATATGAACAAGAGCGCCACTATCTTCAAAATAGCCGCCCAAAGAAGGAACAATGCTCAGGAGATTCGTTCGCCAAAGTTCATTAGCAATGCTCATGGCCAGCTTCTTGTGGATGACGACAAAATTCTGCAGAGGTGGCGACAGTATTGTGAAGAGCTTTTAAATGAACAGTTTCCCCGGCTATACTTTCCAAGAGCCACCCCTAACTGTGAAGAAATAGCCGACATTACAGTCGAAGAAGTTAGTGAGGCGGTCAAATACTCCAAAAAACGAAAAGCGGTTGGGCCAGACGAAATACCCTCTGAGTTCTGGAAAAAGATGGGAGACATCGGGTTCAGATGGCTCAGAATTCTTATCTCCAAATTCGTGAGAGGTGATCCAATGCCGAATCAATGGAGGGAAAGTTACCTCCTCCCTGTATACAAAGGGAAGGGTGATACGCGAAACTGTGATAACTACCGTTCGATCAAGCTGATGTCACACACCATGAAGATCGTTGAGCGGGTATTAGGTGGCCGACTGCGAAAAATAATACGGCTATTTGATGATCAGTGCGGGTTTGTCTCGGGTAAATCAACCACAGATGCAATCCAAAGTATAAGGATCATAATGGAAAAACATCGTGATTCCTTAAGGGATTTGCATATTGTATTGGTTGACTTTGAAAAGGCATTCGACAGACAACCACGAGATCTGATATGGGTGGCGCTAAGACATCGAGGGGTTCCAGAAACCTATGTACAGATGATCATGGACATGTACGAAGGAGCAAAGACAAGAGTAAGATGTCCCGCTGGAGTAACCGAAGAGTTCCCAATCAAAGTCGGGGTGCACCAGGGAAGCGTTTTAAGTCCTTTGCTCTTTATTACAGTCCCTGATTATCTGCTTGAAGGTAAAGTGATGGACCCCAAGGTACATCAGTTATTCTTTGCTGACGATGGAGCCATCATAAGTGAGGATCCTACATCCCTGCAACGAGCACTTGATGTGTGGGTGAACGTTTTGGAGGGAAATGGGTATCGCATTAGTTCAAAAAAGACAGAGTACTTGTGCTGCCCGTTCTCTGATCCACTCAGGCCTATTCCAGACATTTATTTGAATGGAACAGTGCTTCCCAAGTGCGAAAAGTTCAAATATCTGGGATCTATGATCAATAGCAAAGCAACTTGTGATGACGACATCAATCATCGTGTAAGCGTAGGGTGGATGAAGTGGCGAGAAAATTCCGCTATCTTCTGTGACAGAAAAATGTCCCCTAAGTTGAAAGGAAGGCTCTACACCGCAGTTGTACGTCCAGCGCTCACATACGGTTCACAATGTTGGACGATGTACAAAAAGTATAAGAGTAAATTAACGGCAGCTGAGATGAAGATGCTTCGCATGACAGCAGGAGTGACCAAGCTTGATCGAATAAGAAGTTCGAAGATCCGTGGAAGCTTTCACATCAAGGAAACCATCGTACACAAATTAGAGCGCGACCGGCTCAGCTGGTATTGCCACGTTCAAAGAAGAGTTCATTTGAGCCCTGTTAAAAAGGCAATATGTATGCACGTTCCAAAGACATCGCGATGTAGGAAAGGCAAGCCTATAAACGCCTGGATCAGACAAATGCGACGACATCGGCATTTCATTGGCCTCAGTAACCGAGTGATCCAAAATCGGCAGGCCTGCCGATATTTTCTGAGGTCAAATAGGCGAACCCCACAGGCGGATCAGTAGAAATGCAGTGAAGTGGGAGGGCTGTGATCCCTTGTTTTCGGATCATAGCCTCGCTGATAAAAGGAAGAAGAAGAAGAAGAATACCTGCAGCAGATAACCATCGCGTTGTGGACCTAGCCGTATGACAAGAAGCGCCATCTTGCTGAAATATGTAACTTCCGTCACTTGATTGAAGCCGTGGTATTGATGGAATTAATTGTCTTTGCAGAACATGTTCGTACTTCACAGCATTAACCAATCCGTCAACAAAGTGTAAATTCCCATCACTATGCCCAGACATGCATCCCCATACCATGAAAGATGCTGGGAACTTGACGGTTCGTTTTAAACAATACTTGTGAAAGGGTTCTTTGGAGGTTCGAATCACACTTTTGCGTTTGTCGCCAACGCAAACCTCAAACCTGGATTCATTGCTCCAAATAACGGTTCGCCATTGACTTAATGTCCGGTTTTTACGTTGTTTCGCCCACTCAATCCGTCTTTTCTTATGTTTAGGCGTCAAAAGTGGCTTTTCTTTCGCCTGAGTTTTGCATGAATGAAGTTATTTTAAAATTTATGATATTAAATTATTTTAAAACAAACCTTATAAAAACGGTAACCCATTTTTTCATTGTTCTTTTGCAAGTATCGACGGAACTATTTTTCTTAATGCGACTTTTCCATTCCACAGATAAGGCAGCGGCAGTTTGGCGTCAGTTTTTTTTGATAATTTTTTTGAACACACGACAATCACGAGGTTTTGCTATCGTTGGACGTCTCGTTTTTTTACATATTTCCACATTTCTGGAATTTTTGTATTTTGTAATTATGTTTTGCACTGATGATCGCGGCAAACTGAAATTTTGAGCAATTTTATAGCTGGATAATCCCGTTTGGAATGCCTTAATTATCGACTCCCTAAGATCTCGCGATAGTGCAACGCCACGCGCCATGTTTGACCAAAAACTGATTCTAACTTTACATAAACAAAATGGTCATGCAACAACAAAAATCATTTCTCTCAATTTGTTCGTAACGGTTTAGCAAATCACTATTAAAATAATACTAGACCAACTATTATGCATTGGAAGGAGAGCAGACTAACTATTATGCTCTTATCTTTGTTTCAGTAAAACTAACATTGCCACCGTATGCTTCATTTATTTTGTTTCTCCTGCTATAATTTTATTAAGAATAATTATTTGATTACTATTTTCGGTTGGGTGTCAAATCGCCCAAAAATGCAAAAAACTAAAAAAATGTCAATTCACCCAAAAAACAGGTTGGGCGATTTAACATTTTTATTTTTTGGGCGATTTGACATGATGTCAAAACACCCAAAAAAGTGATTTTGGGCGATTTTGTGTTTCGGCTATCTTAAGACGGATCTGTGTCATATCGCCCAACACCAAATCGCCCAAATCCGGAAAATGTCACATCGCCCAACATTTTTGGACGATTTAACACTATGACAGATCGACCAAGAAATGAAATGTCAAATCACCCAAAGCAGAAATGGGCATTTCATCGCAATTTGAAAATACCAACACATAGGAAGGTAAAAAAAGACGACCAAATTGAAAAAGGTTGAAAACATTTACTTTCCGCAATTTTGGGCGCATGGACATTAGTCCCACCGCATTGGGACATTAAATGTTGGGTCTTATGTCCGACCTACAAACCTCTCAAGGAAAACAACGGCCAAATAAGATGGGGCATACATAAGTCCACAATGCATAAACAGTGCAGTGTGTAAGGGGGGGCATGCTGCCCTCCTGCAACCCCCCTGCTTGGGGTCACTGTTGGATTTGAGGCGGGTGCGAGGTTGGGTGCGAAACTTGGATATAAAGAAACATTGCATACACGCATCCTTGCACCTACCTCAAATCCAACAGTGACCCCAAGCAGGGGGGTTGCAGGGGGGCAGCATGCCCCCCCTTACACATTGCACTGTTTATGCATTGTGGACTTATGTATACGCCTCTTCGAAAAAAAAAATTGACATACATACATACATACCATATGTATGTCCCTGCGCTCATATTATATTCATTAATAATCGGAAATGAAGGATTGAAGAAATGGATGGATTGCCAAAAAAAACGTAAGCTGCATTGAGTCTTACTTACGACGTCAATCGCGCTGATTGCTTTGTCAGGATCACACTTACAGTTACGGTGAAATAAAATCGCTCGGTGGGGGGGAGGGGGGGTCCGCGTGTGGTTGCGTGGCGTGGCATTGCGCCGAGTCCGGCCGTCCTTCGCGCGCGGACGCGACGTAAAAGCGCTGTGACCGCTAATGTAATTGTTACAATTCGTTTTGAATGCAGTCTTAAACCCAATTTAACGAAAATGCCAATCCGCCCAAACTCTATTATATTTTTGGGTGATTTGACATTATGCTAATAGGCCAAAATTAAAAATGTTAAATCGCCCAAAAAGATTTTTGGGCGATTTGACATTTTTCTGCATTTTTTCGCATTTTGGGCGATCGGAAGCAAGGCTATTAATGAATTCTGACAAAACGCCCACTTTCTTGGGCGTTTTGTCATTTTTTAATTTTTGGGCGATGTGTCGTTGTGTCATATCACCTATAATTTTTGGGCGATGTGACATTTTTCCGATTTGGGCGATTTGGTTTTGGGCGATTTGACACCCAACCCTATTTTCATATACTTTTTTTTAAAAAAGACTGCTATCAACCATTTAATTTCAGCATAGGAAAGAATGCTTGTGTAGATCTGTGTGTTGTGTATCTAAGTAGACCAACTATTTTGCGTTTGGGTCGTATATTACTCATAAAGTTATATAGCTCAAGTTAATCATGAGACCAATTATTAAAATTTAAATATGTTGGGATAATAAAACAGTGATCATGCCTGTAAAGTACCTTAATAAGAATTCTATTGTCAATAACTCAAATGTTACACAGCAAGATTTAATTGCACATAAAACTTCAGCACTAGCTCAACCATATGAATTGTGTCTGATTGCAGGAACACATTTGATATTGTAATTAATAAAGTATTTTAAAAACCGAGCTTCATCGCCCTCTTCAAAAAAGGTTTCTAAAAGTATTATAATATCAAAATTTGTAATAAGTTTAAAAAAATCAGCAAATAATAATTTGTTTTTTAGCCCTGAAATGTTGTAACACCAAAATATTTAAATTAACAAAATTAGAAAGACAGACGGTAACCGTATCCTATTTACGCTGATTACGCTGATTACGAATAACCCTACTGCTACCTGGTTGCGCTTGCACTTGATCAGCATTACGATGTGAAGGTGTCATCAATATACGAGAGTTCGACTTGCGCAGATCTTCTGTTGATTTGTTGCCGTCAAAGTATTGTAAGCAACCTTCGCCAAATATCTGCTTGACGTAATCCTACTCCTCACTCGTGTTTATTATCAAGCCCCGTGATAATTTGTAAACAAAAGTGAAGTTATTAATTTGCAATTTAACTCCTCTTATTGAGACGTTTGCTGTCGGATTTAATGATAACAGGGACGATTTGATTTTGTAGAGATTTTTTCTTTTCTGGCGGGTGATCAGTGATTGTTCTCGGTGGATAACAATGTCGGTTCCTCTCAACTTTGGTGCAGCAGTGATAATTTTGTTTGCAGTGTCACCTGGGTGGAAATATAAAACCACCGTGGTTTTGCTTGTTGACGCGTTGGTGAACTCCTGTGTATTTTTAATAGGTAAAGATGCATTTCCTTGTAGGTTGAGAAGACCGATGCAAGTTTGTTTCGCAAATTCAACCCTGTCGGTTTTACCATTTGCTGGGAAATGTACGACAACAGCAGCCTCAGTGTGTCTCCGTGCAAATACTTCGAGTTGTTTTTCTAGGAGATGACAATAATTTTCCGTAGCAGATAACCGATTAGCAAGGTAGGTGTTTTGTGTCCGGAGTAACTGGATTTCCGAAGCAATTACTTGTATATCTTGTTTCGTGGCAATGTCTTCGAGCTTTGCTGAAATGCACTCTTCTAAAATTGATTTTAAATCCTCGACGGACATTGCGCCAACTGCCATGACGAATTATTTGGAGCCGCAATAGATTTTTTACTCGTTGCAAGTGGTTCGGGCGAGGTATCAATTAGCTTTCTTTTAGAAGGCATATACAGCTAGGGTATTTAAGCGATCGGTAGATTTACTAGCTTTAAATTCGTAGCTTAGTGGGTGATATCGATGAAAAATTCGATACTCTAGGTAAATACGAAGATTTAAATATGATATTCAGGCACAATTCAAATATTCTTATATTCAAATTAAAAAGTAAAAAAAAAGGATATATATATTTCCTTCGGTGTGGTGAAAAAATGTCTCTGCATTTCTTGTGCGCTTCTGTGTTGTTCTGCTTCTTGTTGTCGTTGATTTTGTTCGGCTACTATTTGTGCTTGCGCTAACTGCGCTTGTGCTTGCGGGTTTTCCATTGGGTTAGCCATTGGTTCTTCCTCTAGGATAATACCTGCTCTCGAGATTAAACCACCTATCGTTCGGTACAGTCGTCGCTTTCGGTCCGGATTTTATATGCTGGCAAATCTAGTGTGACCTTTCACTGAATACTAATTTTTTTTTTATTAAGATTGTTTTTCAACTCTCTCTACGAGATTGCGTGCATTAGAAAATTAATTTGAATTTTATTTTTCGTTGAGCACTGGTTGAATTTGTTTCACGATTTGTTTTTACATACATACATATATCGCGATTCGTTTCACTGGATGTCTATAGAGGTTTTTCATTTACTTTGAAAACTTATTAGAACATCCTACCGACTGCGCCAATTTTAATTCTAACACTTGGGTTTTGTAAAAAAAAACTTTATTTATTTTTATTTAATCTTAAGTATAGCTATTCAGTTTAAACATTGACTTATAAAATAACTTCTCTTCCGAGCACTGCGCACACTTCATAACTCTCGTCACACCACACTGCTTTATTTCCTCCGCCAGGCTTTTATATTCTTCTCTGATTCTGTGTGGCGTCCACTTTTCTTCCTCTGTTGTTTGCTTGGGTCGTCTTTATGGTCCCACATGTGTTTCTCTGGTTCTGCGTCGTCTTTTCTTCTTTTGTTGCACATACGTTCGCTTGGGTTGCCTTTCTTATCCCACATGTGTACGTATGGAAATTTCTTATCTACTCGTATTAACCCCTGGTCTCCACTGGCAATAATTCATTGCAAGAAATATTTCATGCAATCAAAATTTCCAATGGAGACCGCAAAATTCTTGAAATGACTCATTTCAAGAAATCGATTTCTGCTTTCATTTCTTGCCATCTCTGTGGAAATAAACCCTGAAATAAATTTGACAGGGAGTGTCAATTTGAGTTTTATTACAAAGAAAACATGGCTGATTGGTGCCTGACATGAAGTCTGAAATAAATATGTCTCGTGGAGACTCGGTGCCAAGCACGAATTGGTCGTTGCTTGCTCTTACGTGATATGGTTGAAAATGAGATTTCTTGACATAATTTGCCCACTGACATAATATTTGAAATAAATATGTCTCGTGGAGACTCGGTGTACGGAAGTCTATTTATGAACATTGGTGTGTTTTGGGCTGACAATATGTGTGTGCAAAGAGTTATCTTAACAGTATTTGTGTGGCCCGATGTGTGATTAAACGGATTTCACACTATTTTACATTCTTCGACTCATACACTAGATGGCTTTCAGCCTCACATGCAGGTGCTCAGGGCACCACTACGCGGCGTGTAACAAAATGTAGATATGGAGGCAACAATTAATAAAATAAGAACTGTACATGTCGTTTTTATAAGTTTTGTTTTAGACGTTTGCGTAAAAGTAGGAAATGCTAAGGTATGGATAGGTATAAGCACTTACCCTTAGCAGAGCAACGAAGTTGCGCGAAAACAAGTCTTTACCACTGACAAAATAAAACGCGCATTTTATGTTATGTCTCAAAATAATTTGGCATTATGTCACTTTGTGTAAGTGGCATAAGGCCGCTACCGAAAGCGTTATAAGGCCAAAGTTTAAAATTTGGGCGCAGATTAGCGGGTTCCCGGCGAGCGTTGCTGTGCCTAGCAAAAAAAAAAAAAAACACTGTCAGGCAGGCACCTCGCGCAACAACTGTCAGGCAGGCGCCAGGGGCTAAGTCTATTTGAGAACAGTTTTGTGCCGACCAACAGTGGGTAAGTGGTCCAACCTTAAATATATGCATATACATTTTTTTGAGTACTAAAGTACTATAACACTAAGGTATTGATAAAACTGCTGGACTGATGATATCCGTCGTGCTTTGCTGCGACTAACAATTTTTTTTTAGTACTAAAGTACTATAATATCAAAGTAGTGGACGGATTTTGACCAAACTTTCTCACGGGAATACTTTCGAGCCAATCCTACAGAAGATTACCTGCAAATTTGAGCTCTATCGGTTCAGTGGTTTCGGAGTCCATAGCATACAAACATAGGAACACATATTTTTTCCCATGGAAAAACACACTTTCAGTTTTACGCGAATTTTCTAATTTTCGAGCGGACTTTTTTTTGTGGATTATGGATTATGCTTTGTGGACTGTAAGTATTTGTAAATTTACATTACGATATATGGATATGTAATATGGATATATTTGTATATTGGAAATTATGATTTTTAATAAAGTGTTGAGTTTTTTTGTGTGTATTCGTGTTGTGTTGTGATGATTGATATCAGCAATCAGTGTTGATAGAGTGGATAATAGCGGTGGTCAGTCGGTTGACAGAAGAGAGTTTGACTCAACAGCTGACTACTGCTGTGTGTGTATGTGTATGTATGTATGTATGTGTGGCATGGGGTTTGCCGGCGGCATCTTGCAATTTTGATGCATTGCCGACGGCATTTTGCAATTTGGATGAATTGCCGACGGCATTTTGCAATTTTGATGAAGTGCCGGCAGCAATATTGCTGATGATATTTTAGTGTTGTGTTGAGTGAATTAAATATTTATTTTGTGCTGTGTTGAATGAATTGAATGTTTTATGTAGTATTAAATAGCATTATTTATGTGTAGTTATATTATGGTGTTGTTCTCTTTTGCGTCATTTGATGGTAGATGGCATATTTTTGTGATGGGTCGTTTGGTTACTCCGTTCCTGGTCTTAAGCGTGACTACTCGCGTTAGATTATCCTTGCCTGGATGGATCTCCGTAATTCTTGCGAGCATCCATTGTGACGGAGGTAGCCGAACGTCCTTGATTAGCACCAATTCACCTACGCTGGGTACAGCCTCTGCCTTTGTCCACTTAGGACGTTGTTGGAGGCGGGACTGGTACTCCTGACTCCATTTGTGCCAAAATAGGTCGACCAGACGTTGTGTTCTATTCCACCTCTGTAGATAGCCCACAGTTTCATCCGATACATCGCCTTGAGGGATAATTTCCAGTGACTCGCCTATGAGAAAATGTGCTGGTGTGAGGACGTTTAGTTCATCTGGGTTATCGGAAAGAGGACATAACGGCCTGCAATTCAGGCATTCTTCAATCTGTATAAGAAGTGTGCAGAATTCTTCGAAGGTCAGCTTCTCGTTTCCTATGGTTCTGGTCAGATGGCGTTTTGCTGACTTAACTCCTGCTTCCCAAAGTCCCCCGAAGTGAGGAGAAGCAGGAGGAATAAAACTCCACCGAGTGCCTTGACTGGCTAAAACGTCCGCAACCTCGTCCCAATCATGCTGAGCTTGCTTCAGCATTCGCTTTAATTCGGCGTTTGCTCCGACAAAGTTTGTTCCGTTGTCGCTAAATATATGGAAACATAAACCTCGACGTGCTGTAAAACGGCGGAATGCTGCTATGAACGCCTGGGTGGTTATATCCGACACTAATTCCAAATGGATGGCTTTTGTGGATAAACAAATAAAAATTGAGAAATAGCCTTTGAAAGTTTTGGCTCCCCTGCCCTTCCATGCCTTTATGTCTACCGGTCCTGCATAGTCGACACCGGTGTTTGAAAAAGGTCTTGCCATGCTTACTCGGGGGGCAGGGTGACTTCCCATGAATTGCTGCATTGCTTTACCTTTGTGGCGAAAGCACACATTGCAATTGTGGATGTGTTTTCTGACACAGCGTTTAAGTTGCAACACCCAATAAGCTGTGCGAATATACGCGAGCATCTGTTGAATGCTGCCGTGGTGTGTCTGCTTGTGTGCGTCTGCTATTATTAGTTCGGTAAAATGGTGATTTGCCTTCAGGATGATTGGGTGTTGTTGTGTGTAGGGTAAGTTAGTATGCTGCAGTCTGCCTCCGATTCGTAGAATACCTCGTCCATCGATGAAGGCATTGAGCGATCGCAGAGTTTTAGGCATTGCGGATTTATTCTCTAACTGGTCTAGTTCGGTAGGAAACATATCCCTTTGCACCGCCTTGATAGCCGTTTGTGTCGCTGATTGGAGTCCATCAGGATCTAGGATACCTAATTTCCTATCCCTCTCGTTGACTTTGCAATTTCTTACGCATCGTTGACAAAAGGCCAAAACGCGAATTACCTTTGAGAGTTTCGAAAATTTATTAATAATGCTGCTAACCGACTCATCTTGGTGGCTAGTTGTGCAGAAAGTTTTTATCGGACGTCGTTCCTCTTCTGGTTCATGTAGTGTTGGCTGTTCTGGTACAACGAAGTTCCATTCCGTCCTCAGAAATGAGGGACCTCCCCACCACAAGGTTTGGGTGGCTATCGTTGCCGGCGAAACCCTGCGGGAAGATAGACCAGCTGGATTGTGTTGGGTACGTACATGTTTCCACAGGTTAGGGTTCGTGCGGCGTTGGATCTCTGCGACCCGGTTGCTCACAAATGTTGTCCATCTGTTAGGTGACGCACGGATCCATGCTAGAGTGATGGTGGAGTCGGACCAGGCAAATCGCTTTGCCTCTGGTATTTGCAATATGTTTGCCGCATAGTCGATGAGTGTTGCTAATATAACAGCACCGCACAGCTCAAGACGTGGTAGACTTACTTGTTTGAGTGGGGCCACCTTGGTCTTGGATATTAGAAGACATATGTGGGTTTTGTCGTTACTGTCTAAAACTCTTATATAGACGCTGGCTCCATATGCTTTAGTGGAAGCATCACAGAACCCGTGTATTTCCACCGCCTTGTGACCCTTATGCGTATGTATCCACCTTGGAATTTTCACATTCTGGATAGACGGTAGATCATGGCAGAATCGTTCCCATTCATTCTTCAATTCCGGTGGGATTGGTTGATCCCATTCCATACCTTTGCACCACAGCTTCTGCATCATCACTTTTGCCAAGATGATGCACGGTGATATCCAGCCTAGTGGATCGTACATCTTGGCTATGGCTGAAAGCATGGTCCTCTTGGTAACTTCGCTGTTGTTGTTGTGCTGCACGCTCTAAAACGAAAACAAATCTTTAATTGGGTCCTATTGCATCCCTAAGGTCTTGATTTGTGCTTCCTTAAAGGGAATGTCAAACTTTATTTCGCAGTCTTCTTCGGGAACGTTGTGTAGAAGTGCCCTTTCGTTTGACGTCCATTTTTGGAGGTTAAACCCGCCCGCCAGTAGTAACTTGCGCACCTCATCCTGCTTCTGCAGTGCTTCGCCAAGCGTATCAGCCCCACTTATGAGGTCATCAACATACATGTCATTTTCGACCACGCTTGCCCCTATTGGATACTTTAGGGCCTCATCCTTGGCCGCCCTTTTTAAGGTTTTAATCGCCAAATGTGGCGCACACGCAGTACCAAACGTTACTGTGTTGAGTCGATACACCTTTAAGGGTTGTTGTTGGTGTTGTCTCCAGAAAATTAACTGATAGGACCGGTCGACAGGCCTTACCAGCACTTGACGATACATCTTTTCAATATCAGCGGTGAACGTGTAACGATGGCGCCTCCATTTCATAATGATGTCAATGATGTCTGTCTGGGACTTAGGTCCTACCATTAGTTGCTCATTTAATGATCAGCCATCTGCATTTTTAGCCACAGCATCAAAGACGACTCCCAGCTTCTTCGTGGAGCTAGCCTCTTTAATCACGGCATGGTGTGGCAAGAAACAGTGAAACGGCGTTTGTAAAATCGCGTCTTCTATATTTATTTCCTCCATGTGTTGTAGAGTCAGGTACTCGTTGACACATCGACTATATTCCGCTTGGAGCTTTGGGTTGCTTGGGAATCGATGTTCCAACTGAGCAAACCGTCTGCGTGCGATCTCGATGCTGGATCCCATGGCAGGTTGTTCTCCCCTTTTGAATGGGAGCGCGACTTCATAGCGTCCATTCGGCTGTCGCTTCGTGTTGTTCTCAAAGTGCTCCTCACATGCAGCGTCTTCTTTCGATAGTGGAACTCTGAAAGGTAACTCTTCTATTTCCCAAAATCTTCGCAACTCATCATCGAGATCTACGCGTTGAATGTGGCTTCGGAGAGTGCGGTTACCTTCATCGGAAACCTTTCCCAGAATGATCCAACCGAGCTGGGTTCTTTGAGCGATGAGTGAGTTGGTTTTTGGGAATCTGACCACATCTGGAAGCATTATGTCGGAATAGACGCTACATCCGAAGAGCAAATCGATGGTTGCGGGAACATGAAAAGCTGGGTCTGCTAATTCCAAGTCCAGTGTCTGGTTGTCCTGGCAGAGTATCACTGGTTGGGCCGGAAGAAGCCCACTCAGCGACTTGAAAATATGTGCTTCAGTGACATTTTCAAACGTCGAATGTCGTGATACAAACTTAAGGTCGACGTAATGTTTGCTTGTGCCGCTGGTGACCAGCCCTAGCCCAGATACTCTGACCAGACCACGCTGTCTTCTCAGCTTCAACAGCTGTACTGCTGACTCGGTAATAAAAGTTGCCTCTGATTCCGGGTCGATCAAGGCTCTCAGCTCGTAGTACCTTCCATCAGCTGCTTTCACCTTTACTAGTGCTGTTGCTAACAGCACTTGGGTACCGTGCTGAGCTGCAAAAAATGCATTCCGGGTTTGTGAGCCTGAAGGTTCCGGTCCGGGATGAAATGCTGGAGTGTCGTAATTCATTTGCCCTTGAATCACTGGAAGGTTTGTGTTGTGTTGTGTAAACTGTGTTGTGCTGACTGGTTGTGAATGAGCTTGAGGGTGTGTGTTGTGAGGGTTTGGCGGTGGATGCAGTAGGGTATTATGCCGTTGCTGGCAAAAATAGCATTTTTTTGTGCTGGGGTAGTCTCGCTTCATATGGCTATATGCGAGACAATTTTCGCAAGCTTTGATTTGGCGCACTAAATTTAATTTTTGCGCCAGGTTGGAATTTAGGAAACGCTTACATTTGCGCAAGGAGTGCTGCCCCTGATGGCACACCTGACATCCAAAAAGCCCTTTGGGTTGCGTTTTTGCGTGCAACGACTTAGCCGTAATATTCGGTTTCGATCCAAACCTCATATTTGATCGTGGTGACGGCTGCATCTCTACTGCTTCAAGCGTTCGAAAACGCGTCTCCAAAAACTCCTCAAACTTCTTCATCGTTGGCAAATTTGTACACTTCGCTAACGTCTCCTCCCACAGTTGTTGCGTAGTAGTTGGGATTTTCTGAACCAGAATATAAATTAAAATTACATCCCAATGTTTTACAGGAACCCCCAAGTTCTCCAAACTGTGGATGCATTCCTGCGAAATGTCCAATATGGATTTTATGCCACTGACGGACTCCTGAGTCAACGTCGCTTGGCCAAAAAATAATTTTAGTTGCGCATTTACTAATGTGCGCTTATGGTCGTAACGCCCCTTTAGTAAATCCCACGCCTTTTCATAGTTGTCTTCCTCGAGACCAAAATGTTGGATGAGCCGTTCCGCCTCACCGCTAATGCTCGATTTTAAGTGATGTAGTTTTTCGACATTACTGAGACTCTGATTAGCATCTACGAGGGATAAGAAGACATCGTGAAATGCTCTCCACTTTGTGTAGGAACCAGAAAAGCAAGGAATATTTACCGTTGGAAGATGCAATTCCCTTCCACCAACGGACTCTTGTGGCTTTGGTGCGTGGGACTCAGGTGCCTTTGACGATTTCACCGTACATTTTTGCAAGGCATCTAGCAATTCACACCTGTAGTCCACGTAAACCTCCACAATTTGTTCATATGTGGCAGCTACTCTATCCTTCGCTTCTTTTTCTAGTTTACCTGCACACATGTTTTCTTCGTGATAACGTTTAGAATTCACTAAATTTTCCTCGAGCAGGGAAAGTCGTGTCGACAGATAATTTGTCGTGCGGCGCGATTCACCTGTATTCTTAAAATTAGTAAAATCCTGCTGTAACTGAGACAACATTCTATTCTGCAAATCTACATACGACATACCTGTATGTTGTATTCTGCCTCGTATCTCTGAAGGATGACGACTTTTGTGGAGCTGATGGGATCTGATGTGACCTTCGGTGATCTGCTGAAATTTATGATGATCTTCGATGAACAGCTGCAACAAACTTTCGCGACGCGGGAACCCGGTTTGCACTTGATCTTCGAAGAAGTCTTAACTTTCACACGCACAAATGTTTTAAAAGTAATTTTTATTTTTGTTTATTGTCCCGATTCACACACTACTGCACTGTATTTTTATATTTTAGTTAAAAAATTATCCGGCTCGAAGGACCAATTGTTTTCGCATGAAAACGATAGTGTCGAACAAATAAAGTCTATTGTAATTATCCGTTGGAAAATTTAAATCTCGAAAAATACCACTTGGAGAATGTACCACTCGAAAGAATACCGCTTGGAAACTATACCGCTTGGAGAATATACCACTTGGAGCCGGTTAAATAAAACACCCGTATCTATCCACGTTATAAAACCAGTAAGTGCGTTTATTCAATTCGACTCATATTAATAATGTACGAACTTTCAGTTATTTATCACTAACATTAATTCTGTGTGTTTAGTATATAACAAAATTCAATTTAATTACCAATACAGGCACATATTTGTTTAGAAATCTTATTATTAATTTTGACATTTATTGTGGGCATTGTTTAGGTTAGTTTGTTTAAATATTCTTAGTTATTCTATGTTAGTTATTGTGTGGTATTTTTGGTGAAATATATTTAGTCGCCAACAAACCTTATTCGGACTATTATGAACATTTTAAAAATGAGCCAATTCGGTCTAGCCGTTCTCAAGTGATGCGATGACCAACGAACAGCATTTAATTTTTATTTATATAGAAAGGAGATATAGGTATGCAAATCCATTTGGAAAAATGCACTATTATTATTATTTTATTCTTTTCTCCATAATGGGTACGGACAATATATTTTATAGGCCTAGGCCCAATACAAAATATAAATTTATAGAAACTAATATAAATATTTACATTATAAAGATAAATTTACATTAATACAAATAAATAGATAAACAATATTGATTACAAGAAATTTGGTTATTATAATATTGCACTTATTTGGTGTTTAAGAATCTCCTTGCTATGAGTATGTGGGAAGCGTCGATTATCGCAGCTTTCTAGATTGCGTCAATAGAATTTGGTCTAAGTCCTATTGCCTCAATGTCAGTGAGACGAGTTTTAGGCACGATTCATTCAGCGCTTATTACGATTGGAAGAATTTTTATACTGTTGAGTCTCCGGTTTGTCTTGATCTCGACGGCAAGCTCTACATATTTCCTTCGTTTCTCGATATGTGTTTGCGTAATTCTTCTTGTCCTAGGTACTGCGACGTCAATGAAGAAAGCTATTTCGTGTCGTTTATCAACTACGGCGATATCTGGTCTATTGTGGATCTTTGTATGTTCCGAATATATTGTCAGGTGGTAATATATTTTACTTATTTACTTACTTAGGTGGCGCTACAGTTCGGGGTGAACCTGGGCCTCAATCAACAAGCCTCTCCATTTAGCTCGGTCTTTAGCTAATTGCCTCCAGTTGCGCACTCCAACTTGGTCGAGGTCCGCTAGAAACTTGTGCGCGCCACCTACGGCGATGATTCCCTCTACTGCGTCGTCCCTCGGGGTTAGATTCGAAGGGTCTGCGGTCGGAGCGTTGGTGTCCATTCGCTCTACATGTCCTAGCCATCTCAGACGTCCAATACGCAGTTTTTTGACTAGGTCGATGTCGCTGTACAGCTTGTATAGTTCGTGATTGAATCTTCTCCTCCAAAACCCGTCAACGCAAACGGGACCGAAAATCTTACGAAGAATTTTTCTCTCGAAGCGACCAAGGATATCTTCATCCTCTTTTAATAAAGTCCATGTTTCAGCGCCGTAAAGCAGGACTGGGATGATCAAGGTCTTATATAGAGTCTCCTTAGTTGTTCGAGATAGGGCTTTACTGTTGAATTGCCTTATAAGCACAAAAAAACAGCGATTGGCAAGAGTTATTCTTCGATTGATTTCTGCACTGATTTTGTTAGTAGAATTTATAGCAGAGCCAAGGTAGACAAAGTCCCTTACTACCTCGAAGTTATAGCTGCCCACGGTGACGTTTTGTCCGATTCGTCGGTGTTGGTTTTCCCTTCTAGTTGACAGCATATACTTGGTTTTGCCCTCGTTTATCGCCAAACCCATTTTGGCCGCTTCCGCCTCAATGCTTGCAAAAGCACCGGTGACAGCCCGCTGAGATCTTCCGATAATGTCTATATCGTCGGCGTATGCAAGCAGTTGTACAGACTTGTAATAGATTGTGCCTCCGGTGTTGGCTTGTGAGTTCCGCACAATCCGTTCAAGTACAATATTGAAAAAGTCACATGACAGCGCGTCACCTTGTCTTAAGCCTTTTTTGACATCAAAGGTCTCGGTGAGGTCATTACCGACCTTAATGGAGCAGCGAGCGTTCTCCATCGTCAGCCTGCACAGACGGACAAGTTTGGGAGGGATGTCAAAACTAGACATGGCTCTATAAAGCTCTTCTCTATAGATGCTGTCATAGGCGGCCTTGAAATCGATAAAGAGGTGGTGAGTATCGATTTGGAATTCTTGGGTTTTTCCAGGATCTGCCGAAGTGTGAAGATTTGATCGATGGTGGACTTTCCTGGCCTGAAACCGCACTGATAGGGTCCAATCAGTCTGTTGATAAAAGGTTTCAGGCGTTCACACAATATCGCAGAAAGGATCTTGTATGAGGAGACTGATGCCTCTATAATTGGCGCAGTTGAGGGGGTCTCCTTTCTTGTGGATCGGGCAAACGATGCTGAGATTCCATTCATCAGGCATACACTCGTCTGACCAAATATTCGAAATGAGTTGGTGTATGCACTCTACCAATTCATCCTCAGCTGCCTTGAAAAGTTCGGCCGGTAAGCCATCAGGTCCAGCAGCCTTGTTGGATTTTAGCTTGGATATTGCTATCCTCACTTCGTTTTGGTCAGGTGGACGGAAATTTTGACTATCATCGTCTATGTTGAATGGTTCATTCTGCCTGACAGCGGGATGTTGGTCTTCGTCGCCGTTATACAGTCTGCAGAAGTAGTTTTTCCATATTCTCAGCACCGACTATGATTCTACTACGAGGTTTCCATTTTCATCTCTACAGATTTCTGTACGGGTATTACTTCTCTGACACGTTCTTTTTACCTTTCGGTAAAACTTCCGTACATTGTTCCTGGAGTATAGACTCTCGATATTCTCAAACGCGCGCTTCTCATGCTCTTTCTTCTTCTTTTGGAGAACCCGATGTTCTTCCCGTCTCTTTTGCTCGTAGAGCTCACGAGCATCTCTCGTCTTCCTTTGCAGCGCCGCTTTGTATGCCTCTTGTTTTGCTGCGTGCACTCGTCGGCATTCTTCGTCAAACCAGGGGTTTCGCGGTGGTGGGCGAGCGAGACCCAGCACATCAGTCGCGGCGTTTCTGATGGCATGTTGGCAGCGTTGCCACTGGTCTTCGGTACTTGATGCTGGCGGCAAAGGGGTGATTGAGAGATTTCGGGATACGCGTTCAGCGAAGAGTCTGGCGGTTTCTTGCGATTGTAGCTTTTCGACGTTAAATTTTCTCACAGTAATTCTTCTTTGTTGCTCAGATTGGGATATCCGCATTCGTACCTTGGTTACAACAAGGTAATGATCCGAGTCTATGTTGGCCGCTCGGAAGGTCCGGACATCCAGAATACTGGAGGCATGCCTTGCGTCGATCGCAATATGATCAATTTGGTTGATCGTGACATGATCATTGGACCGCCATGTCTGCTTATGAATATCGAGATGAGGAAACCATGTGCTTGCTATGGTGACATTTCGCTCCACAGCGAAATCAATTAGCCTTAGTCCGTTATCGGTGTTCTCACTGGACACTGTCTTATAGGCCAATACGCCAAAAGACTTGGCCTCTTCTCCAATGACTTCTGCAGAAGGTGTAGGGACGAGGAGGAGGAGGAAACCGTCCTTCACCTCCTATGCACATGTCCTGCCCTGTCGCATAAAAGAACGCTCCATTTAGGGTCCCCCTTCCTTGACGACCTCTGCGATCTGGCGTCCTTGGACGTCATGAGCATCCATCGCTTTGTCAAAAGCTCCGGTTGGTTTTGTTAGTCCCTGAGTGGCCTTCACAAAGGACCTTCACTGGTCTAAGTGTGTCTGCACTCTCGTGTGGACAGCCAACCTAACCTAACCTTACCTAGTCCGTTATCAGACGTGGTGTCGTGTAGGCTATGCTTACCGACTGCCCTACCAAAGACGTCCTCCTTTCCTATTTTGGCGTTAAAATCGCCGAATACGATTTTAACGTCGTATTTAGGACATTCCTCGTATGTTTTGTCGAGGAGCTCGTAGAAACACTCTTTGGTGGCAGGGTCCTTTTCTTCCGTTGGGGAATGAACACATATTAGGCTTATGTTAGGGAATTTAGCCTTGATCCGGTTAGTCATAATACGCTCGCTTACGTGTCGGAAGCTTAAGACTTCTTGCCTAAGTCTGCCGCCTATGACAAATCCGCATCCGAATAAGCGTGGCCTGTTGCCTCTGTAACAATCACCGTAGTAGATGTCACAGTTTTTCATCCTCTTTTTGCCCGGCCCATCCCATCGCACTTCCTGGATGGCGGTAATATATGCTTTATAGCAGTCTAGGGCCTCTGCTAGTTGTTCGGCAGTTGTTCTGTAAAGGGACAGAACATTCCACGTATAGATCCGAAGGTCGTTGTCCTTATTTCGTTTGCTGGGGTCGTCATTAGTTGAGTCATCCTTATCCGAGGCTTTTGGTTGTTTCGGAACCATCGATTTTTTACGTGGTAGGGAAGTTACCCCGACGGCACAACCCCCAACCTGGAGGGCCAGTTCCTTAATTATTCCCCTAGGACGAGGGGCCGGGTACACCGGTGCCAGTAGTCCACTACGGGAGTATGGGCGCTGCCGTTGGCCCATTAAGGGCTCCTCCGCCACCATCTCTATTCCAATGTCCTGACCAACATTGGAAATTCCTCACCGACCTGTGATCCGAATACGTCGAAGCAGCTCGCGCAAGGTATTCACTAAGTTCAACCTAACTGGAACTATAGACGCCACCGTTGACTCCGTCTAGCGAATTCGTCCGCTGCCGCCTGGAACAGGAAGAAGTGCTCTAGTGAGAAAAGCACTCTTCCCCCCTCTCTCATCTGCTGCCACCAAGAATCCGCCAAAACGGGGTTGGTTACCCATTTCTTGGATTAAGGTACTAGGCACCCGGCTGTAACCGCGTGGAGGTTGAGAGTAGGAGTTGGTAGGCCTCAGCTGAGTGAAAACGCTTGTGTTTTCATATGATCGCATGCACTACCGTTTGACCACCTATATATAGTTTAATATATTTTAGCATCTTCATTTTCCACTACAGGTGTTCACGCCAAGTAGTAGATTGGCTTAATATCAGCTTAAGTTATCAATAGGTAGTAGATCTCCCTAAAACCAGTTGTTTTAAGCTATCATAATGAAAATTAAGATGTCGCCATAGAAATTCACCACACCCAAATGTAATCCTCTAAAATAATTTCTCTTAACTAAACTATGTAACTTCCTCTTTTTTGTATCGACCTCCGACGAGGTAAGACCTGAGTAAGCAATAAAATTAACAGAGTCAATCATACTCCAAGTCTTTTTTTTGCTCAACTTTGTGAGAGCGATTCAATCCACAGTCGAACATTTGGTCCAATCGAGCAGGATAAAACAAAGAAATCACGTTTCTTTAAATCCTATTTAAAAAAACAAATCTCCAATTAAAAGTGTAAGATCCCTATATCTTACATATCTCTTCGCACGATTCCTACATCACGAAGATCTCATCCGACATCATCAAATTAATCGCAACTAAACGATTAAGAATTTATTCGCAACAACGTGCAGTATTGCATATACCTGACCTATCAAACGATATTTCTACAAAAATAAAATAAAATATTGAAGTCAAACATCGCCGTCGACCACTGTATGATCATCGTAGAATTCATCATTTCATAAAAACCGTGGTGAACTCCTCATAAGCTCCGCTATTATAAAATCTTTATTTGTATGGTACAATCCAAAAAAAAAAGTGCATAAAAAATAAGTACCTGTTAAGTGAGTTCCCTAAATAAACGAACCGTCGTGTGACATAAGCGCCGTTCCTGGGATGAGTTCCTTTTCGCATTTTATACGACCAATAGATAATTTTCCGAAAGAAAAGCTATCATCAGTTTATTTGCTGTAGTATAATTTGAATAATTCATTCATTCATTCATGTTCAATGGCCCGCTAATCCTTCATGAGGGTCGCGGGGGTAGGTAAGTACATTAGAGACATTTAAAATAGAGTAAAAGACCCTCTGGTCAGAAGTCAAAAGGTGCTATTCGTTGTGCGTTCAAGCCGGCTCCGATTGTGAAAAAAGTGATAATAGTGAAAATGGGGATCCAAGTAAGTCAAACCGTGAGTGTAAAGAAGCTATAAAGAGTAACTATCGGTCGTCTTCCATAATTTATCTTCGCTGCTTGGCCGAGATTATAGAACATCATAAGACACTCAAAATTATAAAAGCCGACGTCTCTTCGGTCACCCCTGCTGTCTCCGACTCAAATTATTCTCCGTGCATTAAAGTCCCTCCGTGTGATACGGAAATATTTACGGGAAATTACTTGATATGGCCTTCTTATCGTGACATGTTCACGGCCATATATAAGAATCACCCAAAACTGTGCTCCGTACAGAAGCTTTTTCACCTTTGTGCTTAAACTAAAAGTGACGCTTATAATATAGTCTTACAGCCAAGAATTTTGATTTAGCTTGGGCGGCTCTTGCTAACCAATATGAGAACAAAAGAATATTAGTCAATAATCAACTTAAGGTTTTGTTAAATTTACCTTCAATATCTTATGAATCTAGTAAGCACATTAAAGATATTCAACGCGAAATTAACGATGCTTTATTAAATCTCAAGGCTCATGGAATATTAATCGAGTCCTGGGACCCGATTTTGGTTTATTTGTGCTCCAACACCAAAATCGGGTCCCAGGACTCGATTAAGATTTTGGTTTATTTGTGCTCCAACAGACTGCCAGAAGCCCCCCTGGCAGCTGACCTCCTCGTGGTGGGGGGCGGGCAACGTGAGTGGGATGTGCGGATGGGGTAACTTAAATAGTTATTCCCATCCATACAATCCAGTCACGGCTAACAAAGCGCACACCCCATGATGACAAGAAGAAGACGACCGGCCTCGGATATTGCCATGCCTGGTAAGCCAGGGCATCCTTTGGAGCCAGGCCTGAAGGGTGTCAGGATGCGAGCGTCTGGTGGTCGGCTTGTCCCGCTCGGCAGCTGGCCGGGTCAAACCCGAATTGGCTACGAGCTTCCTGTCAATGGTCTCGCGAACCATTACGTGGGTCAAGGGGTGAACCCGCTGTGCACCGACAGGGGCACAGATGGACTCTCTGAGATTCGACAACGGCATCGACTTAGGATAGGCACATGGAACGTCTCATCGCTCACAGAAGGATCTTGAGCTTGTTGGGGAGGCTGTTAAAAGTCGAGTAGATATAGTTGGCGTCTCTTCAACAAAGCAGAGAGGTTCTAAAACTGTGGACCTTTCGGGTGGGTGGAAGCTCTTCCTGTCAGGAGTCGCACCCTCAATGTCTGCTCAGGCGGGAGTGGGGATACTCACAAGTCCCAGGTTGACAGACAGAGTATTGGAGTGGATACCATTAGGAGGGAGAGTTGCGATCTTAAAGCTCAAGCTTGAAAGATCAACTCTGGCATTGGTGCAGGTGTATGCACCGAACCTTCAGTCAGAGTACGCAGCTTTCTTAGATGAAGTTGATGTTGCCCTTGAAAAGGTTGCAGATATGGATTCTTTTGTCCTGATGGGTGACTTCAATGCTCATGTGGGTGTAGATGTTATGACATGGGGGAGTGTGATTGGGAGGAACGGTGATCCTGATCAAAACGCGAACGGAGAAAGGTTGTTGGATTTTTGTTGTGAAAATGGCTTATCCATCATGAAGACCATCTTTCCACACAAAGACATTCACAAATACACGTGGTACCGTCAGAGTCTTCAGCAGAAGTCGCTGATCGATTTCTTTGTGGTACCATCGTGTCTGAAGAGAATGGTTTGTGATGTTCGCGTATTGAGAGGGGCCGAACTGTCAACTGATCATCACTTAGTGCTGTGCAAATTGTATCTTAGCGAGAGAGTGCCTCCCCTACCAAAGCGTAAACCAAGGATGGTTACACGCATACGATGGGAGAGGTTACAGGACGATGAGATACGGGAGACATTTGCGCGGCAAATATCTGAGAGGTTTGAACGAATTCCAACTGTTCCATCAAATGTAGAGGAAGAATGGCAACTGTTTTCAACAGCGGTTATTGCCTCTGCGGGTGATGTTTGTGGAGTAAAGCCGCTTGGTGTGGCGGCTGGTGGTGAGAAAAGAACTGCTTGGTTTAAAACGCCCGGAGTTCAAGAAGCCATCAGAGAAAAGAAGAGAGCCTTTAAGGTGTGGATTCACTTGGGGAACTCCGATTCTCGAAATCGGTACACTGAGGCGCGAAGAACTTGCAAACTAGCTGCGAAAACAGCGAAAGAACAGCCTTGGAAGGAGTTTGGCGAGAAATTGGAACGTGACCACAGATCTGCAAATAAGATGTTCTGGCAGACCGTCCGCCGACTCAGAGGAAAAAAGTTGAATATCGTTAAAGGAGTCAAATCCAAAGACGGTAGACTTCTTTCCAATGAGGAGGACATCTTACGCAGATGGAGCGAGCACTTTTCAGAATTGCTCAATCCCGAACAGGGCACCGAAGATGACAGACCTATGGTCGAGAGTTGGGCGGAAAGTAGTCCTACGGTAGAGGAAGTAACTTTGGCGATCAAAGCGCTAAAAGTTGGCAAATCTGCTGGTGTGGATGAAATTCGGCCGGAAATGCTCAAGGCTTTAGGTAAAGAGGGAGTTCAATGGCTCTCGCGTGTCATTAAAGTGGCCTGGGAATGCGGTGAAACACCTGGTGATTGGCAAATGGGGGTGATAGTTCCTCTTTTTAAAAAAGGGGACAAAAGAGATTGCGCCAACTATAGGGCTATATCTCTTTTAAGTCTCCCTGGAAAAGTCTTCGCTAAGTTGCTAGAAAAGCGTTCCAGAGCTGTGGTTGAGGACAGTTTGGGGGATGAGCAGTGCGGTTTTCGTCCCGGTAGAAGCACAACCGACCAGTTTTTCACTCTCAGAATGGTTCTTGAGAAGGCCTGCGAATATGCCAAACCTGTCTACACTTGTTTTGTGGATTTGGAAGAAGCATATGATAGGGTTCCTCGAGGCAAACTCTGGACCGTTCTGCAGGAATATGGGATTGCTGGTTCCCTGTTAAGGGCGATTCAGTCTTTATATACAAACTGTAGAAGCTGTGTTCGGATAAACGGTGTTAAATCAATACCTTTCAGTGTGGGCGTTGGACTCCGCCAGGGGTGCGTTTTGTCACCTCTCCTCTTCATTGTATATATGGATTGGATGTTACAGCGCAGCCGTGGCGGGGAATGTTTCAAAGTGGGAGACCTAAGGATTAGTCATCTGCTCTTTGCGGATGATTTGGTCATCCTTGGGTCCCCTCAAACCGAACTTCAACGCGCACTCGAAAGGTTTGTAGCCGTTTGTGATGATGCTGGAATGAAGATCAACGTGAACAAATCGGAAGTAATGGTCGTTTCCAAAAAACCCATTCAGTGCACTCTGCATGTTAGTGGAGTCCCACTGAAGCAGGTGGAGAAGTTTAAGAACCTCGGAGTTTTATTCACGAGTGATGGGAGGAGCAATGCCGAGTTATCCTGTAGAATTGGTCAGGCTGGATCAATTTTGAGAGAGCTTGGCCAATCTGTTATAAGGAAGGCCGAACTGAGTGTTCAAGCTAAGCTATCGGTTTTTAACTCGGTATATGTTCCAACTCTCACCTATGGTCATGAAATTTGGGTAGTGACCGAAAGAATAAGATCGCGGATACAAGCTGCCGAAATGAGGTTCCTTCGCGGTGTTGTTGGAATAACTCGTAGGGATCGAGTGCGCAACACCAGAGTACGCGAGGCGCTCAACGTTGAGCAGCTACTTCTCCGAACGGAACGATCTATGCTTCGATGGTTTGGTCACGTAGTGCGTATGCCCCCAGACCGGCTTCCAAGACGCGCCATGGTTGCCGTGCCATCAGGAAGGCGACTTCGCGGAAGGCCTGGAAATAGATGGTTGGATCAAGTCCGACATCTCTCCTGAAGCCGCTTAGGGATGAATTGATGAATTGGAGTCAATGGCGGAGGATCGAGAAGGATGGAGAGTCCACCTGAGCATCCTACCCCCGCGACCCTCATGAAGGATTAGCGGGCCATTGAAAATGAATGAATGATGAATGAGATTGCCAGAAACCACTTTATCCTTATGGAAACAATCCATAAAAACCCCTTGCGATATTCCTTCATTGAAAGATTTGGACTCATTTCTCACAAATCGATATCGGGTTTTAGAAACGGTGTCAGGCATTAAATATGCTGCAAAATCTCCACATGCTTTATCTTCAAAGACAGGTAAATCTTTAGAGCCCAATAAGGAATAGCAAAATCGTCATAAAGCCTTTAATACGAAGGTTAACAATTTCCAATGTAAACTCTGCAAAAACTCACACCCTTTGCGGTTGTGCCCACACTTTCTTAAAATGACAACTCAAGAAATATTTTCTACAGTAAACTCCTTAGGGTACTGCATAAATTGTCTTGCATCCATTCATATAATAATTATTGTCGAAGCGTGCATACTTGCATGCAATGCAAACAACGTCATCATACGCTATTGCACAAAAACTCCATTATTCAGAATAACGTTTCTTCTCCTCCGAATGAACCTTCTCAATCATCTAATAGCTCTCAACATTTCCAAAACCAATCTATACAGTCCACTGCTAATCCCGTTCAAATCGAAACATTCTTTTCTCGAAATAATAACAGAATCCTGCCAGCAAGTGCTCTAGTTGAAGTCCATCACTTGGGAGATAAGTTTACTATTAAAGCACTTATTGATCCTGCTTCTGAAGTCACTTTTATAACGGAAAGCGAGAGAAGATTAAATCTTCCAGTAAAACCTATTCAGGCTTCGATGTCTGGCATGAGCGAAGTGGTGACAGCAACTTCTTGAAAAATGTGTTCCTTTGTCTTAGGTTCCAAAATAGAAAAAAAATACAATCGCAGCTAATGCGATTGTTCCAAAACGGCTCACAGGGAATCCTCCTTCATTTGAGATAAATTCTAAAGAAATCCACAATCCCTTTGATTTTGATCTTGCCGATCCCTTCTTTTATGCAAGCTCCATGGTTGACCTAGTTATAGGTGCCGACCTATACCCAACAATTTTAAAACAGGGAGTTAAATACAACATATTTGGCTCGCTTTTGGGTCAAAACACCGTTTTTGGTTGGATTCTGTCAGGCCCACTACAGCACAAACATATCAATAGTTTTTCAACAATTTTGTCATATTTCAGCGATATTTCCCTTGACCATCGAATAGCCGAATTTTGGAAAGTGGAAGAGATACCTGAAACTAGATCTCTTTCCCTTTCTGAACAATTTTGCGAACAGTATTATTCTGCTACGACAAGCAGAGATGTAAATGGTCGCTATATCGTTCGACTTCCATTTAAACAATCAACCCCAGTAATTGGCCGCTCAAGAGACATTGCACTTAGACAATTCACTCGCATGGAAATCATACTATCGAAAAAGTCCGAATTAAAATTACAATATGATCGGGTGCTTCAAGAGTATATTTCACTTGATCACATGCAAGAAGTTGCAACGTCCGAAATCGTTAAAAATCACCAAATCTGTTAATTCTACTTTCCACACCATGCGGTAGCTAAACCTGATAGCAAAACTACGAAAGTCAGGGTGGTGTTTAATGCTTTCAATCCATCTAGTAATGGGAACAGCTTAGACGACATCTTGCGCACTGGCCCTGTATTGCAAACAGATTTGATGACACTTGTTCTGAGGTGACGGTTCTATCGATTTGTATTCAATGCGGACATTGAAAAGATGTACCTCCAAGTTTTAGTACATCCTGAACATACACCATTTCAGCAATATTGTTTCACAAGCCCGATTGTGGTGAGATCCTTGATTTCGAACGTTTGGTGGCGCACCATACCTAGCCCTAAAAAGGTTACATAGACTGGCTGATGATGTAAGCGCGACCCTTCCTCTCGCTTCATCTGTTTTGCGAAAGGACTTCTACGTAGACGACGTTTTGTCGGGAGCACATGACCTTGAAACGGCGCTCGAAACCCAAAGACAGTTAATAGAGGCCTTAAGTTCAGCGGGATTTTCGCTAAGAAAATGGACGGCGAACTGCACTGACCTTATCAATAAGTTTCCTCTTTCACATCTTTATGATCAAGACTTACTCAGGTTCGAAGATAAGAGTATTACCAAAACCCTTGGAATCCAATGGAATGCCAAATCAGATTCTTTTCACTTCTTTATAAAGCTCAAGGACGGGGGTTTTCAAATAACAAAGCGAGCCGTATTGTCTGTAATAGCTCGATTATTTGTTCCAGCAGGGTGGTTAGCACCAGTTATTATTACTGCAAAAATGATAATGCAGCAAATTTGGAAAGATGGGACGTCTTCGGATCGATCTCTTGAGCCCCTAACATGTTGGTCGAGCAATCCCTTGTGCGCTAAAAATAAATTAGCGGCTGCTAAAACGTTATCTCTCTCAAGACTAGAACTTTGCGGTGCCGTGCTTGTTTCTAAGCTAATTAAAAAAAATTCTCCCACAACTTAGTTGCAACACCTCCAAGCTTTGGCTTTGGATGGACAGCTCTATTGTTTTGTGCTGGTTGGAGAAACCTTCAAGCACATGGGGAACATGTGTTGGAAACAGAGTCTCTCTCATACAAGAAACCGCGTCCCATGTCAAGTGGATGCACGTCTGATCTGGTGACAACCCAGCCAATTAGCTACCCGATGATTGACGCCTATGGAACTCAAAGGAAATAGCTTATGGACAGGCAGGAAATGGTGGACAGGCCCAAAGTGGCTCACTCAGGCTGAGTCATGCTGGCCTAGACCGCTTTTTACAAGTCCCAATGAAAACGATTTGGAAAGAAGGCCTATTAAGGCAAATCACAATACAGTGGTCGTGCCAAATATAGAAGATATCATCCAAAGATTTTTCTCCTTTCCAAGGGCATTGCATGTAATGTCCTTTATTCTTCGCTTCTTTCATCGAGCTCATGCCAGTTTAAGGTCCAAATATATTTACAAATCCCATGAGTTAACGCAAGAACAACAGCTTCGTACGAACAATTTCCTAATACGACTTACACAATCATTATACTTTCCCAGTGAGTACTCATGTCTGTCAAAGGGCCAACCAATACCAAATAAAGGAGCTCTGATAAATCTTAACCATCTGATGGATTCTAATCAAATCCTTCGTGCGAATGGATGATTTACAAATTCAACACTTTTATTCAACGAAATGTATTCAGTCATCTTACCATACCAAGCTCATATAACTTCACTTATCTTTCAGCTCATCCACAAGGTGTCGTTACATGGTGAGAACCAACTTCTTATTCCCAAGATAAAAAACCTGGCCAAGAAACTGATTCTTCTTTGCAAAGCTTGTACCATTCACAGAAAAAGAATTCGAACACAAATTATGGCAGCCTTGCCACTTGAATGGACAATAATTTCATTGCCATTTACCATAACCGGCCTGGATTTCGCAGGCCCCTTCACAATTAAGAGCTTCTCTGGAAGTTAAAAGCTTCAAGACACATTTTAGAAAGGTGGCTGCTGACTACAAATTTACATTTGAAGAGTTTTCTACTTTACTTGCCAAAGTTGAAGCTTGCCTCAATTCCCGTCCGATTCCTCCCATTTCTTACAACTCCGAGGACATTCTTCCTCTAACTCCTGGTCACTTTCTTCGTGGTGGACCTCTTCTGGCTCCACCTGAAGCCGACCTAAGTGAATCTTCCTTAAACTGCATAAATAGGTGGAAGAAATTAAAGATACTTCACCAACAATTTTGTCGTCGATGGAAAAATGAGTGTCTTTTAGAGCTTCATAAACGCAACAAATGGAAGCATCCACAGAAAGATATTGAAAGGTATGAGTTGGTAGTAATCAGAGATGAAAATCTCCCTCCAAACGACTGGCGCCTAGGTCCCGTTATAAAGGTATATCCGGAAATTGACAACCGTGTTCGCATGGTAGATATTCAAACTCAACATTGTATAATAACACGCCCAATCATCAAGCTATGTGTACTATCTTCTGAGTAGATACAGATACATTTTTTTTAAAACTGTCAATGTGCTGCTTATGTACAATTTTAAGATTTACACTGATTTTAAACTATGTTCGCTTATTCTTAATTTATCTCATATAACATAATCTATTAAATAGTCTAAATCTCAATTTATGAAATTTCAATTTAAATTGTTACTACTAACCAATACTTTATTGTGAATTTGTTTATAATAGGTGAACTGCGCTAATCGTTTTGCATCATATGTAGCTGCAAGGCGGCCGGCAATGTTCACGCCAAGTAGTAGATTGGCTTAATATCAGCTTAAGTTATCAATAGGTAATAGATCTGCATAAAACCAGTTGTTTTAAGCTATCATAATGAAAATTAAGATGTCGTCATAGAAATTCACCACACCCAAATGTAATCCTCTAAGTTAATTTCTCTTAACTAAACTATGTAACTTCCTCTTTTTTGTACCGACCTACGACGAGGTAAGACCTGAGTAAGCAATAAAATTAACAGAGTCAATCATACTCCACGTCTTTTTTTTTGCTCAACTTTGTGAGAGCGATTCAATCCACACTCGAACAACAGGTGTTGGATTGTACGCATAGTAGGCAGTTTTTCATTATTATTATTATTATTATTATTTCTTTTTATTTATCGATTTTACGGATATTTACATTATATTTTCAGGACCTAAGTCTAACAAAAATATAACAATTCCAATTTAAAAATTTGGGACATTTATCTAGTATTATTGATTTTTGTGCTTTTCCAATATACTTTTCATTGATGTTAAGGTCTCGCAGGTGTTTTTTGACATAGCCCTCATCTCTATTGCGAGCATGGAGTACTTGGAGACTTTTGTTATAAATGTTGTTTGGACATTTCGGTTTAATGTCACCGCTACGTCAAAAATCTCCACATTCCTCTTTGCCTTGTCAAACATAACTATATCTGGTCTGTTTGCCGAGATATGCTGGTCTGTAGTTATTGACCTGTCCCAATAAAGCTTAAAGTTGTTATTTTCCAATACAGGACGTGAGTGGTATTTGTAATAAGGAGTATGCTGTTGAAGAAGGCCACTGCTGAGCGCCAATTGTTGGTGTATCAATCGAGCTACATTATTGTGCCTATTTGTGTATTCCTGAGAAGAAAGTGCTCTGCACCCTGAGCTTACGTGCTCAATAGTTTCGCCTGCATCTCCGCATCGTCTGCACTTGTCCTCCACTTCTCCCTTGAGTACAAACTTTCGATAATTTCTGGTTGCAATGACTTAATCTTGAATAGCGATGACAAATCCCTCGATTTCGAAAAACAGTTTTCCCTCAATAAGCCATAAATTTGAAGCCCGCTGATCGACGTACTCCATATGGAGTTCATGAGGGTGAGCTCCATGTATGGGCTTTGATTTCCAAGTGGTTAAGATCTCCGTAGTGGATTTAGCGTAGTTTGGACAAGGAAAGGCTTGTGAGCAGTGCTGCCACTAGACGCATAGCGTATTGTAGCAGATCGCTAGGAAAAAGCTAGTAGATTCAACCAAAAGGTAGCACAACAGCTTCATTCATTTATTTATTAAAATTTGCACGTTTTTTTTTATAATTTGCGAGCACTCAAGGGGGTAGGTAGGTAGGTAGGTAGAGGTAGTTGTGTCAGCAAACTGTGTCGACACTTAATTAGCGCAGAAGCGCCGTTTTTTCACGTATAGCAAAAACTTTCGCCTGGAAGACACTGCACGAATCAGGAAGCCGATAAGACCTGGAAATGTTGAGGGAATCAGAGAATATCAAGGGGTTATGAATACCATTTTTCTGAGCGCCGTGGCGTAAGTGGTTAGTGTGTCGGTTCACTACGCATGAGGTTCCAAGTTCGAATCCCAGAAAACACCAAAACGTTTTTCACGGTTCCACCTCTCGCGATCGTCTGACAAACATCCGAGAGTATTGTTGTCACGAAAAAGCTTCTTAAATCTCCGTTCGGATACGGCACTAAACTGTAGGTCCCCTCCATTTGTGTGAAAAATATAACACACACAACATGAGTGGTTGCGAGAAGCTAGGCCCTGGCACCTAAAGAGCTGTTGCGCCAAATATTTATTTATTTATTTTTTTTTTATGAATACCATTAACGTGTTTACATACATTGTGGGCATTGGAAAGAATAGATAGAGAGAGAGAGAAAGATTTTGGGGTGATGGTTTTTGAAGCTCAGTTGCTTATGCTTCAGAGAAACTCTGAGCGCGACCGGCTCAGTTGGTATTTCCACGTTCAAAGAAGAGATCATTTTGAACGCTGTTAAAAAGGCAATATCAATGAACGCTCCAAAGACATCGCGAGGCAGAAGAGCCAGGCCTATAAACACCTGGATCGCACAAATGCAACGACACTAGCATTTGATTGGCCTCAATAATCACGTGATCCAAAATCGGGAGTCCTGCCGATATTTTCAGACGTCAAAGAGGCGAGCCCCACAAGAAACGCAGTGAAGTGGGAGAGTGACGATCTCTTGTTTTCAGATCAAAACCTCGCCGAAATAGGAAGAAGAAGAAGGCTTTGTGACGACACTACATAAACAATAAACACAAATAAATAAATTATGCTTTGTGGAGTTTTCCATAAATAAGCTTAAATCTTCTAGCAAAATTAACAAATTAATCCGATGGTTCAAAAATTGGATTGCCTTTTAAAAGTTCTTTACAAAGGAAAATATTTTCAGCAGTCTTTGTACCAATACTATTTATTAAATCGATTTTAATTATGGTCAAATTTGAAAATTTTCGCTCAGCTGAAGCGCTGCTATGCGGAAGGCAATAAAGGTTAAACATAAGCGATGCTAGTTCAAAAAATACAAAATCCTCGACCTCATTCTGAATTTTCTTTAAAGCAATCTTCTTGATGCAAATCAATGAACTAAAAACTAATAACTACGCAGTGCATAAAAAGACAAAACTCAGGATTTTTTGACATGAGATTAGCGAAACATATGGAAAATGAAGCCACCCGACCAATAATAAACCGGCACTTATAAGTAGTGCCAAATAACTCAAAATGTTTTAAAGAAACCTCCATATATGAACGAGCAATTGAATTGTAAATTCAATATTAAATGAAATTGAAGTTTGAAGATTAGGTAAAAAGCTAGTAGATTTTTGGACAAAGCTGGTAGGTAGTAGCAAGACTGAGAACCTAGTAGATCTGCTAGCTTTGTAGTAAAAGTGACAGCGCTGCTTGTGAGGTGAGATAGAGTGGTGAGTATTCATGGTCACTCAACGCAATAGCTTTTAATAAATTCGATGCCGTGTTTTGGAAATATCCTCGGAGATTTAGTTGCTGTTGGTGATGCAACTGACCTGTATTAATTATACCTCTGCCTCCCGATTTGCGTGAAATTATAACCCTTTCAATTGCACTCTGTGGGTGATGACTCTTAAATTTTGTTAGGGATGTGCGTACTAACCTTTGGAGATTTGCGATATCAGTCGGTGTCCATTTAATGATTCCGAATGAGGCAAAACCATAAGGGGCTTAGAGAATCTCCTTGAAAAATACCGCTTTTTATGGCAATTGTCTTGCTGGTTTCTCCATTTTGAAATAATTTTGTATTCCACTGCGCCATCAAATGCTTAAGGCATTCCACTATAGTGGGGTTGATTTTGTAGATCTCAAGAGTTCTTAATAGGTATCCGTGTGGCATTGAATCAAAGGCTTTTTTAAAGTCAATAAAAGCCATACTGAGATTTCGTTTCTTTCTCATTGCTACTCCTGTAACTACTGCATCAACAATAAGTTGGTCTTTAGTACCCATTGTTTGTCTACTGCATCGCTTTTGTTCGTCAGATATGATGTGATTCGACAAACAGTGCTCATAAATTCTATTGGTGACAAAAATAGAGGAGCTTGTAGCTTGTTGTGCACAAGCATGTAATTGGGCGATATTTAGCAGGATCAGTGCATGGATCTTTTTTTGGAATAAGAAACGTCATTCCATTAGTTAAGAAAATTGCTGTGTTTTCCGATCGAGTATGTCTGTTATAAGATCTGGGGTCATGGTTTGGTATCGGAGCGGATGGACTAGCTTTCGAATGTGCCTGTGTAGTCGCTTAGATCTCGATCCTTCTCTAAAGGCTGCGAGTCTGCCCACATCTTATCTTAACTTTTCTACTCGACTTTCAAGCCTTCTTCTCCACCTGGGTTTGGTCCTGTTTGTACTCCGCGGCCGGTTGTTAGTTGTTGGAAAGATTATTATTATTATTATATTATTATTATTATTATTATTAGAGTTTACCACATCTCAGCACGTGTGCCGGAGATAACATATCCCGGGTATCTTATACCAAAGGGATTATGCTCTGATGGAGCGTAGTCCAGGTTCTACGCCCTTACAATTTTATTGTTACACTATTTGTTACAATTGCAGGAACTTTCTGACGATATTACATGTATCCAACAGCACCGCCTTCTGAATTTCTGCCATCAGCTTTTCCAAATTATGCTTCTTGAGATTGGCGATAAGGTGTTTCGGTACCAATCCCGTCGCTGAAATGACAATCGGTGTAATATCTACCCTCTCGGCTCGATACATTGTTCCAATTTCGATTGCCAGTGCAGTATATTTCGAAATCTTTGTGGAGTACGTACTTTGTAGATTCCGGTTTAGCGTTACTGCGACATCAAAGATTTCAATTTTTTTGTTGGCTTTGTCAAATAGAATTATATCTGGCCTATTCGCTGAAATATGTTGGTCCGTGGTTACAGATCTATCCCAGTATAGCTTGGTGGTGGCGTTTTCAAGCACAGGTAGTGGGTGGTACTTGTAGTAAGGTGTATGCTGCAGGATGAGACCATTGTTCAGCGCTAGTTGTTGGTGGATCACTTTAGCGACGTTGTTATGCCTGAACGTATAGTCATGCGAAGCAAGTGCGCTGCATCCTGATATAATATGGTCAATTGTTTCACCACACCCTCCACATCGCCGGCATCTATCTTCCACTGTTTCCTTTAAGATGAACTTACGGTGATTTTTGGTGGCAATGACTTTGTCCTGGATGGCCATTATGAATCCTTCGGTCTCGGAGAACAGCTTTCCCTGTATGAGCCATAAGTTCGAGGCCTGTTGATCAATGTATTCCATGTTAAGGTCATGTGGATGTCCTCCGTGTAAGGGTTTCGACTTCCATGCTACGATAAGTTCACTTGCAGTTTTGGCATTTGCAGGGGAAGGGAACGTGTTTGATTTTAGATGCAGGGGAGTATAACCATCATCAACTAATGCAATCGCGTTCAGTAGAGGTGACTGGCTGCTTTGGAAGTACTGACGAAGATTAAGATTCTGCTGCTGATGTAGTTGGTTGATACCTAGTATCCCCCTTCCACCCACCTTGCGAGGCAATGATGTTCTTTCTATTGCACTGTGTGGATGTTGGCTATTGAATCTTGACAGCGATGTACGAATCAGCATCTCCAGATTTCCGATATCAGTGGGCGACCATTTGATAACTCCGAAGGAGTAGGTTAATAGGGGTATAGCCCAGGTGTTGATGGCTTTGCATTTGTTGCCCCCATTGAGGTTGGATTTCAAGATAGCCTTTAACCGTGACTTGAATTGAAGGGTAAGACTTCTTTTGATGGGAACATGGTTAATTCCCTTGAGTTGAAGGAAACCTAGATATTTGTATGATTCACCATGCTGCATTTCTTCGATCACCTGGTTATAGTCTATTGGGCACCCTTCTTCCTTAGCATCTACATTTCCTCTTATTAGGTGGATTATTTTACATTTTTCCAAGCCAAATTCCATCTGGATGTCCCTGCTAAAGCTGCTGACTACTTCTAACATTCGGTGTAATTTTTCTCTTTTGTTAGTGTAGAGTTTTAAATCATCGACATATAAGAGATGGTTAAGTGTGTAGTCGAAAGTATCAGTTTTAATGCAAAATCCGGACTTCATTTTGGCTAGCAGTCTGCTGAGGGGGTTAAGTAACAAGCAAAACCAAAGAGGGCTGAGAGCATCTCCTTGAAAGATTCCTTTTCTTATGGGTATGGCTTTCCCTGTGGTTCCTTTTTGCCATAACCTGGTGTTCCATTTCTCCATCAGCGATTTCAAGCAGCTAACTATAAAAGGATCGATTTTGTACATTTTGAGCACTTTAATAAGGTACCCATGCGGCATGGAATCAAATGCCTTTTTATAGTCAATGAAGGCCGTACTGAGGTTACGTTTTTTCTTTAATGCCAGTCCGGTTACTACTGCGTCGATGGTTAATTGATCCTTACAGCCCATAGTTCAATGCTCATAAATATTTTGTAGGTTGTACATAAGCATGTTATAGGGCGATATTTAGAAGGATCATTACATGCAGTTCCTTTTGGCAGCAAAAACGTTAAGCCGGTTGTTAAGAACTGAGGGGATGAACTTGGTAACATTAATATGTCGGTGAAACACTTCTCTATTTTTCATGCGTTGCGGTAAGTTTCTTAAGCCAGATATTTTGCAGTCGGTCTATTCCGGGAGCTTTCCAGTTGCTGGTTTTTGAGATGGCATCAGCAATTTCTTCTCTGCTTATTTGTTGGTGTATCATAGGCGCGACATGCTCGTTGCGTTCCGATTCATCTGCGATCCATTGCGCATTCTCATTATACGGCTTAGCGTCATTCCAGATATTTTCCCAGAACTTTTCTTGCTGATCCATAGAAGGGTATTCACAGATTATTATTATTATTATTATTATACCCTCCTCTTCCCCCTCCCCATACCGCGCGAGGGGGAGTCCATTTTTAACTGAACACGGCGGCAGCATACGAACTGCAAGCCACTTCAGTACTTTATTTGGGTTATTTATTTATGTGTGTATTGTATTATTGCATTAAAAATTTTCGCGTAATTCTACATGTATTTAGAATCACAGCCTTTTGCATATTTTCTAGCTCCGCCTCCATGTCCCATTCCTTTAGTGTGGTTACTAGACTTTTTGGTACCACTCCAGTTGCAGATATGATAATGGGTATGATCTTAACTTCTTGCGCTGCGTACATATTGCTTAGCTCATGGCTTAGGTCAGCGTATTTCCCAATCTTCGAGCTAAATGTGGTTTGGATGTTTTGACTCAGCGGTATTGCTACGTCGAAGATTGTTATTCTTCTCATCGCTTTGTCAAACAGCACAACGTCTGGTTTGTTTGCACTAATGGTTTGATCTGTTGATATAGTTCTGTCCCAATAGATTTTGTATCTGCTGTTTTCCAATACTGGTAGTGGCTTGTATCTGTAATATGGTACATTATCTGCTTTCAGTTGGTACCTGTTAGCAAGCTTTTGGTGGAGTATATTTGCAACTTGATTATGTCTCTGTGTGTAATCGAACCCTGCTAACGTTGGGCATCCTCCGATGTTATGCTCTATGGTTTCATTAGCGCTGTTACATCTTCGACATAAGTCACTTTGTAGCTCTTCTCTCAGTATAAATTTTCGATAGTTTCTTGTGGCAACTATCCTGTCTTGAATAGCTACCATGAAACTCTCAGTTTCTGAGAATAGATATCCGCGCTGTAACCATAGATTGGATTTCTCCCTATCAACGTGTGATTGTTCTAGGTGGTACGCGTGCACACCATGAAGCGTTTTGTTCTTCCAATCTTCCATTAACTCTTCCTCAGTTTTGGCATTCGGTGGTCTCTGATACTCATCTGATTTTAGATTAAGAGGAGTGTAGCGTTGATCAGCTAAGCATATTGCCTTAACAAGTGTGGATGACTCCATTTGACTCCTGAAGTAGTTCCTTAGGTCTCTGATTTGGTTGTAATGCAATGCGGTTATATTAGTTACTCCTCTACCTCCACTTCCCCTTGGTAGACAAACTCTTTCAATCGCACTTCTGGGGTGATGACTGTTGTATTTGGTCATTGTCGTTCGCACAGTCGTGGCAATGCTGTCCAAATCGGTCTCTGACCACTTAATCACCCCGAATGAGTACGTGAAAATTGGTACAGCCCAGGTGTTAATTGCTTTGCATTTGTTGCCTGAATTCAGGTGTGACTTCAGAATCTTTTCAGTACGTCTTTTGAACTCATTTACAATTGTACTTTTTATCGCAGTGTTCTGAATTCCTTTTGCCTATAGAAAGCCGAGATACTTGTAGCCCTCACCATCCTTCAGGCTCTCAATTATCATCCCCTCGTCGATGTTATATCCCTCTAAATTGCTTTGTAATTTTCCTCTTTGTAGATGCATTGTCTTGCATTTATCTAGGCCAAACTCCATACTGATGTCGTCGCTGTAGTTTTTGACGATTTTAAGCATACGTTCCAGTTTTTCTTTGTTACTAGCATATAGTTTAAGGTCGTCCACGTAGAGGAGGTGATTTATTCTGTGCGATGTGTTCTCAGTTTTTATTTCAAAACCAAGATTCAGCTTTTTTAGCAATCTGCTCAGCGGATTAAGGGAAAGGCAAAACCACAGTGGACTCAAAGAATCTCCCTGAAATATTCCACTTCTTATATAAACAGGTGAGCTCCTGTCCGTACCAAGTTGGAGTCTTACGTTCCACTTCTCCATGGCTGCTCTTAAAAAGTTTATTATATCGGTGTTAATTTTGTAAATTTCCAGTATTTTCAGGAGATAATTGTGAGGTAGACTATCGAATGCCTTTTTGTAATCCACAAATGCCATGCTTAGGTTGCGTTTGTTGCTTAATGCTTGTCGTACCACCACTGAGTCGATTATCAACTGCTCCTTACAGCCTCGAGAATTTTTGGCGCATCCTTTCTGCTCAGGTGTTATCAAGCTGTTTGTTGTACAATGATTGTAAATTCGGTTTGTTAGTATCTTAGTAAGGAGTTTATACGTGGTCGACAGGCAAGTGATTGGGCGGTAGTTTGCTGGATTGTTGGGTTCAGATCCTTTTGGAAGGAGGAAAGTTGTGCCTGATGTTAAAAAAGCTGGTGTTTTGCTTGGGTCTTGCATCATCTCTGTGAAGTACTTTGCCAGGTGCTCATGAGTTTCTGTAAGCTTTTTTATCCAAAGATTTTGGACTTTGTCAGGTCCTGGAGCCTTCCAATTGCTACACTCTCCTATAGCTGCTGATACTTCATCAGACGTGATTGGGCTGTTTGGCATTTCGGTCATAACCTGAGTTTCCTCTAGTTCGTCTTTTAGCCATTTCGCTTCCAAATTGACTGCTTTTGTTTTTTCCCATATACCTTTCCAGAACGGCACCACCAGATTCATTGCAGGTCTATGGTCCAAGCTTACTGGTCCCTCCCCATTTGGCAAGCGGCGGTAGAACTTGCGTTGGTCTTTGCCGAAAAGCATATTTTCTTCCTTTCTCCGTCTGCTAGCCTTAAACCTGGCCAATCGCTTGGCATAAGCAGCCAGTTGTTGGGATTTCCTGTCCTTGATATCGAGTAATTCATCCTGAGTAAGCTGGTTGAGTTGTAGTGGTGCTACCAACGCTCTTACTCGGTGTGTAAGCCTCCGAGTTCTCGCGCCGTTTAGGTATGCTGTCAGTCTCCCTATTTGCTGCCTGAACTTTTCTATTTTGTTGGAAGGCGTTTTTCCCACGGTGGTGGGTTTCTTAAGACATAAGACCTCCTTTCGGCACTGATGTTTTTTCCCATCATCCTGACTATTGCGACGGCCGAAACGTACAAAAGAAGGTGTATCCTTTCCAAGCAGTTGGCAGTTGTCAGGAACGCTGGTAGTACACACGTGTTGACCAGATAGAAGAGTCTGTTCACCTTGCTTACCGGGAACACCCTTGGAATTTCAGGTCTACAAAGAGGGTCGCTCCCCTCAAACTCAGCTAGAGCTGTCTCAAACTGTTCTCGAAGTGGGCCAATGTCATTTTCGGCCACATTGGCATTTTCAATGCTCTGCCGGTAATCGTCCCCTCTTCCGACCAATTCGATTCTTTCCTCTGCTGAAGCTGTGTCAGGTAATGAGGGTGCAGTTTCATCATTTGCGATTTGGGGGCGCACATCTGGCTCTGCCTCCAATTGAGACCTCGCTTCTTCTCTAGCTTCATCAATTTCTTGAGGTGTCAGGAGCTGCCTGGTGATTATCGCTCTTTTTCTATCCACTACGTTTTGTTCCGTGAGGTAAGTTAAATTGTCGTAATCAAGTACAAATAGCTGTCTCATCTGCGTTCTATATACATGAATTTGGGTTTCCATTTTTGTTGAAATATAGTAGCAACGCATAATTGCCTTATTCATTGCAGGCGTCCATCTTATGCGCTGCCTTGGCTGACCTGCGTTTGTGGTTGTTGAGGAATTCCTCATCAAAACACTTGTGGCAGGGTGTGTTGTAGTGTGGTTTGTTGGTCTATTATCGAAGGTGGCTTCTTCGGGTTCCCCGACCAGTGCCCCTTCCAGCAACTGGTCACCAACGGTTCGATTTATACTGTCACCCCCAGCGCTGGCTCCAGGTGGTGCCCCGACGTCCTCGGGCAGCGGCCTTGAATTTGAACGAATTCTATAAACGTGCTCCATTATATGGGTTTTGCATTTTATTCCTTCTGCCAGGATGGATTTTAGTCGCCTTTTACGACAGGCATGCCTTACCTCGGGAATATTCTGACCCCTACCCCGCAGGGGTATATTATTATTATTATTATTATTATTATTATTATTATTATTATCGATTTGTTGCACTTTCTCAGCTTTGTCGGCTGGAAAACTTTTACCGACCCCTTAAGGGGTTCGGCTCGGACATTATGAAGGGGGAATTCACCCCATCTCATGAGCCCTGCTTAACCCTTTAACCACTAAGACCGTCTGTAGAAGGTCATCACTCCAATCCAATTCTATCCCAAATCAACATTTTTACCGCTCTGACCGCTGAAGACGTTTTCCGTCGGCTAAAATTACCTATCTAACGGTGACAGTTTGAGCCCTCTCTTTTGACTGGTTCAACCGTTACAGTCATTTCTGTCAAGATTTTTGTGAAAACGGGCGCGAAAATTATTTGTGATTTTGGTGTAAATAAAAAATAAAAATACTTTCCAACAGCTCAATCGACTCGGGAATTTTTTTGGTAAGTTGTTTGAAATTGTGTTTTGATAGTTTGTTGGTAGTTTTATTTGTGAAAACAAAGTTTTTTGTGAAAACCGTCTGTAGACGGTCTTAGTGGCTTAGCTTATTTTTTATTCAAGAAAATGTCACGGCGAAGCGGAAGAAATGAAGACTGCAATAAGCAGAAAAAATTCAATCTTTCTTCAATGACTGATGAAGAGATTGCAGATTTTATGTATGCAATTGAAACTGATGATGGAGACTTTGATGACAGCATCGAAGATCCAGATTATTGTTGTGATGAGCTCGAACCCGAAGATAATGCAATGATAACCGACTGTTTGCATCTAATGGATTCCTCAATGCTTATGAATGCAGTTAACTTGTCGATGAATGTAAGCAATTTGGGTTTGAGCATAATTGATGCATCACAACAAACGTCAACTACATCTGCCAACGAAGAGCTGAATGCAACGCAACAGAATGAAGTTGCAATTGAATTACCCGAATCTATTCCAGCAAAACAAGAGCAACAAACAGAAGCGACAACGTCGTTAAGGCCAAAGAAAAGAGCTCGATCACCTTTACCAAGTGTAGAAGCCACAGGACCACGAGTAATACCATCAGCTGGTGGCTTCACTGGGGGTGGTTAGTGTTTCAAAACTAATTTCTATCTAAATTGAATATTTAATTATTGTATTTATTATTACTCTTTTAGACTTGGTGAATATCAACAAAGATTCGGCTGAATTCAAAGATATTCTGTGGCGTAAAATGTGCATGCAGTTGCACGTGAATGAAGTTGCATTCAGAAGAAAAACAGATTTGCCATCTGAAGTGAAAAAACTGCAAACACCATTGGATTTTTTCTCTTATTTTTTTGCTGACGATCTTATCGAGTTGATAAGTCTGGAAACGAATTGAGCTGCAATCGCAGAAAACGTGAACACACAATTAAAGGTTGATAAACAAGGAATTCGTCGATACATTGGAGTTTGGATTTTCATGTCAATTTTTCGTTACCCAAATATTGAAGCACACTGGAGCGAATACGGATTTCGACACATACCAGACTGCATGTCGAAAAATAAATTTGAACAGACAAAGAAATATTTGTCGTTCAACGACGAGTCACAACGGGTCAAAAAAGGAGATGCAGGATATGATCCCATTTTTCGAATTAGAAAAGTTGCGAATTATTTGATTGAGCGCTTTGATTCAATTCCGAAAAATGCTCGTTTATGTATCGACGAACAAATGTGTTCAACTAAAATGGCTCATCATTTACGCCAGTGTTTACCAGACAAACCGCATCCATGGGGCGTAAAGTTCTTTGTTTTGTGCGACAGCAATGGCTATTCGTACCGATTTGAGATATACACTGGAGCCAAAAATGATGATATCATTTTGCCTCATACACCAAACATTGGAGCGAAAATTGCTCGTTATAATCGGAAAGAAAAATTGTATGACGAGATTGATTATCCACAAATAATCCGTGAGTACAACGCGCACATGGGCGGTGTCGATCTGGTGGACTCTTATATGGGCCGGAATGGAGTCCAAATCAAAACCCAGGATATGGCAACCAGGATTTTTTACCATCTTCTCGACATGGCTATAACAAATGCATTCGTTTTATATCGGAGACTCAACGCTGAAAAAAATCGAACTAGTAAGGATGAGGAAAAAATAAAAGATATGACGATGTATAAGTTTCGCTTGAGCATTGCGAACGAACTCTGTGCTGCTGTTGAAAAATGATCCGTTGGCCGTCCACCATCCGACGTACAACCAACCACTAGCAATGGTGTTGGTAAAAAAGCAGTCCATCCAGTGGCAAGTGTGACATTCGACGGAGAAAGCCATTTTCCTGAATGGGGATTGAAAAAATCGTGCAAATTGTGTAAAAAATCCGATACACACACGTTTTGTACCAAATGTAACATCCATTTGTGTTTTTCCAAAGCAAAAAACTGTTTCACAAAGTATCACGTAGACAAATGATTCATTGTTTATTAGTATTTACCTGTTTAGGTCATTGTATTGATCATTTAATTTGAATAAAAAACGGTTTTTTGTACTTGAATTATACAACTCATGTTTTATTTTTTTTCACCTAACCCACTGATCCAGTCTACAGACGGCCTTTCAATTTTTTCACCTGGCGCTATCAGGTATAATTTTTTTGCCAAACGGACTTCACATTCGTATTTTTCAGCCTAAAATCATACTAGAACCAAAATTCTCTTAACAAAATAGGTCGTATTTAGATTTCAGTGGTTAAAGGGTTAATGTCATATGTATATACATAGGTATTTGTTTTCTTACATGTTCAAGAATTTTCGGACTATATGGCATGTTTGCAAGATTATTGCTTTTTGACCGATCTGCGTTATTTTTGGGGTTATTCCAATGGATTCTAAGTTTAACTTCAGTTTCTTCGAGATTAACCCTTCAGCAGATATCACAACCGGGAAGATGTCAACCTTAGATAACTGCCATACCCTTTTGATTTCAATGGCTAGATTTTCGTTTTTCGTTCTTTTTTCTGCTTCGCTCTTTTGTATGTTATTGTTCAACGGCACCGCAATATCTATTATCATAGCTCTTTTACTCTTTTTATCTATGACCAGGATATCTGGCCGGTTGTAGTCTACTGTCCGATCTGTATGCATAGGTCTGTCCCAGTATAGGATGTGGTCGTCCAATTCAAAGACTTCGGGTGGCTTATATTTGTAATAGGGCAGGGGATTTTCCTCTATTAAACTGAATTTAATAGCTAACTCTTGGTGTACCAGTTTTGCCAATTGGTTGTGTCTACCTAGATATGCGGAGTCAGATAGCATCGGGCATCCTCCTATTATATGTTCGATAGTTTCTCCCGTCTTTCCGCACTTTCTGCATTTATCTACCACGTCTGCCCCTAGACAGTGTTTTTCATAGTTTTTCGTCTTTGTTATTTTATCTTGGATCGCTACAGCAAATCCTTCGGTCTCTGGGAACAGGTAGCCTTCGGTAAGCCATTTCAAGGAGCTGTTTTTGTCAATATGCTCCTCGAGCAATGCTTTCGGGAATCTCCCATGCAGACTTTTTTTCTAGGTTTATTTGCTGTTCATCTTGCACCGTTGTTAATACTATTTTATCGGAGGGATTCTTCAGATTAAGAGGGGTAAATCGGTCATCCAGTACTCGAGGAGATGATATTATTTCTTCATCCAACACAAGAAATTTGCTCTTCATTTTCATTTCCTGGGTCCTGCACATTTTATAAATATTCAGCAAGCCCCTACCACCCTCTTTTCTAGGTAGATATAATCGCTAAATCGACGAGTTAGGGTGCAAGCAATGGAATTTAGTAAGTAGCCTTATTATTATTATTATTATTGCACTTTATTTCTCATCTAATGGTATATATGGTATTATAACAATTTTAGAGGCTGTGGGCTTAAATAAAATCATCATTAATTCTAATTATTGTAGAAACTTCCGAACAACATGACACGTATCGATCATAATCGATAAATAATAATAATAATTATTAGATATTGCTTTAAGGATTCTGTCTACAATACTTAAATCTAAGTTCAACATTTTCAGACTATTTTTCAGATTTTTATGAACAAGTCCAATACTAGATACAATAATAGGTATTATTTTAACGGACTTCATGTTCCACTGGGTCTTGATTTCTCCTGCTAACTCTGAGTATTTGATGATCTTCTCGCAATATGCCTTATCTAAATTCCTGCTTAGAGGTATGGCTATGTCGATTAGGTAGGCTTCTCTCGTCCTCTTATCAATTACTGTTATATCAGGTCTATTGTGTTCTCTTCTGTGCACAGTAAATAAGGTTCGGTCGAAGTATACCTTAACGTCATCTGTTTCAATAGCTGGATTACGCTCGTATAGGTAATATTTTGGATCGTTGATGTTCATAATTCCATATTTTTTCAAGAGCTTGATGTGAACTATCTTAGCAACGTTGTTATGGCGCTTTAAGTAGTCGCTCTGTGCAAGAAGTGGGCATCCTGATATGATGTGGTCGATTGTCTCCCCTTTCTGTCCACATCGCCGACAGATGTCCTCTTGGGCATTCGCATCTTTAATAACATAATTCACATAGTTTCTTGTTGGGATTACCTCATCCTGGATTGCGATCATGAGTCCTTCTGTCTCAGCGTAAATACCACCTCTAGTCATCCATCTGTTTGACAATTCTAAGTCAATGTATTGATTGTGTGACATATGGTAGTATTTTCGTGGATCATTTTGGACGAGCACTGATTTATTTTGTTTCTTTTACTCAGAGACGTAAGCTCTATTTCAGGTTTTTGAAGTTGGAGGGGTGTGTAAATTTCATCAACCATCGTTAATGCTTTGACTAAGTCGGATGATATTGCCATTTGGTGAAAGTATCTTCTTAGCGATGAAAGTTGATTGTCGTGTAGAAGGTGGATATCTATCAATCCCCTGCCACCTAGTTTTCTTGGTAAAACCATTCTTTCAATGCATGACTTCGGATGATGGACTTGATGTTTGGTGAGTGTGGTTCTTATTTTTCTCTGGAGCGCTTGTAACTCTGTGTTCGACCATTTCAGAATCCCAAAACTATATGTTAATACGGGGATAGAGTAGGTGTTGATGGCTTAATTAAATTCTTTTCATTGGATTTGGAAGTTTGGATTTGGCTAGTTTGTGGATTCGTCCCATGACCTCATTTATTAATTTTCTTTTCACCTTTGTACGGTCTATGCGCCTACTTTGCGCCATTCCCAGATATTTGTACAATTCATCGTGTTTCATTTCTTGGATTTCGAAAGGATCTACTTCATTCGTCGCGTGCATTCGGCCCCTGTGAATTGTAATAGTCTTGCATTTGTCAGTCCCGAACGTCATTTGTATGTCGTCACTAAAGAATTTTATTATTCCAAGAAGATGTTCAAGATGACTTTTCGTGGATGCGTAAATCTTTAAGTCGTCCATATATAGAAGGTGGTTGATTTTGAAGATTATTTGGTTATTTTGTTTTATCTTGTAGCCATATCCGGTTTCATTTAGCATTTTGCTTAATGGATTTAGTGCTAGGCAAAACCAGAGTGCGCTTAGAGAGTCTCCCTGGAAAATCCCACGTTGGCTATTTAACTCGATGGTTGTCTTCCAGAGTGGCATTGTGAATGATAGAAAGTTTATCAGGTTGGGATGGACTTTGTGGATTCTACGCGATTCTATAGGCCATGAGTGTGGTACACTATTAAATGCTTTTTGATAGTCGATGTAAGCTATATGAAGATTTCTTGAGCTTTGCGTTGTTTGCTCTAGAATAACTTGGTCAATTGTCATCTGTTCCTCACAGCCCCTTGAACCCCTAATGCATGCTTTTGTTCCTCCGCAATCATCTTATTGTTTGAGAGATGCTCGTAAATGCAGTTGTTAATGCATGCTGTTAATACATTGTATATTGTCGAAAGGCAGGTAATTGGTAGTCGATTGGATGGGTCGCCGTTCATCGACGTTAACTTAGGCAGCAAGTACGTAACCCCTTCCGCTAGGAAAGGTGGGAATGTATGTGGGTCTCGAATGACTTCATCTAACAGTTCCACCAGCTTGTAATGTGTTCCGGAGAATTTCTTTAGCCAAAAGTTCTGTATTCTGTCTGGACCAGGGGCTTTCCAGTTCTGAATTCTTTCCATTACAGTTGCTAGGTTCTCTGTTGAGATGTTGTGTTGGTGCATTTGCAGCACCGAGGAGAGTCTTTGCCTTTCTGACTCAATCCATGGCGCATTTATGTTGTGGCATACTGGCTTGGACCAAATTGATGACCAAAATTGTTCAGTGTTTTCAACTGCTGGTGAATCATTATCTGTAGGAACACAATGCTCACCTCTCTTAAGTTCTCGATAGAACGACCTCTCATTATTAAAGAACCTGTTATTGCTGACTTTTCTTAGTTCAGCCAGAGTAAATTTTTGATGTTTGGCTCTAGCTACTGAAAGTTTTTGCTTCAATGTATGCAAGACTCGTGTAGGTATTTGGTCATTACTTTCGTATCTGCTGTGAGCAGGGTATTGGCGGCATATTTTGTTGACTTTTGACTTCAGCCTTCTCGAAGTGGTTCCTCTCAAGAACTCCGTTATAGTTGAAATTTGGCTTCTTAACGTTTGCATTTTGTTTTCCAGTCTCGTAAGATATAGTCTCGGTTTATTGGTTACTTGCTTGCTAATCTGGGGTTGAAGTCTTAGCCTTTTTCCTAGTAGTGTGATATTGAGGTGTTGTATTACTAAGCTCATTTTGATTGATGGTTTGATGCTAGCGATAGGTGAGACGTTCAATGGGTTGGCTTTGTCAAACAACGAGAAGTATTCCCAAAAAGTATTGTAGGTCTTCTGCTCGACGTCATTTGCTGCTCTCGGAATCTCTTCTCTAGGGGTTTGAGACTCGCTGTTGGAAGTAATTAGCTGAGTTGCAAATGAAACGTCGGCTAATTCGGTAATAGGTGTTGTATCGCCAGTATTCTGGCTCGATGTTTGGATCTCATATCTTATTTGATTTCTTGTTATTTCAGGACTTGGTCCGCTAGTCTTTGTTCACATACGTTGTAGTCCGGATGTGAACCCACAAAAGCTCTATGTAGACGAGTTCGATACGCGGTCATGTTGTTTTTAAATTCTGTTGCTATATAATAAAAGCGTAATAGGGATTCATTTATATTCCTTGGCCATTTTCTACGCTGCCTTATTCTACCAGCTACCGTGAGAGCTACATCGGGTGGTGCCTGCTCTTCACTTGTGGTCTGAGTATTGGTACTATTGTTATTGTGTTGCTGGGCCACTGGCGACTCATCTCCTTGCGGAGCCAAGTCCGCGCCGGTAGCCGTGGCTTCTACCGACGTTTGAGTGTATATCCCCACTCGATTTTGTATGATATTGTTTTCCATTTCATCTCTTGGATTGTTGCACTTTTGACCTCCTGCCAGGTATACAGTAAAGGCCGCTTCATATCTGAAGTACAGACGCCCACCAGTATGCCTCCTGGCTGCCAGTTTAGGATATTGGATTTGATATAGTTGTTTGGTCCGCGGGTGGTATTTTATTTCCCACCTACCCGATATATCTATCGAGCCTATCATTATTATTACTATTATTATTATCATTATTATTATTATTATTACTATTATAATTATTATTGTTATTATTATTATTATTATTATCTTTATTTTCTCCTTAATGGGTAATAACCATATATTTTGGATACCTTCGTCTATTACAAAATATACCTTAAATATTGCAGTATCTAACAAATATTGATGAAGTTTCTTGTAACATTACAGGTATCGATGATCACAGGTTGTAAGACGGTAGTGCATGCGATCATATGAAAACACAAGCGTCTTCACTCAGCTGAGGCCTACCAACTCCTACTCTCAACCTCCACGTGGTGACAGCCGGGTGCCTAGTACCTTAATCCAAGAAATGGGTAGCCAACCCCGTTTGGAGGATTCTTGGTGGCAGCAGATGAAAGAGGGGGGGAAGAGTGTTCTCTCACTAGAGCACTTCTTCCTGTTCCAGGCGGCAGCGGACGAATTCGCTAGACGGAGTCAACGGTGGCGTCTATAGTTCCAGTTAGGTTGAACTTAGTGAATACCTTGCGCGAGCTGCTTCGACGTATTCGGATCACAGGTCGGTAAGGAATTTCCAATATTGGTCAGGACATTGGAATAGAGATGGTGGCGGAGGAGCCCTTAATGGGCCAACGGCAGCGCTCATACTCCCGTAGTGGACTACTGGCACCGGTGTACCCGGCCCCTCGTCCTAGGGGAATAATTAAGGAACTGGCCCTCCTGGTTGGGGGTTGTGCCGTCGGGGTAACTTCCCTACCACGTAAAAAATTTATGGTTCCGAAACAACCAAAAGCCTCGGATAAGGATGACCCAACTAATGGCGACCCCAGCAAACGAAATAAGGACAACGACCTTCGGATCTGTACGTGGAATGTTCTGTCCCTTTACAGACCACGTGCAGCCGAACAACTAGCAGAGGCCCTAGACTGCTATAAAGCAGATATTACCGCCATCCAGTAACTGCGATGGGATGGGCCGGGCAAAAAGAGGATGAAAAACTGTGACATCTACTACGGTGATTGCTACAAAGGCAACAGGCAACGCTTATTCGGATGCGGATTTGTCATACGCGGCAGACTTAGGCAAGAAATCTTAAGCTTCCGACACGTGAGCGAGCGTATTATGACTATCCGGATCAAGGCTAAATTCGCTAACATAAGCCTAGTATGTGTTCATTCCCCCACAGAAGAAAAGGACCCTGCCACCAAAGAGTGTTTCTACGAGCTCCTCGACAAAACATATGAGCAATGTCCTAAATACGACGTTAAAATCGTATTGGGCGATTTTAACGCCAAAATAGGAAAGGAGGACGTCTTTGGTAGGGCAGTCGGTAAGCATGGCCTACACGACATCACGTCTGATAACGGACTAAGGCTAATTGATTTCCCTGTGGAGCGCAATCTCACCATAGCAACCACATGGTTTCCTCATCTCGATATTCATAAGCAGACATGGCGGTCCAATGATCATGTAACGATCAACCAAATTGATCATATTGCGATCGACGCAAGGCATTCCTCCAGTATTCTGGATGTCCGGCCAACTCATTTCTAAGATTTGATTTAGACGAGTGTATGCCTGATGAATGGAACCTCAGCATCGTTTGCCTGATCCACAAGAAAGGAGACCCCCTCAACTGCGCCAATTATAGAGGCATCAGTCTCCTCAACATCGCACACAAGATCTTTTCTGCGATATTGTGTGAACGCCTGAAACCTTTTATCAACAGACTGATTGGACCCTATCAGTGCGGTTTCAGGCCAGGAAAGTCCACCATCGATCAAATCTTCACACTTCGGCAGATCCTGGAGAAAACCCAAGAATTCCAAATCGATACTCACCACCTCTTTATCGATTTCAAGGCCGCCTATGACAGCATCTATAGAGAAGAGCTTTATAGAGCCATGTCTAGTTTTGACATCCCTCCCAAACTTGTCCGTCTGTGCAGGCTTACGATGGAGAACGCTCGCTGCTCCATCAAGGTCGGTAATGACCTCACCGAGACCTTTGATGTCAAAAAAGGTTTTAGACAAGGTGACGCGCTGTCATGTGACTTCTTTAACATTGTACTTGAACGGATTGTGCGGAACTCACAAGCCAACACCGGAGGCACAATCTATTACAAGTCTGTACAACTGCTTGCATATGCTGACGATATAGACATTATCGGAAGAACTCAGCGGGCTGTCACCGGTGCGTTTGCAAGCATTAAAGCGGAAGCGGCCAAAATGGGTTTGCGATAAACGAGGGCAAAACCAAGTATATGCTGTCAACAAGAAGGGAAAGCCAACACCGACGAATTGGGCAAAACGTCACAGTGGGCAGCTATAACTTCGAGGTAGTAAGGGACTTTGTCTACCTCGGCTCTGCTATCAACTCTGAGAACAAGATCAGCACAGAAATCAAGCGAAGAATAACTCTTGCCAATCGCTGTTTTTTTGTGCTTATAAGGCAATTCAACAGTAAAGCCCTATCTCGAACAACTAAGGAGACTCTGTATAAGACCCTGATCATCCCAGTCCTGCTTTACGGCGCTGAAACATGGACTTTATTAAAAGAGGATGAAGATTTCCTTGGTCGCTTCGAGAGAAAAATTCTTCGTAAGATTTTCGGTCCCGTTTGCCTTGACGGGTTTTGGAGGAGAAGATTCAATCACGAACTATACGAGCTGTACAGCGACATCGACCTAGTCAAAAAACTGCGTATTGGACGTTTGAGATGGCTAGGACATGTAGAGCGAATGGACACCAACGCTCCGGCCCGCAGAGTCTTCGAATCTAATCCCGAGGGACGACGCAGTAGAGGGAACCATCGCCGTAGGTGGCGCGCACAAGTTCAAGGGGACCTCGATCAACTTGGAGTGCGCAACTGGAGGCAATTAGCTAAAAACCGAGCTAAATGGAGAGGCTTGTTGGTTGAGGCCCAGGTTCACCCCGAACTGTAGCGCCACCTAAGTAAGTAAGTAAGATGATCACAGCCTTTTGCATCGCATGATACTGAGTCTTAGATTTAATCCTTCTATGTGCTTTTGTAGTTGTTTTGGTACTACACCTTCCACACTTATGATGATCGGTATTATCCATACTTCTTGAAGGTTCCAATTCCGTTTGATTTCGACTGCTAAATCCGCGTATCTTCTGCGTTTTTCGTTATATGCGCGACTGATGTTTCTGGTTGCTGGAATCGCTACGTCCATGAAGGTGCCTATCCGATTCTGTTTATCGACGATCGTAATATCTGGTCGATTATGTTGGCGTGTGTGTTCGGAGTATAGCGTTCGGTCATAATACACCTTAGCATCTTCATTCTCAACTACTTGTTGAGGTTTGTATGCATAGTAAGGCGTTTTGTCAGGTGGTATTTGTGAGGGTATCTTTCTTCAAAGGCTGAGGTGGGCTCGCCGGCCCCAGGGTCAACCCAAAGGAACACCCTAGACTTTGGGAAAGAGGTACTTTTTTTCTCGGATTTGTTTCACAATAGTTATTTGGAACAATGCTAGTACGGTTTTTATAAATTTCTTAACACTTTTTATACTTAATAATAGCAATGATACGCTTACTACTATCGTCGTCCTGCTGCTGGTTCTGGTACGGGCCGGGGTTATGCGTCCTGTTTTCTGGCTCGGTTCGGTGCGTCGTCTCGAAGGAGTTTCAGTCCGCACTTAGGGCAGGCTTGGGAGGGATCCAGTCCGCACTTAGGGCAGGCGTGCTGTGACCCAGTCCGCACTTAGGGCAGGCTCAGGAGAGATCCAGTCCGCACTTAGGGCAGGCTTGGAAAGTAGCCGTCCGCACTTAGGGCATGCGTGCTGTGACCCAGTCCGCACTTAGGGCAGGCTTGGAAAGTAGCTTAACAAGGGGCGGCAAATCCGCTGTTGTTAAATCGGTTTGTTTCTCTCAGAAGGGGAGAAACCTATCGGACGGGCCGGCTATAGCTAATAGCAGACCCGTGGGTTATTGCCCAATCACCGAGGTGAAGGCAGAAAAAAAATCGGTGGAAAGTCGTAAGACCAATTCCTGGAGAGGCTGTCAAGATTACTCTGGATTGGTACTACCACGCTTGAGCAGACTCTCCCGAATGACTTTCGTACACTCTCCTTTATGGAAAAATCCTGAAAGACGAGAAAGTGAATCAGGAGCCAATGCAAAATTTCCTCCACATTCTCGTCTGCGATCTTTGTATTCACTTTTTTTCCATATTGTACTATTCTCTCTTTCCTCCATTTCCTCTTGTTCGACTGAGGATTCGGAGAATATTCGGGGTTTTGCTACCTGCCAACAGATGGCGGCCTTCGCATTAGGTGTTTAGTGAGGTGTAGAGTGTGGATGATCGCTAGTTGTGCACTTCTGTGGTGGTGGATTATGTCACTTCGTTACATATTTTAAACTTCTCCAGGATTTATTTATGAAGAATCTTTGCTACATTATTATGCCTTCGCGTATATCCTTCTTGTGCTAGGTTCGTGCAGCCAGATATTATGTGATCAATTGTTTCCGTTTGTGCCATGCATCTTCGGCAGTTGTCGTTTTCGATTGTAGGATCCTTCATGACAGCTTTACGATAGTTCCTTGTGGGGATGACTTGGTCTTGTATTGCAATCATAAATGCTTCAGTTTCGGCATACAGAGTACCATTTAATACCCATTTGTGTGACCTATATTTGTCAACATCGTTTACATTAGTGGCTCTGTAGTACCGACCATGAATCGGTTTGATTGCCCATTTTTGCTCTCTGAGATTCTCATCTTCTGCATGTCGTTCAAATTCACCGTCGAGATTGAGGGGTGTTAAGTTGTTATCAGCCTCTACTATTGATCTAATGAGGATTTATCATTCAGATTTAAGATGAAAAAAGGTTCGAAGCGATTGTATTTGGTCATCATGTAGGGTTTGCAGGTCGATTAGTCCTCTCCCATCTTTTCGTCTTGGTGCAATCATTCGCTCGCAGCAAGATTTCGGGTGGTGAAATTTGTAGGAGGTTAGCATGGTTCTTATTTTACGTTGCATATTATTATTATTTGAGTTTTACATATCTCGGCATTTTATGCCGGAGATTACATATCCCGGGTATGCCATACCAAGGGATTTTGCTCTGATGGGGTGTAGTCTAAGTTCTAGACCCTTTTGTTGTTTATCGTGCTATTGTAGTTGCAGGAATTTTCGGACAATATTGCATGTAGCAGGACCGCCTTCTGCATCATGGCTAACTGATTTTCCATCTCATGTTTCTTAAGATTCATGATAAGGTTTTTCGGTATCAATCCTATTGCAGACATGACAATTGGTTTTACATCGACGTGTTTGGCACCGTACATCGCTGTCATTTCTATTGCCAATGCGGCGTATTTAGAAATCTTTGTTGCGTACTATGATTGTAGATTTCGGTTTAACGTAACCGCTATGTCAAATATTTCTATTCAATGTTCTCTCTTGTGAAACAGGATGATATCCGGCCTGTTAGCTGGGATATGCTGATCGGTCGTCACGGCTCTATCCCAGTATAATTTAAAGTTCGCACTTTCTATCACAGGAGGAGGATGGTATTTGTGATACGGAGTGGAGAGTTAAATAATACCGAACAAAATCACAAAAACCAGATCGACCATCTTTTGTTTCCTTCATTTCGTACGGCCATCTTTGGGTTCCATTTTTATTTGATATACTGAAGAAGCAGGAGCAGCAGCAGGAAGGCGATCAACACGGATAAAAATTATATTCATTTTATTCGACCTAAACGTAAGCTTAAAAATAGTTAAGTTAGTCCAATAATAATATAAATATTATTTAGGAAAATTTAGCATACTTATTTTTCACCGCTGACATTTTTGGAATAGGAAAAATAAATCTGTTTTTTTTTATTCGTCGTCGCAACAATTATTATTATTATTATTATTATTATTATTTTTGATCTGGCAATGCTGCCAACACAAGCAAGTTGCAGTGTTTAAGTATTGACTATTTAATATAGAATTTAGAAGTGATTAAGTACTTTTTAAAACCACGTTTTCGTACTAAGCGAAAGATCAGCTGCTCTTTTACCCCAATACAGTGAGGGTTCATCGGTTTTAACCGTCTCTGGTGAGTACCATATATACTTAATATTGGGTGCTCCGGTGGCTGAGCTGATAGCGTGAGATTTCACATAACCCCAAAGGTGGGTGCACCAGTGGACAGAAGGTGGACGAATCGTATTCAGAATATAGAAGCAACAGTCTACCAAATCCAATATTCAAACAAATCCATCCCTTCCAGTGACATTCACATAACCCCAAAGGTGGGTGCTCCAGTGGACAGAAGGTGGACGAATCGTATTCAGAATATAGAAGCAACAGTCTACCAAATCCAATATTCAAACAAATCCATCCCTTCCAGTGACTTTCCAGTCACTCTCTCTCAGCTTTCCAGGAATAGCTGGGTTCCCCTATAAGCCAATCCTTCCAGAGACTTTCCAGTCACTCACTTCCCCTTTCCAGCCGTTCACCCCCACCAGGAACGAACGATAGCCCAAGGCCCGTCACCTCCGGCTGGAATGTGAGTTCAGGAGAAGAAGGCGAGTGAACCGAACACGTCGCCCAAACAGGGGATCCTGGAAATGGAGCTAGAGAAATGAAGGAATATTATTAAGCAGATGAAGAAAGCGACGGGAACATCAGTATGGATGTCAAGAATGGCCTATTCGAACTAGAGGAGTCCCTGGACCACTCATCCAGTCACATCTGGAGGCTGCAAATGTACCTAGTATAACACAATCGCACGGAGAAAATAGACATAAAGAAGAAAGGCGAAGAGATTTGGAAAGTGGACCAAGGCATCAGGAAGAGCGAACATCAAATGAGGAAGAGAAGGCGCAAGAGTAGGAGACTGGTGAAATCCCTCCCAGAAGCGATCCTCATAAAGCCGACAGGTAAGGAGACCTACGTCGAAATACTGCGCGAGATTCGATCCAAGGTAAATCCTAACGACAGTGAAACAAAAATTAAGGCCATTCGCCAAACAAAGTCAGGCCAGGTTTTACTGGAACTAGCGTCGAATTCGAAGGGAAAGGAAAACTTTAGCGCGTCTTTGAAGTCCATCCTTGGGGAGAAGGCCGACATCCGCCACATTGAAAGGAGAACAACATTGGAATTCAGGGACTTGGATGAGTTTACGTCAGAAGAGGAAGTGGAAACGGCTGTGAAGCTATAATTAAGCGACCCAGCACTAAGCCTTCAAGTGACTCTGACGAAGGTAAATAACAGAGCGCAAAAATTGGCGATCATACAGCTGAATGCACGAGCTGCCAACGAGCTACTACAAGAACCACGCATCAAAATCGGTTGAATCTACTGTAGGGTGGGCCCAAGAGTTGTGGTCACGGGGTGTTACAGATGTTTTGGATACGGACATCAGCAAGCAACGTGCAAAGGAGCAAACCGAAGATTACAAGGGCTATGTTTCACCTGCGGGGAGCAGGGCCACAAAAAAGAAGATTGCCGGGCAACTGCAAAGTGCTACTTATGTGCAGAGATAGGGCTAACACCAAACCTACTAGCCCATGTACCTGGATCGGGAACGTGTCGCGTGTTTAAGGACGCACTCGACAAGGAGAAGGAAAAACTTCACTATGATGCGGATCCTCCAAGGAAACCTTCATAGTAGCCGGACGGCTGACGATCTCTTACATCAGCTGAGACTGGATCTGAAGGCCGACATTGTACTTTACTTATCAGCGAACAATACAAAGGGGGCCGGGCTGGATCGCAGACACATTAGGCACGGCTGTTATATGGATCCCAGACACGAACACAGTCCCCATAAGAAGCCACGGCGGAGCGGTAGGTTTTACGTGGGCGAAATGCGGGGAAACGACGTTCATCAGCTGCTACTTTACACCGAACGAAGCCACTGCAGAGTTAGAAGTGAAGATAGAAGCACTGGAGAACACCCACGAGAAATCAGAGGACCGGTCATCGTTGCTGGAGACCTCAATGGCAAGGCGGTCGAGTTGGGGATGCCCAGAACGGACAAAAGAGGGAGGCAAATTCTGGAAATGGCTGCCAGGCTAGGCCTTGACGTAATAAACATCGGCAACGTGTCTACTTTTAGGCGAGCCGTTTACGGCGAAACGATTCTAGATGTAACTTTCGCATCGGAGTAAATAGCTGGATGCATCAAAAACTGGGAAGTCATCGAAGACTATACTGGCAGCGACCACCAATACATCGTTTTCGACCTGCAGACGCACCGAGACACCGGAAGCGTAAACCAAAGGGGAACACCTAGGTGGAGGGTGGACGCCCTCAATGAAGTACTCCTCGCAAGGGCGGTAGAGGATGGAAAGGACGCACTCCTTGGAACGTCAGGGCCAGCGGAGGCAAAGGCAGAAGCGACTATGCGCCTCATACACCGCGCGTGCGACGCCTCAATGCCTCGGTATAGGAGCTCACATGGCCGCAGAAGTCCGGTTTACTGGTGGACCGAAGAAATTGCTGCGCTCAGAAGAATATGTTTACACCTTAGAGGGTAGGTCACTAGAGGAAGGAGGCGACACGTGGAAGCCACTGTAACTGTTCCGGCGGAATACAGAAACGCGAGGACGGAACTCAAGAGAGCCATAGACACGAGCAAGAGACAAAGTGGGAGCAACTCCAATAGGACGTAAACAGCGACCCCTGGGGGCACGGCTATTAGGTTGTGATGCGCAAACTCGGGGCACATGCCACCTCCCCAAAAATTAGAGCTGAAAAAATTAAGGAGGCAGTGGCCACACTCTTCCCGACTCACCCGGTCAGACCACCTGGCATCTTCTCCATACAACTTGAGGAGGTCCTCCTGTTCACATACGAGGAACTAATCTCGGCAGCGTCGGTTATAAAAAAATAAGAAGGCTCCCGGACCTGATGGCATACCAGGAGAAGTGCTGAAAATCATCGCAAGAACGTGCCTACTGCTGCTGCTAAATATGTTCAACAGCTCTCTCTTGGATGGGATTTTCTTAAGGAGCTGGAAGATACAACGGTTGGTCCTAATCAGCAAGGGAAAGGGAGGCCCGGAATCCCCATCAGCCTACCGGCCTTTGTGTATGCTGGATACAACGGGGAAACTTCTGGAGCATGCTTAAGGCCCGACCTACTACGGCAATCCAGAGTGCAGGTGACCTGTCTGAAAGGCAGCATGGTTTTCGCAAGGGACACTCAACAGTAGGACCAATCGAGGAAGTGGTTAAGACAGCCCAAATCGCTCAACAAGGTAGCCACTACTCGAGAAAAGTCGTCGTTTTGGCAACCCTAGACGTGAGGAACGCGTTCAACTCAGCAAGACGGGCAGATATCCTAGAGCAGGAGCAGCGCAGGGTTCAATACTGGGACCGGACTTATGGAACGTTTCATACGATGGAATCCTTCGGATGGAGATGCCTGAAGACACCTTCCTCATAGGATACGCAGACGACATTGGAGCAATGATCACCGCAAGGGACACAACAGAAGCGCAGCGGAAACTGCAGCCGAGAAGACCGAGATAGTTCTGCTAACCAGGAGACGGATACCGACTTACGTCGATTTCCTAGTAGGTTCAGAGACAATCACCGGCAAGAGCGCAGTGAAGTACCTGGGTATGACCCTGGACTGCAAACTCTCCTACTGAGAACAAATTAGATCGGCATCGGAGAGAGCAGCGAAAGTCACGACGACACTCAGCAGGATCATGACGAACATCGGAGGCGGCTTATGTCCATCACTCACTCCATCCGTCTGTATGGGCTGAGGCACTCAACCTGCAAAAGTACAGGAAGCAAATGGCTGAAGTGCAGAGGCGTGGAGCCTTTCGAGTTACTATTTTCTACCGCATAATGTGGCCAGTTTGATCACGCCAGATCTGCTGCATTACTGCACGCTAACCACCCTGCAAGATCAAATAATTAGGCAATGATTAGGTTAGGTTAGGTTAGGTTGGCTGTCCACACGAGAGTGCAGACACACTTAGACCAGTGAAGGTCCTTTGTGATACCATGGATCAAACCACTAGGCCACTCAGGGACTAACAAAACCAACCGGAGCTTTTGACAAAGCGATGGATGCTCATGACGTCCAAGGACGCCAGATCGCAGAGGTCGTCAAGGAAGGGGGACCCTAGATGGAGCATTCTTTTATGCGACAGGGCTGGACATGTACATAGGAGGTGAAGGATGGTTTCCTCCTCCTCCTCGTCGCTACAGCTTCTGCAGAAGTCGTTGGAGAAGAGACCAAGTCTTTTGGCGTATTGGCCTATAAGAGAGTGTCCAGTGAGAACACCGACAACGCAGCTGATTTGTGTACGCTTTAACTTAAAAAGATCGGCACTACGTTTTTGATTCAGCTTAGGCCAGATCTGTCTCGAAATCTGACACGTTGAGGTGAATGTTGAACTGCTCTGTCATCTCCATAAGAGATAGACGACAGTTTAAGGCAGCCTTTGAAGTAAAGGAGAACGATTCCAGGGACTTGATTGCCGCTTGGCTGTCAGTGAAAATGGTAATATCCCTGACAGATAATACATTACATTTCAGCCAGGACAGGGCTTCCTTAATCGCCATGATTTCCGCCTGGAAAACGCTACAATGATCAGGGAGGCGGAAAGAAATGCTCAGATTGAGCTGTTCGGAGAAAACACCACAACCCAATGTGGTGCAATGATTGATAAGACAGATCTTTTTGTAATCTTGCCATCTAATTCTGCTTATTAAAGAATAAATGAAAGGAATCCGTCTGGCATTCTACTGAATACCAAATGTTTTTGAAAAATTTCTGTCGTCCAATGTTAAGAGATCTTGTGATGATGGAAATCCTTAAATTAGATCAAAGGAATTGAACTTCTCCCTCCCCACTTTATAAGGGCCCTCCCAGTCTTGCTGCAGCTTGGGTGACCTCGGCTTTTGCCGGTGTGGGTTGTACAGCCATACTAGGTCTCCCTCGTGGAAGCTGGACGTTGTTACCTTTGTGTCGTACCTGGTTTTCATGCGGTCACTCGCTATCCTTATCCTCGTCCTGGTCCTCTGATGTATGTCTTGGATCCTTTCCCTGAGGTCTGCCACATAGTCCTCTTCACTCTTGGGCTCATCGTTAGAGGATCCAAACTTCACCTCACTAGGTAGCCGGACTGCTCGACCAAACAAGACTTCAGATGGAGTATGTCCAGTAGTACTGTGTACTGCATTTCGGCAGGCCATCAAGAAGAGAGGAGTTTGTCGATCCCAATCGCGCTGATGGTCCTCTACGACCTTGGAGAGATGTTCGTTTAAGGTTCTGTTGAAGCGCTCTACCATCCCGTCGGATTGTGGATGAAGTGGGGTCGTCCTCGTCTTTTTAATTCCTAGTTGTTGACAAACCTCTTGGAATATATTCGATTCGAAATTTCGTCCCTGGTCGGAATACAGTTTCGTGGGCACGCCAAATCTGCTCACCCAGTTGTTGACGATCTGTTCCACGATGGTCTTCGCTTCCTGGTTAGGGATGGCGAACGCTTCCGGCCATTTGCTGAAGTAGTCCATGACGACTAGAATGTAACGGTTACCTTTGTCGGTATCTGGAAATGGACCAGCGATGTCAGTGGCAATCCGTTCAAAGGGTGCCCGCACGTTGTACTGGTGCATCTTGCCTCGCGTTTTCGTTCTGGGTCCCTTGCTGGCGGCACACACGACGCATTTTCGGCACCAATTCTCTACGTCGTTCCTTGCGCAGAGCCAATAGAAACGTTCTCGCACCTTCTCCAGCGTCTTGTTTGCACCCAAATGACCTCCGGATGCTCCATCATGTATCTCCCGTAGCACCTCATGTACTTTTGATCGCGGCAAGACAAGCTGCATTATGAAATCTTTCCCGTCCGGCCTTTCCCATTTCCTTTTCAGTACACCATCTTGCACATGAAGGGAATCCCACTGAGCCCAGTATGTCTTGAGAGTGGGGCTCCTGTCCAAGATATCTTGTCCATTTGGCTTTTCCATAAACTCCTTCCACGCCAATATCGGCTCGATGTCTGGGTCTTCTTTTTGAGCGTTGCGGATTTCCTCTGCACCCCAACCGGCGATAGGCTCAGCTCCTACCCTTTGAATGGAAAGAAGGTTCTTCTTTTCCTGTCGCACACAATGCTTGCAGTTGATCTCGCATGGTTGCCGGGATAAGGCATCTGCATTAGAATGGAGTTTGGTTTGGGGAACCTGGATGGTGGTATTGGGGGCGTCGACTCCAACATCCGACTTCCGCCCCGCGAAACTGGTTCTTGAGCGGTCTCCCCACTCCTGGTTTCGGGAAGCCTGACCAACATGATGGATGTTATACCTGTTGGATGATATTTCATTACGTCGCCAATTACCATAGTGTGGATAGTTTCCGTGGCTGGGTAGAATTCTGCATTACCGTTGTTGGTGCCCTTTTTTGTTGCAGTTCCAGCAACGAATTTGTCCTCGGCGAGCGCTGCTTCGGACTTCGACGTCCATCCTCTGGCAAGAGCATTCGACGGCGGCTACTTCCCTTACACGGTGGATTCCCTGACACGCCTGGTCTGCCGCCTCCATCATCAGAGCAAACGCCAAAGCTTCAGCGAGCGTTTCCTTCCAGCCATTCTTACAGCCATTTGCAATTTTGCATCAACTATGGCATGGGTAAATGCTTCTGTTGCCATCTCGTTAATGATCTCCTCGCCGGCGTTTGGATAGGACAAATGTGCCAGTCGCTCGATATCCGCTTGCAATTGCTGGAGAGTTTCTCCTCTCACCTGAACTCTTCTGCGTAACTGGACCCTATATACTTGCTGCATGTGGTCGACCCCAAATCGCATCTCAATGGCTTTTACCAGACCATCGTAGTTGCACTGCTTGTCCTCGGGTATGGTTTGCAGAAGCTCTGCAGCTGATCCTCTAAGCGCGAGTGTGAGGGCAATGGATTTCTCTTCGCCGTTCCAGTTGTTCGTCATTGCTGCAGCTTCGAACTGCCTCTTATATATTAGCCATGATGTTTGTCCATCGAAGACGGGAGGCTGCATCTCTTTCCTTCTCGGGCAGTCGGTTGAATACTCCCGAACTTTCTGTTTCTTCACGTATTCGAGTTCCTTTGCCAAATTCTCGAATCTTCCGTCAACAGCCTCAATTTTTGTTTGAACGTTCTCGAATTTTGTTTCAACATTCTCGATTTTTGTTTCAACATTCTCGAATCTTCCTTCAACGGCTGTTTCAAATGTCTCAATTTTAGCCTCTACATTTCCAATCTTCTCATCAATTGTCCCGAATCTTGTTTTAATCGTTTATTTATTATCAAACACTAACTTTACTTCAACTCAGTATTCAATCACTTTATTTTAATTGTCGCTACAGATTTACTTTCAATACATCGCTTGTTTTCACCACTGGTCGAATCTCCCTCTTGTAATCGCTGTATGCATTTATAAACAACTGTATCCACGGTGGTTGTGGTATGGGTATTTATAGGAAATTGCAAGGGGTTCTAGAACATGCTAGATGTTTCTCTGGGTGAATTGAGGATCATGGAATATTGGGATATTGTGTGGAACAATTGTGGAACGTAAGCACATCAGGTTGGAATATTTACTGCTAACAGGTTTTGCAATAGATGTCGTTGCTACAGTTTGAGATACAGTGTTTTCGTTTTTGGTACACAAACCATCCTGTAGTCAATGCTACAATATCATAAATAATTAACATTTTGAAAAAATTATCTGCAAAGCCTGGGGGCTTATCTGCAGAAGACTAGTTACATAATGTTTATTTTCTTGTTTTTTATGTGAGCTGAGCTGAATATATGTATATAATTGACTCAATTTACAGGTTCAAATTTGTATTTAAAAAAGTGAAAAATCTCTAAATATATAAATATGTACATCTCATGATATTTATTTTATTCTATCGGAAAAAAAGGATTGAACTTGAATTGAATTTTTATTTTCAGTGTATTTTAGTGAATTAGCCTTTGAATTAGCCTTGTGGGCGCCGTGGCGTAAGTGGTTAGTGTGTCGGATCACTACGCGTGAAGTTCCCAGTTCGAATCCTACAAAACACCAAAAAGTTTTTTCACGGTCCCACCTCTCGCGAGCGTCTGACAAACATCCGAGAGTATTGTTGTCTCGAAAAAGCTTCTCAAATCGCCGTTCGGATTCGGCACTAAACTGTAGGTCCCTTCCATTCGTGCGAAAAATATAACGCACACAACATGAATGGTTGCGAGAAGCTAGGCCCTGGCACTTAATGAGCTGTTGCGCCAAATATTTATTTATTTTTTAGCCTTTGAGACTCTATGTCGAATAGACATCTGTAAAAACTTCGCACAAAGTCGAACAGGGGGGAAATCTTTGCAAAGCTTGCAGCTAAAGTTGCTAATGTTGGTATGGAACAGTTAATGCCAAGATTCTCTTTAAGCGCCTTGCATTTAATTTTTGGATGAATGACCTTTGGGGCGTGACGAATATTTTATATTGGACACGGTTTCTAACATTTTAACATTCTATTCTCTCCCATAAGGAGAGAGTTCTTTCCGGCAGACGATTGGAGCATAAATAAACAAGATTAGGACCCCACAAATTCGTAGAAACGTTATGAGCATTTAAAATTAATGAGCAATCAGTAATATCTCTTTGGAGGCCTTTAAGATTTTTACCCGATTCAAAGGGAATGGATGTCAGGTTAAAGATCTTCTTTAATTGATTGTTCACTTAAAATGTTTTCTTTTCATATTGGTCTGCTAATGCTTCCCGTGTGTTGGCGACTAAATATATTTCACCAAAGATACCACACAATAACTAACATAGAATAACTAAGAATATTTAAACAAACTAACCTAAACAATGCCCACAATAAATGTCAAAATTAATAATAATATTTCTTAACAAATATGTGCCTGTGTTGGTAATTAAATTGAATTTGTTATATACGAAACACAAAGAAGTAATGTTAATGCTCAATAACTGAAAGTTCATACATTATAAATATTAGCCGAATTGAATAAACGAACTTACTGGTTTTATAACGTGGATAGATACGGGTGTTTTATTTAACCGGCTCCAAGTGGTATATTCTCCAATTGGTATATTCTCCAAGTGGTATAGTTTCCAAGCGGTATTCTTTCGAGTGGTACATTCTCCAAGTGGTATTTTTCGAGATTTAAATTTTCCAACGGATAATTACAATAGACTTTATTTGTTCGACACTATCGTTTTCATACGAAAACATTTGGTCCTTCGAGCCGGATAATTTTTTAACTAAAATATAAAAATACAGTGCAGTAATGTGTGAATCGGGGCAATAAACAAATAGAAATTGAGAAATAGCCTTTGAAAGTTTTGGCTCCCCTGCCCTTCCATGCCGGTCTACCGGTCCTGCATAGTCGACACCGGTGTTTGAAAAAGGTCTTGCCATGCTTACTCGGGGGGCAGGTATACTTCCCATCAATTGCTGCATTGCTTTACATTTGTGCCGAAAGCACACATTGCAATTGTGGATGTGTTTTTTGACACTGCGTTTAAGTTGCAGCACCCAATAAGCTGTGCGAATATACGCGAGCATCTGTTGAATGCTGCCGTGGTGTGTCTGCTTGTGTGCGTCTGCTATTAATAGTTCGGTAAAATGGTGATTTGCCTTCAGAATAATTGGGTGTTGTTGTGTGTAGGGTAAGTTAGTATGCTGCAGTCTGCCTCCTATTCGTAGAATACCTCGTCCATCGGTGAAGGCATTGAGCGATCGCAGAATTTTAGGCATTACGGATTTGTTCTCTAACTGCTCTAGTTCGGTAGGAAACATATCCCTTTGCACCGCCTTGATGGCCGTTTGTGTCGCTGAGTAGAGTTTATCCGGATCTAGAATACCCTATTTCCTAGCACTCGCATTGACTTTGCAGTTCTTTGCAAATCGTTGACAAAAGGCTAAAACACGAATTACCTTTGAGAGTTTCGAAAACTTATTAATAATGCTGCTAACCGACTCATCTTGGTGGCTAGTTGTGCAGAAAGTTTTTATCAGACGTCGTTCCTCTTTTGGTTCATGTAGTGTTGGCTGTTCTGGTACAACGAAGTTCCATTCCGTCCTCAGAAATGAGGGACCTTTCCACCACAAGGTTTGGGTGGCTATCGTTGCCGGCGAAACCCCGCTTGAAGCCAGATCAGCTGGATTGTGTTGGGTACGTACATGTTTCCACATGTTAGGGTTCGTGCGGCGTTGGATCTCTGCGACCCGGTTGCTCACAAATGTTGCCCATCTGTTGGGTGACGCACGGATCCATGCTAGAGTGATGGTGGAGTCGGACCAGGCAAATCGCTTTGCCTCTGGTATTTGCAATATGTTTGCCGTATAGTCGATGAGTGTTGCTAATATAACAGCACCGCACAGCGCAAGACGTGGTAGACTTACTTGTTTGAGTGGGGCCACCTTGGTCTTGGATATTAGAAGGCACATGTGGGTTTTGTCGTTACTGTCTAAAATTCTTATATAGACGCTGGCTCCATATGCTTTAGTGGAAGCATCACAGAACCCGTGTATTTCCACCGCCTTGTGACCCTTATGCGTATGTATCCACCTTGGAATTTTCACATTCTGGATAGACGGTAGATCATGGCAGAATCGTTCCCATTCATTCTTCAATTCCGGTGGGATTGGTTGATCCCATTCCATACCTTTGCACCACAGCTTCTGCATCATCACTTTTGCCAAGATGATGCACGGTGATATCCAGCCTAGTGGATCGTACATCTTGGCTATGGCTGAAAGCATGGTCCTCTTGGTAACTTCGCTGTTGCTGTTGTGCTGCACGCTCTGAAACGAGAACAAATCTTTAATTGGGTCCCATTGCATCCCTAAGGTCTTGATTTGTGCTTCTTTAAAAGGAATGTCAAACTTTATTTCACAGTCTTCTTCGGGAACGTTGTGTAGAAGTGCCCTTTCGTTTGACGTCCATTTTCGGAGGTTAAACCCGGCCGCCAGTAGTAACTTGCGCACCTCATCCTGCTTCTGCAGTGCTTCGCGAAGCGTATCAGCCCCACTTATGAGGTCATCAACATACATGTCATTTTCGACCACGCTTGCCCCTATTGGATACTTTAGGGCCTCATCCTTGGCCGCCCTTTTTAAGGTTTTAATAGCGAAATATGGCGCACACGCAGTACCAAACGTGACTGTGTTGAGTCGGTACACCTTTAAGGGTTGTTGTTGGTGTTGTCTCCAGAAAATTAACTGATAGGACCGGTCGACAGGCCTTACCAGCACTTGACGATACATCTTTTCAATGTCGGCGGTGAACGTGTAATGATGGCGCCTCCATTTCATAATGATGTCAATGATGTCTGTCTGGGACTTAGGTCCTACCATTAGTTGCTCATTTAATGATGAGCCATCTGCATTTTTAGCCGCAGCATCAAAGACGACTCTCAGCTTCGTCGTGGAGCTAGCCTCTTTAATTACGGCATGGTGTGGCAAGAAACAGTGAAATTGTGTTTGTAAAATCGCGTCTCTAATGTTTATTTCTTCCATGTGTTGTAGAGTCAGGTACTCGTTGACACATCGACTATATTCCGCTTGGAGCTTTGGGTTGCTTGGGAATCGATGTTCCAACTGAGCAAACCGTCTGCGTGCGATCTCGATGCTGGATCCCATGGCAGGTTGTTCTCCCCTTTTGAATGGGAGCGCGACTTCATAGCGTCCATTCGGCAGTCGCTTCGTGTTGTTCTCAAAGTGCTCCTCACATGCAGCGTCTTCTTTCGATAGTGGAAATCTGAAAGGTAACTCTTCTATTTCCCAAAATCTTCGCAACTCATCATCGAGATCTACGCGTTGAATGTGGCTTCGGAGAGTGCGGTTACCTTCATCGGAAACCTTTCCCAGAATGATCCAACCGAGCTGGGTTCTTTGAGCGATGAGTGAGTTGGTTTTTGGGAATCTGACCACATCTGGAAGGATTATGTCGGAATAGACGCTACATCCGAAGAGCAAATCGATAGTTGTGGGAACATGGAAAGCTGGGTCTGCTAATTCCAAATCCAGTATCTGGTTGTCTTGACAGAGTATCACTGGTTGGGCCGGAAGAAGCCCACTCAGCGACTTGAAAATATGTGCTTCAGTGACACTTTCAAACGTCGAATGTCGTGATGCAAACTTAAGGTCGACGTAATGTTTGCTTGTGCCGCTGGTGACCAACCCTAGCCCAGATACTCTGACCAGACCACGCTGTCTTCTCAGCTTCAACAGCTGTACTGCTGACTCGGTAATAAAAGTTGCCTCTGATCCCGGGTCGATCAAGGCTCTCAGCTCGTAGTACCTTCCATCAGCTGCTTTCACCTTTACTAGTGCTGTTGCTAACAGCACTTGGGTACCGTGCTGAGCTACAAAAAATGCATTCCGGGTTTGTGAGCCTGAAGGTTCCGGTCCTGGATGAAATGCTGGAGTGTCGTAATTCATTTGCCCTTGAATCACTGGAAGGTTTGTGTTGTGTTGTGTAAACTGTGTTGTGCTGACTGGTTGTGAATGAGCTTGGGGTGTGTGTTGTGAGGGTTTGGCGGTGGATGCAGTAGGGTATTATGCCGTTCCTGGCAAAAATAGCAGTTTTTTGTGCTGGGGCAGTCTCGCTTCATGTGGCTATATGCGAGACAATTTTCACATGCTTTGATTTGGCGCACTAAATTTAATTTTTGCGCCAGGTTGGAATTTAGGAAGCGCTTACACTTGCGCAAAGAGTGCTGTCCCTGATGACACACGTGATATCCAAAAAGCCCTTTGGGTTGCGTTTTTGCGTGCAACGACTTAGCCGTAATATTCGGTTTCGATCCAAACCTCATATTTGAACGTGGTGATGGCTGCATCTCTACTGCTTCAAGCGTTCGAAAACGCGTCTCCAAAAACTCCTCAAACTTCTTCATCGTTGGCAAATTTGTACACTTCCCTAACGTCTCTCCCCACAGTTGTTGCGTAGTAGTTGGGATTTTCTGAACCAGAATATAAATTAAAATTACATCCCAATGTTTTACAGGAACCCCCAAGTTCTCCAAACTGTGGATGCATTCCTGCGAAATGTCCAATATGAATTTTATGCCACTGACGGACTCCTGAGTCAACGTCGCTTGGCCAAAAAATAATTTTAGTTGCGCATTGACTAATGTGCGCTTATGGTCGTAACGCCCCTTAAGTAAATCCCACGCCTTTTCATAGTTGTCTTCCTCGAGACCAAAATGTTGGATGAGCCGTTCCGCCTCACCGCTAATGCTCGATTTTAAGTGATGTAGTTTTTCGACATTACCCACTTCCCGCATTTCTACTGATCCGCATGTGGGGTTCGCCTAGACTGATTAGCATCTACGAGAGATACGAGGACATCGTGAAATGCTCGCCACTTTGTGTAGGAACCAGAAAAGCAAGGAATATTTACCGTTGGAAGACGCAATTCCCTTCCACAAACGGACTCTTGTGGCTTTGGTGCGTGGGACTCAGGTGCCTTTGACGATTTTACAGTACATTTTTGCAAGGCATCTAGCAATTCACACCTGTAGTCCACGTAAACCTCCACAATTTGTTCATATGTGGCAGCTACTCTATCCTTCGCTTCTTTTTCTAGTTTACCTGCACACATGTTTTCTTCGTGATAACGCTTAGAATTCACTAAATTTTCCTCGAGCAGGGAAAGTCGTGTCGACAGATAATTTGTCGTGCGGCGCGATTCACCTGTCTTCTTAAAATTGGTAAAATCCTGCTGTAACTGAGACAACATTCTATTCTGCAAATCTACATACGACATACCTGTATGTTGTATTCTGCCTCGTATCTCTGAAGGATGACGACTTTTGTAGAGCTGATGGGATCTGATGTGAGCTTCGATGATCTGCTGAAATCTATGATGATCTTCGATGATTCGATGAACAGCTGCAACAAATTTTCGCGACGCGGGAACCCGGTTTGCACTTGATCTTCGAAGAAGTCTTAACTTTCACACGCACAAATGTTTTAAAAGTAATTTTTATTTTTGTTTATTGTCCCGATTCACACACTACTGCACTGTCTTTTTATATTTTAGTTAAAAAATTATCCGGTTTGAAAGCACCAAATGTTTTCGTATGAAAACGATAGTGTCGAACAAATAAAGTCTACCGTGTCTGTGAGGAGTCCAATCTTGGACCACTCTGGGCTTGCTATAGACTAGGAATGCCCAATAAATTGATCGGTGAGGTGTCCGATATTTGATCATTCTGGGCTTGCGATGGACTAAGAATGTCCAATGAATTGGTCTGTGAGGTGTCCAATCTTTGATCATTCTTGGCTTGCGATGGACTAGGAATTCCCATTGAAGTGGATTAAACACCATCCGATTTGTTAATATTTAACTTTTTACTGCTTTCGATGATTTTACTTAAGCAATTAATATATGTATTAGACGACGAGCGATATTTGGATTTTATTGAATCTAAATTATCTTGAGATAGTTCATCACCCGCACGCAAGCAAATGGAATACCATTTTTTAATGTTGCACCACAGATCTTTCGTTTCAATTTTAGAAGAGAACACTCCCCCGAAGAGAAAGAACTTAGCACTTGATTTAAATTGAATCGCAACTAAAAGAGATCATGGAATTTTTGATAGCAAGAAAGCAATAATAATAAAATGGAGCCGTAAATAAAGAATTTTAATAATATACATTACTGTGATTATACTGCACTGACTTATCTAAAAGTTCGGTACGCTCCTTTTAAAATTTCCATTGAGTTTAATGATGATGATAACTGGGCTGGTGTCTGATGCTGATGTGTATGGTGATGATAGCTGGGCTGTGTCTGATGGAACTGCTGCTAATGTGGATGAGCAGTATGGCGATAATTCTGATGCTGATGTCTGATTTGTTTTGAGGTTAGATGTGACAGTGAGATGATGATGATTCTGGTGAAATGTCTATCGTTTTGTACGGCGACACTGATGACGAACCAGGAAGAGATTCTGTCTGGATGACACGCAGTAGTAGATGCGATCTACTGCTGAAAGGCTTGCGATATTGGATGGCTTGCGATGGTGGATGACTTGCGATGGTGGATGGCTTGAGATGGTGGATGGTTTGCAATGGGGGATGGATTGCGATGGCGGTTGGCATGCAATCTTCGATGAATTGCGATGGTGGATGGCTTGAGATGGTGGTTGGCTTGCAATGGTTGATGGATTGCAATAGTGAGTGGCATGCAATGTTGGAGGAATTGCTATCGTGGATGGCTTGAGATGGCGAATGGAACTGTATATTTGAAAAAGTGCAATATGGGAGCTTTGCTGGTGTTCCGTGGATCAAAATTTGCGAGCCTTAATGATCAATGGCCGTGCATGAACTCGGGCACACGTTTTAGAGATCGCGTTTCCAAAATATAGGAATTTTGCGGGGTAATCAGTTTTACTTTAAGTTAACTCTAGTTTATATTGAATCTCAAAAAAATTATTAAGGAGGAGGGTCCATCCAGAGCACGTCCACTAATTTCGAGTATTCAAACCAAAGAGAACGAAGAGCCCGCCCGCTTACAATTTGAAACCAAAAATGTGCCCTCCCTCTTTTGTATAAAAAGAAATAGTTAACATAAAAAAAGATGGCTGAATGTTTTCCCATTTAGAAGACGCCATCTATGCGTTGGATGGCAAACGACTAACAAAGGCCTCGTAGGGGCAGCATCTCCCGGTAGGTGCTGGTCCGCTAAGTAACGAGTAGGAGCCACTGCAGCCGAAAACCTAGCAGCTCTGTTAGTAAGCCCTACTCCCACCTCCTCATGGTGCCATCTGGGAATTTCTTCGGAAATTGCTAACGGGAGAGGACGAATGGCGAGCTTCCTGCGCCAAAAAACAGGATAAGTGTCGGTTGGTCTGTGGCCCAGCGAGCCGCAACCGTAAAACAAACTATTGCTCCGAAACGGAAACATACGCCTCGGATACGGACTGATCATTTGTTGACGACCTTTGGCTATCGGACACGGACAACGATCGGATTCTGGAACGTTAAGTCCCTCCTGGACTCACTCAAGGAAGGGCCTTATAACGCCAGATTCCTCCAATTGGAGCGCGAATTCGCACGGTATAAAATTGACATCTTAGGGCTGAGCGAGATAAGATGGTACGATGCTGGGGAATACATCTCCCCAACAAAAAGCACTGTCATGCTCTACTCTGGTAAACCAGCTGGAAGTGCACGGAGTTCTGACGTAGGACTCATGCTAACTCCAGCAGCACGTAGTAGCCTCATATCCTGGAAACCCCATAGTGACCGGATATTGACGGCTAGGTTCCAGAGTAGAGTTAGAAAAATTACCATCATACAGTGTTATGCTCCGACTCTAGACGCGACTGAGGATGAAAAGGATAATTTTTATAGCCACTTAGGTGCCGCCTACAACCAAACGCCTAATGGAGACATCGTAATGGTAATGGGAGATCTCAATGCCAAGGTGGGTAGCGACAACACCATGCTTAAGCACGTGATGGGAGTTCACGGCGTGGGAGACCGTAATGACAATGGTGAGCGGTTTGTGGACTTCTGCAATACCAACCGCCTAGTCATCGGAGGTACGCTGTTTAAGCATAACACCTGCCATAAGATCAGTTGGGTCTCTACTGATAGGCAACGAACATCCAACCAGATCGACCACATTGCGATCAGTCGCCGCTTTAGAAATTGTCTCCTGGACGTCCGAAACAGACGTGGAGCTGACGTCGGACAAGAACGAGATCACCATCTTATGGTAGCTCATTTACGCCTTCGTACTGCATCCGTCAACAGCAACCGCTCAAACCTGCTTAACATCACCAGGTTTAATATCGACAGGCTCAAGGTTCCCCAAGTGCGCCAACAGTTCAGGGACCATCTTGCCTTAGAAGCAGAAGCAATCAGCAGCATAGAGAACATGGATGACCACTGGAGTGCTGTGAAAAATGCTTTTGCGACTGGGGCACGCACTTATGTCGGTAAAAAGCAGAAACACCACCGCACATGGCTTTCTACAGACACCTGAAGACGGATCAATGAGCGTACAGCAATCAAGGCTCGGATTGCAGCGGCCTCAGCAGTAGAGAGAACCGAGCTTGAAGCCCAATACCGTGCGAAGAAGAAAGAAGTGCAGCGTAGTGTGAGACGTGACAAGCGTCAACATGTCAACTCACTGGCCACAAGGGCTGAAGAAGCAGCGAGTAGGTGCGACAGTAGGACTGTTTACAACATCACTAAGGAGCTCATTGGTGGTCGAAACTCCAAACAACATCCAGTGAAGAGTCTAGACGGTGACCTTCTGATTTCGGATGAGGATCAGCTCACTAGATGGAGAGAACATTTTGCTGCAGTGCTAAATCACTTAGACGACGGCGGTATGATCTTGAATTCGAATGAGCAGTTCGAAGCAACAAATTCCCGAATTCGCTCCGTACCTCCCAGTAAAGCTGAAATAATAACAGCAATCAAGTCCCTCAAGAAAAACAAAGCGGTGGGTATTGATGGCATCCCTGCCGAGCTATTTCAAGCGGCGCCAAATACATCGGCAGATTTGCAGCATCCGCTAATACGGAGAGCTTGGGATAGTGAACAATTTCCACAGGAGTGGAAAAGGGGGATGATCATTAAGCTTCCAAAGAAGGGTAACTTGATGGAGTGCGGTAACTGGAGAGGTATATGTGTTCTTCCAGCTGTAGCCAAAATAATAGCTAGAATAATTCTAGAACGAATTAAAGATCATTTAGATTCAACTCTCGATGTCGAAAAGGCAGGCTTTCGCGCTGGATCCTCCTGCATCGACCACATAAACACCTTACGGATTATAATCGAACAATGCGTTGAGTATAGGTCTCCGCTACATTTACTGTTTATCGACTTCGAGAAGGCTTTCGACAGCTTGAATCGAGATGCTATCTGGCTGGCCTTGCGCAGGAGAGGCATTCCAGAAAAGCTTATAGCTATTATCAAGGCTACATATGAGGGCGGCAAGTGTCACGTCGTGCACAATGGTAAGGTGTCGGAGGACTTTGAAGTCCAAAGTGGAGTACGTCAAGGGTGCATACTGTCCCCACTATTGTTCTTGGTGGTTATCAGCGATGTACTCCGTGCAGCATTGACGGAAGCTAATTCTGGAATTCGTTGGACTATGACATCTTACCTTAAACACCTAGATTACGCTGACGATGTTTGTCTACTTTCACATCGGATAATGGATCTTCATTTGATGGCCCAAAATCTAGAAGCTGAGGCAAACAAAGTGGGGCTAAAAATAAACACAGCCAAAACAAAAGCCCTGAGTACTTCCAATACCCGCGCTCAACTTAACATTGCCGGAAAGCAAGTCGAGAAAGTTGATAACTTTCTATATTTAGGAAGTGTCGTCTCGGCTAATCGCGGTGGCACCGAACTGGATGTGTGCAGCAGAATCGGGAAGGCTAAAGCTGCGTTCGGAATGCTGTCCAAAATCTGGAGAGGCAATGTTATTAGCTTAAGAACCAAGCTACGACTGTTCCGCTCCAACGTAGAATCAGTGCTGCTTTATGGGTGCAGTACCTGGAAGGTGGACACCATTAACACACGCAAGCTGCAAGTCTTCGTAAACAAATGCTTAAGAATCATCTTGAGGATTTTTTGGCCGAACCGCATCTCCAACGAACAGCTTTATCTGAGAACGGGCCAAGAACCTATAAGCATTACTATACGAAGAAGAAAGTGGCAATGGATTGGACACACCCTACGGCGCGAAGACAACTCCATTGCGAAATACGCTATGCAGTGGAATCCGCTCACCCAGGCAGGCAGAATAGCGGGACGCCCTAGGCAAACGTGGCGCAGAACAGTTGAGGAGGAATCGAGCTCTTTAGGAATGAGTTGGAGGCAGCTCAAACGCGTTGCAGAACTCCGAACACGATGGCGCGCAGGCGTGGTTGACGCCCTATGCCCCCCGAGGGGTTAAAGGACATAAGTATAAGTAAGTATCTATGCGTTAGTTACATCTACTATACGTTAAATTGACATCTACTATTATTGAAAGTTTTGCTATTTAAACTTATTCCTGAAAATATGAGTGAGGTCTTATTTTAACCATTAAACGTTCGTTCAATTTATTGTATAAAAATATTTTACCCACGATCTTTATCTAGATTACGTACCCTGAGGACATTGTAAAGTAACTCCTCCTCCCAATTGTACTTCTAGTTGCCCTTTATTAGGATTATGTGATGCTGCTACGGATACATCCTGATCGTCTGGCTCTGATGTCACGTCTACCGAATCGTCTAAAAAAAAAAGAAGAGACAAGTCAACAATAGCAGTTTGTAAAGCACTAAAAAATTAAAAAGTTCGTAATATCTCTCGTAAATCTGTCCGTTTGTTTGACCGTCTATACCCCGGTCTGCAGCCTAGCTGGACAGACTTACTTTACGTAAATATACCACGAAGCGAAATTGGAGATTTTGCTGTTTCTCTTAACACATAGTTTGTAGCATAAATTAATAATGGAATCTTGTCTGTAAATGTATAAATTACTGGATTTTATGTGGCTTACACTACTCCTGCTTTCTGGATACAGGAATAGTTTCAAGAAAGTTAGTTGGTTACACTAATAATTCAAAATACAGGTTATTAAGCAAATATTTTTATTGTCGCTTTTTAAATACAAAATAGGTAAGACTTATAAGTTAAGACTACTAAAAAACTATCATTCTGTCTGCAGAAAACGTTTTGAAATTTTTATATAAGTCGTGGTAAATTGGAGGATACAATTTAGATAGGCGGATAGATATACTTTATTTCGCAATATAATTTACATTTGCTACCGCACATTTTACAATTCAGGGATATAATACATTTTATCTTTCTACGGAAACATTATTTAAACAATTTTAAAAGTCATTTATGAAATATTCATGCCGATTATTGAAGCCGGCGGATTGATTGCGGAGGGATCTTATCCGATCCGCACTTAATTACTATCTCTGTGTGATCTCATTATAGAATCCGCCGGATGAACTACATTATCGGTCCGCAAAATCACATTATTAACGACTTCGAATTCACTCCTTTTTCTGTCAAATGAAAATATTCCTCAACAAATAATTCGAAACAAGCGAAATATTTTGAAAATAATGGAAATCATTAACTCAGGTTGAACGATATCTCTTTCTAATTGATTTTTTTCTACTGCGAGTTGTTCCATGCGTTCATTGGGCCTTTTTATTTCAATCCGCCGGATTCAATAATCGGCATGATTATTAAAAAAAAAATTAGTCATAATAATGTAATTCAAAAGAGATATTTGTTTTCAATATAAAACTTAAGATTATCACAGAAAAAAATAAATAAATCAAAAACAGTAAGTAGATGAGTAATAAATAAATAAATTAATCAGTAAATAAATAAATAAATAATAATAGAAATAAAAACATGAATATATAAATAAATAAATAAATAAACAAATAAATAAAGAATTAAATAAATAAATAAATAAATAATAAATAAATAAATATGTATATGAATAAATAAACAAAGAGTAACTAAATATACAAAACAAGAGACAAATTTCATATTAATAAATAAATAAGTACAAAAATACAAGGAAACATAGTTAAATAATTGAATAATTTACTGGAAAATTAAATAAGTAACGAAACAAGGTAATAGAATTAAAGTGAAGAATCTAAACATTTAATTCATTAATAAGAGGACTATCTGAAAGATTACAATTAATTAAAAATGTATTTGAAAGCTCTTGGATTCTGTCTGCAATCATTTCAACATTCGGTCTGTTGTAAAAATCTGAAGTGGAGTAATGCCAAGGAAGATTTAGCATCAGTTTTAGCAATTTATTTTCACATATTTGAAGCTTGCTAGTGTGACATTTTGCACAAGTTCCCCAAACTTGGTAACCATATAGAAGTATGGCTTGCAAAATTACCTTATGAATTATTATTTTATTATCATTAGATAAAGAAGATTTTTTGTCTATAAACGGGTATAGCAATATTGATTTTCTTCATGGTTTGTTTGGTATGTATTCTACTTGAAAGGTTAACTTAGTGTCCAGATGTATACCCAAGTAAATGGATACAATTTAGTAAGTTCAGTAAATCTTTCTTTTTTGCTTTACTAACGGCATTCCATTTTCTTTTATTTACATTTATTTTCCGAGTAGTTATATTCTTTTCAAATTTTTTTGTCGAAAACATCACAGATCCATCCATAATAATAATTCACAATAGCTCTTCCTTTCTTGTCGCTGTTATAACCCTATACCAATTCATAGGGTATCCTTAAAATACTTCTTTTGTTTTTCGATGAGACCAAAGTCTTCTCCACAAGGAAGAGCGGCCACTCATTAAAAATGTATGGTCAATTTGATTAGCAAGGTAGTCACTATGTGAAACAATATATTGGCATAAAACGGACATATATTTTTCCCACCAGACTGGTCAGTGTACGATCCCAAATGTAAGTAGGTACACGTTTTTTTTTTTTCTTATTTATTTGAAACAATAGATACATTTACAATGTGACTTGCTTCATTACATTGCAAATAATTTAAGCAATTAACTAGAAATTTGTTTTTATGAAAAAATAACAATTCATCAATATAAATATACGGAGACATGAAATATCTATTGTTGTCCCATTGGATTCCTTAGATATGTCTGGCCGGCAAAACTTCAAAGGGTGTTGTCCGACTTCTAATCCAATCCATTCCTTCGCTGATGACAGTACCCTCAGTTTTTCATATTCGTTCCCTAACTCACGTCCCTGCTCTTCGGCCGTAATAGAGGAACGACAACATATGTTAAAGTGGGCGCCGTGGCGTAAGTGGTTAGTGTGTCGGATCACTACGCATGAGGTTCCAAGTTCGAATCCCAGAAAACACCAAAAAGTTTTTTCGCGGTCCCACCTCTCGCGAGCGTCTGACAAACATCCGAGAGTATTGTTGTCACGAAAAAGCTTCTCAAATCGCCGTTCGGATTCGGCATTAAACTGTAGGTCCCTTCCATTCGTGTGAAAAATATAACGCACACAACATGAGTGGTTGCGAGAAGCTAGGCCCTGGCACTTTAAAGAGCTGTTGCGCCAAATATTTGTATTTGTATTTGTAACATATGTTAAACACATTAAATTCCGACCTGGACAGCATAACCAAATGGGGTTCAATCAATAGAGTGGAATTAATGCACCCAAAGCTCAATGCTGTCTTCTTTCTCTCAAGCGAAACCAAGACCCTCAACCATTATCAATGAATGGTACTTGTATCGCTGAATCCGAAAGACTTGCCATTCTCGGTAAGTGCATCAATAACCGTCTTCGATGGAACGATCACATATTTGAAGTCGCCAAAAATGCTGCTAAATGTCTAGCATTCCTTAAGCGTTGCAAAAAATATTTTGCCCCGTCTGATCTGGCCTCCATCTATAAGGGATTCATCCGCCCAAAGCTGGAATATAACGCCCACATCTGGTCTGGTGAACCCAAGACCGTTCTGCACATTCTAGATAGGGTACAGAACCGCGCGTTAAAACTTATAGGTGATAGAGTCATTGTGAACTGCATAGTCTCACTTGAACATCGTATAAATGTCTCATGTCTTTCCCTACTTTACCGCTTTTTTTTATAAAAGAAAATGCTCCAGCGAAATAGCCAGCTGCATTCCTCCCGCAAAGAACCGCAAGATAGCAACTTCGAGAGCAATTTCGTCCACCCCCAGCAATAAACATCGTCGGGATAACGGAATACAATAAGTTCCAAAGCTTCCTTAAAGGAATAATAACATCAAAGTATAAGGTTACATCTTTGAGGGATAATGCGTGGAAAGTTAAGGTCGATGACTACAATGACTACCGAGCCGTGTCCCAAAACCAAAATACCGAAAAGATTCAGTGGTATACTTTCGAAATCAACTCAGAAAGGCCACATCGTGTTGTTGCAAGGGGACTCCACCCCTCATGCACCAAAGAAGAGGTTATGACTGATCTTCACGCCAAAGGCTTTAATGATGCCGTTAATATCGTCAAGAAGGAGAAGCAACAAATGGAAATAGATAAAGACGTCTTGGTAAGGCGCGGACTTCTGCTTTTTATGCTTACCTTCAATAAGTCGGACAATATCGACGATATCTACCGAATTAGAGCTATACTAAATATCGTGGCAAAGGCAACAAAAGGCCCAAAGTCCCGCGCCGCCAATCAAATTAAATCAAAATGAATGGGCGAGGGAAGATAAAGAAAAAGCGGACGTCTTTGCGGCGCACCTGGAAGAAACCTTTAAACCGTACGATGGTCAAGTTTTTTTTTTTTTTTTTGGATTGCGCCAGGGATGTGTAATCTTCATAGATACTAATAGCCCAAGTGCTACTAGCATGCACGATTCGCAAACCTGAGTAATCGATGCCAGGAATACGCCTACACTCTACACACTTCAACCACTCTCCCCGCGGGACTGCCGTTAGGTATTACTTCGCGGGGCTGGTTAGCAATTTATGCTATGCTTCTTGTGTCAGCTTCTTCCGCTGCTTCAGCTGCTCTTCTTAGCTTTTCTATTCTCCGCAGCTCTTTTTGTAGAGTTGTTACGAAGGAACATATTGCCATCCAATTCTCTTCCGACCGTAACATATGGTCCAGGAGTAATGACGGACTTGGCAGAGTAATTCTCCATGCCGTGAAACGTGTGCAGTGAAACACTGCGTGCTCCGTATCTTCATCTTCACCTGGGTATACCGGGCAGGATGGTGAGTTGTCATGTCCAAATCGGTGTAGATATTTGCGGTAGCCACCGTGGCCAGACAGGAACTGCGTTAGATGTTAGTTGCAGTCTCTATGCTTTCGACTTATCCAGTCTTGGATTGTCGGTATGAGTTTATATGTCCATCTGCCTTTTGTTGTATTAGCCCAACGAGCCTGCCACATAGCTGCTGACGCTGCCCTTTCTTCAATTTTTATTGCCTTGATACCAGTGGCGTCGTGATGACTCAATGCTCTTCTGTTATATATCCTCAGCATTTTCATCTGCGAGAATATCGATGGGGACCATTCCAGCTATGACAAATGCAGCTTCGTCAGAGATGGTTCGAAAGCCGCTGATTGTTCGTAGCGCACAGAGTCTGTATGATGACGATAGTCTCCTTTGGTCTCCTTCGTCCTCGGTGCCTCCGCCCAGACTGGGGCGGCATATAACAGAACTGAGGTGATAACTCTAGAAAGTAGAATCCTTCTAGCGTATCCAGGTCCACCGATGTTAGGCATGATACGCGAGAGAGCTCCCTGCATTTGCGATGCTTTTTTGGCAACAAAATCAACATGCGTTTTAAACCGAAGCTTGTTGTCCAGCATTACTCCAAGGTATTTAACCGCCTCTTTCGACCTGATGGTTTGGTTACCAACCTGAAAGTTGGCAAATTCGACGGTTTTCCGGCTGATTATAAGAACAGCTTCTGTTTTATGGTCAGCTAGTTCTAGTCCGGCGGATATTAGCCAATATTTTATCCGGGCAATTGCTTCATTTGTAGCTGATTCTACTGCATGGATCTGTTTAGCTACTGTCACGACTGCAATGTCGTCGGCGAATCCAATTATCGTTACTCCCCCAGGTAGCGTTAATCGTAGGACTCCGTCGTACATGATGTTCCACAATAGTGGCCCTAAAACCGATAGCTGTGGAACTCCCGCAATTACGTCGTAGTATTTTACCCCTTCATCGGTGTTGTACCTCAGCTTCCTGTTGTTGAAGTAGTTCGTCACTATCCGTAGCAGGTAATATGGCGTATCCATCCTGGCAAGTGACCTTCTAATAAACGACCAGTCCGCAGAGTTAAATGCGTTTTTAACGTCCAGCGTTACTACTGCGCAATACTCCTTTGTGCCATAGAGCCATCTTTCGCCTTCGATGGCACCTTTGACGATATCAACTACCGCTCTTATGGCATCAACAGTAGATCGTGCCCTTCTGAAGCCAAATTGGTGATCTGAGAGGGCTCCTTTCTCTTCTGCTACTGCGAGTAATCTATTATAGATTATCTTCTCGAAGATCTTTCCCATGGCGTCCAATAGGCATATTGGATGATAGGATGATGGTTCCCCTGGAGGCTTCTTTCCTTTTGGCAGTAGGACCAAATGCTGCGTCTTCCATTTTTCGGGAAAGGTTCCCTCTTCAAGGCATTTCTGCATTGTTGATATGAAGAGGTCTGGTCTTTTTTTTACAGCTGCCTTTACTGCCTTATTCGGGATGCCGTCAGATCCCGGCGCCTTGTTGTCACCTATCTTGCTGCATGCCCTTTGCAACTCCTCGTGAGTAGTTAAAGGAATATCTTCTGGATTGGCTTCTCGTATAATATTGCACATCGTAGCAGGCCTTTGAGGGAAGAGGTGCTCTACTATGGATCTCAGCATTATCGGACATGTTATTTGAGGAGTCCTATAGCCCTTCAATTTCGTCATCACCATTCTGTATGCCGAGCCCCATGGGTAAATGTCGGCTTCTTGACAGAGACGTTTAAAACACGCAGTTTTGCTTTCCTTGATGGCTCTATTTAAGTTACGTCTCGCCAGTCTAAGGGTGTCCAGGCATTGTTGGAAATCCGCCCTCCTTCTTGATCGTTGAACTTTGCGCCGGGCTTGTAGACATTTGGCTCGAAGTTCGCCTATTTCCTCGTTCCACCAGTAACACGGTGATGCCTTCCTGGTGTTTGTTCTCCTAGGCATTGATGCTTATCGCAATTTTTCGCTATGTGGCCCCCTTCACCACATCTCCTATATACCTTCGAGCGATCTTCTTCGCTTCTGCATTGTGTGGCTAGATGACCATACTGCAGGCACTTGAAGCACATTTTCAGCAGTGTCTTTTCACGGATTCGGCAGACTACCCACCCAATCTTAATTTTCCCGGCTTCTAACAGTTTTCTTACGTCTTCTACTGGAAGACTGATGGTTGCTGTCTGAGTCCCTCCGAATGCCTTTCGCAGGGATAAGATGTCTGCCGGTAAGACGTTTACTCCAAACTGGGTTCTAATTGCATCGATTATGTCAACCATTGTAGTGACCTCATCGATGTATTTGACCTCGAGAGTAGTGCGGTGCGTAAGTGTTCTTACACTCGCTTGCTCCGCTAAGGCTTCGCTGCTCACGCCTTTAAACTCGGTGGTCTTTATTCCCGTCTCCTTGAGTTGTATTAGGAGGTCTCCCTTCTATGTCCTCCTAATTTTAGAAACCGCTTTTCCAACTGCTTCCAGTTTGGGATCTGCCTTTACTTTGCGTAGTATATCCGCGTAAGAGAGGGCTCCCGTAGCTTTGATGACAATAGCGTCAGGTTTCGTTCTTATGGCCCCTTGCTGCTTCTTTTTGGCGTCCTTCTTCCTGCTGGCATTTAACCATTCGCCTTCTCCTGTCGCTTGCTTTTTGTTTGTGTTTGCCAGAGATGGATGTTTCATCTTCTGCTTTTTTTTCGAGCGTTTACTCGCTGTAGCATCATTTGATGGATGGTTCTCCTTCTGTTTTATCTCCGGGGGTTGACTCTCAGCAGCACCATTTGATGGATGATTCTGCTTCCGCTTTGGCTCCGGAGGTTCGGTGTCTGCAACGTGCCTTCTCTTGGGTTCTATTGTTGGTTTTAGCCAGGGTGAAGTTTGCGAGGAGTTGTTCCGACGAATAACCTCCTTCGCTTTCTCATCGTGCAGTTGAATCGCCGAAAGCTCATAGAGAGCCCTGATGCTTTCAATGGCATCTCGCATCGCTTGGTGAATCGAACGCCTTTTGCCGTCTTCCAGCATTTCTACCAGCCCTCTAATCCGTTCCCCTAGCTTGAGAAAATCAGATTTCTGGTCGGTTGGTTCGACCGTCACCCTTCCTACTGCAGGTGGCTCACGTCGTTCCGTGCATCTTTGTGGTGCGGCTACTTGGCCAACTGGTGACCTCAGCATCCTTGAGCCCCCCTTGAAGGGGTTCTCCTCGTTCTCCTCAATTTTTCCTCCTGTGTTTTTATTTGTTTTGTTTGTAATCATTTCGGTTGGGTCCCCACTCAAAGCCGCTTTCAATGCTCGAATGTGTAGTCACCCAAGGATCCCATGGTTATCTATGCAAGCAGTGAGGCCATGCAAGGGTTGGCACAGGCCCTTATGGGGTCTTGTGTTCAGAGCCAGATTGGTGCTAAACAGGAATATTACATCTGTACCTACACCACCAACTTAATGGTGACGAAACATTGAACGTACTTTGAGTCCTGCCAAGGTTTTAACGGGACGGGGGCGCTTGTAGCATTAGCCATTTCAACCGGATTGCACTCCAGCTTACTCAGGTGACAGAATACTACAGACGTCAGCCCTCGTAGCAGTAATTTCAATTAATTTTTCCAGTACGCCATAATTAAGACCTTACTGGGCTCAGTCTTAATGTTCTAGGGTACTGATGACAGACTCATCGTATAGAACCGTTCGTTTAATAATAAATACTATTATAGCTGTATGCTACAGTATAGTGTAGTATATATGTGCAGCACGCTTCCGGGGCTAGAAGCTGCGTGTTTCACGTTGTGGCGGGTACGTCCAGATCTCGCCATTTTCTCCTCGCTATATCCCTCGTAGCCACTTAGTAAGGTGGGAAGCACATATCTGGAAGACGGTGCTTACTCGTCTTGTCACAGAGAGTTCATAGGGGTTCCTTTGATGTTTTCAGCCACGCCCTCTTCACCTGCCGCTCTTGGTCGGGGACTGCTTATTGGGTATTCGCAACTAACCTGCATTTCTGTAGGCCGTTCACTATCCGCCACCTGTGACTCTCCACAGTCGCTTGAGCTTAGCCTCACCATGCCGTGCCGTGCTAGCGAAGGAAGATGCGTAGAGTGGTCTTTGTTGTGGTAAAATTTACCGCAACAATCTGCAGGTGAATTGACTTCGCAGCGGCTTCGTATATTTTATATTTTGCTGAATGGAGGATATTTTTGTATTTGATGAGATTGGACCATGTGGCGTTTATTGAGTTTGTGGACATTGCGAGTCGTTGATATAGATGTTCCGACCAAGACATGTTGTACGTAAGAGTTACTCCCAAGTATTTGTATTTGTTCGTAATATTTATTTCAGTGCCGTTGAAAAACCATTTTTCATCTGCCCCTCTGCGACCTCCGTTTCTGAAAATGACTATTTCTGACTTAATCAGATTTACTATCAAATCCCATTTGTGGCAGTAGTTGGTGAAGCTATTAATCATGGTTTGTAAGGAAGCAGCGCTGTCAGAAAGTATTGCTATGTCGTCAGCATATAGTAAAACCTTTATCATCAGATCTTCAATGGTTATTCCGCCTGGAAGTTCGGAGTGGAGATCGTTCAAAAAAAGAATGAAGAGCAAAGCACTTAGAACGCATCCCTGCTTTACGCTCTTGTTAATGGGGAAAAAGTCGCTCACACTTTTTCCATTCCAAACTGTTGCTTCGGTGTTATGGTAGATATCATCTTTATGATAGATATCATCTTTGAGGAGATTCCTAAAATCGACAGTTTATAAAACAGGGCTTCTCTATTGATATTATCAAATGCAGCTTTTAAATCGACGAAAAACACATACAACTTTTTCTTTCGGTACAATTGAATCTGAATAAGGCAGGAGATGTTGTAAATTTGGTCTGCGGTAGAATAATTGTGTCTATATGCTGCTTGAAATTCATTAAGAATGTGATTTTCTTCTATCCATGTATTTAGCCTATTCATAAGTACAGTTGTAAATATTTTGTAAATGGTGTCCAAAAACGACAAACCTCGATAGTAACCTACAACATTAGGATCCCCTTTTTTCAATAAGGGGAATATTATTGACTTTTTAAAGGAGGCGGGCATAGTCTCTGTTCTAAATATATCACTTAGTAGGCGATGAATTTCAGCAACCAAACTTGAAGTGGCATTTTTATAAAATTCGTAGGGTATCCCATCGATCCCTGGAGCTTTGTTATCTTTTTCTGACGCAATAGCCAACAAGTTTTCGTCCATCTCGATTTCTTGGTCAAGGGTGGTAATACGTATTTCAGCAGCTAATGGGAGTGATGTATATATCGGCAACGTATGAGTAAGTAGACTTTGAAAGTAAACCATAAAATCAAAAGTTGTGATATCAGTCATTGTACGAGAAGCGCTGCTGCGTATTGATTTGGCTAGCTTCCACCAATCTTTGGTTCATGTTACTGTTGAAAGTCGATGTATGATATTCGCATAATACTCACGCTGCTTAGAATGACACAAAGTCTTGTACTTTTTTTTTTTTTTTTTTTTTTATAATTTGCGCGCACTCAAAGGGTTATGAATACCTTTAACATACTTACACTTCTACTTCTTGTTGATCTCCTGGTATTTTTTTCTGAAAATCTCAAGGTTATACCTTCTGAAGTTTTTTAAGAATTTGAAGGCGTTTTTTCTTGCAACGTGGCATGCCAGATCGAACCAAGGTTTTTTGGGCTCAAAATATATATTCTGTTGGTTAGTGGTTCCGTTTGCCACGTACACACATTCCTTTATAGCAAGACATCGCGCTTCCACTGAGTCAGTGGATGCCATTATTCTTTGTAGTAAGGCTAAATCAAGTTTGTGGGCGTAGATCAAGCGTTTATTTTCAACCCACTTTAGGCGTGGCAGAAGATGTATGGACGAATGTCTAGTTCTGTTCTCAACAGTTTTAAGTCTCACCATCACAGGCATATGATCAGAGAAGGTTTCACATCCTATTTCAAATTCTTTAATCACATCAACTGCTCCGTACGAAGGACAACAATAGTCAATAACAGAAGAGCCCCTGCTGCTCACGAATGTATACTCGCCAGACTGGTCGCCATAGCCTCTATCATTCAGAATGAATGCTCCAATCTCTTCCACAAAATCAGTAACCATATTGCAATTACTATCGGTAATGGTATCTTTCGAATTCCTTGCATCGGTGACCAATTGTCCACATGCAGGTTGGACATCGACAGAGCACCTATATAATATTTTGAAGAACTACCTTACGAATAGACTATTCCGCGTCAAATGTGGAAACGAATATTCAGATTTTAAGGAAATAATGGCTGGGGTGCCGCAAAGAAGTGTTCTTGGCCCAGTCTTATATCTATTATACACTCGTGATATACCGCAAGTAGAAGGCACTGAGCTAGCTACATTTGCCGATGACACTGCTATCTTGGCAGTAGGTAAAACGGTCGAAGATAGTACAGAAAAACTGCAAGAAGCTTTGGATAGAGTAAATGAATGGACAAACATTTGGCGAATCGCACTCAACGAGACCAAATCTGTTCATGTAAATTTTACTTATAAGAAAATAAATAATTTGCCGACCTATTCAAACTCGGTTCAAATCCCCTTTGAAAACAAGGCTAAGTATCTTGGAATGACACTTGATACAAAGCTAAAATGGAAAACACACGTTAAAAAAAACGCAAAGAACTAGATAATAAATATCGAGAAATGTATTGGTTACTTGGAAAATATTCCAAGCCTATTATAGATAGCAAACTGCTTTTATATAAGCAAGTGCTAAAGCCTATATGGACATATGGTATACAACTCTGGGGTTGTACCAAAATAAGTAACAATCAAATTTGCAAACTTTTGAGAACAAAGTGCTAAGAGGTATTGTTAATGCACCATGGTATATCCGAAATAGTGATATCCACAGAGATCTTGGCATTAAAACAATCGAGGACGAAATCAAAAACTACGCGAGAAAGCATAAAGGTCGACTAGAAAGTCACGTTAATATAACAGTCCTCCAAGTGTTGGATGAAAGAAATTTACTACGCCGTCTACAAAGAATCAAACCTTTAGACTTAGCGCGATAAGTAACCGCGTCTAAACTGCGGAGATAGCAGGAACTTCTAATGAGAAGGTACCTGCAAAACGCCATTATTTCACGAAACGAAAACTACTTGATAAGTCGAATACTTAGTTGTAGTAAAAATAAAAAACAAGTCTGAAGTCATGAAGGGAGGTTTTTTAGTGGGTAAGAATCCCACACTACTATGGGCACGCGCTGTCGATCCTCATAGTGTCTTGTTGAAGATTTTCACCTACCCTCGGAAAAAAAAAAAATTAAACAAGGCTGAAAGCAGTTGAATCGGTGAGTGGAAGAACAGTATAAGCGCCAAAAATTGCATTTTGGGCCAAAATGCTCTACATACCATATGTAAACCCACCGATCACTAAAATAACAGTACATTAGAGAGCTGAATGCATACAGAAAAAGACTACGCTTTTGCTGATTGTGTGGAAGAAAAGTACAAATGCGGTGCTTATGCCATTCTTTCACTCAAATGCGATCTTGCATGGAAACGTCATCGTGGTTAACTTAATTTAAAATGAGCAGTACCAGTAGTAGTAGTGACAGTGAAAATAATATTAAATCGTTAAAAAGAGAAAGAAAAGGCGACCTGAAAAATGGAAACAAAACCAACGAAAGTATGCTGGACTTCATGGTCAACAATACGTAAATACGGCGGGAAAAATCGTTAGATAAAAACAGTTCAACAAATTGAGTAAGTAAAATATGTTTGGCCTGTTACCTGTTGTTGAATTTGATTCGAACATTCGGGTGCAATAAAGAAAATACAACTTTCCGAAATTTAGAGAGCTGCTTCAGCAAAGCTCTTAAATTTTCCTGTAAAGGAATCTTTTATTTTTCTGCTTATATGTACATAATTAACTTACGTTTAGTTTTAGCTTATTATTTTATGTAAATTATTGGGAATTAGGAATTAGGAACCTTTAATTTTTTCTTCTTCCAGAAGTTGCTTTCTCGTCCAGGTTGAGAAGGAAAATGGCCGAGAAATTCAGGAAACAAAAAAGCCGCGTGCAAGATGACTTGACACTTGAACTTCTGAAAGCATCGTTCGGTGCTGCCAGATTCGTTGAGTCGGTGCGGACAAGTTCGCTTACACTCCCCCCTGGTAACTGGGTAAGGGACACAGATTACCACCCTCTGCGGACTTGTAAACGTCAAGCACCGCCAACTTAACAGCCGGACGAGTGTATATACCTCCATGAGTTTGCACTACTGCGCTGCGCACTACTCCATCCTTTCCTGGTGTAACACATAGTTGTAATATATCTAAGAAAGAGAGAATAAAACAGTCTTTACTTTGCACTCATTTGGTACAGTTGTCCTCATTTCGCTCTCGCAGTTAACATCTCAGAAGTGGGATAGCCCGATAAGCAAAAAAAACTAGCGGTCATCGGACGACAGGAAAAAAAAAGAACGAGGTTCCCGTTTCATCGAAATTGATCGGTTGTTGGTTTTTTTGGCGTGCGGAAAGACAAGTGGGCTAAAACTTTTTTTTGACAAAGGAGTACAGAATAATTTCCGTAGCGCAATGTGTCGAACAAGAGCCGAGCTGGAAGCGTTGACCCGAGACGAACTGCGGGAAGAATTGAGAGAACGCGGCCTAGAAGTTGGTGGGGTCAAGGAAGACCTGGTAGCGCGTCTCCTGGCATTCGAGGAAATGAGGGAGATACAGAGCGACGGTGCTTCGCACGTTACCACGTTGCCGAAGAAACTGCAGGTAGGTGGCTGTAGCGACATCGATGACATCGACCGAGGTGAATTCAGTGGTAGAGAGACTGAAAACAACGGTGGGGTTATGCTGAAGAGGAAGCTGCAGGGGGGTTACAAATTGGCAAATGGCGAGGAAGTGGAAGACGAAGGCAGATTGATCGGCGGAGCGGTTGGTGGGCTGCACAAAAAGCAGCCAGAAGCGTACGAGTCAGTGGGCAAACGAGGCGGCAACGACAGCGAGGTCGAGGAGCTGCGAAAGGAGTTGCGAGCTTTGAGGCAGATGCTCGAGGAATCGGCGCGGGTGAACAAGTGTGTCAACATCCCTGGGGCTGGTATGCAGGGTGACGGATTGCACACGTGTTTAGATGCTCCCAGTGATCACGCGAGTGGGGGCGCTGGCGGAGTGCACCGAAGTGGCATGAACTGCGACAACAAAGTGTACATGGGTGCTGGTGAGGCTTCTACTGGCAGACGAGATAACGGAACGCATCAGTATGCTGACTATAGGGATGCGCTATATATCGGAGGAGATTATAACGGCAGGTCTAAGCAAGATAGCGGCTTGCCCCGTTACACCGTCAGAGACATTGCCGGCATGATCCCCGAATTTAATCCGAGGGATTCTACGGGGTTGACATCGCAATCTTGGAGACGAAAACTTCGGGATATCCAGCGGGTGTATAGGTTGGATGATCGTTTGGTGCTGATGGCAGCTACCACGAGGTTGGTCGGCGCGGCAAAGTTGTGGAACTCCAGTGTGACCTGGGATTCGCTCGATGATTTTCTTTTCGAGCTTTGCCAAACATTTCCGACCAGGGACGAGGAAGCAGACCTTCTCGAATTGCTGCGAGGTAAGAAGCAGACGTCAGGAGAAGATTTTGAGGAGTACGTTTTCGGAATGAAGGCGATCGCTGCCAGGGGCAGTATTCCGGAGTCGACTTTGATCCGATACGTAGTACAAGGTATCATGGACATCGAATGCAGGGAGGCTTTTCGAGCCTCAAAACCAACATCTATCAACGAGGTCTTGGAACGAGCGCGATGGGTTATGAAGCTGAAAAACAAAGACCGGCAAAGGGCAACGGAGCAGAGAACTTTACCCCAGGAGATAGAGCGGGAGAATGTGGACAGACACGAAGAGCGAAGAGCAGTTCGTGGCAGTATACCGGTGGGTGGTGTAAAGTGTTTCGGCTGCCAGCAAGTTGGGCATTTTCGCAGGGATTGTCCGTTACAACGCGCCAAAGTGCAACCTGTGAGTAGCGCGCAAGGTATCTCAGGTAGAGGTCCAAATGGGAGGTCAACGCAGCTACTACTAAAGGAAGTCAAATCGGAGTACATCATAGATGCAGTGGTGAATGGGTACCAGGTGAAAGCATTCATAGACCTCGGGAGTGACTGTGTTACTCTGCGGTGTTCGGTCGCTGAAGCGGGTGGCATCCAGTACATAAAGGAACAACGGCTGTTGAGTGGCTTCGGAGGAGGAGCATGTCAGACGATCGGAAGGGTCCATGCAGAGATAACGGTCGATAAGCTCACCTCCTGGTGCGAGGTCCTCATAGTCCCGGATGAATCGCAACCGTACCCAATGTTGATCGGACGAGAGTTGCTGGACGAACCACAGGTACGATTTGTCAAATCACACAACTGCATCTCTATTTCAGACTGTATGTCGGACAAGTGCGGTGAATTCCCAAAGCGTGCAGAGCTGCTGCTAGAGGACCTTAATGTCGAGCGGCTGGACGATGTAGAAGCTGCGAAGCTCGGAGCGCTGGTTAACACATTTCGAGGGTGCCTCGCCAAGAACTCGGACGAGCTTGGAGTGTTCCGCTTCGGTGAGTGCACGATCGAGCTGACAACATCAGTTCCCGTGTGTGTCCAACCATACAAACTCCCGTTCGCCAAAAGGGAGACGGTGAAACAGATGGTGGATAAGATGCTTAGGCAAGGTATAATACGGTCGTCATACTCGGACTATTGCTCTCCAGTCGTCCTTACTAAAAAGAAGGATGGCAGCGACCGTTTCTGCATCGACTACCGGGCATTAAATAAAATTACCGTTAAAAGAAGGTTCCCAATGCCTGTGGTCGAAGAGGTCGTAGAATCGCTGGCAGGTAACGAATTCTTCACGACACTGGATCTGGCATCAGGTTATCACCAGATCTGCTTGGCTGAAAATAGCAGGAAATTCACTGCTTTTGCAACGGATGAAGGCCTATTCGAATTTAATCGAATGCCATTCGGTTTGGTGAATGCACCCGCATATTTCCAGTCGTGTATGAACACCATCAAATCGCGGCTGAGGACTGGAGACATTGCTGTGTACCTCGACGACATAGTCATCGCCAGCAGGTCGGTCGAGGAGGGACTGCAGAAACTCCAAAGATTCCTTGAGGTACTGAAGGAATCCGGGCTGACATTGAACGTGGGTAAGTGCCGTTTTTTACAAACCAGCATTGATTTTCTAGGCTATCAAGTGAGCAAGGAAGGCCTTCGACCCAGCGCTCAGAAGACGGCAGCGATCATATCATTCCCAACACCCAGGGACGTTCATACAGTCCGACAATTTTTGGGACTTACGGGTTTCTTCCGTAAATTTGTGGAGGGATATTCAAGTTTGGCAGTCCCTCTGACCGATCTGACGAAAGCTGATCACCCCTTCGAATGGACGGAACGGCAAGAATTGGCGTTTGTGCGGTTAAAGGAAGCGCTTATCAATCCTCCTGTTTTGGTGCTGTTTGACCCGGAATGCGCTCACGAAGTACACACAGATGCCTCATCGCTGGTTCTTAACGTTAACATCACAAATGAAGACTGGGTAGCAACGATGCAGTGGCAAGACCCGAAGCTGAGGAGCATAATTGTTGCCCTAAAAACACCAAGTTCGACGATGGAAAGGAAGCAATTGCAGCAAGAATACAGCGTGAAGGGAAATCGACTGTTCCGAAAGGTAGGCGAATCTGAGAGATGGGCTGTCCCGAGCGCGATAAGGTGGAGGATTCTGTCACGATGACGTCGGACACCCAGCAGAAGAGCGAACGCTGGAAAGGGTCAGAAAGACATTTTGGTTTCCAAAGGCACGGTCTTTCACTCGAAGCTATCTACGGTCATGCATAAACTGTGCTTATGGGAAAAAGAAGGGGGGGATGACTGAGGGAGAACTCCACAGCATGGAGCACTCTCCTCTTCCCTTCGATACAGTCCACATTGACCACCTTGGACCCTTTACAAGGGGAAGAGGTGGAACCAGCAAGGGGGTTTTGACAGTCTTGGGTGAAGTGTCCAGCTACTTTGGGTTGCCGAGGAGGATCATAACCGATCGAGGAACGGCATTCACATCACGATCGTTCAACCAGTTTTGCCAAGAGAATGGGGTCCAACATATTCAGACGGCGGTGAAAATGCCCAGAGCCAACGGGCAGGTAGAGAGGTGCAACCATTGTACAACACGAGCGAGCCCACATGATCTTCTCTTCGCCTACACTCCAAAAAGCATCCTGGGGGACAAGCTGCTGTTTGAATTGGAGGAGCGAGCGTTAACAGATTCCAAAGAGATGGGGCAACGACGCAGCGAGGCACTGCAAAACATCAGGCAAGCCCAACATCGACAGAAGACTAGGTTCGATGCCAGGCATCGGCAACCTACTCAATATGCCGTGGGTGATCTCGTACTGCTCGAGAACGACCCTGGTTCCACCGCCGATTCACGCAAATTGGAGCCAGAATACAAGGGGCCATATATCATTTCCAAGGTCCTCCCGAACGATCGCTATGTGGTGGAAGACATACCTGACATGCAGCGGACCCAGCGGAAACTAAACACCGTGATGGCAGCTGATCGCATAAAGCGCTGGTGCGAACTTCCGGATGAAGGAGTTTTTGGGGGCGAGTGCGACTACGAAGACGACGACGACGGTAACCTCGAGGGCGAGGTTAAGGAATAGGATGGCCGAGTTGTAACACATAGTTGTAATATATCTAAGAAAGAGAGAATAAAACAGTCTTTACTTTGCACTCATTTGGTACAGTTGTCCTCATTTCGCTCTCGCAGTTAACACTGGTAGTACCTTAAGCACCTTTCCTCTTGGCCACGTTTTCCTTGGATTATCGTGGTCCACAATAATGACAATATCTCCCTCCTTGAGCGGTGTAATTGGCCTAAACCATTTTGTACGTCGAGTCAGATCTCGTATATATTCGCGAAGCCATCTTTGCCAAAACGTTTTAGCGTACTTCTCGGCGGCCAGCCAACCTCTTCTTATGACTTGTCCATCATCTGTCGGCTCCTCACTTAAGCACTCTCGATTAGCAGAACCGATTAACAAATGATTAGGGGTTAGTGCTTCACTATTCTCACAATCGATTGGCACATAGGTAAGGGGTCGCGAATTCACAATACTCTCTACCTCCGTCATCATGCTCAATAAAAGTTCGTCGCTAGGATTACGAGTTGGCGTTATTTCGGAGAATGTTTGTTTTACGGTTCGCACCATGCGTTCCCAACTCCCACCCATGTGGGGTGCCGCTGGTGGGATAAAGTTCCATTTTAGTTCCATTTCAAACTCTTTGGCTACTGCATTTTTGTTTAGATCACGTATGGCCTGCTGCAACTCCTTACTTGCGCCCCGAAAATTGGTGGCATTGTCGGAATACACTTCCTTAGGTACTCCCCTCCTCGAAACAAACCTCTTGAAACCCATTATGCAAGAATCGCTGGAAAGATTATGTACGATTTCGATGTGGATTGCTCTCACAGTCAAACAGGTGAGTAGCATTCCCCATCTCTTCTCTAAATGTCTTCCGACCTTAACATAGAGTGGGCCCAAATAGTCCACTCCTGTGAAGGAGAATGGCCGCATGAAGGGTTGAAGACGCGCGTGTGGTAGCTGTGCCATACGTGGAGGCTGTGGCGCGGCCCTTTTATTTTTACAATGTTGACAATTTTGTTGTATTTTCTTTAAAACGCGCCTCAAACTTGGGATAAACTATCGCTGACGTAGCTCGTTTACAACAGTTTCGTTGTGCAGATGGTGAAATTTGGTATGATATTCGTATACGATTAGGTGAGTGATACAGTGGTCCTTTGGTAAAATAATAGGTCTCTTGGTATCTATCGATACGTTTTCTATCGCATCAACCCGTCCTCCGATGCGAATAACTCCGCTGTCATCTAAATAAGGGGAAAGCGCATAAAGAGGGCTTGATTTGCAGATATCAACAAAGTTTTGGGTATTTGTGGCCCTGGTTAAAGCAGCATACTCATTTGGAAAACTCTCGACTTGACATTGCTTGTATAAATAGTCTGTAGCTGCGTGAGTACTCGACTATATTAAGAGATGTAGTTTCACAGTGGAGATAACATTCTTTAACTTCTTCATTGCCTAGATCGGTCGTTGTGATTTGAATACTATTTTTTGGCCAATTCAGTGGATCTTGATACAAAAAGGTTGGGCCCTTATACCATCTGCCAGTTGAGCTAAAGTCACAGTTGTTTTTATGTTTTGTAGCATCGTCCGCCACGTTCTCCTTGCTGGGAACCCATTTCCAATTGTTCCCGTTTGTGTGCTCGAGTATTTCTCCTATTCGTACTGCCACAAAGCTTTTGTATTTTTTGTAACCTGATTTTACCCAGCTAAGGACCACTTGGAAATCTGTCCAAAAATGTACGCTGTCAAAGTTTATGGTGTGACCGTCTTGAATAAACTTGGAGAGCCTGACTCCAAGCACAGCCGCCTCTAACTCCAAACGCGGTATTGAAATCGTTTTAATTGGAGCCACCTTCGTCTTTGCGCTGATTAGCGAACATTCAACCTCATCCCCAATGGCAACTCTTATATAGGCTACGGCAGCGATGGCTTCCTCGCTCGCATCCACAAATATGTGTAACTGAACACAGCTTCCATTTCCTAATTGAAGGTTAGTGAGATATCTTCTGTTAATAGATAAATTTTTTATTGTAGGAATCAGGCTTTACCACATCCTCCACTTTTCAAATTGTCGTTCTTTTATCCCCTCATCCCACTCCACTCCTGAGCGCCAAATTTCTTGCAGAGTGATTTTTAGATGTATGGTAAAATTTGAAATTAGACCAAGGGGGTCGAAGATGCACATAAGTGCTCTTAAAACTTCACGTTTCGTAGGAACGCGTACTCCGTTCATGACATCTTGTTGCATCTTAGTCGATTTGAATGTATAAGCAAACGCGTCAGTGGTTAGAGACCACCACATACCCAGCAGTTTTTCGAAATCGCTTTTAGCGTTATCAGTAAAGACTTTGTTCGGTCTTGGAGTTTCCGACTGAAGAGCGTTTAAGACTTTTCTCGAGTTTGAGATAAGGTTTCGTATTTCAAAACCCGCTTGTTTATGAATATATATCACCTCTTTTGCCAGTCTTATAGCCTCTTCTTCTGTGTCTACACTGTCCAGAAAATCGTCCACATAGTGGTTTTCTATAATCGCCTTTGATGCTCTTGGGTATTGTACTTCGAACTTTTTTGCATTCTTGTTCTTGATGAATTGGGCACAAAAGGTTGAACATGTTGATCCGAATGTCATTACTTGCATCTGATATTCTTCGATGATTCCAGTTTTGACATTCCGCCATAGAAACCGTTGAGTGTTTTTATCTTCCTCTAAAATCTTCACCTGGTGGAACATCTCACGTATGTCTCCCGATATTGCAATTTTCCTTTCACGAAATCGAAAGAGCACCGATGGTAGCTCTGGTACACTATCTGGTCCTGTCAACAAAAGTGAATTAAGCGACACTCCTTTAACTTTCGCTGCCGCATCCCAGACTATACGCAATTTATTTGGTTTATTTGGGTTTGTGACAGGAAAAATTGGTAATTACCAGACTGGTGGAGCGCTGTTTACCTCATGTTGCTTTAATTTTTTCGCATAACCCTTTTTGACGTATTCTTCAATTTGATCATTTAATTTCTCCAATAATAGGGGTTTGCTTATAAGTCGTTTCTCGAGACAGTGTAATCTCTTTTCGGCCATGGTCTTGGAACTAGGTAAAGAAATATTCGGATATCTCCACAAAAGAGGTACAGCATATCTATCTCCCAAGAAAATCGTTTTCCGTTCCAGAATCTGAACTGCCCTATCGTCTTCGTTCGAGAGAATTCGCTTTAGCGGCTTGGTACCTAAGCTCTCCAATGCAAAATATCGCTTGACCGTTTCATGCATGCTAGAATCCACCTCCCTTTGGCAATCGCAGATGTGAATATTAATTTTTGCTTCTTCTTTTTTGTTCGATTCAATAACACCGGAAACCGAGCCAAAGAGTGTCCATCCTAATTTAGTTTTGATGGCAGCTGGCTGAGAAACATTGCCCTCTCGCGTCTTCAGGGGTATGTCCAAACTCCAATGCTGTAAGCCTATCAAGATCTGCGGCTTCGCATTCCAGTAGGATTTTATTGGTAGTCCTTTTAAATGACTATGCTGTTGCATCAAGCTACGTGCATCGACAGATTGTCTCGGAAGTTCCAAAGATTTAACCGTGTGTGCATTTGGCAGTAGAAATTTCTGATTGGTACCTTGTGCTGATATTTCAAACGTTATTTGCATAGATGATTCTTCACGCCGATGAGTGTTTGATGTCCACCTAAGACATAAAGGATCATTCTCCCCTCTAGCATCAAGCTCGAGGGCTAACTCCTCATCTACAAGAGTTACTGATGACCCATCATCTACGAATGCGAAGGTATTTACAGATTTATTGTTATAGTGTAAGCTCCCAGGAACAATTTTAAACAGTATTGTCGCTGTATTAGGATGAAGTATTGTCCCACTGTAATAAGCCTTGTTTTGGATAGCACTGCTTGTAGTGGGCTCACTTGCGTTTGTATCACCAGTTTGCCTAACACCCTGCTGAGCCGCATTATTATGTAAAAGCGAGTTGTGTCGGTAAGTGCATCCATCCACGCCACATAATTGTGACGAGAGACAACGGCGACCGCCACGTCTACGCAAGCATGTGCGACAAATGTAGAAATGCTTTATTACATTCCATCTATCTTGCAGGCACATTTTTGCGAATGCCTTGCACGAGGCAAGGGTTTTACAATCGCGCTTGCAGACGGAACACATGTTGTCACTTTGGGGCTTAGTCTCGTGGTGTATATTGATAATGGCTATAGTTCTTCTATTTGTCTTGGAGTCCAACAAGCCAGGGACTGCAAATGTCACTTCTGACGCCGCTGTTGCCATCTGCTGAAGCCAATCGCTAAATACGGACAAATCGACATAAGAGACGGTCTGCTTGAACATTCCCCAATTCAATTTTATCTGCGTTGGCAGCTTTTCTACTAGCTCTCGCAGCAGACTAGGATTATTAAGGTAATCGTCCAATCCGGAAGCCTCCATCATGCGACACACGTTATCTACCTCAAGCGCAAAGTTTATTAAAGATTCTAAATTGTTATACCTTGGTGCAGGCTCACTTCTGATTTTTTCTAAAAGCGACTCAATGATTAGTTCGGGCCTGCCATATAACATCTTTAACGTTTGGATCACCCCATCAACCTGATCCGGGTGAAGAAGTCTGAAACGCACCGCTTCAAGAGCCTTTCCCTTCAGACATCGTTGGAGACGAAGCATATTTTCAAAATTGTTAAAACCACAACTCTGCGATGAATTCCTCCGCCAACTTACAAAGAGGGGCCACTCTTCTGGTCTCCCGGAGAAATTCAGCTGATCTTTGGACATCAGTTGCCTAGCTGCAATTTGAGATTTACTTAGCACTTGCAACTCACCCTTCATGTCATTATGAGTCCTACTAGCCTCTCTGTCACGTGGTCTACTACCTAGCCCTGAGTTACAAAAGTTAACGTGAGCGTTATTTGCCAACACATACTTTTCTCCTGGCCTAGTCGTTTTGCTTACCCACTCACTAACAGAATTATTCACGGCAGCTTCTGATACGATGGAGTTTTGTTCATCATCGGAGTTAAGCTGGTCCAGAATGGCATATTTTTTCTCGATATAATCCCGGTCACGTTTCTCCTTGAGCTTGCGTTCTTCCTCTAACCTCTGTAGTTGCACCTCAACTTTTTTACCGTTCGATAATTTAGATGCCTTGGAAGAACTGCCTGCCGTTGATTTGTTGATGCTTTGGCCCTTTGAGTATGGAACTGGAATACATAGCCGATGCGGTGACACAGGAGCTTTCGAAGTAGTCGGCCCTTCCGTTGGTGCATCGGCAGCATTTGATACGGCATTATTAGGTTGGGATTTATCCATTGAGATTGAATCCTGAATTGCTTGTTGCTGAGAAACACAGGAACTGCAGTGCCAATCTTGTTCTTCTACCTCGTGTGAAACGCCGACGCATGTAAAGTGGAACCAACTCTCGCAGGTACCACATTCTACCATTGGACCCTGGCTGTCAGGGGCGAGACATTTCTTGCAGTTCTGAGCACTAGATGACGAAGGCGGCTTGCGAATTTTCGACCTACGACTACGGCTACGAGAATTTTTTGTCATGCTGACTTACCTTGTGCCTAGATCGATGTGATTGTGGTAATGAATGATGAAGGGAATGATGGTGGTGATGATGGACTGAATGGTGTTGATCTGATCTGATTTGATGGATGACTGTGAAGTCGGGTAGTTGTTCGCCGCACGTGCCCAGTGGGAGAGATGCCGGTACAGTTGAATATGTCGTGCTGAGCGATTAAATCCTCAGCGTGTGTTTAATAATTGCGTGTTAAACGAAAATTTAAGTTATGTTGAATTTGATTCGAACATTCGGGTGCAATAAAGAAAATACAACTTTCCGAAATTTAGAGAGCTGCTTCAGCAAAGCTCTTAAATTTTCATGTAAAGGAATCTTTTATTTTTCTGCTTATATGTACATAATTAACTTACGTTTAGTTTTAGCTTATTATTTTATGTAAATTATTGGGAATTAGGAATTAGGAACCTTTAATTTTTTCTTCTTCAAGAAGTTGCTTTCTCGTCCAGGTTGAGAAGGAAAATGGCCGAGAAATTCAGGAAACAAAAAAGCCGCGTGCAAGATGACTTGACACTTGAACTTCTGAAAGCATCGTTCGGTGCTGCCAGATTCGTTGAGTCGGTGCGGCCAAGTTCGCTTACACCTGTTATGTATGTACATCATTTTTGATTTTTCCAAACTCCGTTAGGTGTAGGAACGGATGTGCAGGCAAACTTACACAAGATGGGAGGAAAACCATAATATCGAATTTACTTGAAATGAAAACTAAAAATGAGCAGGATATTTATCTAATGGGACTTAGTAAGGCGTCGAAAAATTAACGAAAATGTAATCATTTTCATACTCTGCCAAAAAAGGAGGTAGTAGAATAAAAAAAACCTTCCTTGCTTTGTATGGAATCTCCAACTCTCGACTGCAACGGTTAAACGTACTTTTAAGGGTAAGAAATACGCCAGTTGATTTAAGAGGTAATCATAATTATTGTTCCCACGTTTTACCTGCTGAATGTATTATTAAAATAAAAGACCATATAGAGTCATTCCCAAGAAAAATTTTACATTGCAGTAGCTCCAAAGAAGTGCAGTATCTGGATGCTAAGCTCAATGTTAAAAGTAAGTACTCTTTATACAACGATGAGCCTATTTCAAAACTAAAGTCAAATACGAGTACGACCTAAAATACTTCAATGAAAACTATTCGTTAAAATATGGTAGGCCATAAGTAGATGTATGCAGTGAAACGGTTAGGTATAAAATTAGGAGATCCAAAACTTTGCGATTGTACGAAAAGAGAAACAAAAACCGAAGTAATGGTCCATAACCGGAAAGCCGGAAAGTTTTGTATTTTTTTTTTTTTTTTGGATTAGGTTGAACTTAGTGAATACCATACCTTGCGCGAGCTGCTTCGACGTACTCGGATCACAGGTCGGTAAGGAATTTCCAATATTGGTCAGGACATTGGAATAGAGATGGTGGCGGAGGAGCCCTTAATGGGCCAACGGCAGCGCTCATACTCCCGTAGTGGACTACTGGCACCGGTGTACCCGGCCCCTCGTCCTAGGGGAATAATTAAGGAACTGGCCCTCCTGGTTGGGGGTTGTGCCGTCGGGGTAACTTCCCTACCACGTAAAAAATTTATGGTTCCGAAACAACCAAAAGCCTCGGATAAGGATGACTCAACTAATGACGACCCCAGCAAACGAAATAAGGACAACGACCTTCGGATCTGTACGTGGAATGTTCTGTCCCTTTACAGACCACGTGCAGCCGAACAACTAGCAGAGGCCCTAGACTGCTATAAAGCAGATATTACCGCCATCCAGGAAGTGCGATGGGATGGGCCGGGCAAAAAGAGGATGAAAAACTGTGACATCTACTACGGTGATTGCTACAAAGGCAACAGGCAACGCTTATTCGGATGCGGATTTGTCATACGCGGCAAACTTAGGCAAGAGGTCTTAAGCTTCCGACACGTTAGCGAGCGTATTATGACTATCCGAATCAAAGCTGAATTCGCTAACATAAGCCTTATATGCATTCATGCCCCCACAGATGAAAAGGACCCTGCCACCAAAGAGTGTTTCTACGAGCTCCTCAACAAAACATACGAGCAATGTCCCAAATACGACGTTAAAATCGTATTGGGCGATTTTAACGCCAAAATAAGAAAGGAGGACGTCTTTGGCAGGGCAGTCGGTGAGCACAGCCTGCACGACACCACGTCTGATAACGGACTAAGGCTAATTGATTTCCCTGTGGAGCGAAATCTCACCATAGCAAGCACATGGTTTCCTCATCTCGATATTCATAAGCAGACATGGCGGTCCAATGATCATGTAACGATCAACCAAGTTGATCATATTGTCATCGACGCAAGGCATGCCTCCAGTATTCTGGATGTCCGGACCTTCCGAGCGGCCAACATATACTCGGATCATTACCTTTTTGTAGCCAAGGTACGAATGCGGATATCCTAAACTGAGCAACAAAGAAGAATCAATGTGAGAAAATTTAACGTCGAAAAGCTACAATCACAAGAGACCGCCAGACTCTTCGCTAAACGTGTATCCCGAAATCTCTCAATCACCCCTATGCCGCCAGTATCAAGTGCCAAAGGCCAGTGGCAACGCTGCCAACATGCCATCAGAAACGCCGCGACTGATGTACTGGGTCTCGCTCGCCCACCACCGCGAAACCCCTGGTTTGACGAAGAATGCCGACAAGCGCATGCGGCAAAACAAGAGGCATACAAAGCGGCGCTGCAAAGGAAGACGAGAGCTGCTCGTGAACTCTACGAGCAAAAGAGACGGGAAGAACATCGGTTTCTCTAAAAGAAGGAGAAAGAGCACGAGAAGCGCGCGTTTGAGAATATCGGGAGTTCCTCTAGGAACAATGTACGGAAGTCTTAGCAAAAGGTAAAAAGAACGTGTCAGAGAAGCAATGCCCATACAGAAACCTCGTAGTAGAATCACAGTCGGTGCTGAGAATATGGAAAAACTACTTCTGCAGACTGTATAACGGCGACGACGATCAACATCCCGCTGTCAGGCAGAATTAACCATTCAACATAGACAATGATAGTCAAAATTTCCGTTTACCCGACCAAAACGAGGTGAGGATAGCAATATTCAAGCTAAAATCCAACAAGGCTGCTGGACCTGACGGCTTACCGGCCGAAATTTTTAAGGCAGCTGGGAATGAATTGGTAGAGTGCATACAACAACTCATCTCTAAGATTTGGTCAGACGAGTGCATGCCTGATGAATGGAATCTCAACTGCGCCAATTATAGAGGGATCAGTCTCCTCAACATCGTATACAAGACCTTTTCTGCGATATTGTGTGAACGCCTGAAAACTTTTATCAACAGCCTGATTGGACGCTATCAGTGCGGTCTCAGGCCAGGAAAGTCCATCATCGATCAAATCTTCACACTTCGGCAGATCCTGGAGAAAACCCAAAAATTCCAAATCGATACTCACCACCTCTTTATCGATTTCAAGGCCGCCTATGACAGCATCTATAGCGAAGAGCTTTGTAAAGCCATGTCTAGTTTTGACATCCCTCCCAAACTTGTCCGTCTGTGCAGGATGACGATGGAGAACGCTCGCTGCTCCATCAAGGTCGGTAATGACCTCACCGAGACCTTTGATGTCAAAAAAGGTTTTAGACAAGGTGACGCGCTGTCATGTGACTTCTTTAACATTGTACTTAAACGGATTGTGCGGAACTCACAAGCCAACACCGGAGGCACAACCTATCACAAGTCTGTACAGCTGCTAGCATACTTCCGATCGGAAGAACTCAGCGGGCTGTCACCTTTGCGTTTGCAAGCATGAAGGCGGAAGCGGCCAAAATGGGTTTGCGATAAACGAGGGCAAAACCAAGTATATATATGCTGTCAACAAGATGGGAAAGCCAACACCGACGAATTGGACAGACTGTCACAGTGGGCAGCTATAACTTCGAGGTAGTAAGGGACTTAGTTAACTTTGGTTCTGCTATAAACGCGAAAAACAAGATCAGCGCAGAAATCAATCGAAGAATAAATCTTGTCAATCGCTGTTTTTTGTGCTTATAAGGCAATTCAACAGTAAAGCCCTATCTCGAACAACTAAGCAGACTCTGTATAAGACCCTGATCATCCGGGTCCTGCTTTACGGCGCTGAAACATGGACTTTATTAAAAGAGGATGAAGATATCCTTGGTCGGTTCGAGAGAAAAATTCTTCGTAAGATTTTCGGTCCCGTTTTCGGTGACGGGGATTTGGAGGAGAAGATTCGATCACGAACTATACGAGCTGTACAGCGACATCGAGCTAGTCAAAAAACTGCGAATTGGACGTCTGAGATGGCTGGGACATGTAGGGCGAATGGACACCAACGCTCCGGCTCGCAGAGTGTTTGAATCTAACCCCGAGGGACGACGCAATAGAGGATCTCCTCGCCGTAGATGGCGCGCACAAGTTCAAGGGACCTCGACCAACTTGGAGTGCGCAACTGCGGGCAATTAACTAAAGACCGAGCTAAATGGAGAGGCTTGTTGGTTAAGGCCCAGGTTCACCCTGAACTGTAGCGCCACCTTAATAAGTAAGTAGAAAGGTTTAATATGCAAATACAAAAAATAAGAGAAATATGTGCTCTAAGAGACAGGATGTGTATGGTAAAACTTTTGATTTTATGCAAAATCTGCCTCTGCCCGAAATACCAGTTCAAGAAATATATTATCGCCGCCAATTGTGGGTATATGCTTTTGGAATTAACAGCTTCAAAGACGATACTGGCCATTTTTACACATATCATAAGGGCCAAGCACACAATGGCCCAGACAAATTATGTACGTTTTTCTTGCACTTTTTTAATAAAATACATCCAGAGATAACCGAGTTACACATATTCTCAGATGGGTGCCCTGGTCAAAACTGTAATAATACAATGCTGAGGTTTTTGATAACTCTGACAGCTACCAAACGTTTTAAAAATATATGTCATTGTTTCGCTGTTCGTGGACTTTCATTTGTGCCATGCGATAGGGACTCCGGAACAGTTAAAAGAGTTGCGATCGCATTTATCTTCCCGAAGAATACCACAAGATAATAGCTAATTCGAGGAAGAAACAGCCGTGTAACAGTGACATCAATGAATTATAAGGACATTGTAGACTTCAAAAACTGGTGGCCTAGTTTCTACAAAAAAGACTAGTAAATCAATTGACCAATAAAAAATAAATTTGCAGTATCACACTATAACTTTTTTGGAATATACCATACAACAGATTTCGTAGGAGGCTTTATATCACATAGTTTTAAATTATTGAAGCCAAATGTTAATTTGCAATTGCCAACTACAAGATCGTATAAAGAACCAGTCCATGTAAATGAAAAAAAAGAGATTGCCGACATTAAGAAAGTAATGCAATATGTATCTGGAGAGGCGTTGGAGTTTTATTCTTTTTACTATTATATCATGGAAAACTACTGATGATGCTCCAGAATAATATTATTCATTAAAATGTTGTAAACACTTGTTTTTTTTTTTTTATAATTTGCGCGAGCCAAAGGGACTATTAATACCCTTATACTGGTTCTCAGGAAACGGGCGGATAGGAAGAGGGGGGAAGAAGACAGAGGAGATGCCGGTTTGTGTTGGCTTTAAATGTTTGAGGGTTGTAATGATTAGGAAATACAGAGGCTGGTAATTCGTTCCATAAACGTATTGTTCGGCTTACAAACGAATCCCTATATTTGGCAGTACGTCCGAAGTTGGGCTTGGGTGAACTGATGTGCATTCGAAGCGTGACGCGTATTGCGGGTGAAGTTTTGAAGGGGAGGAATGCAGCTGGCTATTTCGCTGGAGCATTTTTTTTTATAAAAAAAGCGATAAAAAAGAGAAAGATACGACACATTTCTACGATGTTCAAGTGAGACTATGGAGCTCACGATGTCTCTATCACCTATCAGTTTTAACGCGCGATTCTGTACCCTATCTAGAATGTGCAGAACGGTCTTGGGTGCACCAGACCAGATGTGGGCGTTATATTCCAGCTTTGGGCGGATGAATGCCTTATATTGTAGATGGAGGCCAGATCAGACGGGGTAAAATATTTCTTGCACCGCTTAAGGAATCCTAGACATTTTGCAGCATTTTTGGCGACTTCGAATATGTGATCGTTCCATCGAAGATGATTATTGATGCACATACCGAGAATGGCAAGTCTTTCGGATTCAGCGATGCAAGTACCATTCATGGATAGTGATTGAGGGTCTTGGTTTCGCTTGAGAGACAGAAGACAGCATTGAGTCTTGGATGCATTAAATTCCACTCTATTGATTGAACCCCATTTGGTTATGCTGTCCAGGTCGGAATTTAATGTGTTTAACATACGTTGTCGTTCCTCTTCTACGCCCGAAGAGCAGGGACGTGATTAGCGAACGAATATGAAAAACTGAGGGTACTGTCATTAGCGAAGGAATGGATTGGATTAGAAGTTGCAGACAAGAGGTCATTTATAAAAATGGGGAAGAGAGTCGGAGACAAAACGGAGCCCTGGGGAACACCAGTATTTATATGGTGCATTGCAGACTTGAAGTCGTCCAAGACAACTTGTATTGAAGGGCCCGAAAGGTAATTTCTAATCCATTGAAGAAGAGACTCATCGATGCCATATGCACGCATTTTCGACAAAAGAGCCTGATGCCAAACTCTGTCAAATGCCTTAGAAATATCAAGCGCAACCATCTTTGTTTCGCTGAAGTGATGGAGAGATTGGTTCCACTTCTCGGTGAGATATGCCATCAAATCACCAGTGGACCTGTTGCTACGAAAACCATACTGCCGGTCATTGAGGAGTTTTCGTGAATCAAGATATTTCATAAGCTGACGATTTATCAGCGTTTCTATGACCTTGGAAAGAAGGGACGAAAGTGCAATGGGTCGGTAATTAGACGGGGAGGAAGATTCGCCTTTTTTAGGGACGGGCTGGACAAATGCTGTTTTCCATTTTCTCGGAAAGAGCCCAGAAGAGTAGGGCAGACAGAAAAGCTTACGCAGAGGTTTTGCCAGAGTGGAAGAACACCTCTTCAGAACTATGGGGGAGATACCATCTGGACCAGCGGATTTGTGTATGTTAAGACCTTTGAGTACTCCTGCAACTGAACGAGTGCGAAAGTGGACTTGTCCCATGGAAAATTCGACGCTCTCAAGTATAGGTGGAGACAAAGCACTATCTGGCATGGTGGAGTTCGCTGCAAAGTGAGCAGCAAGCAAATTAGCTTTGTCCAAGGAGCTGACAGCTGGAATGTCATTTTAAATGAGCGTTGGGATGGAAGACGAGACAGAATTTTTAATATTTTTGACGAATGACCAAAAATGTTTACTACCTTTGGGACATTGTAGAATTTTTTGTCTCAGTTTCTGGTCATGTAAGAATTTTACACGTCGAATGTGGGCATTGCAGTCATTTCTGGATTGTTTAAACTTCTTTCGGTTTTCCTCAGATTTGTTGGCTTTATAAGACCGAAAACTTACCTCTTTCAACCTGATAGCTTCTTTACAGCTCTGGTCAAACCACGAGTTTGCCTTAGGTTTGATGCTTTCTATTCTATTGGGAATAAACGCATCCATACCTAAGCGAATGGTGTCAGTAATCATATCGGCGGCGGCATCCACGTCGCTATCGAGGAAGCATAGCGACCAGTTAAAACTCCTAAAGAAACTATTAAGGCCGTAACGCCAATTGGCTTTCTCGTAACGCCATACTTTTCTTTTGGGAGTTTTTTCTTTAACTGAGTGGTCAGAGTACGAGAATTTAGCCGATATGATGTTGTGGTCAGACCGGCCTAGAGGCGCTAACACATCGATGATGTATTTATTAGGGTGTGAGGTAAGAAACAAGTCCAGAGTGTTGGCAGAATGACTTGCAATGTCCGGTATGCGTGTAGGCTCATTTACAAGCTGAGTCAAATTGTTTATCTCAGCGAAAAGTTCATCATACCTTCCTTCGGGTGTTGTCTGGCCAGAATGTCGAAGCCAGTCCAAATTGTGTATATTGGAATCGCCCGCAATAACGATTTCAATATGAGGATACAGGGAGACAATTCGTGTGATGGAATCGGACAACGCATCAAACTCATTAAAAGTTGAGTTGCTATCCGCACTAGGGCTTCTGTAAATAAAACAGTAGTGAATTATTTGCTTACGGACGGTGAATTTTAGCCATTTGTAATTAAATTCCGGATTGGAACAGTGGCCATACTGTGGTGGAACTTGGTAAGCTATATCACTACGGACGTAAATGTCGAGGACGCGATGGGGAAAGAATAATGGCACTAAGTTATATCCAGGCAGCTTTAGATCGGATGATTCTTCAACTACCTGTGTTTCACTAAGTGCCATAACAGCTGGTTTATGGGAATGAGCGTGGCGTATAAGTCAAAGAAATTTGTTCTAAGCCCACGAATGTTAGTATAGTCAACCCTAAATTCCCTTATCATTACAACACAAAAACACAAAAAGACACAACTCTGACGCTACTAAGCAGGGCCGTGAAGTGTAGATCCTAAGTATAACTTTCCACAACAAACTATCGCCGGTGTTATGCCCAAACGACAATCAGCTGTGGTCCGCTATTCGGAAAAGCACTCACGGTCCGCTATACATCAGATGTTACGGTCTCTCAATCATCGCAATTGAAAGCATGTAAAGAACATGCGACAATTGCGATGACTAAGAAGCGCAACAACGAGTGAGTTGGGGTGGGAAGGATGGAGTGACCCGGCACTGATATTTTTGTTAAGCACTGCACTTCACTGATGAAAAAATAATTGGGCGCGCGCCATTAATGAAAATTAATTTTTATGTGTAATTTAAATTTTATGGTGGTGTAGGGAGAGATCGATAATTTTTTTTATTTTTTTTGTTTATTAATTTGGGTGTACTACTTTTGTTTTTGATGGTTGGTTGGTGGAGAGCTGAGAATTAATAAAAAAACGCGCCCGCACACAACGACAGACAACACGGCACTGAGTTGTTAAGTAATTCTTTATAAATTATGTTTATTGTAATTCATTATAATAAAATACTACAAACACCGAAATGTGTATTTTTTTCTAACTGAGTGAAAGAACAGTATAAGTACAGGGCTTTCATGTCTAAATATTTCTTTCCATTATAGAATTTTTGAACTATTCATTCATGAACATATTGGGGAACAGGAATATTTCAAAGTTCTCATACATTATTATGCAGAAAAATAAATAGGTTTTCTGTGAAATAGTTTTTTCTGTTTTTCTCAAGGCGATATTTTGTACATGTACTGTTCTTCCACTCACCAATTCAATTATAACACAACCGAAAGAGAAATGTTAGCAATTGTATGGGCTGTTCAAAGTTTTAGACCATACGTCTATGGACGGAAGTTTAAGATCGTTAGTGTTCATCGTCCACTACCATATTTATTTAACTGCAAGGACCCCGGAAGTAGATCGATCCGCTGGCGACTCAAACTTGAAGAGTTCGAATATGGAATAGTTTACAAGTCAGGTAGAGTAAATTCAAATGCCGATGCATTATCCAGAATTGAATTAAATGACGAAATAATGCAAATAAACATATCAAATGATACTTCTAAGTATTATGTAAAATTCCTTTACAATTCCATGAAACCAAACATATTCTATTATAAAGACCTCGATGACTTAATTCAAAACTTATTAGGTTCTATAGCATATCTTACAGCCCTGGATAATTGTGAAGAAAATCCATATTTTACATACTAAATATTTGAACAAAAGTGAAAATAAAGACATTTAAGAAAACAATACCAACGAACTTTACCAAGTGTTCGCATCATTCAGCGTACATCTGTGCAAGTGTCAAGTAGTGCTCGAATTGTGATCTTTATAAAATTGGAAAAAAATTGTGGAAAAAGTAAAGAAAAAAGTCTCAAAAGTGCTGCAGTCGCATTGTAAATAGCCGATTACTTGAATAAATTCAAAACCTCTGTAAGTTCTTTTACTTGAAATAAGCTATTCACCTTATTAGCGTATCGAAACGCGCACAATGCAGTGTAATATGTGCAATTTTAAAATCGAAAGAGTGGAGCTAAAAATTCGATGCTCACTTTGCTCTTTATACATACATGCTAAGTGTGCGAAGTTAGAAAAAGCAGACATTGAATTCTTGGAGAAGAGTAAGCAAGGTTACAAATGTGAGAGTTGCACCAATTTGCGAAGAAAATCATTCGTGGGTGATCAAAGGTCGGCTCCATTCTCCGTATTGGCAGCGAAACCATCGACAAGCATATGCAGCTCTACCGGTATACCTACTCCCCTGATCCCCGTCCTACTGCCAGTAATTTTGAACTGGGATCAGTCGCTTCGCCGTCTGCTCCTTCTGTTTCTACACAATCTTCTATCTCTATGCAATCTAACAAGAGGAATCGAACTGAAATAGTTAGCCCACACAAAGAAAATGATGAAACAGTAAAAATAAACACAAACGAAATTTTACAACAACTAAAAGACATGAAAACTGAAATGAAAAACATCACTGATTTTTGTAATTTCGTCTCGCAAAAATTTGATGACATTAACAAAAATATTGAAAAAAATAACAATATAATGGATACACTAATGAGCGAAATACAAGCACTAAAAGATTCGAACAAAGAAAAAGATGATTGCATTTTAAATATGCAAGCACAAATAAACAAATTAGAACAACAACAACTACGAAGCACAATCGAAATAAAAAATATACCTCCAGTACAAAACGAAAATTTAATGGAAATAGTCAAAGCACTAGGAAACGCAGTACAGCAAGAAGTAACAAACGCAAATATATCCGACATCTACCGCACTAAATCCAAAAACATAGAAAAATCTGCAATTATCGTCACTTTTGCCAATAACTTAGCCAAAACCGAGATTATGAAGAAGGCGCGTACAGTGCGCCCAGTGACAATTGCCAAAATCAACCAATATTTGGTGGATACCAATGCAACAATTAACGAAGAAAACAACAACAAAATCTTCATAAATAACATGCTCACTAGCTTAAACAAGCAACTGCCTTGGCAAGCAAAGAAAAAGGCGAAAGAGGAATGCTGGAGATATGTGTGGGAAAATGCCGGAAGAGTATTTGCCAGAAGAGAGGAGAGAACCGAGGCTTTGCTTATACAATCCATGAGTGATATAAGCAAAATAAAACGTAACTAAATTACTGATAATCATAGAACGTTTATTTTTTATTACTGAAATGGATAATGACAATTGCGAAGAAGAACTGTTTGACTTGAATCATTTCGTATTAAGAGATTTTAGTCAAGCTGAATATGAATTAAAAAAATTGAATTTTCGTTGTTTGTGTCTTAATATACGTTCGATGCGAAAAAATTGGGATGTTTTTTGTGCGAGTGCATGTAAAATTTTGCAGTATATTGATGTAATTGTCTTAGTTGAAATTAATATCAAGGTAGAAGAAAACAGTGTATACTTTCTCGATGGATTCAATTCCGAATTTATGAATAGAGAAGCAAAAAGAGGAGGAGGTATAGCAATGTTTATTAGAAATCACATACAATATGAAAGAATAAATGTTGATACTGTGGCCAATGAAAACCTTTCAGTAAAGATTTCTCAAAACTCAAAAGATAAAATAATTAGTGGAATATATAGACCGCCAAAGAATACAGAAAATGAGTTTGTAGAAGAGTTTGTGAAGATAGTAAACCTAAGAGAAGCGAATAGTGATCTTGTTGTCATGGGAGATATAAATATAAATATTAAAGATAGTTCGAAGAATTTTGTCTTCAACTATCAAGAAATGCTGGCGTCAAGTGGATTATACAACGTAATCAAAGGAGCCACACGAATCGATCTTAATACGGGAAGTAGTACACTTAAAGATCACATATTGGTGAACGTATCACAGCAAAAGATATTCTCGGCTGTTGTAGAAAGTGACATATCTGACCACTACAGCACTCTGTATGGAGTCTATAATGAATGTTTGACTGAAAATGGTGCACCTTTCCACTCTTCCATAAGAACTAGGCAAGTGAGCCAGTTAGTTAAAAGTACCGATTGGACCCCAGTATTAGAAAAAACAGATGCTGAAACACTGTTTAATAGTCTTGCTAAAAAAATGGACGAGATATACAAAAAATCAACAGTCGTTTGCAAGGAAAAACCTCGCCCGAACAACGCTGCGTGGATTACGAGAGAGATAGTAGAAAGATGCAAATACAGAGACAGACTTTACCGACGGTGGAAAAATAATAGGACCAACTCAACATACAGGACAGAATACAATCAACTACGTAACCAGGTCAATAAAGAGATCTGTAAATGTAAAGGTGAATTTTGCAAACTGAAGTTTGAACAAGCAAAGTACGATCCGAAAAAAACATGGGTCTTAATCAACGAGGTATTAGGAAGAAAAAAGCCAACACTAGACCAAATTATTGTACTAAGCTTCCCGAAAAACAAGAGCACTGTTGTGCTAGCAGACGATTTTGCTAATTTCTTTTCGCTACAAGCTGCATCTATCATTCATGGATGTAGCACCATAGCATCCAGTCATCATAGTGCCGTACTGCGTGACTCTATTTATGTAGCTGATACAAATTGTACGGAGGTGATGAATTTGTTACAGCGCTTAAATACACAGAAGGCTCCTTGATCAGATGGGCTTAGAGCAATCGATCTGAAATCAAATGCAGAAGTCTTTGCTCCTATAATCGCAAATTTGATCAACCTTAGTTTTGAGACGTCGACAGTCCCGAGCAAACTTAAAGAAGCAATTCTCCGATCAATCCACAAAGGAAGTGCCAAAAACCAGATTGTAAATTATCGCCCAATAGCTATATTACCAGCTATAGAAAAGATATTGGAACAGATAGTAGCAGATAGAATATGGAATTTCATCGAAAAACACAACATTATAAGCACAAATCAATACGGATTTAAAAAAGGGAAAAGTACGAATCAACTTCTTGGCGATTTTGCGGATCTTGTTAACAGCAACCTAAGTAAGATTCATCATGTACTGGTATTGTTCCTGGACTTCAGTAAGGCTTTCGATACTGTTGACCACAACAGACTTGTAGATCGGTTAGAAAAAATTGGAATTAGAGGAAAACTTGCAGATTGGGTGAGACATTATCTTAGGGAGAGAACATTTCGAGTAAGAATAAAAGATTCACTGAGCAGTATAAATAAAATGCAATATGGAATACCTCAAGGTTCAAATCTCGGACCCCTGCTATTTATACTGTATACAAACGAGATGCTTAAGTGTCTCCAGAATATCGTTCCGTTCGCATATGCAGATGATACGGCGATTGTTGTATGTCACAAAACAGTGGAAGAAGCAACGAAAATGATGCAAGCAGAATTCAACGGAATTGGGAAATGGTGCCACGATAATGGCCCTGTGATCAACGGATCAAAAACGAAGCTGATGCATATTCGTAGCCCGCAGTTTCCAGCATCAGAAGTTACAATAAAAACCTTCAATTGCACAGATTTAAGCCGTTGTGAAGTTATTGAGACAGTCGATACGTACAAGTACCTTGGTGTAACGATTGATGACCATTTCCTCTGGGAATCACACATTAACAACTTGCGTAATAAACTAAAAGGATCGCTATTTGCACTTGCATGTCTGCATCACAAATCAACAACCTGTGTACGCAAACAAGTTTACCACGCTCTTGTCGAATCAAGGCTGAGGTATGGTATACTGGCATGGGGAGGAGCAGCGCAAACGCACATTGATAAATTGCAACGCATCCAAGATAGAGCCTTAAAACTAATATCAACAAGGCAATCAGCAAGAAATAGAGTAAAGGTCCTAAATGTAAAGAAGATTTTTGACACGACAGCCGCATTAGAATACTATGATGATCTTCGCTTCCGGATACCAATTAACCATCAGTTCAACACAAGAAGACGAGCGGAAGGCCTGTACCAAATTCCAAGTTTTAACAATGTCTACGGGAAGAGACGTCTGATGTATACCGTGCCGAGCATTTTAAATAACCTGCCTCAGAATCTCAGAAACATAGTTGAACTAAATTTGAGAAAAAGTAGATTAAAACAACATTTTATGGAAACAATAACTTAACCTTAATTTGAAATATCATTCCTTAGATAAAGCTTTAATAAGCATGAAAAAATTTAATATTTGGTTTCAAATGGTCTCCTTTCTCATCTCTTTTTTATTACTTTTTCTTTTCTTTTTCATAATCATTTTTTATAATTACGAGTACATACATATATTCACCATTCATTTATATTAACTAGCAATTTAATGCAAAAAAAGATCACTAGATGTCAAAATAAAACGTACTGTTGAATTAATATCCTGCAGATAAGCCAGGTTGGCTTCGCAGGCAAATATAAATACATATGTAATACAATGTAAAACTTTACAAAGAAGTAAATAAATTGAAATAAAATTGAAATTGAATTGAATCAAAATCCACGAAGTTATATCTACCATTGTTTCATCAAACATAACTGCTTTATAAGTTTAAGTTATAAAGATTCCTTCATTTGCATTCAAAACTTAAGAAACAAACTAGTAAAGGATAATATTAAGGAAATCAGCCTTCCCAATCGAAGTGATAAAATGAATCAATATGATTATAATAAACTAAGAGATATTACCCAATACATATTACGAAACCCAAAATAAAAATAATTGTTTCCATAGTCAAATCTTAAATCGTAAAGAATCTCAGATACCTCAAATCTTAAAAGAATTTTTAAATCCGACTTGAAAGGATGTCAATCATGCCAACTGAACAAAACATTCAGGAAAAGCATGAGAGCACCCATGTAGATAACATCCCCAGCCAATTATTCCAAAAATGTTGCCTTGATATAATAGGACTTTTACTATTGGCAGAAGAAGTAAGATGACTTAACCAAGTACGCAGACGCATATCCTATTCCAAACCATGAGGCTAAAACTATAAGCGATTGTTTATTCCATTTTACAACTAGATTTGGTATTTCAAGACGACTTACCGACAATGGTACCGATTCCAAATCCAACTTAGTTCATATTCACCCCTTAAAGATCTACTTAAGCATTTTATTAATGCACAACAAAATAATTGGGACGAATTGATTCCATCCGCAATGTTTGCTTACAGCATGTCAGTCCATTCGAGAAGCAAATTCCGTATGAACTGATTTTTGAAAAAAAAAAACTATATTGCCCAGTTCTTTAACAACTAATCCCGAATTTAACTATACTTACGAATCATATTGTGATCAATTAAGACTTAAAATTAATAAGAGTTTTCAATTAGCAAAATTCAAAAGTAAGGAATATTATGATAGTAAAATAAACATGCCTAAATTTAAAGTAGGTATGTGATTCCGTCTATCTACGGAATAAATCAGTTAGAATCAGTGGATCAAGTAAACTTAGTCCACATTTCAAAGGACCATACCAATTCATAAAGGTATGCAAACATACGAGTAACAACGTTATATTGCAAATCAACAACTCGACTCTTAAATTTCATACCACTCTTTTCAAAGCGACATAATTTGTTTCAAGCACATCCTATTCATGCAGTACAAACTATTAGAGTCTGCACTGAACAATTGGATTTCGACATACAATCAAACACAAATGGGAGCACAATATTAAAATATTGTAATATTCTTGCTGGGGTTCGTTTAAATAAAACTGTCTTTTGTGTATTTTAACTGTTTATTTATTATCAATTACAAACTTTACTTCAGCACAATATTCAAATCACTTAATCACTTTATGCTTTATTTATTTCAAATCAAACTATCTCTACAGATTTCTTTCAATCACAATGTCGCTTATTTTCCACCACTGGTCGAGTCTCTCTTTTAATCGATGTATACACTTTATTAACAACTGTACCGACGGTGTTTTTGGTATGTGTATTTATCCAAAATCCAAGAGTTCTAGAACATGCTAGATGTCACTAGGGGTGGTGAATTGATGATTGTGAATAATTGGAACATTGTGTGGTACGAGTAATTGTGGAACATTGCCACATCCGGTTTGGTGGGAATATTTGCCGCATGTTTGGCGAATAGATGGCGTGGCTTACAGTTTGTCGGTGGGCTGGATGATGGAGTGTATACGTAAAGCCGTTTCATCAGATTTGCCTTTTTGGTAGGCGTGCTGTGACGTGGGTGCTATCAATATTGGCCTTGATGTGTAGGTCTAGGATCCTTTCCAGAGTTTTAAGATCGGTCTGAGGCGATTGGCGTTGTTCCTAGCTCGATACACCCCTTCAGAATGCAAGAAAGATTGTGTCATACAATGCTGAAGGCCATCTAGAGCTGTGCCAGAAAAATACCGTCCGTTGCTGGAGATTTGAATAGTTCGAAGATGTTCATTGCCCATTTCAGCTTATCCTCACTGATCAGATGAGAATGTGCCGTTGAATGTGCAACATTTACCAGGGCACGGTCATCGCTGGAGATAGGACTTCTTAAAGAGTCCAATTTAGCTTTTAAAACGGTTTATGAGACAGCCTTGAATTGGGAAATGGCAGAAAGTGGGAACAAGGAGATCGCGCCAAAAAGTGAAATGCTTAACACATGTGCTGTACGTCAAGGTCATAATGTCAAATCCAAAGGACAGTTATCGTCATGTAATTTTTTTAAGCCGATGCAGGCAAAGAAGCAAAGGTGTTACCGTTGTGGTAAAAACGATCATGATGCGGATGAATGTCCTAGTAAGAAATGGGCATGCTATAAATGGCGTCAAAAAGGACACATTGCCACACAATGCAGATAGAAGAATCAGTTCAACCAAGAAATTCATAAGATATGATGGAAGGTGCAAAAGTGCTAACTGTAAAAATGTGTGATGGACAAGTACGAGTGAATGCTGTTGGTAGTCCGGAGTACGTCAAGTTGCTAGTGGCTGAGAAGCTGGTGGAATTTGAAGTAGATACGGGGCATGTGTTTCTTTTATTTCATTAATTAAATACAAATAACGGTTTTGTAATTTTAAATTGATACATACTAAATTTCATTTCTGTGACAGTTACTAAATTAAACTGTGCTGGGAAAATAATGGTGGCTGTGCGAAGAGCAGGAAAGGAAGTTGGCAATTTAGAATTGTTCGTGGTAAATGAAAAAAAGAGATTTTAAACCACTTCTCGGCAGAATTTGGTTGCATGAATTATACCCAAAATGGAGGCAGGTATTTCAGGCTGACTTAGTAAATCAGGTGAGTCTGGACAATAGCAGTATTTTAAGTGAGATAGCTACTTAATTTCCAAGTATCGTTGCTCAAAGTCTTCCAAGTCAAGTCATAGAAAAGTTTACTGTGGAAGTAGTTTTGAAACCTGACGCTAAGTAAATTTTGTGGAAAGCATACAATGTCCCATATAAGTGACGTGAAAAGCTTGAAGAAGAAAAATAGATTCAGATTCAGATTCAGAAGGCATACTAGTTCCCGTTAAGTATAGTAATCATGGTTCTCCTATAGTGATAGTGTCTAAGCCAGGTAATAAAATACGAATATGCATTGACTGCAAGGTCACAGTTAATTGTTTCATTGAAACACAGCAATATCCACTGCCACGTGTGGACGACATTTTTACTAATTTGACGAATTGCATGGTGTTCTGCATAATTGACCTTTCAGGTGCCTACCAGCAGCTAAGAGAGCTGTATCAACTATTACAAAAAGGTATTGAATTTAATTGGTCCTTAGCCACTAAAAAGTGTTTTGTTCAATCAAAGCAACTGTTACTGCAAAATAATTTGTTAGAGTTATATGACCCTGCAAACCCATAGTCGTTACTTGTGACGAAAGTCCTTATGGAGTTGGGGCTGTGCTCGCGCGTAAATGGTGAAGAAAAACCTGTGATGTTTGCTTCAAGTACTCTTTCTCCATCAGAGAAGAACTTCTTCCAAATTCACTGGGAAGCATTGAGCGTCATGTTTTGTATGAAAAAGTTTCATAAGTATGTCTATGGACATAAGTTTATTCTGTGTAGTAATAGCCAAGCATTGAAGGAGATTTTCAGTCCTAACAGGCATACATACATCAAGTATAACCGCTCTCGACTGCAACGTTGGGCGGTCATACTTTCTATTTACAGTTCTGAATTTGATTACAGTCCGGCAAAAAGAAATGCACCAGCGGATGCTATGTCTCGATTGCCACTGAAAGAAGAAACAGGTGTAGAGTGTGCGAACTCTTAATCAAATTGTTCCGATATGCCTGATAAGATTGAAAAAGTTATAGAGTACTCTAATAGGGATGCTATCCTTGCAAAAGTAATAAAATATGTACAAAATTCTAATTAGCCAAATACATTTTCAAGCTTATTATCGAAATCGAAAAAGCTTGTCTACTGAAAATGGGTGTCTTTATTATCGTGATAGGCTAGTCATACCCCGAGATTTAAGACAACAAGTCTTAGTCACCTTACATCAAAATCATGATGGTATAATGCGTATGAAGACGCTAGCTCGAAGTGTTGTCTGTTGGCCAAATATTGATGGAAGTATTCAAAGATTATATAGTAATTGTGTTGCATGTCAGTCAACTCAAAGGGTACCTTAGGAAGTAGTAACCATGAAATGGCCAACAAGCAACTGCCCATTTCAAAGGGTACATGCTTTCTCATGTTGTCATCTTGGTTGTCCAGAAGAAATAGTAACAAACAAAGGTCCTCCTTTTAAATCTTCGTATTTTGAAAATTTCACAAAAGAATGGAGTATTAACCTTTCTAAATCACCTGCATACCATCCTCAGAGTAATTGGTTGGCCGAAAGGGAGGTGAAAACAGTTAAAAGTAGCTTAAAAGAATATTTGGCAGATGAAAACTTACACTAAATAAAACTGCGACGTGTTACAATAATACACCATGCACTGCAACAAGTCAAACGCCTGCCGGCCTTATTTTCTTATATCAGCCAAAAACTCAGTTAAGTATTTTAGGAAAGAAATCCAACGAAAATAAGTGCAGTAATCATTATTATGGGAAAAACATACAACAATATGAAACGTATCCAAATTTTCAGTGTTTTAGCAGAATTAATTACTTTAAAAAATGAGAGAAGGTTCTCTACAGAAATCATTTAAAAAATACATACCGTAAAATGGTTACCAGCATCTATTTTGAAAATAATAAGCCCGTGTTCGTATATAATAAAGTTACACAATACAGTACGTTATGTTCACAAAAATCAGCTGAGATATTCAATCTTATTCGACTACATACCTTGACGCGGTGAAGATACTTAGTAAGTACCAACCTGAGTCGGTGAGACCTGCAAACGGCAATAGGCCCTTCGGCCACACCCCGAACCGTCAACCTGAGTCGGGAGGACGTTTGGGCGGGTTGTCTAAAGCGGACTCAACGTCTAAACGTCCTAGATCCCAGGACGATACCTCCAAAACCCCGAAGAAGGCCAAGAATACCGAGTCGGTGCTCAGGCCCTACAACGAGGTGGCGAAGGATCACCTGGTGTTCGGTATTTGCGACAGCGGAACCGAGGAGGGCCGTATCAGTGGGAAAAACTGGAGGCTCCTCCAAGCAAGACTTGCGTCAGACGTCAGACGCATCCGACGGCTACGCCACCGACCTTCTCGGACGCTGGTTGGTACCTTAACGGTACCAAGCTCCTGAAATGTAGCAACAGCAGCTCCATCGCATTCCTTAAAGAGGCAGTGCCCAAACTCAACCACCTATGGGCTCAAGTTGACTTATCAGTCTGTCACTGGAGCGATATTAAGGTCCGTCTAAGAGCCCGAACTTGTCGGATATCGTCAAACTTATCCGTATTCAAAATCCAGACGTTCCAACTGCCAACTGGAAGATCATCAAAGCCGACGAACCGGTAGAGGCAGGAAGGTTAGTTTCATTCCTCCTCAACCAAGAATCCCTGGACCTTTTAAGCAAAAGGGATTATAAAATTTTCTACGGCATGGAAGAACTGGTGCTGAAGGTCCACGAGAAGGACCTCAGGTATGGTTTCCTCTCTAAGCAGCCTTGGACTAGATACCGAACCAGATAGCCTTCCGTCTCTCTCACAACCGAGGGCTCCGACTTCGACCCAGGTCGTAACGCCAGCTGAGTCAGCAGGCGCAAAAGAAATAACCGAACAGGTCGGCACACCAGCTGAGTCAGCAGGTGACAAAGAGGTAGTTGTGCTGCCAAAGCATACCAGTGGTGAATCTTCCGAGTTCGAGGATGGTGACACCACAGTAAAAGAGGCATCTGTACCAGTCAGGAATGATGATCCGACTGGTACAGATTAATCTACACCACTCGATAGCAGCTTCTGCTTACCTTTTACTCCGCCTGCAGTCAGGGGGAGAGGACATTGCCATTATCTAGGAACCTTGGGTGACAAGCGACAACCGCATAGCTGGACTAAGGGCAAATAACTATTCCTTGCTTTATGCCAAAGGATCAGGTAAACCAAGATCCGGCATTTTAGCGAAAAATAACTTAAGAGCCTTCTTCTTACCAAATTTCAGCGATCCGGACTTCGCATGTGTGTGGTTAGACCGCGATGGGAAAGACAGGCTATGGATATCGTCTGCGTATATGCCCTATGATGATACAGGCCCTCTGCCAACAACTAATATACGCGAGACGAAAAAATCAGCCCAAGCAAGTAACATTCCCCTAGTGATAGGCGCTGACGCCAATGCCCACCACAACCTCTGGGGAAGTAGTGACACAAACAATCGAGGTGAGCTTCTTTTCGACTTAATCGTAGAAACGAAGTTCGTAGTATGTAAAATAGGTTCTGAACCTACTTTTACTAACAGAATTAGGCAAGAAGTACTAGATATTACTTTAGCCACCAGCCCCCCAAAGCTAGTTATTAGTAAATGGATGGTATCGAAAGAAGTCTCTTTTTCGGACCATAAGTACATACAATTTAGTTCGGAATTTACCAAACCTCCATTAAAGTCCTTTAGGAACCCTAACTGATAGGTTTATAATATATTTTTAAATAAAGAACTCAAGACCGAGCCAACTCAACCTTGCTCACCATCTGAAATCGACCAGATGGTAGACAAAGTATCCAAAACCATGAATAAAGCCGTCTTGAAAGCTTGTCCGTTAAGCAGGCACAGAAATGGCAATAAACCACCTTGAGGGAATACTAACATAGCAAAACTCCGAAATGACAGTAGGAAACAGTTCAATATAGCTAAGTCTTCACGATCTCCAGAAGACTGGGACAACTATAAGAACAGCCTCAGGGTTTTCAAAAAAGAGATAAGGAAAGCTCAGCGAGAATCGTGGAGATTATTCTGTAGCAATATAGAAACGAGTGGGCGCCGTAAGTGGTTAGTGTATCGGATCACTACGCATGAGGTTCCAAGTTCGAATCCCAGAAAACACCAAACAGTTTTTTCACGGTCCCACCTCTCGCGAGCGTCTGACAAACATCCACGAGTATTGTTGTCACGAAGAAACTTCTCAAATCGCCGTTAGGCTACGGCACTAAACTGTAGGTCCTTTCATTCGTGTAAAAAATATAACCCACACAACATGAGTGGTTGCGAGAAGCTAGGCCCTGGCACTTAAAGAGCTGTTACGCCAAATATTTGTATTTGTAACACTGTCCGTCCATTTCGCTACTAAATTTAGCGCCGAATTTATTAGATCTCTTAGGGTTTGGGGGAAATGGCTATAGCGATATCGTCAGCATATGCTACGACCTTGTAGCCTTTATTTTCTAGTGAAGTGAGTAGCTTATTCACTACTAGTATCCATGGACAGTGTTGGGCTTAACGTAAATCCGCCCAAAACTGAACTAGTACTTTTTACTAGGAAATATAAAATCCCGATCATAGCTCCCATTCTTTGACCATACCAAGAAAGCAGAAATCGCCATCTACACCTGTAAAAAGGCTATAGGTCCAAAATGGGGTCTTCGACATAATATAGTCCACTTGTTGTACCTGGCGGTGGTCAGACCAATTCTGCTTTATTGTGTTCTCGTCTGGTGGTCTGCACTCGAAACAAGGTGCAACACAAATTCTATAGAAAGAGTACAGCGATTAGCATGTAGGTGGATCACAGGGGCTCTCAGGTCCACTCCCACAGCCGCCTTAGAAACCCTACTTAATATATATCCCATTGACATCTTTGGAAAAATGGTAGCATCTAAAACAGCCCTAAGACTAAGAGAATCTCTCCAGTGATCAAGTTCACGAATCGGCCACATGAAAATTCTTCAAAACTCCAATCTCACAGAAACAGATTATATATCTCCATTTATTGATTTCAACATCAAATATAACACCACGATCCCTGACAGATCCGCATGGGATGAAGGTACCATTCTAAATGGTTTTACTCAGTCACCCCCAATACATGTTTGTACACTATACCTTCCCGGTACACACCGACTTAGGGTTGATTCAGTCAGTCACCCTCTCTAGCCACTTCACGCAAAGTTATTCTCACCCAACACCCTCCTGAGAAAGGTTAAGGTTCCCCGGTAACCGGTGATTCTCCGGTCCCAATTCTACGTGGTATCACAATGGACCCAAGTGGTCTAAGTGTGTTTTGACCCTGTCAGGACAGCCACCTTACCTAACCTTACCTAACCTTCAATCTTGTTATATTCATACCATTCAATTATTCCAAAAGAAAATGTTGTAGTTGAAAACAATAAAGTCACATCGAATAAAACTATAGGAAAACGTAAGGGAACCCGATTTAGAATTTTCGATAGATCTTGGGTTCCATTACGTAGATCGGAATGTATTAAAAAGAAACTTACTTAACATATTATATTATTCAAAATTAAGAAATATTAATCATTTTGTATTACATTTACATATATCTAAATGAAAATTATAAGAACAAATTTAATTGAATTTAAAATCGAATTGTAATTAAAATGTATGAACTGCAGTATAAATAAAAATGGAAAAATGTTATGTACAATATATTAATATTTATGCATGCTAAGCACATTTATATCAAACATAGACAAAGTTGTGACTCAAAAATAAAGAAAAAGAAAAGAACTGGTATTCGTGAATGTGTGATCAATGTTCATTATGTAATACATAAATATGATAAGCAATGAATTCAGGTTGACCGGAAGTCGAATTGTGCATGAGCGGATAGTGTAAAACTGGACCTCAAAATAAACGCTACACAAATTGGACAAGTCGTGTTTTATTTTCGGAATACACCACAATTACATATATCGCAAGACAATTCAATTACATCTGCGCTTAAAAAATTAAGACAATTTACTTTACAATTACCAAAATTATAAAGTAATAAAATAATCTCGAACAAAAACTCGCAGCATACGTTTCATTAGTGCGTTTCGGAGTGACACATAAGGGGCTTGCCCCCTTCTCCACATTTGCATTTAACCCTTCGCATCATTTTTTTGATCTTCTTCGATCGTATGTACATATAATCGAACTCACCACCGGTGAACAGTCGGTAGGCGAACAACGCTCAACGTGCTGTATTATTCCACTTTTTCATCCATCGCATCTCAATCGCAAAAGCTTTTAATGGTTTTTACTTTTATCCCCTTCAACTTTGGTTAAATAAGACTTTAGCGAGTCGGCTAGTTATTTTAATCGCGGTCGCGGATTAATTGGATTAACAGAATAAATGTACAACGAGTACTTCGAGAAAGCTGACAGCTTTCTTTGTTTATGGAGGAAACATGGCCTCAGACGTCGGTGTTAGCTGCGAACTGTATGTGTGTAGCAGAATCGAGAAAACTTAACCTACATGCATGTTTTCAGCATAAGAACCAAGGTGCTGCCGTTCGGGGCCAGTTTAAATCAGTACTGTCTTATGGGTGCAGTAGGTATACGGTAACTACTATTATCACTGAAGAACTGCAAACCTTCGTAAATAGATGTCTGCGCATCATTTTCAGGATTCTTTGCTCCGTCGTATCTCAAACGACCAGCTTCAAGGAAGAAAGAGTAAAGAGGACGATTAAGCGGTAATTGATCTGTCACCTCTTACGTCTCGTAAGAGCAGCTCAATTGCAAAATACGGCATTCATTGCGCACATACGTTGTCGTTGCCCTATAAACCTCGTGAGCTAAATGGATTTAATTCGAATCCTTTTTTATAACGGAGCGATTGAAACCGTGTGCAGAATTTTTTTTAGTTTTCCTCCACATTGAAGTCATCACCGGGTACTCTATTTTCGAAATATAAGTAGGTTTTATGCATACGAACTGGAACACATATACAAATATTTTTTTTTTTTTTTCTGTGTCATTCTGAAAGACGGCTCTGGGCGTTCCAATTAACTTAAAACTTATAAAAATGTTCTTTTATATTGATCAGTTAAAGCAATATTATAAACACAAATACAATAAAAACATCTAGCTGTACTTACATCTAACGCTTAAGTAGTACCCAATGCTCGAGTATTGAAAATTTAAGTGCCGGGAAGTACACTTATACCATCCGGAATGCTCTCTTCGTATTGATGTAAAGTTTAGAAAGCCATCAATCGTTTGTGGTACCTGCAAAGGTTTTAAAAATAATAATTAGATAGAAACAGTAATATAAACACACACAGAAATGATAAAATCTATCAGTAACGAATAGTGTAATACCTAAGGTGACCATACGTCCCGCTTTCGGCGGGACAGTCCCGCTTTCGAGCTTTGTGTCCCGCTGTCCCCAAAGAACGCAAAATGTCCCGCTTTGGAAAAAGGCCACCCCATATGGACGGATGTTTCGTTCATTAAACTCATTCGCAGTAAATGTATATATTAAAAATAATTTTGCTCACAGATCAAAAGAAAAAAAAAAGAAAAACTAAAAACAAAAACACAAAAAAAAACAGACTTGAAATTGAAATACATAACTGGATAGTTAATAAATAGGTACTTTGTGCTATGTCGCTCCGTGTACCGTGTCTGTCTCTATCTATCTATAATGTATCATTTCTTTGAGAATAAGAAAAATGATGAACGAACGAAGCATACTTTGATCGTTTTAAAACTAAATCGGTTGGATTTGGTTTGAGAGAGTTCATAGGGCGTTTTAAGTGATACGCTTGGCTCAATATTTTTTTTAAAAGCCATCCCAATTAGTTTTCGCGCTGGTTAATCTGGCTGGTCCTACTTTTCCAATCAGAGCTTCACTTATCGTCATAATGATGGAAGAATGATCAGAGGAGAGATCAAAGCTTTTTTCAACTTTTATGCAGTTGCCAGATATTCCTTTAACAACAAAGAAATCGATCAGATCTGGTATCTTATTTCTATCAGTCGGCCAATATGTTGGTTTACCCAACGAGCGAAAATCACAACTGTATTGCATACCCACATTATAAAGCCTTCTACCTTTCTGAGAGGCGTACCTTGAACCCCAGAAGGGGTGTTTCGCGTTGAAGTCGCCACCAATAATAAAATTTGGTTTAAGGAAGTTGAAGATGTTTAGGAAATCACTTTGTTCAATTTTACATCGCAGTGGACAATATATAGACGAAATGTTGAAGGCAAAATGTCTATTTCTAACGCGTACCGTGCTCACTTGCATTGCTTTTAATTCAATCTTTACTTCCGCTGAGTGTTCGATACATTCTTTTATAAACAAAGACGATCCGCCTCTGGGTCTTCCCGATGGATGGAAGGCGTGATACACGCTATGTCCTCTTATCTTAACATTCGATTGTTTTGTTTCACAGACCAAGCATATATTAACATCTTTTTCTCGTATAAATATTCTAACTCGTCGATTCTTTGTATGAGACCGTTGGCATTCCAAGTAAGAATTTTAAGCGTTTCTTTCATATTCTAGTTGAAGTGCGCGTGTTATGAATGTTGTTTTCTAGTGCAACTATTCTCTCGAAAATTAGTTTGTTTGCTTCGCATGGCTCTTCAAGTTTCGCAAGAATTAGGGAAAAACCATGGGATACAGGATCTTGTGAGCTACCTCTATCACCGTTTCCCAATGTCGCAACTTGAGCAAGAGTCTTTACGGTAAAGTTTGGATGGTTTCTTAGTTTGATCTCCTGTGATGTGTCAGTCATGTACGAGTACTTGCCGTTAACTGTCATCCTCGCTTGAGCATAAGACTGCACGCCAATATTCGAAGATTTTGCTTCTGTCACCTTTTCTCTACTAGGTTTGGGTTAATCTTAAGTTAATATTAACGGATTTTCTATCTTTCTGTGCTTTTTCGTAGCTATTTTGAGTCTATTTTTAATTGGTTTCGGATTCGCGCCTTTTTTCAGCACTTTCGCCACTTCGCAACCTCGATAGTTCGCAGGATGTTTTCCTTTGCAGTTTATACAAGTGGCTGGGGTTTGCTTATTTAGGTGACATTCTTCCGAGAGATGTTTACCTGCGCATTTCACACATAGCGGCTTTTTTGGCAGTAAGTCTGCGTATAATTGAAGCCTTAACAGCGCTTACACTGCGGGATCGATCTGGAGCTCTTATGCATAGGTTCGTTTTTGACCACGATGTTTAGAATAGTCTTAATACCATATACTGCATCTTTATTTTCGTCTTTACCAAAGCTTAGCATGAATAGTGGTCCACGCTTTACCAATTTTTCCTGATCTCCCTCCGACTGTTGCTTCTCCTTCTTGATAATATTGACGGCATCAAGAATTTTGAAGCCTTTGTCTTGGAGGTCGCTTATAACATCTTCTTTAGTGCACGAGGGGTGGAGTCCCCTTGCTACAACACGCAGTGGTCTTTCTAACTTATTTTTATAAGTATGCTACTGAATCTTCTCGGCATTCAATTTTTGAGACACTGCTCGGTAACCGTCAGCATCATCGACATTGATTTTCCACGTATTGTTTCGGAGAGACGTCACCTTAAACTTCGATGCCAGTGTTCCTTTAAGGAGGCAATGCAACTTATTATAGGCCGTAATTCCAACGACGTTTATCGGTGGCGGAGGACGTAATTTTATTTGTTGTGGCTTTTCTTGCAACTCCTTGTGCTTTCCATCTTTTTGTGGCTCGACTTCTGGTAAGGAACCAGCTTTGGGTTTTTTGCGTTTCTTTTCGATCCAATTCGTTTCACTTGTAAGCTTTTCTTCATCCGTTTGGTATTCGCGACTAGGTGAGCGATGTCGGCTAACTGTATTTTCTTTTTATAGATACAAGATGGTAAACAAGATGGTCTCGAGTATCGACATGTGGAATAAAATATCTTTATTCATTAAGACGGTACTCAGATCGAAAAAGAGAGAGAAGGAAGTAAATATTACCAAATTGATGAAAGTCTTACTGGCAAGATATTATAAACCCGCACCAGGAAAAAAATGTGAAAAGCCGGTCCGGTTTAGCTTTAACTTTTGAGCGAAAAAAAAAATACTTTCATTTTTTATCTAATTCATGTGAAATATACATTACCATTACTTCCCAAATTTTGAACAATTTCTTTTAAGAAATGAAATAATTGAAAAAAAATATTATGTGTTTTGCAAAAAGAAATATACAGGTGTCCCGCTTTGAGAGGAAAAAATGATGGTCACCTTAGTAAATCCCTATAATTTCGAAACTATCATCTCAACAGAGGTTGCTAGTTACGCACAACTCTTTGACTTCCAGAAAGTTTGATTAGAATTCGTTTCTTTCTTTGTTGAAACTTGGCAGTAATGACAAATAAAAAAACAGTTAGAATTATACAGAATGGCCAAAATCCATCTGCAACCAATTGTATGATATTCATAAAAAGTTAAATTTTTTTTAACTCAAATGTACTTCGATTACAATATTTTTTTTAGGAAAACGGAACTGAAAGGTGGATGTATCCTTATACATATAATGTATAAACGGATTATTGACAAGAACAAAACCTACATTTTCCGTTTGCTTCAGAGTTTCAGAAAGCCTTATGTGAAATTTTATCCTCCTAGCTCGAAGTGTAAGTTTTTAAATAGATCGATAAATACTTATTTTCAAATTAAAATTACAATTACTCGTCATAACTCGCATTTAGACATATAATCTTCTTCTTCTTCTTCTTCTTCTTCCTTTTAGCAGCGAGGTTATGATTCGAAAATAAGGGATCACAACCCTCCCACTTCACCGCATTTCTACTGATCCGCCTGTGGGGTTCGCCTCATTTGGAGATATAATATCTTATTTATATAGCTTTCTTTTGAAGCATTATCTTAACATTTGAAAAAAAAAAAATGCATGTAAAAGAAAACAACTTTTTATGAAAGAAAATACGAGAAGACATACAAAAAAGAAGTCTTCTTCTTCCTATTTCGGCGAGGTTATGATCCGAAAACAAGGGATCATAACCCTCCCACTTCACCGCATTTCTACTGATCCGCCTGTGGGTTCGCCTATTTGACCTCAGAAAATATCGGCAGGCCTTCCGATTTTGGATCACTCGGTTACTAAGGCCGCATTTGTGTGATCGCATTTGCCTCTCTTGCCTCGCGATGTCTCTGGAATATTGCTTTTTTACCTGCTGAGCCAGTCGTGCTCTATTTTTCGTAAGATGGTTTCCTTGACGTGAAGGCTTCCGCGGATCTTCGAACTTCTTATTCGATCAAGCTTTGTCACTCCTGCTGTCATGCGAAGCATCTTCATCTCAGCTGCCGTTAATTTACTTTCATACTATTTGTATATTGCCCAACATTGTGAACCGTATGTGAGCGCTGGACGCACAAGTGCGGTGTAGAGCCTTTCTTTCAACTTAGGTGGCATTTTGCTGTCACAGAAGATAGCGGAGTTTTCTTGCTACTTCATCCACCCTACGCTTACGCGGTGATTGATGTCGTCATCACAGGTTGCAAACGACTAACAAAGGCCTCGTAGGAGCATTGAACACGGACAACGATCGGATTCTGGAACGTTAAGACCCTCCTGGACTCACTGAAGGAAGGGGCTTATAACGCCAGATTCCTCCAATTAGAACGCGAATTCGCGCGGTATAAAATAGACATCTTAGGGCTGAGCAAGATAAGATGGTTCGTTGCTGGGGAATTCATCTCCCTAACAAAAAGAACTGTCATGCTCTACTCTGGTAAGCCAGCTGGAAGTGCACGGAGTTGCGGCGTAGGACTCATGCTAACTCCAGCACCACGTAGTAGTGTTACGTAAAAAAACAGTACAACCTATTCTCTCTGTAGGCTATCACCGACCCCCCAACCAAAAACCAAGCGGAGGACAATGTCGGTGTCAGATGCGAAGGCAGGTACATACACATCGTGGGAAAACTAGAATTCCCATGATGTGATTTATGCAAGTTGTGCAAATTATACATTTGCATCTGTCGCCTGCGTGCATCGTGTTCAGTCGGGGTCTCGTTACTTAGACCCAGACAGAAAACGATAGCACCTCGACATTTTACACCACATTTCCTCCCTCTTTTTCGGAAAGCTCGTAGGGTTATTTTATTGAACAATTTTACCTTTTTTACTATTTACAAAATGTTCAACAAAATTACAATTACGAATTATTATTAGCTTAACATTATTAGCTACGCATGATTATGTTTATTTATAAAAGTTTACATTCTATGTATTGTATTACCTATATAGTCTTAATTATTTATTGTCGAGTGCGTTTATACTTGTATATATATGAAAGAAATACATTTGAATTAAGTCTTATTTGTAAGATAATATATTTTTTTTTTTAAAAAGAAATGAAATAAGAAATAATATTGGCATACAATTTTGTTAACAATCTTAATACGTTTGAATACATTTTAATTATTTGAATTAAAAAAAGAACATGACAGACATTCTGCTGTAATAATATAGTAAATAACGTTAGACATATAACCTTTACTTACTACGATTTTATTAATTTTTATATATTTTTATATACGTATATACCACATGTGTTTTTTTTTCATAATTTGTATTTAATTCTAGGTTACATTTTTTTTTTTTTGTTTTACTATCGTATAATGTTACTACCTTAGTGCTACTTTATTACTATTAATTAATAAGAACCAACCGAAGTATTATGCCATAATATGTAGTTTTTTTTTTTTTTAATTTATTTTTGCTTCCCTTCTTATTTTTATACAATGTTTACACTTCTTGCTATCAGGATTGGTGGTTTAGATGGTGCACCTTTTTCAAAAGAGATATTTGACATACTTTCTTTTGGGACGATAGTTGACATTTGGAAGTTAGTGTCTGTAGTGGCTTCGTCTTGTACAGAGCAAAGGGAGGTGGCTGTGTTTTTGGAATCATTCCTAGGTCTTCGTGAAGAGTTCCTTTTTGCCTTCAGTACTTTATACATTTTTACACCAAAATATAAGAGCAAACTACAAGTTAGGAAAAATAACACTGATCCGAATGACCATGTTACTGTTTCATTCTTGAGATATATTTCTTTTTCCGTTTGTAGCTGCTTCAATTTCTCAAGATCTTTACTTAGCATTGTTAGGTGATTTGTAGAGTCGGACGACTTCACTTCTTGGAATGCAAAAGAATGCTTAGCAACTTTAAGTGAACCACGTGTCTTAAAATCGAGGTGGTGCTTCTGTTAATTTAAACGGTTTAAGTTTTACAAGAACGTACACTATCTAACAGGAGTTACTTTTATTAGAGTTACTTTTATTAGTTACCTGAGTTACTTTTATTAGTTCTTTTCATAATAAGGCTTCAGTCTATTGTTATGAACCTTCTCTAGTTTTTTCCCACGTAGAATGGTGGTATTTACGCTATTGTGTATACCATATGTTTGACTTCAAAAGGACCAGTGAAAAGTGAGGAGAGTTTATTTTTTCGGGCCATATCTTGTAAAAAAACTTCTTTTTTTTTTTTTTTTAAAAATCTTCCAAAGACATCATAAGGCCCGACCGCGCGTGCTTATGGTAGTGTGAGATTTTTACTCACTAAAAAAACACCTCTCCTCAAAGTTAATACTACAACTAAGCCAGTGCTTATCCAGCAGTTTTATTTTCGCTTACGAGAATCGTTATTCTAGAAAAAGATGATCGTATGTGATTAAAAATAAATGTAGCACTTTAGACAGGTTAAATTCCAATGAAAGTTCCTGCCTTTTTCACGACCTTCATATGCTATGACGCGAGGTCAAAAGGTTTTGTCCTTTGAAGACGACGAATTGAATTGTTCGCGTCAAGTAGTTGAGTGATAGTACGGTTACAATGGTCGTGAACACGATCTTTGTGTTTACGCTCAAATTTTGTTATCTCTTCGACGACGCTGGGAATTCCCAGATCCCGATGAATATCTTCGTTACGTACATACCACGGTGCGTTAACGATCGTTCTAAGAACTTTATTTTCGAAAGTTTGTATGATGTTTCTATTGCTTTTCTTGGTACAACCCCATAGTTGTATACCATACGTCCACACTGGCTTTAGCACTTGCTTATAGATAAGCAGTTTGTTATGTAGGCTCAACTTCGAATGTTTTCTGAGTAGCCAGTACATTTGTCGGTATTTGTTTTGAAGTTCGTCGCGTTTCTTTTTCACGTACGATTTCCATTTGAGCTTGACATCTAGAGTCATAACTAGATATTTTGCTTCGTTTGCGTACGGTATTTGAGCCGAGTTTAGATATACAGGCAATCTATCCACTTTTTTGTAGGTAAAGTTGACGTGAGTAGATTTGCTTTCGTTCAGCACAATACGCCAAGAATTCGTCCAAGCGTGGACTTTATTAAAAGCATGTTGAAGCTTTCCGGTTGCTGCTTCAATGGTATCTCCCGTTGTCAATATCGCCGTATCGTCCGCAAACGTGGCGACGACACAGTTTCTTTCTTGCCGGATGTCACGCGTATAGAGTACATATAGAAGTGGGCCAAGGACACTTCCTTGCGGGACTCCGGCTGCAATCTCCTTGAAGTCAGAGTAATCGTTTCCGTGCTTAACACGAAAGAGTCTCTCGGTGAGGTACGATCGCAAGATTAAAAAGAGTTGCCGTGGCAGTAGTCGTTGCAATTTATATTCCAAGCCTTCGTGCCAAACCTTATCGAAAGCTTGTGAGACGTCAAGAAATACACCACAACAAATCTTTTTTTCTTCCAGAGCTTTTTCAATCACGTCAGTTATTTTGTGGACTTGGTCAATTGTAGAATGTTTAATTCTAAATCCAAACTGATGGTCAGGAATGAGACGTCTTTCGTCGATTATGGGCTGTAGACGTTTGGAAAGAAGTTTTTCGAATATTTTTGAGATAACCGGCAATAGGGAAATAGGCGAACCCCACATGCGGATCAGTAGAAATGCGGTGAAGTGGGAGGGTTGTGATCCCTTGTTTTCGGATCATAGCCTCGCTGATAAAAGGAAGAAGAAGAAGGAAAATAGGCCGATATGATTTTTTCTCATTTAGCGGTTTGCCTGGTTTCGGGACCATTATAATCTCGGCGACTTTCCATTGCCTCGGAACATAAAGCAATCTGAACGAAGCGTTGATCAAATAGAGCAGTTTGATAATAGCTATATTCGGCAATTCCTTGACTACCTGCGCCGTTATCAAGTCGTAACCCGGAGCTTTTTTTGTCTTTAAATTTTTAATCACTTCCCTCAGTTCAATCAATGCAACTTTTTTTACTTTAAAGTTGTCAGATGCCGTCGAATGGCTTAAACGTTTCTTCTAAGTGCAAAGCACTGAAAAACTTTGTCGCCTACTTTAAAAGTGTGTGGGTTGCTTTTCTTATCATAATATCTTTTTTGATTTAATTTTGCTATTATCTATGTTAGTTCTAGCTATTTGATAAGCTTTTTGTAGCTTGTGCCTAAGTTCATAAAAATAATTTTCGTGGTCATAAATTGGTGTGGCTGGTCTTCTTATACTTGTAGGAATTTCCGACGTAAAGCCAAACAAAACGTCCATAGGGGTTAATTTTGTACTCGAGTGCGGAGTATTGTTGTGTACAAACATGGCTTGTCGTAGCCAGTCATCCCAGTCAGCTGGGTAATTCTTTGAGAAGGACCGCAGATATTCAACCGAAGGACCGTGATTTCGTTCCAAAGCCCCGTTGGTTTGTGGTTTCAATTTTTTTTATGTGCAAGAACTTACATATTTTTTTGAAGAGATCACTACAGAAATTGGATCCACGATCCGTTAGTAATTGCCTTGGTATTCTATACCTACTAATGATTTCATCGTAGAATACCTTAGCGACAGTGCCTGATTCCGTATTTGGGAGTGGGTAGCAATCCATAAACCGTGTTAAGTCATCCTCGAAGGTAAGTATAAATTTGTTTCCTCGGGTAGTTGTGGGCAAGGATCCTACGATATCCATGAATACTTTCTCAAAGGGTTTTTTAGAGGTGAGGGAAACCATCATAGGCATTAAAGTCCGTTTGGACTTTTTGTTGATTTGGCATAGTTTGCATTCTTTAATGAAATGTTTTATATCCGCAAAGATATTTTTCCATTTGAAATTGGGCCTTAAGCGCAAGTAAGTCTTTAGAATACCTTGGTGTCCACCAAAAGGGGTACTGTGATAATTTTTCATAACTTGGTTTATCTCCTCGCTCTCAGTAAGAGTGATTGCCTTACTATCACTTTCCTTCTGAGTGACGTTTTTTTCTATTTAAAAAGTCGTCATCGCTTTCAACTTCGCAATCGGAGTTAATTTCGTGGCTGCCATTCAACTGACCGTCAACTCTCGACTGGATTTTTTTTTTCGTTTGCTTATTGTTCAGAAGATTTCTTCGCTCTTAGCGTGAGCATTCATAGCCTGAGCTCGTGTGACTGCAAGAATATTGCTTTTGTTTGAAAGTCTATTTACTTCGGGAATGCGACTTAAAGCATCCGCCACCACATTTTGGTTCCCTGGCTTGTATTTAATGTCGAAATCAAATTCTGAAAGCTTGTATTTAAAGTTTGCCAACCTGTTTGATTCCTGGGATATCTTGAAAAAGTGCACTAGCGGCTGATGATCTGTATATAATGTAAATTTTCTACCAAGCAAGTAACATCTAAAATTACGAACGGCCCATACTATTGCCAATCCTTCTCTTTCAATCGTGGAATAGCGACGTTCAGTAGAACTAAGTATTCGACTTGCAAATGCAATGGGCAGATCCGAACTATCCCTGATTTGAGAAAGGACTGCTCCTAAAGTTGTTCCACTGGCATCCGTTGTAAGGAAAAAGTGTTCATTGAAATCGGGATAAATAAGTATCGGTGGGTTGGTGAGAATTGATTTAAGCATATTAAAAGCTGCTTCGCAATCAGTGTTCCAACAAAATGGGCTATCTTTATGAGTTATGTCCCGTAGAGGTTTTTCGAAAGTCGAAAAACTAGGCACACTACGCCTGTAGAAGTTTGCCATTCCGAGGAAAGATTGTACTTCTTTAGAAGTTTTGGGCCGTGGTATTTCTAAAATGCATTTAACTTTCTCTCTGTCGGGAAGTACTCCATTTTGGGTTATATTGTATCTTAAGTAAATAATTTCCCGTCGAAGAAAGTTACACTTTCGTGGTTGCAGACGAAGGTTAAACTGTCTAATTCTTTCAAGAATACATGTAAGTTTCTCCGTATGGTCTTGCAGGTTTTTTCCGTACACTACAATATCATCGAGGTATACGAAGCACTTAGTGCCTTGCAATCCAGTAATATGATTCATTAGGCGTTGAAAGGTAGCCGGAGCCCCTTTCAAACCAAATGGCATACGAAAAAATTCATAATGTCCTGTATCAGTGCTGAATGCAGTTTTCTCTCTATCATTTTTGTTGATGAGCACTTGATGATACCCACTGGCTAAATCCAACGTTGTGAAATATCGACTGTTTCCTATTCTATTCCAAGGACTTTTAGTATTTCTGATAATATTGTCCTTGTACATTTGCTGCACTTGTTCATTTATTACTTGTTTCTGTGATTCTGGGAGCCGATATTGTTTCGTGTTAATGGGTCCCTTGTTGGAATCGGTGGGAATATTGTGGTATATAGCTTTTGTATATGATAATTTTTCACCTTCTAAATGAAAAATGTCGGAAAACTTAGTACAGATTGTTTCTATTGATAGTCTTTCTTCAGGATTGAGATCGTTCTGTAAGCTAAGTTCGTTGAATAGTTTAGTCAGTCTATAATTGTTCCCACCTATGTTATCTCCAGTTCTTGCATTAAATGTAAATGTAGATATGTTACTCGTTTGGTTTGTTAAACTAATTATTTTATAATCTGTTAAAAAAATTTGTTTTATTGGTGCATTTTTGAGACTAACTTCATTTACGTTAGTGTTCACCATGCTTAATACTACTGCTTTATTTTTTACTTTTCCTATTGATGAGCCTACAATAACTTTTGGAACAATTTCAGCTAATAAACATAAAAGCTCGGAGCCGTTCTTGCAATTAACTGGGCATTCTAGAATTAACTCACATCTTGATGGGATTGTGACAGAAATCTTACTAATAATTGGTTCAGGTACTATCTCTTCGCATAACTTTTCAACCATAAATTCTTCACCTATTAACTGTACATGGCTGCCATCCGTCGAAGATGGCTTTTTAAGCGATTGGATTGAACGCCCCGCCACATCACATGACGTACCATCGTGCGAAGATGGTAGTTGTCCAGAATTTATAACTGGGAGTATATTTGCGGATAATAAACCTGATGAATGATTTCCCGTATTATTTATTAAGTTTTTGTGATCTGAATTGTTTCCTTTTGAGTGTAGAAACTTTAGTAATCGGTTCGGCCCCTCAATGTTTGTATAAGTATATAGAACATCCTGTCCGAGAATACCATCGCATGGTAGAGAAGGAATTTTTTCTATGACATGTAGCTTACACTTTATGTGTGGATCTAACAAAATATCGCATTCTATAGAGCCAAGTGTAGTGCCTTTAGAGTAAACCCCTTCAATATCCATGGTATCAGCTAGATTAAGATTTGCACTTGTATTCAAAACGTCGTGATTTATGAGACTTACGTCTGCCCCTGTATCTACCAAAAAGTTTAGGTATTTAGTTTTGCCTACGTCTACTGGAATTTTTACTATACCGTCTTTTGTTAAAGTAGAATTTTTTGCGAAGTGTTTGTTGAGCGAGGAAACGGTATTTTCTTCCTGCACCCAACAGCTATCTAGTTTTTTTGCTCGCTTAAAAGAGTATTGTTATGAACGGTTCCATTTTTTTCATCCCATCATTTCTTTGTATAGCACTCAGATATATCATGTCCCGATCTTAAACAGAAATCGCACTTTAGTTGATGATTTCGGTGGACTTTCATTTGGCGATTTTGTTTGTGGTTATTGTTTATTGTCATAACTGAAGAAGAAGGGTTCTGTTGCCTTCTGCTACAGGTCGCAACATTGTGCCCATATACTTTACAATTAGGGCAATAAGGCGTGGCTTTTCTTATTCTGCACTCATCGTAGGTATGATCTTATCTTATCTTATCGTCGGAGTACTGTTTCTATTTTGTGTAGGGTAAGGACTGAACTGATTGGGAAAAAAGACATTTGGATTATTAGCAGGCATTATAGTATTTGGGTACTGAAACATTTGATCCATTCCATTGGGATTTAAATTTCCAAAAAGTGTCATCCCTGTGAGCTGGTCATTGTAAATCAAACGCGTTATTTATATTCAGGGTTTGATTTCAAGTATTTATTTAGAGCAATAAAATGGTTAATAGAATAGTGTAAGTGATTCAGCGAGAGGTTAAACTTAGAGTGTGGTTATGTGTTCGGCGCGTGGGAGAAAAGTCTGCGACGTTGTTTTGATGATTGACGTTTTTGTCTGTCATCTTTCCACGTTGTCGTTTGAGAGTGTTATCTTGGGGTTGCTTGATAACCGAAGTTAAGGGTGGTAGGATAAGCGCTGAGGTGGTTTGACTGATCTTCCATATCTGGTTGAATAGGCTGGTGATGAGGATATTGGAGTACTTGGTGGTACATCCTGAGCTTCGGGATTTGACGCTGGGCGGACCTCGTTTTGTGCTGGTGGCGATGTCGTTTGAGAGTTCTGGAATGATAAAATTGGAATGTTGGATAAATTTTGATGTAATGCAACACCTGGGGCCCTGGTCGGAGGATTTTGCTGTAATTCAAAGTCTGGAACCCTGGTCGGAGGACTGCGAATGTTGGCTTCAGTAGGATTAATGTTGAAAGAGCTACGACGGAAGGTCTTTCCTCCTTTATCACGTATGATATAAGATCTTGGATGAACTTGGTCTATTATGACTGCTGGCTTCCACTCCTTTGAGCCATTAGTTCTGGTGACGACATTTTGTCCTAGACGCAGCGGTTTGTCTTCGTTTGCTCCCTTGTTTGCATAGTTGGCTTGCTTTTGGCGTTCCTCGTTGATTAATCGTGGTATATCGGGTGTTTTTGATTTAGGAACAAGTGATGAGATGGTTGTCGGTAATAGTGACCGTATATCTCGAGCGTAGAGTCGTTGCGCCGGGCTTCCGACCTTACCCCTCGGGATGTTCATGAAGTTGAGAATTCCTAGTTGGTAGTAGGTGTTATCATATTTGCATTTCTTTAAAATATTTTTTGCTGTCTGCACGGCCCTTTCTGCCAGGCCGTTCCCTTTTGGGTGGTAAGGGGAACTTGTTCGATGATTGAACTTCCATTCAGTTGAAAAATTCTTGAAATCTTGGCATGAAAACTGTGGTCCGTTGTCTGTTTCCAAACTGCGGGGTATGCCATTGCTGGAAAAAACGGATTTTAGAAATTGAATAACATTCTTTGCAGTAGCTTCTTGTAATATTTGAAAGTTAATGTAACCTGAGTAGCTGTCTGTTACAACTATATAATCTTCGCCATCGAAATAGAATAAATCTGCAGCTGCTACTTCAAATGGGTGAACTGGTATCTCCTTGGCTCCTAATTCGATTTTGTTGTTTTGTCGCTGGTGAACTTGACAAGCGGCACACCTTTTAATGTAATTGTCAATGTCGGTACTCATGCTTGGCCAAAAAATAACGTCTCTGGCTTTCCGAACACATTTTTCGTAACTGAAGTGGCCGTTGTGAATATACTTGAGTACTTCTTGTCTCATTTGTACTGGGATCAATGCTTTCTGCGCTTTAAATATGATTTCATCTTCTTCCGATAGCTCTTCTCTGAAGTTCCAGTAAGGCCTTATGCTCTTTGGGAGACTGTTAATGGTTGACGGCCAGCCTTTCCTGATATAGTGTTTGAGTTGATTGAGCGTCTCGTCTTGCTTGGTGAGATTGACTAGCCGATCGAGTTCTTTATCGGAAATCGAGAGTATGAGTTGCACCTGCAGGTCATTTTCATCGTTGTCTTTTTCCGCTTTATTTTCGCAATCTCTGCTTAACGGGTCGGCTAGGTGCATGTATTCGCCTCGTTTGTAGACGACAGTCGGGTTGTATGTAAGTAGGCTCAGTCGAATTCGTTGCAGCCGTGCCGGTGAGGAGTGAATTGGTTTTTGGAAAATTACCTCCAATGGCTTGTGGTCGGATTTAACCACGATTGTTTTTCCCCACACGTATTCGTGGAATTTCTCACAGCCAAATTTAATCGCGAGTGCTTCTTTCTCTAACTGCGAGTAACGGGTCTGACATTCGGTTAGTGCTTTTGAGGCGAATCCAACTGGTTGTTCTTTTTGCATTAAGACTGCGCCTAGTGCCGTTGAACTGGCATCGACTTGCAGTTTTACGTCGTCATTTACATCGTACAGTCTGAGGACCGGAGGTTCGTTTATTTTTGATTTGAGCGTTTCAAACGCTTCCTGTTGATCAAATTCCCAAACCCACGGTGTTGATTTTTCCAGGAGTGCGCGAAGTGGTTTCGTGATGGACGAGAAGTTTTTGATAAACTTGCTGAGGTAAGTGAATTTTCCCAAAAACTCTCATTAATTCTTTTCGGTTTGTTGGTGCTTTGAGTCGTTTAATCGCGCCTGTTTTTTCGGGGTCAGGGCTCATGCCTTTTGCGCTGATGATGTGACCTAAGAATTTAATTTTTTGTTGGTCGAACTTGCATTTCGATTTATTCAACTTTAAACCATTTTCCTTCAAGATGCTGATTACAAGCTCTGTGGTTCGTCTCAGGCTGTCGATTGATTTTGCATGGATTAGGATGTCGTCCATTGAAACTTTTACGTTTGGTAACTTACCAAACAGCGTTTGCATTATATGCTGAAACACCTCGGGAGCCGAACAAATTCCGAACGGGAGCCTCTTACAACTGTACCTTCCCCACGGTGTAGCAAAAGTTAGAATTTTTTTCGTGCGTTCTGATACACGCAATTGCCAAAAGCCTCGCATACAATCTAAAAGGGTGAAGAATTTGGAACCTTGTATTGTTTGCATTGGATGATGACGGCGCATTATGTTACGATTGACGTTGGTTGGGTCGATACAAATTCGAATTTTTTGGTTCTTTCGTACTACGACCATTGGTGACATTGACTCTGTCGCTTCCTTTGTAGGCTCGATGACGCCTAATTTCACCATGTTGTCGAGTTCGTTCCTTACTTCGTCTCGAATCTTATACGGAACGCGCCGAGCTGGGGTTATCTCAAACTTGGGGTTTTCAACTAAATCGATGTCGTACTCGTAATTTTTTAGGCAGCCTAAGCCTTTAAAGATGCTGTCGTCTTGGTCAACTTGATTTATACGGCTTATTAGGCCTAGCTCCTCGCATGTGTTTGCACCTAGAATTGGCTTAATGTCTTCGGCCACGATTTTAAATGTTATGTTGCTTTGCCGGCTAGCAATGATGCATGAAATTATTGATTCTCCGAGTACTTTAAGGCGGTGGTTGCTGAAGGAGATGAGATATTTGGTGGTACACGGGATAATTTTTGACTGTGAGCTTTCGACGATTTTTCGTGGTAGGACATTGCATTGAGCCCCTGTATCGAGTTTAATTTCGTGACTATGGCCGTTAATCATTATTATTTCGGTGAATTTGTCACCCTTGACAACTTCGTTATGAGACACACAACCGATAAACAAAGGAAGGTCGTCATCATCACTTTGTTCTTCGCAAAGGTTTATGTTCCTTGACGTGCTTGCTTTATTTTTATTTGTGTATTGGGATTTACTCTTTCTGCAGTATGCTTCGAGGTGGTTACGTTGTTTGCATAGCTTACAAAGGTATTGGTAAGCTGGACAGTTTCTGAAAGTGTGGTTCTTGCCACAATTGCGACAATCAAAGGTCTTGGTATTGGATTTGCTCGACTTTTCTATTGCATTGACTTTTCGTTCGTTTTCTTCTATTATTAGTGCAGTTTGTTTTTGGGCTAATTCAGTCGATTGCCACATTTGGATCGCTTTAGTTAGTCCTATATCTTCTGACAATAGTTTGGTTCTAAGTTCATCGTTTCTGATGCCTAAGATGAGTTGATCTCGCAGCAAACTATCCGTCAGCTGTTCGAAGGCACAATTATTCGCTTGTAACCAAAGTCTAGTTACTAAATCATCGATTGTCTCTCCCTCTTTTTGTGTTATCTTATTAAATTTATAGCGCTCGAAGGTGGTGTTTACTTTTGGCATGAAATATGTTTGGAATTTAGACTTTACCTGATCCAGAGTTTCTTCACCGGTCGATAAAGACACCGGTAAGGAGTTGTATACCTGAATCGCCGTGTATCCGATTGCGGACATGAAAGTGGCGATCTGCATATTTTGTGGTTTTTCGGTCATACCGGTTGCAACTTCAAAGTATTCGTACTGCTGTTTCCAGATCTTCCATTCCCGGGCCATATCCTTATCGTGCTCCACGATAAGTGGTTTTGGTGGACGTAGAAAGCTGCAGTGATTTTCTGACATTATTTGCTGTAATAAATTTATATCAGTTTAATGGCGAATTATTCAATAAAGTTAAACGGGTTTCGGCACCATATAAATCAAACGCGTTATTTATATTCAGGGTTTGATTTCAAGTATTTATTTAGAGCAATAAAATGGTTAATAGAATAGTGTAAGTGATTCAGCGAGAGGTTAAACTTAGAGTGTGGTTATGTGTTCGGCGCGTGGGAGAAAAGTCTGCGACGTTGTTTTGATGATTGACGTTTTTGTCTGTCATCTTTCCACGTTGACGTTTGAGAGTGTTATCTTGGGGTCTGCTCCCATTACAGTCATGAGGTTGTTGGTATTGCTGAAGAAGAGGGTTGATTTGCGGCATTACATTGACTGAATTTTGATTTCCAATGTACGCCATGCCAGTAGTGGGTTTAGGTAGGTTCCGGCGCTTTTCCCATAGGGCAACGTGTGTTAGAGTGAGACCCCATAGGGTGGAATGTGTTAGAGTGAGATGGAAGGTTTGGGGTGTAGTCTAGCTCTCCATAAAAAGCAATGGGTTAGAGTGAGATGTAAGATTTGGGGCGAGGCTTTTTTCCCCTTCGATGTTGGGATCGAGGTGTCATATTTCATGTTTGTTTATTTTAGCTTTTGGATTGAGATCTGAATTTGGGGCGCGAGGTGTCATATTTCAAGTTTGTTTATGTTTTGCTTTTGGACTAAGATCTGAATTTGGAGCGAGGGGTCATATTTCATATTTGTTAGTGTTTAGCTGGGGCAATCATCATCGGAGTGAGGTGTCATATTTCAAGTTTGTTTATTTTAGCTTTTGGATTGAGATCAGAATTTGGTAGCGAGGTGTCATATTTCATATTTGTTAGTTTGACTGGGGGATTCGTAAGATCAGAGTCAGAGTGTGTGTGTGTGTGTGTGGAGAGCAAGTTGTCATATTTGATTTGATTGGCGAATTGCAGATTTCATAGATCTGATGATCTGCTGATCTGTGTGTGTGTGTCATATTTCATAGTTGTTAGTGTTTAGCTGGGGGAATCATCATCGGAGCGAGGTGTCATATTTCATGTTTGTTTATTTTAGCTTTTGGATTGAGATCTGAATTTGGGGCGCGAGGTGTCATATTTCATATTTGTTAGTTTGGGCCGTGAGAAAGTCGTACGATTCCAGGAATTTGGTTGAGATGTAAGATCAGAGTCAGAGAGTGAGGCATTAAGTGTGTGTTTAGAGCGAGGTATCATATTTGATTTGATTGGAGAATTGCGGATTCCATAATGATTGTTTAGAGCAGAGTTTTTATTGCTGTTGATATGTGTGTATTCTCATATTTGATGTATGGGGAGCGAGGTATTCTATTTCAGAGATTGGTTTGATTGGCGAGTCGTTGGACTATGATTCCTTCGGGGGGGATTTTATTTTCTGTGTGTGTGATCGGTGGTGGAGCTTAGATTGGTTTGGTTGGGGAAATTGGCTTATTCCATAGATGGGTTATGATTGCCTAGAGGATTTTTTTTTTTTTTATTTCTATTGATCAGTGTGTGTCTTTTTCGTTTAGGGTGGTTGAGAGGGAGAGGAGAGAGGGAGGTTTGGCTGATTTCAGGAATTGATTTTTGGATTTTATAGAGGAATTATGAACACATATAAGAATTAGAGAAGAGTTTTGGGCTACGAGTCAGGCTGATTCATAGCTGTGTGTTTCTTTTTGAATGCTGACCCGGAGTTAGTAAGTGTTTATCCCAAAGCAAATGTTGGGCACTACAAATGTTTATCTGTTACTATTCCGTAAAAATGTATAATATGAGTAAAGAGGATGACATAAGGAAACAAAAGAAAAATCTGAATTATGTGAGTCAAATTGATTAGTTTGCTATTCGGTAAAGAAAAAGGGATCTATTGATCTGGGTGTGTGTGACGTCATCGGGGTGGAGCTTAGATTGGTTTGATTGAAGAAATTGGCAAATTCCATAGATGGTTTATGTTAGCTTAGAGGTTATTTTTTTATTTCTATTGATCTGCGTGTGTGTGTGATTGGTTTGATTGGGGAAATTGGCAAATTCCATAGATGGGTTATGATTGCTTAGAGGTTATTTTCTAATTTCTATTGATCAGTGTGTGTCTTTTTTCGTTTGAGAAGAATGAGAGGGAGAGGGGAGAGGGGCTGATTCCAGGAATTATGAACACTTATAAGAATTTGAGATGAGTTCTGGGCTACGAGTCAGGCAGATTCATAGCTGTGTGTTTATTCTTGAATGCTGACCTTGAGTTAGTAAATGTTTATCCCATAGGAAATACTGTGCAGTATAATTGTTTATCTGTTGCTGTTCCGTAAAAAAAGTATAATATGAGTAAAGAGGATGACATAAGGGAAAACAAAAATCTGGACTATGTGAGTCAAATTGATTTGTTTGCTATTCGGTAGAAAAAAAAGGAATTTTATTTCTATTGATCTGTGTGTGTGTGACGTCATCGGGGGCTGGAGCTTAGATTGGTTGGATTGGCGAAATTGACTAATTCCAGGAAATTGGTATCGGATTCCACAGATGGCTTGTGATTACTTAGAGGAGATTTTTTATTTTTTTATTTCAATTGATCTCTGTGTATGTGTACGATCATATTTCAGAGATTAATTTGATTTAATTGGCAGTAAATAGCTAGGCTATTGATCATTTGCTGGAGTGAGAAGGGCTACATGGATGGCACTACAAATACTGTTGTTGTTGCTGTTCCATAAAGAAAAAAAGTACGATATGAGTAAAGAGGATGACATAAGAAAAAAAAAATCTGGACTATGTGAGTCAAATTGATTTGTTTGCTGATCGGTAGAGAAAAAATAAAACAAATAAGTGTATGATATGACTAAAGAGGAAGGAATAAAAAATCTGGACTCTGTGAATCAAATGATTGTTTATTCTTGAACACCAGACTTGAGTTAGTAATTTTAATGTGAGATATAGAATATTGAGGTAGGTTAGCTCTTTAAAGGAGATAAATAAATAAAGAGGTGACGTACAGTAGTTAATGTTTTATCAGAGCAGAGCTAAAAATATTGAAACAAACAGGTGAAGTGGAGAGTGATTTAGGGGTTTTTAAGGAGTAAAAGTTTATTAATACAAAGTCTCTATTTAAGCTCGTGGGATAGATTAAAATCTTACGGATAGAATTTTTCAATAACCCAACTAATGAGGAATATTCTGAGAAAGATAATGCTCCTATGAGAATCTTTAATGGCAAGTTAAGCATCGTCTTTAATGATTTCCTTCAGTAAGGAGGTTTATGCAATGCAGTCACAAATATTCAAGGTCAAATATTGAATTTATTTCTTCATTTGTTCGGAGATATACCTACGCAATATACTGTATATTTTAATACAAATACTCTGTACGCTTGGGCAATGCCTCAGTAACTTCTTCATAAAGCATTTGGGTGGGCAAATCCGGAAATATTTATAACTGTCTAAATAAAAGTGCTAGATGATAACGGAGAAAATACATAGGTATGTGTTAGAAGTAGATTTAGATTATCCAGAATATCTTCATGACGCACTTACCTAAAAGCAGATAGTCAAGGAAGCAGTACTTAATGCTGAAACTACAATTGGCGAAATTGACTAATTCCAGGAAATTGGTATCGGATTCCACAGATGGGTTATGATTGTTTAGAGGAGATTTTTTATTTTTTTATTTCAATTGATCTCTATGTATATGTACGATCACATTTCAGAGATTAATTTGATTTAATTGGCAGTAAATAGCTAGGCCATTGATCATTTGCTAGAGTGAGAAGGGCTACATGGATGTTACAGTGGCTGGGAGTGATAAGAATTTGAGAAAAGTTCAGGGCTGTTTATTCTTGAATGTTGACCCTGAGTTAGTAAATGTTTATCCCAAAGCAAATGCTGTGCACTACAAATGCTGTTGTTGTTGCTGTTCCATAAAGAAAAAAAGTACGATATGAGTAAAGAGGATGACATAAGAACAAAAAAAAAATCTGGTCTATGTGAGTCAAATTGATTTGTTTGCTGTTCGGTAGAGAAAAAATAAAAGAATTAAATGTATGATATGACTAAAGAGCAAGGAATAAAAAATATGGACCCTGTGAAGCAAACTGATTGTTTATTCTTAAACGCCAGACTTGAGTTAGTAATTTCAATGTGAGATATAGAATATTGAGGTAGGTTAGCTCTTTAAAGGAGATAAATAAATAAAAAGGTGACGAACAATAGTTAATGTTTTATCAGAGCAGAGCTAAAAATATTGAAACAAACAGGTGAAGTGGAGGGTAACTTAGGGGTTGTTAAGGAGTAAAAGATGATTAATGCAAAGTCTCGGTTTTTGCAATTATCAAAGCATAGACTTAATCAAAAGAAGGGACGTCTTACCTTATGATTATTTAAGCTCGTGGGATAAATTAAGTGAATTATCTCTTACGTATAGAATTTTTAAATAAACTAACTAATGAGGAATGTTCTAAGAAAGATAATGCTACTAAGGGATTCTTTAATGGCAACTAAAGCATCGCCTTTAGTGATTTCCTTCAGTAAGAAGGTTAACGCAATGCAGTCACATATATTTAAAGTCAAATAATGAATTAATTTCTTCATTTGATCGGTGATAAACCTACGCAATATACTGTATATTTAGATACTGTACGCTTGGGTAATGTCTCAATAACTTCCTTATAAAGCCTTTGAGTGGACAAATCTGGAAAAATTAACAACTGTCTATATAAAAGTGCTAGATGATAATGGAGAAAATATGTATGTATTAGAAGTAGATTTAGATCATCCAGAATCTCTTCATGACGCATTTACCTAAAAGCAGGCTGAAATTACAAATTTTATCGAATAATCACCATTGTGAAAATAAAACGTACAAGCTCAGAGCAGAAAAACTGACCGTTTTTAAATCTGAAAACAAATGATATGTTATAAAACACAAATTCATATTTTAAAAGAATTTTTTTATTTTATTTGTATCCACTTAAAAAAACTTTTCCAATAGATAAACATAAATTCTTAACGCTAATTTTGCTTTTGACAATGTGTTTGATAAGAACTGATGTTAATATATGATATCTGCTTCCTGTAGCTCTTCCACAATTGAGTTTACCTCATTTTGATGATTAATATTGCCAGCATTTTGCGATGCAATTAAAAGTCTTAGTCTATCAACGAGCTCATTGGGATCATTCCAATACACATATTCGACGGGATTATTAGAATAGCTCATATCTTTGAAATTATTGTTGTATGCTTTTCCAATTTTCTTTATAACTCTTTGCGTAAGGTGTTGTAATAAAGGCCGAATAACATGTTTATACTTATAACCTCCATTGCCTTTAACCTGTGAGTTGCCATCATAATTCTTTAAGTGTACATTTGTTTTTTGTAGAATCTTAAGACATTCATCCAAGTCTTCATTGGTACATCGTTCTTTTGTAGGGTTTTCCGAAAAATTAATTCATAGAGGTCCTCTGTTCCAGGGAAGATTTCATCATCAATAACGAGATTCTTTTGCTCGTTAATTACAAAGCTTGATCTGCCTCAACTTTGTTGAATTCGATTGTACATCGAAATGCGGACCATAGATCTTATCCAGATTCGATTCTGATGGCGATGATCTATTGACAGGTGTACTTTGATCAAGACTATCAGCTTCTGATAGCGATGGTCTGTTGATCAATATTATCTATATCGTAATTTTCGGGTGTTCTAAATGAAAAATCTTTATCATCCATCGTTGGTTGAATGTTTGACTCAGGATATGAAGAGTCAAAACTCTCCTCCAGAGCAAGTTTTTTTCTTTTGGTGGACTTTGGAATTGTAATTTTCGTCGAGGCTTTGTTTTAGTCATTATATCGTACTCAACAGTATCTCGACTTTTGACATTTTTCACAATATCTTTTAAGGGCTCAACTACAAGAAAAAGTTAACTGCAAACAAGTTGCATGCATCGGATCTGTACGTCAACAAACTCTTTATTATTTATCGTCTTTCATCTTTTGATACTTAACATCGGAGGATTGCTCTCTCTGCTTAGGTTCTGGTGATGATGATAATGATTTAATTGAAATGCTTCTTAAAGCATATTCCATTTTCTTTTGAAGAGTATCCTTCATACTTATATCTTTTTTCGTTTGATTTTGATCCATTTTACCTCATCCGTTAATCAAAATAATTTTTCAATCTGTACCCCAGCGATAATAGGAATTGTCTATTTTGTAGAGTAAGTTTTGATGTACTCCTATCGGAAGTTGATAGTATATTGATAGAGTTAATAGTACGATCTACTCTTTTATATGTTAACGGGTAAGATGAGCTATCATACGAGTATATTATCATAATTGTGGTTTAAGATGTGATCGTAAGTTTGTAAGATTTCCGTATTAATCCAAGAGATTCAATGTTATAGAACTTATCCTCTCGCAGTTCACTGGCCAATAGATGACATTGCGAGGAACTTCGACTATTTTATACCCTGGGCTAACATTAAGAGAAAATGCATGTAGTATATGAGCAGATCGATTGTTGATATACTATACAATTCATCAATTAAATTACATTCAATTTGAACGATTTACACTCTATTTATGTTGACGTACAGATCCGATTCATGTAACTTGTTTGCAGATAGCTTTTTCTTGCTGCACCCCAATAGTGATCCAATCGAGTTTGGTTGTGAGAAATCAATCTCTATGCTACTATAAATTTCACATTTTAATGTGTTATTATTTGCTTATGCAGTTATTTATGTCTTCAATCTCATAGGAACCAATTGGCCGTCGTCCTCACTGGCTGAATGATTGATTCTGGAGAATCAATATGTTTTTCTTCTTCTTCTTCTTCTTCTTCTGGAGGAGGACTTTGGAATTGCAACTTTCTTCGAGTCTTTACTTTTGCTATTAAATCATTCTCGGCTGTATTTCGACGTTTGACATTTTTGGCGATTTCTTTTAAGGGTTCAACTATGGGTTTAAATGTTTTTTCAATTCCCGTCTCCTCCATGATTTGTCCACTTTTGAGAAGCCTATATTTTCTCTTTAAAATATTTTTAGTTTTTATAAGTTCTTTAAGTAAATCTTCATTGAGTTCCATATTTGAGAATTATGTCGGCTCCAAACTGGGCAGTATCGAACTAGGCAGTATCAAACTGGACAGTATCAAACAGGGCAGTATCGAACTGGGCAGTACCAAACTGGGCAGTATCAAACTGGGTAGTATCAAACTGGGCAGTATCGAACTGAGCAGTATCAAACTGGGCAGTATCGAACTGGGCAGTATCAAACTGGGCAGTATCAAACTGGGCAGTATCGAACTGGGCAGTATCAAACTGGGCAGTATCAAACTGGGCAGTATCAAACTGGACAGTATCAAACAGGGCAGTATCGAACTGGGCAGTATCAAACTGGGCAGTATCGAACTGGGCAGTATCAAACTGGGCAGTATTGAACTGGGCAGTATCAAACTGGGCAGTATCGAACTAGGCAGTATCAAACTGGGCAGTATCAAACTGGGTAGTATCAAACTGGGCAGTATCGTACTGGGCAGTATCGAACTGGGCAGTATCGAACTGGGCAGTATCAAACTGGGCAGTATTGAACTGGGCAGTATCAAACTGGGCAGTATTGAACTGGGCAGTATCGAACTGGGCAGTATCAAACTGGGCAGTATCGAACTGGGCAGTATCAAACTGGGCAGTATCGAACTGGGCAGTATCAAACTGGGCAGTATCGAACTGAGCAGTATCAAACTGGGCAGTATCGAACTGGGCAGTATCAAACTGGGCAGTATCAAACTGGGCAGTATCGAACTGGGCAGTATCAAACTGGGTAGTATTAAACTGGGCAGTATCAAACTGGGCAGTATCAAACTGGGCAGTATCGAACTGGGCAGTATCAAACTGGGCAGTATTGAACTGGGCAGTATCAAACTGGGCAGTATCGAACTAGGCAGTATCAAACTGGGCAGTATCAAACTGGGTAGTATCAAACTGGGCAGTATCGTACTGGGCAGTATCGAACTGGGCAGTATCGAACTGGGCAGTATCAAACTGGGCAGTATTGAACTGGGCAGTATCAAACTGGGCAGTATTGAACTGGGCAGTATCAAACTGGGCAGTATCAAACTGGGTAGTATCAAACTGGGCAGTATCGAACTGGGCAGTATCGAACTGGGCAGTATCGAACTGGGCAGTATCAAACTGGGCAGTATCAAACAGGGCAGTATTAAACTGGGCAGTATCAAACAGGGCAGTATCAAACTGGGCAGTATCAAACTAGCCAAGCAACAGTTGGAGGAGAGTAAACGTCACAATCAAGCCGTCGAGGGAATAAAAATCAAGCAAGACAAGGGACTTTACTTGCAACCCCATAAGAAAGGATTCGAACTTTTTCTAAAGCCACAGCCCACGAGCACAAAAAAAACTAATGGAATTGCTACCCAATCGTCATTTTGGTGATGCCGTAATAACATTTCCAATTGGTTCCTATGAGATTGAAGGCATAAATAACTGCATAAGCAAATAATAACACATTAAAATGTGAAATTTATAGTAACCAAACTCGATTGGATCACTATTGGGGTACAGCAAGAAAAAGCTATCTGCAAACAAGTTACATGAATCGGATCTGTACGTCAACATAAATAGAGGGTAAATCGTTCAAATTGAATGTAATTTAATTGATGAAATGTATAGTATATCAACAATCGATCTGCTCATATACTACATGCATTTTCTCTTAATGTTAGCCCAGGGTATAAAATAGTCGAAGTTCCTCGCAATGTCATCTATTGACCAGTGAACTGCGAGAAGATAAGTTCTATAACATTGAATCTCTTGGATTAATACGGAAATCTTACAAACTTACGATCACATCTTAAACCACAATTATGATAATATACTCGTATGATAGCTCATCTTACCCGTTAACATATAAAAGAGTAGATCGTACTATTAACTCTATCAATATACTATCAACTTCCGATAGGAGTACATCAAAACTTACTCTACAAAATAGACAATTCCTATTATCGCTGGGGTACAGATTGAAAAATTATTTTGATTAACGGATGAGGTAAAATGGATCAAAATCAAACGAAAAAAGATATATGTATGAAGGATACTCTTCAAAAGAAAATGGAATATGCTTTAAAAAGCATTTCAATTAAATCATTATCATCATCACCAGAACCTAAGCAGAGAGAGCAATCCTCCGATGTTAAGTATCAAAAGATGAAAGACGATAAATAATAAAGAGATTGTTGACGTACAGATCCGATGCATGCAACTTGTTTGCAGTTAACTTTTTCTTGTAGTTGAGCCCTTAAAAGATATTGTGAAAAATGTCAAAAGTCGAGATACTGTTGAGTACGATATAATAACTAAAACAAAGCCTCGACGAAAATTACAATTCCAAAGTCCACCAAAAGAAAAAAACTTGCTCTGGAGGAGAGTTTTGACTCTTCATATCCTGAGTCAAACATTCAACCAACGATGGATGATAAAGATTTTTCATTTAGAACACCCGAAAATTACGATATAGATAATATTGATCAACAGACCATCGCTATCAGAAGCTGATAGTCTTGATCAAAGTACACCTGTCAATAGATCATCGCCATCAGAATCGAATCTGGATAAGATCTATGGTCCGCATTTCGATGTACAATCGAATTCAACAAAGTTGAGGCAGATCAAGCTTTGTAATTAACGAGCAAAAGAATCTCGTTATTGATGATGAAATCTTCCCTGGAACAGAGGACCTCTATGAATTAATTTTTCGGAAAACCCTACAAAAGAACGATGTACCAATGAAGACTTGGATGAATATCTTAAGATTCTACAAAAAACAAATGTACACTTAAAGAATTATGATGGCAACTCACAGGTTAAAGGCAATGGAGGTTATAAGTATAAACATGTTATTCGGCCTTTATTACAACACCTTACGCAAAGAGTTATAAAGAAAATTGGAAAAGCATACAACAATAATTTCAAAAATATGAGCTATTCTAATAATCCCGTCGAATATGTGTATTGGAATGATCCCAATGAGCTCGTTGATAGACTAAGACTTTTAATTGCATCGCAAAATGCTGGCAATATTAATCATCAAAATGAGGTAAACTCAATTGTGGAAGAGCTACAGGAAGCAGATATCATATATTAACATCAGTTCTTATCAAACACATTGTCAAAAGCAAAATTAGCGTTAAGAATTTATGTTTATCTATTGGAAAAGTTTTTTTAAGTGGATACAAATAAAATAAAAAAATTCTTTTAAAATATGAATTTGTGTTTTATAACATATCATTTGTTTTCAGATTTAAAAACGGTCAGTTTTTCTGCTCTGAGCTTGTACGTTTTATTTTCACAATGGTGATTATTCGATAAAATTTGTAATTTCAGCCTGCTTTTAGGTAAATGCGTCATGAAGAGATTCTGGATGATCTAAATCTACTTCTAATACATACATATTTTCTCCATTATCATCTAGCACTTTTATATAGACAGTTGTTAATTTTTCCAGATTTGTCCACTCAAAGGCTTTATAAGGAAGTTATTGAGACATTACCCAAGCGTACAGTATCTAAATATACAGTATATTGCGTAGGTTTATCACCGATCAAATGAAGAAATTAATTCATTATTTGACTTTAAATATATGTGACTGCATTGCGTTAACCTTCTTACTGAAGGAAATCACTAAAGGCGATGCTTTAGTTGCCATTAAAGAATCCCTTAGTAGCATTATCTTTCTTAGAACATTCCTCATTAGTTAGTTTATTTAAAAATTCTATACGTAAGAGATAATTCACTTAATTTATCCCACGAGCTTAAATAATCATAAGGTAAGACGTCCCTTCTTTTGATTAAGTCTATGCTTTGATAATTGCAAAAACCGAGACTTTGCATTAATCATCTTTTACTCCTTAACAACCCCTAAGTTACCCTCCACTTCACCTGTTTGTTTCAATATTTTTAGCTCTGCTCTGATAAAACATTAACTATTGTTCGTCACCTTTTTATTTATTTATCTCCTTTAAAGAGCTAACCTACCTCAATATTCTATATCTCACATTGAAATTACTAGCTCAAGTCTGGCGTTTAAGAATAAACAATCAGTTTGCTTCACAGGGTCCATATTTTTTATTCCTTCCTCTTTAGTCATATCATACATTTAATTCTTTTATTTTTTCTCTACCGAACAGCAAACAAATCAATTTGACTCACATAGACCAGATTTTTTTTTTGTTCTTATGTCATCCTCTTTACTCATATCGTACTTTTTTTCTTTATGGAACAGCAACAACAACAGCATTTGTAGTGCACAGCATTTGCTTTGGGATAAACATTTACTAACTCAGGGTCAACATTCAAGAATAAACAGCCCTGAACTTTTCTCAAATTCTTATCACTCCCAGCCACTGTAACATCCATGTAGCCCTTCTCACTCTAGCAAATGATCAATGGCCTAGCTATTTACTGCCAATTAAATCAAATTAATCTCTGAAATGTGATCGTACATATACATAGAGATCAATTGAAATAAAAAAATAAAAAATCTCCTCTAAACAATCATAACCCATCTGTGGAATCCGATACCAATTTCCTGGAATTAGTCAATTTCGCCAATTGTAGTTTCAGCATTAAGTACTGCTTCCTTGACTATCTGCTTTTAGGTAAGTGCGTCATGAAGATATTCTGGATAATCTAAATCTACTTCTAACACATACCTATGTATTTTCTCCGTTATCATCTAGCACTTTTATTTAGACAGTTATAAATATTTCCGGATTTGCCCACCCAAATGCTTTATGAAGAAGTTACTGAGGCATTGCCCAAGCGTACAGAGTATTTGTATTTAAATATACAATATATTGCGTAGTTATATCTCCGAACAAATGAAGAAATAAATTCAATATTTGACCTTGAATATTTGTGACTGCATTGCATAAACCTCCTTACTGAAGGAAATCATTAAAGACGATGCTTAACTTGCCATTAAAGATTCTTATAGGAGCATTATCTTTCTCAGAATATTCCTCATTAGTTGGGTTATTGAAAAATTCTATCCGTAAGATTTTAATCTATCCCACGAGCTTAAATAGAGACTTTGTATTAATAAACTTTTACTCCTTAAAAACCCCTAAATCACTCTCCACTTCACCTGTTTTTTTCAATATTTTTAGCTCTGCTCTGATAAAACATTAACTATTGTACGTCACCTCTTTATTTATTTATCTCCTTTAAAGAGCTAACCTACCTCAATATTCTATATCTCACATTAAAATTCCTAACTCAAGTCTGGTGTTCAAGAATAAACAATCAGTTTGATTCACAGAGTCCAGATTTTTTATTCCTTCCTCTTTAGTCATATCATACACTTAGTTGTTTTATTTTTTCTCTACCGATCAGCAAACAAATCAATTTGACTCACATAGTCCAAATTTTTTTTTTCTTATGTCATCCTCTTTACTCATATCGTACTTTTTTTCTTTATGGAACAGCAACAACAACAGTATTTGTAGTGCCATCCATGTAGCCCTTCTCACTCCAGCAAATGATCAATAGCCTAGCTATTTACTGCCAATTAAATCAAATTAATCTCTGAAATAAGATCGTACACATACACAGAGATCAATTGAAATAAAAAAATAAAAAATCTCCTCTAAGTAATCACAAGCCATCTGTGGAATCCGATACCAATTTCCTGGAATTAGTCAATTTCGCCAATCCAACCAATCTAAGCTCCAGCCCCCGATGATGTCACACACACACAGATCAATAGAAATAAAATTCCTTTTTTTTCTACCGAATAGCAAACAAATCAATTTGACTCACATAGTCCAGATTTTTGTTTTCCCTTATGTCATCCTCTTTACTCATATTATACTTTTTTTACGGAACAGCAACAGATAAACAATTATACTGCATACTGTGCAGTATCCTATGGGATAAACATTTACTTACTCAAGGTCAGCATTCAAGAATAAACGCACAGCTATGAATCTGCCTGACTCGTAGCCCAGAACTCATCTCAAATTCTTATAAGTGTTCATAATTCCTGGAATCAGCCCCTCTCCCCTCTCCCTCTCATTCTTCTCAAACGAAAAAAGACACACACTGATCAATAGAAATTAGAAAATAACCTCTAAGCAATCATAACCCATCTATGGAATTTGCCAATTTCCCCAATCAAACCAATCACACACACACGCAGATCAATAGAAATAAAAAAATAACCTCTAAGCTAACATAAACCATCTATGGAATTTGCCAATTTCTCCAATCAAACCAATCTAAGCTCCACCCCGATGACGTCACACACACCCAGATCAATAGATCCCTTTTTCTTTACCGAATAGCAAACAAATCAATTTGACTCACATAATTCAGATTTTTCTTTTGTTTCCTTATGTCATCCACTTTACTCATATTATACATTTTTACGGAATAGTAACAGATAAACATTTGTAGTGCCCAACATTTGCTTTGGGATAAACACTTACTAACTCCGGCTCAGCATTCAAAAAGAAACACACAGCTATGAATCAGCCTGACTCGTAGCCCAAAACTCTTCTCTAATTCTTATATGTGTTCATAATTCCTCTATAAAATCCAAAAATCAATTCCTGAAATCAGCCAAACCTCCCTCTCTCCTCTCCCTCTCAACCACCCTAAACGAAAAAGGCACACACTGATCAATAGAAATAAAAAAAAATATCCTCTAGGCAATCATAACCCATCTATGGAATAAGCCAATTTCCCCAATCAAACCAATCTAAGCTCCACCACCGATCACACACACAGAAAATAAAATCCCCCCGAAGGAATCATAGTCCAACGACTCGCCAATCAAACCAATCTCTGAAATAGAATACCTCGCTCCCCATACATCAAATATGAGAATACACACATATCAACAGCAATAAAAACTCTGCTCTAAACAATCATTATGGAATCCGCAATTCTCCAATCAAATCAAATATGATACCTCGCTCTAAACACACACTTAATGCCTCACTCTCTGACTCTGATCTTACATCTCAACCAAATTCCTGGAATCGTACGACTTTCTCACGGCCCAAACTAACAAATATGAAATATGACACCTCGCGCCCCAAATTCAGATCTCAATCCAAAAGCTAAAATAAACAAACATGAAATATGACACCTCGCTCCGATGATGATTCCCCCAGCTAAACACTAACAACTATGAAATATGACACACACACACAGATCAGCAGATCATCAGATCTATGAAATCTGCAATTCGCCAATCAAATCAAATATGACAACTTGCTCTCCACACACACACACACACACTCTGACTCTGATCTTACGAATCCCCCAGTCAAACTAACAAATATGAAATATGACACCTCGCTACCAAATTCTGATCTCAATCCAAAAGCTAAAATAAACAAACTTGAAATATGACACCTCACTCCGATGATGATTGCCCCAGCTAAACACTAACAAATATGAAATATGACCCCTCGCTCCAAATTCAGATCTTACTCCAAAAGCAAAACATAAACAAACTTGAAATATGACACCTCGCGCCCCAAATTCAGATCTCAATCCAAAAGCTAAAATAAACAAACATGAAATATGACACCTCGATCCCAACATCGAAGGGGAAAAAAGCCTCGCCCCAAATCTTACACCTCACTCTAACCCATTGCTTTTTATGGAGAGCTAGACTACACCCCAAACCTTCCATCTCACTCTAACACATTCCACCCTATGGGGTCTCACTCTAACACACGTTGCCCTATGGGAGAAGCGCCGGAACCTACCTAAACCCACTACTCATGCCAGGTAAATGGGGATCTACTAACTCTCTTTTCAGGGCCTTTTGGATCATTTATTCTAAACTTGTGTCATCAAGGCTTAAAACGTACTGCTTTAATGTCGCATTAGCTAAGCCTGTCTTGAAGGAATATATTGCTGCCATTTCAAGATCTTTTAAAATGGACTTTGAATCTCCTCCGTAGTCCGCTTTTGCTTTTTCTTTACAGATCCCCAATAGTTGCATGACCGAACCGAATTGGTTTAAGCTTTCCATAGGGAATTGTCGACATTGTCGTAGCTCATTCGTTACCTGTATATAGGTTTTCCGAGGCAGGAAATTTTGATTAAGAGTTTTTTCTAAATCTTCTATACAGGTTATCGGGTGCATTGAGGCTAGCACAAAGGCATTGCCTCTCAGTCTTGTGATTAACAAGTTGTTGTAAATTACCTTCTCTTCTTCGTTCAGGCATTGCAAAACTTGTTTGCAGCACCCAAGAAAAGTTTGCAATTCTAAAGCCAATCCTGGATGATAGGCACCAGAAAAAGTGGGGACAAGAGTAGAAACTAAACGGGCTACCTTTTCGTAGTCCATTACGGTATCAATTTTCAAATTTTTAATGGCGTTCTCAACTTGCGATATGGAGGGTGATAGCGATAATACTTTGGTTGGAATATTATTTACAGTTGTGTTTTTACTTAACGGGGTGTTTTTGAATTTTTCTATTTCTAACTTAAATAATTCGTTTATTTTCTTAAATTCTAACCTCTTATTTGTCTGTTGTTCCTCTACCGCTTCTATTCGCTGTTCCAGTTGTTCTGTTGTTTGTGGTGGTGGTTGTTGTTGTTGTTGGTTTGTGGTGGTTCTCCTAAAATGTACGCCTGACCTCGTTCTTCCTCCCTCCAGCGATCTGCTCCTTCGTTTCATGTGTTATTACACGTGTTATTTGCATGTAAGTTTTTGTTTCTTAACCGCGATGAAATGTAGAAATTATTTCAATTGTTTCTTTTGTTTTCGGCTTTTATTAAACACTCTCGTTTTTAAGCTCTTTTTCTTTTTGTTTAACTTTAAAACACTTATAGATTTTAACTTTTCAAAACACTTATAGATTTCGCACTAACTGCACTGTGGCATTGTTTATTTGTTTAATATAAGTTTATATTCTTTTTTCTAATGGCGAGAAAAAAAGATAAAGATTCGAATTTTCGCGGATGAAACTAGGTTTTCACGTTAATATTACTTTTAATCGTATCTACACTTATTTATTAATTAATTTTTTTTTTTCGATCTGTCTTCGTGTGGAACGTCTTAATTTCGTTTCCCGGCTGCGCCAAAGTATGTTAAGTAAAAAAACAGTACAACCTATTCTCTCTGTAGGCTATCACCGACCCCCCAACCAAAAACCAAGCGGAGGACAATGTCGGTGTCAGATGCGAAGGCAGGTACATACACATCGTGGGAAAACTAGAATTCCCATGATGTGATTTATGCAAGTTGTGCAAATTATACATTTGCATTTGTCGCCTGCGTGCAAGGTGTTCAGTCGGGGTCTCGTTACTTAGACCCAGACAGAAAACGATAGCACCTCGACATTTTACACCACAGTAGACTCATATCCTGGAAACCCCATTGTGACCATATATTGACAGCTAGGTTCCGGAGTAGGGTTAGAAAAATTACCATCATACAGTGTTATGCTCCGACTCTAGATGCAACTGAGGATGAAAAGGATGATTTTTATAGCCACTTGGGCGCCGCCTACAACAAAACGCTTAATAAATAAAATAAATATTTGGCGCAACAGCTCATTAAGTGCCAGGGCCTAGCTTCTCGCAACCACTCATGTTGTGTGCGTTATATTTTTCGTACGAATGGAAGGGACCTACAGTTTAGTGCCGTATCCGAACGGCGATTTGAGAAGCTTTTTCGAGACAACAATACTCTCGGATGTTTGTCAGACGCTCGCGAGAGGTGGGACCGTGAAAAAACTTTTTGGTGTTTTGTAGGATTCGAACTTGGAACCTCACGCGTAGTGATCCGACACACTAACCACTTACGCCACGGCGCCCACAACAAAACGCTTAATGGGGACATCGTAATGGTGATGGGATATCTCAATGCCAAGGTGGGTAGCGACAATACCATGCTTAAGCACGTGATGCGAGTTCACGTCGTGGGAAACCGTAATGACAACGGTGAGCGGTTTGTGGACTTCTGCAATACCAACCACGTAGTCAGCGGAGGTACACTGTTTAAGCATAACACCTGCCACAAAATCAGTTGGGTCTCCACTGATAGGCAACGAACATCCAACCAGATCGACCACATTGGGATCAGTCGCCGCTTTAGAAATTGTCTCCTGGACGTCCGAAACAGACGTGTAGCTGACGTTGGACAAGAACGAGATCACCATCTTATGGTAGCTCATTTACGCCTTCGTACTGCATCATTCAGCAGCAACCGTTTAAACCTACTTAACATCAGCAGGTTTAATATCGACAGGCTCAAGGTTTTCCAAGTGCGCCAACAGTTCAGGGACCATCTTGCCTCAGAAGCAGAAGCAATCAGCAGCATAGAGAATATGGATGGCCACTGGAGTGCTGTGAAATACGCTTTTGCGACTGGGGCAAGCAGGTCTTTCGGTAAAAAGCAGAAACACCACCGCACATGGCTTTCTACAGACACCTGAAGACGGATCAATGAGCGTACAGCAATCAAGGCTCGGATTGCAGCGGCCTCAGCAATAGAGAGAACCAAGCTTGAAGCCCAATATCGTGCGAAGAAGAAAGAAGTGCAGCGTAGTGTGAGACGTGACAAACGTCAATATGTCAACTCACTGGCCTCAAGGGCTGAAGAAGCAGCGAGTAGGTGCGACAGTAGGATTGTTTACAGCATCACTAAGGAGCTCATTGGTGGTCGAAACTCCAAACGACATCCAATGAAGAGTCTAGACGGTAACCTTCTGACTTCGGATGAGGATCAGCTCACTAGATGGAGAGAACAGTTTGCTACAGTGCTAAATCACTTAGACGATGGCGCTATGATCGTGAATTCGAATGAGCAGTTCGTAGCAACAAATTCCCGAATTCGCACCGCACCTCCCAGTAAAACTGAAATAATAACAGCAATCAAGTCCCTCAAGAAAAACAAAGCGGTGGGTATTGATGGCATCCCTGCCGAGCTATTTCAAGCGGCGCCAAACATATCGGCAGATTTGCTGCATCCGCTAATACGGAGAGCTTGGGATAGTGAACAATTTCCACAGGAGTGGAAAAGAGGGATGATCATTAAACTTCAAATGAAAGGAAACTTGATGGAGTGCGGTAATTCTAGAACGAATTAAAGAACATTTAGCACTCACCGCCCGCGATCGACTGGTCCGAAATGGCAGGATAAGCTCTTCGACAAAGATACATTCGCGGAAGTGGTTGACACCTTCACGCTAGTCCGAGGATCGGCAGAAAATTCAGCTCGCCACCTCACCCAGTCCATCAACATGGCGTGCGATGCATCAATGCCCAGGAGGGCCTCAAGTAGAAGACGCCTGCCTTGCTACTGGTGGAACGATGAGATCAGGGTACTTAGAGCAGAGTGTCTACGGGCAAGGCGCAAAGTACAAAGATCACGAAACACACCCAACTTTCAGGAGTACCTATCGTCCTTTAAGCTGGCGCGAAAACAGTTAAGCAGAGTTATCAAGGAGAGCAAAGCAAGATGTTTCAGACAGCTCTGCGATGAAGCTAACGTAGACCCTTGGGGCACGGCGTATAGGATGGTGATGAGAAAGCTTAAGGGCGGCAACTCCCCGCAGATAACATGCCCGTTAATGCTGAAGTCAATAGTAGAACATCTTTTTCCAAGGAGAGCATCTACTATGTGCGCAATCACCAGAGAAAACTTTACAGAGGTAATTCCAGTGATTACAATAGAGGAATTGACAATCGCATCCAGAAAGATAGGTGACAACAAGACGCCTGGACCTGACGGCATACCTAACAAAGCAGTGAAAGCCGCTGTTCAAAAAAGGCCAGACATCTTTATTGCAACAATGCAAAAGTGCCTAGAAGAAGGAATTTTCCCTAAGCAATGGAAACTGCAACACCTCGTTTTATTGCCAAAAGGAAACAAACCCCCAGGAGACCCATCGTCGTATCGCCCGATATGCCTACTGGATACAATGGGAAAGATCCTGGAGCGAATCATTTACAACAGATTGCTCACAATAGCGGAGGAGAAAGGGGCTTTGTCCAACCAGCAATTCGGATTCCGAAAGTCTCGCTCAACAATTGACGCCATTAAAGCTGTAGTTAATATAGCAGCGGAAGCAATTGAAGGTGAAAGATGGCGATACGGCACCAAGGAATACTGTGCAGTAGTGACGCTAGATGTCAAAAACGCATTTAATTCGGCAGACTGGCCCACTATAAGAAGATCTCTTGCTAGGATGGATACACCATCTTACTTGCTGCAGATAATGGCGAGCTACTTTACCAACAGGAAACTGAGGTATGATACCGACGAAGGAGTGAAGTACTACGATGTTACAGCTGGGGTCCCGCAAGGATCGGTGCTGGGCCCATTACTATGGAACATAATGTACGACGGAGTTTTACGACTACCACTGCCACCTAAAGTGAATATAATTGGATTTGCTGATGACATCGCTGTTGTTACAGTAGCAAAACAAATCAGTGAAGTAGAATCAGCTACAAATGTGGCAATCAGTCAAATCAAAAGCTGGCTAGGATCCGCCGGTTTAGAATTAGCTGACCACAAAACTGAAGCTGTTCTAATAACCAGTCGGAAATCTGTGGAATATATGAATGTACAGGTTGGGACCCAAATCATCAGATCCAAAGAAGCAATCAAATACTTAGGAGTAATGCTCGACAATAGACTGCGGTTTAAACAGCATGTTGATTATTCGAGCAAAAAAGCGTCACGACTTCAGGCAGCACTCTCAAGGATAATGCCCAACATTGGAGGACCTGGATACGCTAGGAGGATCCTACTATCCAGAGTTGTCAGCTCAGTCCTTCTTTATGCGGCTCCGGTTTGGGCGGGGGCTCTCGCGACCAAAGAAACAAGGAGGAAACTTACATCAGCCTACAGACTCTGCGCTATAAGGACCATCAGTGGTTTTAGAACTATCTCTGACGAAGCAGCCTTTGTCATAGCAGGAATGGTTCCTATCGACATCCTCGCGAACGAGATGCAGAGAATCTACAATCGGAGACGCTCGAGCCACCAAGAGGCTAGCGAAAGAAGAAGGGTTATAGAAGAAGAAAAAGCAGCTTCAAGAGCTGTGTGGCAAGATCGATGGGATAATGCGGTTAAAGGCAGATGGACCTATAAATTAATCCCCACCATCGACATTTGGATAAACCGAGCACATGGGAACTGCACCTACCACCTCACGCAGTTCCTGTCTGGCCATGGAGGTTATCGCAAATATCTTTACCGGTTTGGACACGATAGCTCTCCGTTGTGTCCAGAATGTCCAGACCAGGAGGAAGATACGGAGCATGCAGTCTTCTACTGTAGGCGATTTGAAAACTGGAGAAACGAACTTCCCAGTCCCCCATTCCTCATAGATCATATGGTACAATCTGAGGAAAAATGGATGGAAATTTGGGCGTTTATTACGCATGTGCAAACGCAGCTTCGAATTCAAGAACGAATACGTCGAGAAGCAGAAAGTACAGCATAAATTGCTAACCAGCCTCGCGAAGTAATACCTAACGGCAGTCCCGCGGGGAGAGTGGTAGAAGTGTGAAGGGTGTGTGTTTAGTACGTAGGCGTATTCCTGAAATCGATTACTCAGGTTTGCGAATCGTGCATGCTAGTAGCACTCGGGCTATTAGTATCTATGAAGATTACACATCCCTGGCGCAACCTAAAAAAAAAAAAAAAAAAAAAAGGTCTCCGCTACATTTGCTGTTTATCGACTTCAAGAAAGCTTTCGACAGATTGAATCGAGATGCTATCTGGTTGGCCTTGCGCAGGAGAGGCATCCCAGAAAAACTTATAGCTACTATCAAGGCTACATACGAGGGCGGCAAGTGTCGCGTCGTGCACAATGGTAAGGTGTTGGAGGATTTTGAAGTCCAAAGTGGAGTACGTCAAGGGTGCATACTGTCACCACTATTGTTCTTGGTGGTTATCAGCGATGTACCCCGTGCAGCATTGACGGAAGGCAACTATGGAATTCGTTGGACTATGACATCTTACCTTATACACCTAGATTACGCTGACGTTGTTTGTCTACTTTCACATCGGGTAATGGATCTGAGGCAAACAAAGTGGGGCTAAAAATAAACACAGCCAAAACAAAAGCCTAATATGTGTTCATGCCCCCACAGAAGAAAAGGACCCTGCCACCAAAGAGTGTTTCTACGAGCTCCTCGACAAAACATACGAGCAATGTCCTAAATACGACGTTAAAATCGTATTGGGCGATTTTAACGCCAAAATAGGAAAGGAGGACGTCTTTGGTAGGGCAGTCGGTAAGCATAGCCTGCACGACACCACGTCTGATAACAGACTAAGGCTAATTGATTTCGCTGTGGAGCGAAATGTCACCATAGCAAGCACATGGTTTCCTCATCTCGACATTCATAAGCAGACATGGCGGTCCAATGATCATGTCACGATCAACCAAATTGATCATATTGCGATCGACGCAAGGCATGCCTCCAGTATTCTGGATGTCCGGACCTTCCGAGCGGCCAACATAGACTCGGATCATTATTTTTTTATTTATTTATTTATTTTATTTACTTGAACAGCTTATACACATTAAGACATAGTATCTCATAACTAGTGATAAGCTATTATTTAACATTGTATGAAAGTTCAGATAGATCATTTATAATACCTTATTTTCATATTCATTTCATTTACATAGTTCATTGTTCGGAAAAAAAAGGACAGAAAATGTATTAACTTAACTTAAAGAAGAGGGAATGCAATTATAATTTTTAATTATTGTGTAAAATATATCTTTATTTTGCTTTTAAATGTTGTAGCATCATCTATTTCCCTTAAAGGGCGCGGTAGGGAATTCCACAAGCGCGTGGCATGAACAAAAAATTGACGTTCGGAAGGAAGCAAAATGTTTGAGAGCAGAATTAGTGTACGATATTGAAGAAAATTGTCAAAGGTCATCCCTAGAAGGTTTTTAGAGAGATTAGATACCCTATCATATCTTCGTAAGCCGAAAATGTATCGTATTAGGCTACTAAATGCAACATTGAGCCTACGTTTGCTTACGGAATCACAATTTGAATAGATTTCACATCCATAGATCAAGGTAGGTATGACTAGTGTTTTCGCCAACATCATGCGCGTTTTTATTGGTGTGTTAGATTGAGTTGCCCACATAGTCCGAAGGATGCCATATGTCTTTCCCACAACGATGTTTATGTGGTTGTTCCAAGTTAGTGTACGGTTAAAAACCATACCCAGATTTTTGGCTGTATCGACATATGTTATTGGAGCGTTATTTAAGATGACGGGGGGGAAATACGAGAGGTCGACAACATTTTTTGAGACAACAAGAGACATAGACTTCTGAGGGTTCAATAAAAGACCGTTTTGCTGAGACCAACGTGAGATGTTGTCCATATCCTCATTGACACAGTGAACGCAATGATCGATTAGACCAAGTCGGCAGCTCAAATACATTTGGACATCATCGGCGTACATATGTATTGAGCAGTGTTTTGCAACCGACGGCAGTTCATTCACGTACAGCGAGAATAAAAGAGGGCCCAAAATAGAGCCCTGGGGGACACCACGCGTTGTTGGTAAGAAATTAGATATTCTGTTGTTACATACAACTGCTTGCGTTCGATCGGTAAGATAGGAGTGCAGAAGCTTAACAGCGCATGGTGAAGAATTAAACGAATGGTGAAGCTTCTCACATAAAATGGAGTGGTCCACCGTATCGAATGCTTTCGAAAAGTCGAGAAGGATTAAAAATGTTACTTTATCCCCGTCCATTGCTTGCCGTAGATCTTCGGTGACACTTACGAGGGCTGTAATACAACTATGATTTTTCCGAAAACCAGATTGATATGATGTGAGCAAGTTCGAACTACCAAGGTAAAAAGACATTTGTCGTTGCAAGATTCTTTCAAACACCTTAGATAAAAAAGGCAGAAGAGAAATAGGTCTAAATTCATCTCCCTTGGAATTTTTAGCAACAGGCAGTATTTTAGCCAACTTCCATTGTCCCGGAAATACACCTGTTGTTAGAATGGTGTTAAAAGTGAAAGTTAAGAAGGGAAGTAGGATAGGAAGAATCAATTTCAAAAACGATGGGTGCATCTCATCGAATCCAACCGCGTTTGACCTAATAGAGAGTAAACTGGCAACGACCTCTGTACTGTCTACCGCTCTGAAGCTGAAGCTAGTACTAGAGAGCAGTCTATGAGGATTGCTAGTAGAAGCTTCTGTCGAACTAGTGTTCGGTACAGGGGGTGCTGGCTGTGAAACAAATTTACGATTAAGGTCATTGCAGTCGATATCATCTACATAGTTGGTTTTGCTTTTGACAATTCCCATTTGGCGTAGGTTGTTCCACAGCTGCCGTCCGCTCAGGGATGAGTTAAATCGGTTGCAGTAAAACTGTGATTTTGCGGTACGAATCGCCATAACGACTTTGTTCCGAAGTGAGCGATACGAGCAGTGGTGTTCCTCTAACCGGAAGCGTTTCCAGCGATTGTAGGCTTGATCACGTCGAAGCATTAGTTCACGAATTATCTGAGTGAACCATGGTTTGCTTTTGGGCGTGCAATCTTTTGTTCTTAAGGGAACGTGCCTATCATATAATTTTAGTATATTAGAGTTAAGGAAATCAATTTGCTCATTAGACGACGGCATATAGTAAATTGTCTCCCAGTTTATGCTTCGAACATGTTCTTCTAATAAGGCATAGTCAATATGTTTAAAGTCTCTATACTGAATGGTTTTAGCTGTGGGCGTAGTATTAAAATCGAAGGAAAGATAAATCAAATCATGCTTAGAGAAAGCGGCTGCTGTGAGTTGATCATATAAAACTACTTTTTTCAAGTCGCTGACCCAGAATAAGTCTAGCAACGTTGGGAGATAGCAAGAAAAATGAGTCGGCATGGTGGTATTTACCGCTCGTAAGTTGAATGCACTCATAGCATCAATAAGGGAATGATCTCCTAAAATATTAGAATTAAAGTCCCCACACACTATCATATTAGAACTGCCTAAGGAAATTTCCTCCATTAGTGTTATAAAAGGGGAGATATCGATATTACTGTTCGGCCTGTAAACAGTACCAATAAGTATCTTACTCTCATCACTACCGAGTTCAACAAAAACGTACTCAATCTCGCTGTAACTTTGGGACAGGCACTTCAGCCTGCATTTGATATCTTCCCTTACGTATGTCGCAACACCGCCGCCCCCACGACCTCTTCTATCGGAACGGAAAACCCTGTATCCCCTCAAACAACACAACTCGTCCCTCAAGCCTTCTGCCAACCACGTTTCGGAAACACATATTACATGGACTTTAGAGTCCTCAAACAGATCACGAAATTCGTCAATTTTGGGTATTATACTTTGAGCGTTTATGTGACATATCTTAAGACCATCGTTTTGGCAACTTAAAACCCTTACCATCGTATGCAATGCTCCACTACCATCCATCTTTGCAAATAGAATTGCTAAAAAGTACTCGAATTTATAAAAAGAAGAAAGAAATGATGCGATAAAAGATGATCGAGAATAAATTTATAATTGTTTATGAAAAATATAACGAGGAAAAAAAAAAAAAAAAGAAAAATGAAAATAAAAAAGAGAGAAGAAGATGAGAGATGTAAGAACTGATAATTCTGTGCTTAGACTAAAATTAAACAAATTCATATACTAATCTAATCTAAACTAAACTAATCTAAACTAATCTGGCAACTCCTTCCAATGTATCGATGCAGTCGATTAATACAGCTGACTCCGTATGGTGACGTTTTACATAAACACAACCACGTGCAGTGTATACTGATGCCAATTGTTTATGTTTTCTTAATTGGAGGGCATGTTGTAACAGCTGTTTGTTCTGCTGTGACAAACTTTCCCGCAGATAGATAAAGGCATCAGAAGAAAAACCAGCATCTCGTAAACAAAGTTGTCGGTTTGTTTTTTTGCGAAACGCCGCGATAGATTTTAAAACATAATTACGTTCGTATGCAGAAACGAATTTTACCATTATCGCAGTGTCGTTGGAGTTTGTTTTAGGCCGAGTGCGGAAAATGGTCTGTAGAGTTGGCGGTTTGATATTTATTGCGTGGCAAATAGAATTGAAGATCGATTTGAGATTCTCTTCTGGTGAGTGCGGGATGCCCGATAAGAATGCATCACATGCGACCAGTCTGTTTTCCTGTGTGTGTAGTGAACGTTTAACTTCATTGAGTTCGTTGGTCGTCGTGACAAATTTATTTTTGAGCTCAGAAAGTTCGTTGGTTTTTTCAGTCAGTTGTTTTCGAATGTTTGTAAAGTCATTTTTGACACCAGAGAGTGACATTTGTACACTGGATAGTTCGGCATTGAGTGATTGCATGTTTGTGTTCGTGCTCGATAGCAAAAAATCCATGCGATTAACTTTGTCATCGATGTCGCTAATATTTTTTTTTATCGCACTAATTTCGACGTCGATTTTTTTTGTAATATTTGCTTCGCTTTCGGACATTTTTGTTGCAAGCAAAGATATAATAAACTCACTTTGCTTCCTCAACTTTTCATCCATCTTGTCTTCCCACTTGGAGTTGTTGCCCTCCATAAGCATTGGTGTGAAGTTGTGGGCTGGTGGACGCGAAGATGTGTGGGGCGAATCCCTGTGGTTTGATCGGGTTACAATGCGTTTTGGAGGGGGTGACATTGGTTTGAGAGCACAAAGAGGGACGATTCAGAATTGGCGCTGTAAGTTTTATTTGTTTTTATTTTTACCGCTTTTTTTTTTTCTTGAGAATTTTTTCCTCTTTTTCTTTTTATCGAATTACTATCCAATGAATCACTTTTCACAATAAATTAGGGTCAAGAATTATGCAATAACGATTGCTTCAGTTTATAACGGTAACCACTGAATTTTTGGAGAACTTCTTGATTAGAAAATTAGAAACAATTGCCAGATAGAAAAGAGACGTCTACTCGGAAGCTTTCATACTCGATTTATTCGAAAAGCTACAATCGCAAGAGACCGCCAGACTCTTCGCTGAACGCGTATCTCGAAATCTCTCAATCACCCCTTTGCCGCCAGCATCAAGTACCGAAGACCAGTGGCAACGCTGCCAACATGCCATCAGAAACGCCGCGACTGATGTGCTGGGTCTCGCTCGACCACCACCGCGAAACCCCTGGTTTGACGAAGAATGCCGGCGAGTGCATGCAGCAAAACAAGAGGCATACAAAGCGGCGCTGCAAAGGAAGACGAGAGCTGCTCGTGAGCTCTACGAGCAAAAGAGACGGGAAGAACATCGGTTTCTCCAAAAGAGGAAGAAAGAGCATGAGAAGCGCGCGCTTGAGAATATCGGGAGTCTATACTCCAGGAACAATGTACGGAAGTTTTACCAAAAGGTAAAAAGAACGTGTTAGAGAAGTAATACCCGTACAGAAACCTGTAGAGATGAAAATGGAAACCTCGTAGTAGAATCACAGTCGGTGCTGAGAATATGGAAAAACTACTTCTGCAGACTGTATAACGGCGACGAAGATCAACATCCCGCTGTCAGGCAGAATGAACCATTCAACATAGACGATGATAGTCAAAATTTCCGTCCACCTGACCAAAACGAAGTGAGGATAGCAATATCCAAGCTAAACTCGAACAAGGCTGCTGGACCTGACGGCCTACCGGCCGAACTTTTCAAGGCAGCTGGGGATGATTTGGTAGAGTGCATACACCAACTCATTTCTAATATTTGGTCAGACGAGTGTATGCCTGATGAATGGAATCTCAGCATCGTTTGCCCGATCCACAAGAAAGGAGACCCCCTCAACTGCGCCAATTATAGAGGCATCAGTCTTCTCAACATCGCATACAAGATCTTTTCTGCGATATTGTGTGAACGCCTGAAACCTTTTATCAACAGACTGATTGGACCCTATCAGTGCGGTTTCAGGCCAGGAAAGTTCACCATCGATCAAATCTTCACACTTCGGCAGATCCTGGAGAAAACCCAAGAATTCCAAATAGATACTCACCACCTCTTTATCGATTTCAAGGCCGCCTATGACAGCATCTATAGAGAAGAGCTTTATGGAGCCATGTCTAGTTTTGACATCCCTGCCAAACTTGTCCGTCTGTGCAGGCTGACGACGGAGAACGCTCGCTGCTCCATCAAGGTCGGTAATGACCTCACCGAGACATTTGATGTCAAAAAAGGCTTTAGACAAGGTGACGCGCTGTCATGTGACTTCTTCAATATTGTACTTGAACGGATTGTGCGGAACTCACAAGCCAATACCGGAGGCACAATCTATTACAAGTCTGTACAACTGCTTGCATACGCCGACGATTTCGACATTATCGGAAGATCTCAGCGGGCTGTCACCGGTGCTTTTGCAAGCATTGAGGCGGAAGCGGCCAAAATGGGTTTGCGATAAACGAGGGCAAAACCAAGTATATGCTGTCAACTAGAAGGGAAAACCAACGCCGACGAATTGGACAAAACGTCACCGTGGGCAGCTATAACTTCGAGGTAGTAAGGGACTTTGTCTACCTTGGCTCTGCTATAAATTCTTCTAACAAAATCAGTGCAGAAATCAATCGAAGAATAACTCTTGCCAATCGCTGTTTTTTTGGGCTTATAAGGCAATTCAACAGTAAAGCCCTATCTCGAACAACTAAGGAGACTCTATATAAGACCTTGATCATCCCAGTCCTGCTTTACGGCGCTGAAACATGGACTTTACTAAAAGAGGATGAAGATATCCTTGGTCGCTTCTAGAGAAAAATTCTTCGTAAGATTTTCGGTCCCGTTTGCGTTGACGGGTTTTGGAGGAGAAGATTCAATCACGAACTATACGAGCTGTACAGCGACATCGACCTAGTAAAAAAACTGCGTATTGGACGTCTGAGATGGCTAGGACATGTAGAGCGAATGGACACCAACGCTCCGGCCCGAAGAGTCTTCGAATCTAACCCCGAGGGACGACGCAGTAGAGGGAATCATCGCCGTAGGTGGCGCGCACAAGTTCAAGGGGACCTCGACCAACTTGGAGTGCGCAACTGGAGGCAATAAGCTAAAGACCGAGCTAAATGGAGAAGCTTGTTGGTTGAGGCCCAGGTTCACCCCGAACTGTAGCGCCACCTAAGTAAGTAAGTAAAACAAAAGCTCTGAGCACTTCTCTTCTAACAACCGCGCTCAACTTTACATTGCCGGACAGGAAGTCGAGAAAGTTGATAACTTTCTATATTTAGGAAGTGTCGTCTCGGCTAATCGCGGTAGCACCGAACTGGATGTGTACAGCAGAATCGGGAAGGCTAAAGCTGCGTTCGGAATGCTATCTAGAATCTGGAAAAGTAATGTTATTAGCTTAAGAACCAAGCTGTGACTGTTCCCCTCCACCGTAGAATCAGTGCTGCTTTATGGGTGCAGTACTTGGAAGGCGGACACCATTAACACACGCAAGCTGCAAGTGTTCGTAAACAAATGCTTAAGAATCATCTTGAGGATTTTTTGGCCGAACCGCATCTCTAACGAAAAACTTTATCTGAGAACGGGCCAAGAACCTATAAGCATTGCTATAAGAAGAAGAAAGTGGCAATGGATTAGACACACCCTACGACACGAAGACAACTCCATTGCGAAATACGCCATGCAGGAGAATCCGCTCACCCAGGCTGGCAGAACAGCGGGACGCCCTAGGCAAACGTGGCGCAGAACAGTTGAGGAGGAATCGAGCATTTTAGGAATGAGTTGGAGGCAGCTCAAACGCGTTGCAGAACTTCGAACAAGATGGCGCGCAGGCGTGGTTGACGCCCTATGCCCCCCGAGGGGTTAAACGATTTAAGTAAAGTAAGTATCACAGGCTGCTTTGCTATTTTGCACTTTCCGCACTTGCGAAACACTGATTCATTCAAATAAATGACTGGAATAGGCCTGAGTGGATCAGAGTATGGCCAGCACAAGTACTCTGTCTTTTTTGAACTAATGCGATACCCATTTCTCTCCAAAACGTCCACCCACACACCAAGTGCTCGTTGCAGGGATGCAGGATCCCCACTTATAATGGCTCCATCGTCAGCAAAGAATAATTGATGTACTTTGGGGTCCGTTACTTTACCTTCAACCAGATAGTCAACAACTATAATAAAGAGCAAATGACGTAAGCCACTTCCCTGGTGCACCTCGACTTTGGTTGGGAACTCTTTGGTTACTCCAGCGGCACATCTTTCACTTGTCTTTGCTCTTTCGTACATGTCCATTATCATCTGTAAATAGGTTTCTGGAACCCCTCGATGTCTTACTTACTTACTTAGGTGGCGCTACAGTTCGGGGTGAACCTGGGCCTCAACCAACAAGCCTCTCCATTTAGCTCGGTCTTTAGCTAATTGCCTCCAGTTGCGCACTCCAAGTTGGTCGAGGTCCCCTTGAGCTTGTGCCCGCCACCTACGGCGATGATTCCCTCTACTGCGTCGTCCCTCGGGGTTAGATTCGAAGACTCTGCGGGCCGGAGCGTTGGTGTCCATTCGCTCTACATGTCCTAGCCATCTCAGACGTCCAATACGCAGTTTTTTGACTAGGTCGATGTCGCTGTACAGCTCGTATAGTTCGTGATTGAATCTTCTCCTCCAAAACCCGTCAACGCAAACGGGACCGAAAATCTTACGAAGAATTTTTCTCTCGAAGCGACCAAGGATATCTTCATCCTCTTTTAATAAAGTCCATGTTTCAGCGCCGTAAAGCAGGACTGGGATGATCAAGGTCTTATATAGAGTCTCCTTAGTTGTTCGAGATAGGGCTTTACTGTTGAATTGCCTTATAAGCCCAAAAAAACAGCGATTGGCAAGAGTTATTCTTCGATTGATTTCTACGCTGATTTTGTTAGAAGAATTTATAGCAGAGCCAAGGTAGACAAAGTCCCTTACTACCTCGAAGTTATAGCTGCCCACGGTGACGTTTTGTCCAATTCGTCGGTGTTGGTTTTCCCTTCTAGTTGACAGCATATACTTGGTTTTGCCCTCGTTTATCGCCAAACCCATTTTGGCCGCTTCCGCCTCAATGCTTGCAAAAGCACCGGTGACAGCCCGCTGAGATCTTCCGATAATGTCGATATCGTCGGCGTATGCAAGCAGTTGTACAGACTTGTAATAGATTGTGCCTCCGGTGTTGGCTTGTGAGTTCTGCACAATCCGTTCAAGTACAATATTGAAGAAGTCACATGACAGCGCGTCACCTTGTCTAAAGCCTTTTTTGACATCAAAGGTCTCGGTGAGGTCATTACCGACCTTGATGGAGCAGCGAGCGTTCTCCATCGTCAGCCTGCACAGACGGACAAGTTTGGCAGGAATGTCAAAACTAGACATGGCTCTATAAAGCTGTCATAGGCGGCCTTGAAATCGATAAAGAGGTGGTGAGTATCGATTTGGAATTCTTGGGTTTTCTCCAGGATCTGCCGAAGTGTGAAGATTTGATCGATGGTGGACTTTCCTGGCCTGAAACCGCACTGATAGGGTCCAATCAGGCTGTTGATAAAAGGTTTCAGGCGTTCACACAATATCGCAGAAAAGATCTTGTATACGATGTTGAGAAGACTGATGCCTCTATAATTGGCGCAGTTGAGGGGGTCTCCTTTCTTGTGGATCGGGCAAACGATGCTGAGATTCCATTCATCAGGCATACACTCGTCTGACCAAATATTAGAAATGAGTTGGTGTATGCACTCTACCAATTCATCCCCAGCTGTCTTGAAAAGTTCGGCCGGTAAGCCGTCAGGTCCAGCAGCCTTGTTCGAATTTAGCTTGGATATTGCTATCCTCACTTCGTTTTGGTCAGGTGGACGGAAATTTTGACTATCATCGTCTATGTTGAATGGTTCATTCTGCCTGACAGCGGGATGTTGGTCTTCGTCGCCGTAATACAGTCTGCAGAAGTAGTTTTTCCATATTCTCAGCACCGACTGTGATTCTACTACGAGGTTTCCATTTTCATCTCTACAGGTTTCTGTACGGGTATTACTTCTCTGACACGTTCTCTTTACCTTTCGGTAAAACTTCCGTACATTGTTCCTGGAGTATAGACTCTCGATGTTCTCAAACGCGCACTTCTCATGCTCTTTCTTCTTCTTTTGGAGAAGCCGATGTTCTTCCCGTCTCTTTTGCTCGTAGAGCTCACGAGCAGCTCTCGTCTTCCTTTGCAGCGCCGCTTTGTATGCCTCTTGTTTTGCTGCATGCACATCAGTCGCGGCGTTTCTGATGGCATGTTGGCAGCGTTGCCACTGGTCTTCGGTACTTGATGCTGGCGGCAAAGGGGTGATTGAGAGATTTCAGGATACGCGTTCAGCGAAGAGTCTGGCGGTCTCTTGCGATTGTAGCTTTTCGACGTTAAATTTTTTCACAGTAATTCTTCTTTGTTGCTCAGATTGGGATATCCGCATTCGTACCTTGGCTACAACAAGGTAATGATCCGAGTCTATGTTGGCCGCTCGGAAGGTCCGGACATCCAGAATACTGGAGGCATGCCTTGCGTCGATCGCAATATGATCAATTTGGTTGATCGTGACATGATCATTGGACCGCCATGTCTGCTTATGAATGTCGAGATGAGGAAACCATGTGCTTGCTATGGTGACATTTCGCTCCACAGCGAAATCAATTAGCCTTAGCTCGTTATCAGACGTGATGTCGTGTAGGCTATGCTTACCGACTGCCCTACCAAAGACGTCCTCCTTTCCTATTTTGGCGTTGAAATCGCCCAATACGATTTTAACGTCGTATTTAGGACATTGCTCGTATGTTTTGTCGAGGAGCTCGTAGAAACACTCTTTGGTAGCAGGGTCCTTTTCTTCTGTGGGGGCATGAACACATATTAGGCTTATGTTAGCGAATTTAGCCTTGATCCGGATAGTCATAATACGCTCGCTCACGTGTCGGAAGCTTAAGACTTCTTGCCTAAGTCTGCCGCGTATGACAAATCCGCATCCGAATAAGCGTTGCCTGTTGCCTCTGTAGCAATCACCGTAGTAGATTTCACAGTTTTTCATCCTCTTTTTGCCCGGCCCATCCCATCGCACTTCCTGGATGGCGGTAATATCTGCTTTATAGCAGTCTAGGGCCTCTGTATCACTGTAGTTGATTTACCCGAGACAAACCCGCACTGATCATCAGATAGCCGTATTATTATTCGCAGTCGGCCACCTAATATCCGTTCAACGATCTTCATGTTGTGTGACATTAGCTTGATCGAACGGTAGTTATCATCCTTCCTTTTGTATACAGGGAGAAGGTAACTTTTCCTCCATCGATTCGGCATTGGATCATCTCTCATTAATTTGGAGATGAGAATTCTGAGCCATCTGAACCCGACGTTTCCCATTTTTTCCAGAACTCGAAGGGCATCTCGTCTGGCCCAACCGCTTTTCGTTTTTTGGAGTATTTGACCGCCTCATTAACTTCTTTGACTTTAATATCGGGTATTTCTTCACAGTAAGGGATGGCTCTTGGAAAGTACAGCCGGTGAAACTGTTCATTCAAAAGTTTTTTCACAATACTGCCGCCACCACAGCATTATTTTGTCGTCATCCATAAGAAGCTGACTATAAGCATTGTTAATGCATTTTGCCGAACGAATCTCCTCAGCATTCCTCCTTCTTTGAGTGGCTATTTTGAAGATGGTTACGCTCTTGTTCATATTGTGTCGTCGAAGCTCGTGGATAGCCTGGTTTGCATCAGCAACCGGGGAAGATATCTTCTCCAGCTCCCGCTACAAACCCTCAGTACTCTCTGCTTGAAGCTGGGCGGTCTTCTTCTTCGCTTTTTTGTTGCAGATTGTACCACTTGATTTTCTCAGCGACCCTTATTTGTTTGCTTTTCTTTGGTGTCTTCATTAAAATTTCTGTTAGCAGGAGACAGTGTTGCTAAGCGATCGCCTCTTACTTTGCAATCCTTTACCCGAGGCTTCATGAAACTGGTTACCAAATGATAGTCAATCTGGGTTTCACTTCCGCCACTGCTGTAAGTGGTCAAGTGCTGACTTTGTTTGATGAACATGGTATTTAACACGATAAGACCGTGTGATTTGTACATGCTTAGGATATCTTCACCAGGAAGGTTCCTGGTGCCGTATCCCATACCTCCATGGCAGTCTTCATATTCTTCGTTTAAATTCCCGACATGTGCATTCAAATCTCGTCCAACAAACAGAAACTCTTCCTTTGGGATGTTCTTAACCCTAGAAAGATAACCTGATTTTATAATACTGAAAAGATAAACATGCACCCGAGAGGCGCACAATTTTAAAAACCGATTTATTTTACAAATTTAAATAATTATTCTTTTTTTTATAACTCCAATGAATTGCTACATTATTAATAAGTAAATAAAACAAAAATATATATTATTATTTTTTATATATAAGAAAGTTATGTAGGATTTTATACGTGCGTCTGTTAACAGATGACATCAATATATCTGTGTCGCGGGCGCCTTCGAGGCGCACCTTATCTTTCTAGGGTTAAGGAGATTATGGAAATCTAGCCGAAATACATCTTTATCCCTCTGATTGTACCCAATTTGGGGAGCATATGCACTGATAATATTCCACACCTCTCCTTATTTTACTAGTTTGAGACCCATCAAACCCCGCAAAAAAGAAGTATTGTAACAAAATAATTATTTGTTTTTCGTGGGTAGGCGAACCCCCTTCCGGTAGGGGTTAAAATATACCCGAGGTAGGCATTCCTGTCGTAAGAGGCCCAGGTTCACTGGAAAATCCACCCTCTTCGGAGGTCGGCTCTGCGAATTTTGGGGAGAACCATTTATTGCAGCTAATAAATTTCTTCTAAAAAAGTACAATACAAGGGTATCTCGATCTCCACCAACAAGATCGAACGTCTCCGGAAAAAGAAGTCCGCCGGAAGCGCAAGCGCGTGAAAAACGGGACTCAGTGAAATCAAAAAGCATTGAGGAGGAAAACGACCTACTCCGTACCAAGTTTACCGAAATGGAGCAATTCTATCGTGAGCTTAAAAAAGAGGTAGATTTACTCAGGCAAAAAAATAATCTCCTAAAAAACACCTATCTACAAAAAGAAAATACAGTTAGCCCACATCGCTCAACTAGTCGCGAATACCAGACAGATGAAGAAGAGCTAACACGCGAAACGAATTGGATCGAAAAGAAACGACCTAACAAAAAACGCAGAGCTGGTTCCTCACCGCTGTTGAAAGTGTGAACGAGCATTTAAGTTCGATAAGCTATGTATACTCGTATATCTTATGCAATGACAGATATCAACTGTCATACTTGTTTAAATAAACTCTCTCTACTGTTTCGCCATTTGCACAAAGAAGACGTTTTATTTTATGCTTCCGTAAAATCCCTTATACATTAGGTTATGGGCTACCCATCCGTTTGAAATAATCGTCAATTCGGTGAAAGTAAATGCGCGGAAAATAGAAAGAAGTAAAATTTTCCACCGGTTGCTTAAAAAATAGCAATTGTTTGGGATTTTTTCTCAACCACCTAACCTCTAAGTGAAAACGTGTGAAGTCCATCGTTACTAAAAAACATTTCTTTTATGTGATTTATAGATAACCGAAATGTCGATGAATACAATTAGTATTGCGCGGACGTGAAAATTATACGGTATGGAAACATCACATGAAGAGCTATTTAGTCATAAAAGGCTTGTGGAAGTACACGCAAGAAGACCTATCTTCCACCTCGTCCAATGCTGATAAAGAATCCGATTTTAAGGCGTTATCAGAAATAATACTCAGGATTGAACCAGGTACATTTTCACATATTGACGGCATTGAGAACGCTAAAGGTGCTTGGGAGACGCTTGAAAAAAGTCTCTCTGATTTCGGTTAAAGTAAGAAAGAAAGTAGCATTATTAAAACAGTTAACCCATACAACTCTTAGTGATTTCGGATCGATGGAAGAATATGTGAGTGAACTGCTTGCTCTATCCTCGCGTGTGAAAAATGACGGTTTAAAAATACAGGACAACATTGTCGCATCGCTAATGTTGGCCGGATTGCCAACCGAATATGATTCATTCGTAATGATAATAGAAAACGCACAAAAAACATTGTCAGTGGACTATATAAAAACAACCTTGTTGCAGGAAGCAAGATTAGACCCAAAAACAAGTGATAGTGCAATGTTTGCTAAAAATAAGAAATTTCCTTGCCACATGTGCAAACATTTCGCGAAAAATACAAAAAGAAAACTAAAAAATGTACAGTAAAGAAATCAACGGAAAATCTATTGTTCGCTTCACATAAATAGCGGCAAAGAATCCTCTTATTGGTACATCGACTCCGGTGCTACGTCACACATGACGATGAACAGTTCTCTTCTAGTAAAAAAAAAAAAAAAAGAACAGGGAAAGAAGTTACTGTGGCAGATAATTCGAAGCTAAAAGTTAACTGTGTCGGTGAATTGAAATTGTCATTCAAAAACGGTAGATCCAGTACAAGTGCGACGCTAAAAGATGTGACCTATGTTCCAAATTTATGTGCAACCTTACTTGACCGCAAACGGAAATAGAATTGTATTTGCAAATGATTTTTGCAATATCTATAATAAAAATCGTGAACTAATTGGAACAGCGTCGCTCGTTGATGGACTTTATCGCTTAAATGGTCAAGTTGAAACCAATGAACAGTATAAAAGATGAAAAGAATGAAATTTGGCACAGAAGGTTAGGGCGTATTTGTGATTATAATCTAACAAATGTAAGAAATTAATCGACTGGAATAAAATTTTTTTAAAAATCGAATATCAAATGTGAAATCTGTGTAAAGGGAAAACAAACACGAACGTCATACAAGGAAGTGGAAAAGCGTGCAAAAAGTGTGTTAAATTTAGTACACTCGGATGTTTGTGGGCCGCTTGAAGTTCCATCCCACTCTGGTGCGCGTCATTTTAACATTTGTTGACGATTTTAGCCGAAAAGTGTTTGCGATTCCGATCAAAGCTAAATCACAAGTGTTTGATGAATTCAAAAAAATTAGATCATTAGTCGAAAATCAATTTCAAGAAAAATCAAAGTTCTTCTTACCGACAACGGCACAGAATATTGCAGCAGGGACTTTGAAAACGTTTCAGTGTTCAATGGAACCAAACACGAAAAAACGGCGCCGTACACTTTGGGACAAGGATGAGTTGCTGAACGAATAAATTGGAGCATCATTGAACGAATGCGATGCATGCTGATCGACTCTGGTCTCAACAAGAAGTTCTGGGCAGAAGCCGCATCAACCGCAGCGTATTTATTGAATCGAGTCCCATGTCGAGGCAATGAGAAATCACCTGAAGAACTTTGGTCAAATGAAAAACCAGATTTGTTCCACCTGAAAGTATTTGGATGCAAAGCATTTGTTCACATCCCGAAACAAAAGCGGAAAAAGTTGGATGAGAAGTCTCTTGAATGCATTTTTATGGGATACAGTGCAGAGTCGAAAGCGTACAGACTCTATAACCCTAACACAAGAAAAATCGTCGACAGTAAGGATGTTCTTTTCTTCGAAGATCAAAAGAAGATAAATGAAACTATTTTGAATAAAATTAATTCTTCTTCGTCGTCAATAGTACTACCGTTTGATGAGTCCCCTAGTCAAGCCGATGACACAACTCACAATGTCAATTCCAAAGGAGATAGTGAGACTGATCTGGTAACCCTGGCTGAGTAAAAGGTCGGAGACGTCAACAGAGCAGTTAAAAAATAGTATTTTGGTGTTTCCTACTGGTTCGATTGAAGTAAAAGCGTGATCAACTTAAAGTGCAACTAAGAAAATATAGCATAATTTCGAGTGCGATTGGAATTCTCAGTATTTTGTCAGTAAAGTGATTATCTGTGCTGCAATATTTTGCCTCTAACTGAAGTGGTGAATTTTGTACACTGCCAGCATATACTATCGGCAAGAACTTCACAATCATCAAACACCAACACAGTAAGTGATGAATAAAAATAGTATACTCTAAGGGTCCTAGATAATCTTGAACCAACGACTCAAATTGTACTGTATACTTTTAAGCGTAATATTAAAAGAGCCTGTTAAACTGTTTTGTCTAAATATCAGACAAAACATTTTGCGTATTCTTGGGCAACAACCGCAGTCTTGGGAAATAGAAGCAGCCAAGCTGGAAAGCAATATTTCTAAAAGGACTCGTCAGGCCTTCCTGTCACCAGAAGCAGCTAAAGAGAAAGTAAAAAAATCAAAATGACACCGAGAAAAAACCACGAAAATGTTGGTAGCATGCCCAAGGTGTTATTAGAAGCTATTGGGAATATAGTGCAATCATCTATGGCGACATTAGAAACTAAATTAGATGAAATGAAATTGGAATTATTTGAACTGAGAAGGGAGAACTCTTAACTGAAGGCTGAAATAGCAGAGCTTAAGAGTCAACAAGCACAAGAAAAAAAAACACACGGATAAACTGGAGAAGAACGCAAAAAAACTAAATTTAGTCATCAGAGGCATAGCAAAGAGTGAAAACTTAAATAGTGCGCTAAATGATCTCTTCAAGATTAAATTACAATTTAAAGATAATATAACTGTAAGGACTGTACAAAGGATGCATACAGAAGGAAGTACAATGACGGTAGTAGTTGAATTCGGAGACTCGCTGGCGATGAAAAAAGTGCTTTCGGCTACAAAATATCTAAAAGGCACGAAAATAGGAATTGAAAGGGATCTTACAATGAAAGGACAAGTTCGAAGGACAGCTATGACTCAACTGCGTGCAGAGATACTGAAAGAGAATAAAAATAAACTTATAAAACTACGGGGTGATAGACTCATTATCGACCAACAACACTTCTATTGGAGATCGGAAAAACTTATGTGCAAGAACGGCGATGGTAAAGCCGAATTAGGAAAAATGTATAAGCAATCTTTGCAAGCATTCATTTTAACTATAAGCAACTTATTGAAAATTCTAAATTATATTTAAATAGATATCAAAATGAATAGGAATTAGTCGTCTGTGGAGAGAATAATGTAGAATTTAGTAATCAAAATGAAATTGTTAATTTAAATTTAGATTTTAGTAATATTAATGGTAATGGAGCGAAAAGAGTACTTAGCGAAGAATTAGAAAGAAATAATGCACAACAAGCAACTTAAATTTAAAAAATAAGGAATTGGGTAATAAGGATTCAGAACCAATTAACATAATTTCCTACAATGTGCATGGACTAGCCGAAAAAAAGTTATATGGAGATTTTTTCAACTTTATTAAAAGGCATGATATATTTTTAGTTCAGGAAACACATATAGAAGAGAAGGATTTCTGCCATTATGAAAAGTTTTTTGGAGGATTTAACATACAATGGTATCCAGCATATCGAGTCAACAGAAGTGGAAGCGCGGTGCTCTATATGGTTTCAACCATAGCCTAAAAAATCGAAAGATTTGTGTTCAACTTAATGTTGAAAACATTCAGAATGTCCTAGAAGTAACTTGTGGAAAGGAAAAGTTTAAAATTCTTCCAATGTATCTTAGACAGGAGACCTGGAACGAGAAGTTTAATGAGATAAAACTTTTATTCTCTCAAAACGATCAAAAAAATGTTATCCTTATAGGCGATTTGAACATTAGAATAGGCGAAGAAACACAACTTTTGGACAACTACATACTGGAAAATCAAAAGATACTAGAGCGAAGGTCATCAAAGGATAAAACAACAAATCGTAAGGGAAGAGTTTTAATTGATTTTTGCAATGACCATGATTTAGTTATTTTAAGTGGGAGAACATTTGGAGATGAAGCAGGACAGATGACGTTCAACTTAACCGTAGGGGAATCGGTTAATGACATTTGCGCTCTATCTGGGGAACTAACACATAAAGTGGAAAGCTTTGTAGTTGAAGAGCAAATCTACTCTGATCACATGCCAATAAAATTGAACATTAGTTTAAGAAGAATGAATATGGAAACAAAAGCCTTACTTTGCTACCTAAAATAATATATAACAAGAAAGATTCGTGCTTATATACGAGAACGAGAGGTCAGAGAGTATGAGTCAAACAACTCGAGTCTTGCTGTGCTAGATTTAATTGAAATAATTAAAAAAATTATAGGCCAGATACCAACAAAAACGCCAAGGTGACATTTTGAACAGAAAAGGTACGATTGCTCGTGTTATAACATCAGGATGAAATGTTTTAAGTTGCTTCGGTTATGGAGACGTACAAATGACAATCAAGTAAAGGAACAGTACAAAATTATGAATTTAAAATATAAACGACAATGTATTAAAGAGAAAGGAGTTCTACGAAAATATAGAAACCAGATTAAATACCATTAAATATGCTAAGGACTGGTGGAATTTCGCGAATCAACTACGACGAGACAGTTTAAAAATAGGTGTACGATTACCCACTGAGAATCTTAAAAATTACTTTGCAAAATTGCTTAATCTTCCGATGATGGCAGAACCGATGCAGTGGGCCGAACCCCAGATATCAAATGAAGATCTAGATGCAGAGATAACAGTAGCTGAAATTCGGCAAAAGCTTAAAAGTGTAAAGAAGTATAAAGCACCTGGAGTCGACAGACTGCCATACGAAGTATTCATAAATACACCGGACAACTTTATTAAATTGCTAGCCAAAGCATTTTCACACATGCTTGAACAAGGTGAGGTTGAGGAATGTTTCCTAAGGACAATTATCTTTCCATCTACAAAAAAGGAAATGCAAACGATGTAAGCAATTACAGAGAAATATCCTTCATGAACTGCGTGGCTAAAATACTAATGGGAATCTTGCAAAGTGGAAAAAAAAATTCAAGATCCTGAATGAGTTTCAAGCAGGATTTAGAGAGCATTACTCTACGGTGGACAATATCTATAATTTATCCTGCATCATAGAGATAAAAAACAACGAAAAAAAGAAGGTGTATGGTTTTTTCGTAGATTTTAAAACAGCCTTTGATGGAATAGATCGAAATTCACTCTTTTTCAAGCTAAGTGACATGGGTGTCTCAACAAAGTTTTTGAACTTGCTGAAAAATCTATACACTAATACAACATCAGCAGTATGGGATGGGGAGCATGTCTCAGAATATTTCGATACATGTATGGGTGTAAAGCAAGGCTGTTTAATAAGCCCATTGTTGCTTGCGCTTATGTTAAATGACCTTCACGACTTTCTGGGAGGAGGATTACGTATAAATGACCTACTGGTTCGAGTTTTGATGTATGCCGACGACATAATCATTCTGGCTGAAGATGTTAATGTTTAACAAGGCATAATCAATAAATTGGAGATTTACTGCAAATTGTGGAATTTTAATGTTAATCTTGACAAATCGAAAATCATGATATTTAGCAAGGGTGGTAAAAGAGCAAAAAATGAAAAATGGCATTTTAGGGGAGAAGAAATAGAAATAAACAAAAGTTACAAGTATCCAGGCCTTATAATGACACCGAAACTATCTATGACTGAGCAATTGCAAGAAAGAGAAGCTAAAGCCAAGAATAGTATTGACAGCACATGGAACACTTTCATGGGGAAAAAATGCATTAAGTTATCAGCGAAAATGAAACTTTTCAATGCTGTAATGAGATCAGTCTACAGCTATGCAGCTCAAGTATGGGGTTTTTCGAATTTTAGTACGGTGGATAAAATGCAAAGATTTTATATAAAAATAATTTTTGGTCTACCTGAGTTTACACCAAATTATATACTCAGCCTAGAAACCGGTGTCCCTGATATGCATCTTCACACTTTAAAATTGCATATGGACTACATATGTGCATAAAACGCTTTTCAAATATCCAGTAAGCCACATGCTAGCGATACAAATAATCCGAAAGAAAATTTACTGGTTTGAGGCTTGGAGAAACTTGGGAGGAAGTAACGGTGTTAGTTGGTTAGATGCGCCGATAAACGAGGATATCTGGAAAGAAAATATTAACAAAACTCTTGAGATACTGCGAAATAATCAAATTGAGCAAAGTCTGCAGAAGGCACAGTTAGCTCCCATGGAATCTATAGAAAACTTAATCATCACATAGGTTTTACTTACTTTAATGATGCAGTACCAACAAAATCGATAACATGGACTTTCAAAGCACGCGCGGGGTTACTCGAATTAAATGCAAATAGTTTTCGTCAGGGTGATCGCATAAATTGTAATTTATGCAACCTGAGTGAAGAAGAAGATATTATACATTTTATAGGAAAATGCCCCATATTAAAATTTATACGGCAAAGGAACTTTGGAAGGTAGTTCATACAGGAGGATCAAATCATCAACTTGCTAAACGGAGAACCTCACAACAATTGGAGTGCTCTGATGCATTATATTGTAGAAGCATTCTGGTATAGCAAAAGTTTAGTTGACGAATTTAACCCATAGAAAAAAAAAAAAAAAGGTTACCAATCTTATATCATATTGTAACAAATTCCTGTAAATTTTTTATGAAAAAATAAACAGAAATACTACTACTAAAAAAAAAAAAAACTAGTGAGACTGAATTGAGCATTGTAAAATCTAAAAACACCGTAACGGCTGAAAAACCAGTTATCAACCCCTTACCCGAGGTCTCAAGTGCAACTGGCAACAACCGAACAGCTGAGGAGCTAGCTATCAAGTATCAAGCTGATGTGCCAGCTGAAACGCACAGCGATGAATATATTCCTGCTCATGAAGAATTGGAGTCACCGGGGGAAATGTACGAAGATATACTGCACGACCTGTCTGAATATCAACCGGATGAAAGTACGGAAATACTGAATGAACTACGCCAGTCGATTCGTATAGCCACCCAACCAAAGCCAAATTATAAATATCCCAAATATAGCTTCAAAGTTTCTGAGCACACGATTAGCACTCCTTTGACATACGATGAAGCCATGTTAAGCTCAAAAGGGAATCTGTGGAAGAAAGCCATGGAAGCTGAGATGAAATCACTCCTTTCGAACAAAGCATGGAAGCTTTGACCAACAACAAATGGGTCTTTAAAACCAAATTCGATGCAAATGGAAACGCGGATAGACACAAAGCACGGCTGATCATCAAGGGCTTTTCGCAAGTTGAAGGCATTGTCTTAGGTATTCGAATACCACGTAATCGAAAGAAGGGAACTATTGCAATCGATCAAACGCAATACATCGCCGAACTTCTCAAACGATTTGGGATGGAGAATTGCAATCCAATTTCAACGTCAATTGACCCTATTCAAAAGATTTCAGCGCAAATGAGTCCAACCGATCCGGAGGAAATCGAAGAAATGGCAAAGACACCGTACACCCAGGCAATTTGTAGTTTAATATTTGCTACACAAATCACTCGTCCAGATATCTCGTTTGCTGTCAATCTATTGAGTCGATATGGACCTAATTCAGGAAAAGCGCACTGGACTGCAATAAAAAGAGTATTTCGCTACTTGAAAGACACCATCAATAAAAAGCTGGTATATAGTTGTGATCAAACGACGCAAATAGAGGGTTTTTTGTGATGCCGACTATGCAGGTAATTTGGACACACGACAAACTACGACAGGATATGTTTTTTCTCTTTCAGAATGCAGCTATCTCCTGGGCATCAAAACTAAAAAAGCGCATCACATTGTCTTCAAGTGAATCCGAATATGTAGCAATGGTCGCTGCAGCCAAAGAATCAAAGTGGCTAAACCACCTGCTGGAAGAACTGTTTCCGAAATCACCAAAGGGCATGGTCTTGCACTGTGACAACAAAAGTACAGTAGATGTCGCTACAAACAACTCGTACTCAGATGCATTGAAACATATCGATGTGAAGTTATGTCCTGTATCCCCTTGTGGGTCCTATGGCCTCTTCCGCCGTTGGATGGTTGTGCCTATTCGTTCCTGACCCGTTCTCTCGTAAAGGTGTTCGTTAGAGATACGATTGGACTAGAAAATCCTTAATATATTGCGCAGGCACCTATTAACGAACGTTTGCAGCTTTCTGGTGATAGCAGTGGTCACTCTCCACGTGCTGCAAGCATATAACAGCACATCCATATTTTGGACAACATCCCGAACGCGGACTTTGCTTTGGCGATCCTGTTGGCTATATCCAGTTCGGTTCCACCGTAGGTGGAGACAATACTCCCAAGATACTGGAAATCCTCTACCGGTTGTCCAGCAATGCATATGGTATTTGAGCCGATGAGTTTGTTCCAAGGCTGATAATTTTAGTTTTTGCAGTATTAATTTTCAGCCCGAAGACACCTGCCTCCCTCTCCACATCTGCTGTCATTTGGTGGAGGTCCATAATTCTGTGGGAGAGTAAGCATACATCGTCAGCGTAGTCAAGATGTTTCAGTTGAGATGTAAGAGTCCATCGAATTCCTCCGTTTCCCGTCGACAAAGCTGCATGAAGCACATCGCTAATTACCAATAGGAATAATATTGGTGAAAGGATACAGCCTTGTCTTACCCCACTTTGGATCTCAAATTCCTCAGACAACCTTTCCCTGTGCAGAAGGTGACATTTGGAGGCTTTATATGTAGCTTTCATAACATCAATTAGTTTATCGGGAATACCTCTCCTGGGTAAGGCACGCCAAATAAATTCCCTGTGCCGAGTGCGTGCACCTCGAAAAGAGGTCGAAACGACGACACCACTACCCCACCTGCGTCGTCTACGAAGAAACAAGAAACCGCAGAATCCTCAACCACTCTAGCAGACGTATCAAGGACCACCTTAAGGTGGCCGTTATGAATGACAACAGCGTGGATAGGAAGCTCACGGACGTACAATGGGCCGCAGTCGAAAAATTATTGATCAACAAGCTAATCGAAGCTACCAGTAAACTCTCCGGACCGGTACCTCTCTTCGGGCAACTGTCCATGCTCAAGGGTTTTAGGATCTTGGACAGTTTGAACGAAGCCATGCTCAAATGGCTCAAGGAAATAGTGAGCACAATGCCAGCACCTGATAAGGGTGTGAAATTGATGGTCGTCCCGAAAAGGGACCCACCGACCAGACCCAGAGTAAAGATCTGCGTCCCTGGGCCGACGATATCGAAAGAAAACTTGGAGCAACTTCTACGATCCTTAAATCCGGAACTTCCTAGTGAGGATTGAAAGGTGCTGGAGATGGGGGCGCCCACAGAATCGGGCCAAGAAACCACTATCGTGCTTAACCATGAAACAATGACCATGTTACCCGCAAAAGGGTACAAGATACGAATCGACGGCAACGTCGACCAAACGTGCTGCATGATGAAGGATTTACAGATCAACCTTCACCATAGCAATCTGACCAGCGCCAACCTCCCAACCTATATCACAAAGCACAATGTTGACATTGCCCTTGTTCAGGAACCCTGGAGCAGTGGTCAAAAAATATGCGGACTGAACAGCAAGGACCACTCCTTAATTTTTGGAAAGGGCCACCAGAGCAGTAAGTTCTGCACTTGCATCCTAGCGAAAAGACCAATTAATTTCTTTGTTGTACCCCAATTTAGAAACGCAGACCTAACATCAGCCCGACTTGAACGGGCAGGCAACAAACCCCTGGTCCTGACATCGGCCTGAGATGCTCGCCGAGCTAGTGGGCAACGCCCACTACGCAAGAAAGGAAGGTAAACCGAGATCCTGTATCCTTGCGAAGATCCATCTAAATATCCTTTTACTCTCTAATTTCAGCAATCAAGACATAGTCGCTACCACACTGGAATTGCGATCAAGAAATTACTGGCTGGTATCGGCTTATCTAGGTCACGATCTTGCGGGCCCACTCCCCCCGGACATCTTGCGGAGCTTGATTGCTAAAGCAGAGAGCCAAGACAGTGGTCTCATCATTGGCTGTGATGCGAATGCCCATCACTCAATATGGGGCAGTTCCGACATAAATGAAAGAGGTGAGCAACTTTTTGACTTTATCCTTAGTACTAACCTCCTAATCTGTAACAGGGGGTCCAAACCGACCTTCATTACTCGCAACCGACAAGAAGTCCTGGACATCACTCTTGTCTCCGATCACTTATATAACTCGGTTAAGGACTGGAGAGTCTCTGATGAGCACTCTTTTTCAGACCACCGTTACCTCCAATTTAGTCTTGATGACTATTTGCCTGATAACAAGGTTTTTAGAAATTATAGGAAAACCAACTTGTCCCTTTATAGGACAACCTGCCTACTGAACCATCTTGCACTGAAGACCTTGACAATCTAGTCAACACCCTAACATCGGCACTAAATGGTGCCATGGCCGAGGCCTGCCCACTCCGCAAACCTCGAGGTAAAATGAAACCTCCCTGGTGGAATGCTAATCTCAGTACTCTTAGCAAAGACAGTAGGCTCCTTTTTAATATTGCTAAAAGCTCCCGTGAGACGGCCGATTGGGACTCCTATAAACTGTCTCTCAGAAAATACAAAATCTCACTGAAGAAGGAGCAACGACGTTCCTGGAGACTCTTCTGCAAAAGCATTGAAGAGTCCTCGGAAGCTTCCAGGTTGCGGAAAATCCTCTCTAAAAGCCCTTCTATACCCAGCTTCCTTTTGCATCCGGATGGTCACTGGACCTCCTCTGCTGAGGAATCCATTGACATCTTACTGGATGCTCACTTTCCTGGTAGCTCCCCTATCGCAAGTGGGAAATCCTCCCCCTCAACCTTCCAGGAACTCATTAGTCTTGATAACTACAGAAAAGATCCGATGGGCCAAGCGCAGCTTCAAACCCTTCAAGTCCCCAAGAGCTGACGGTGTTATTCCAGCTGAAATTTAGCAATGCGAGGACATTGTGCTTCCATGGCTCAAAGTCATCTTGTCGGGCTGTCTAAATCTGGTCTATATTCCCAAACTTTGGACCGAGGTTGAAGTCATATTCATACCTAAGGCAGGAAAGAGCTCGCACGTGGAACCAAAGGATCTCCGACCTATCAGACTATCGTCCTTTCTGCTTAAAACTTTAGGAAGGTTAATTGATATCCATCTTCGGCAAAGTATTAGCCCAGCTCTGCTCTCGCCGTCCCAACATGCGTACTGCAAATGCAAATCGGTTGAGACAGCCTTACATTCGCTTGTGCGCATCATCGAAAAATCATTGAGCATCAAAGAATACACCACGGTGGCTTTCCTTGACATTGAGGGAGCTTTTAACAATGTCAAACCAAAGGCGATTACGGACGCACTTGTAAATCTGAAAGTGGATGTTTCGCTCGGAGTGTTGATCAATCAATTGCTTACATGCAGGATTAGAAACACACAGCTGGGCGGGGCATCGGCCAGAAGAATTGCTCGCTGCGGTACACCTCAACGTGGAGTCTTGTCACTTCTTCTGTGGAACCTGGACTGGATTAATGAACTACTGATGGACCTGGATGCGTCAGGTCGTAGAGTGATCGCCTATGCTGATGACATTGCTATTGCTGCCTCCGGTAAACACCCGGGCACTCTCAGGGATATCCTCCAATATGCTCTCCTTCGGCTCACCAAATGGGCCTCCAATTGTGGACCGGGGGTTAACCCCCATAAAACGGAACTCGTTCTCTTCACGAGGAAATATAAAGTTCCCCTCATAGACCCTCCTTTGATAAATGGCACCAGTCTCACCTTCTCTGAAAACGCAAAATATCTGGGTCTTATTTTGGATAGGAAATTAAACTGGAAGGCCAATCTACTAGAGCGCGTCAAGAAAGCTAATGTAGCTCTCTATTCCTGTAAAAAGGCTATAGGTAGGAGCTGGGGTAATAAACCTCAAATCACTCATTGGCTATACGTGTCCGTTATCAGGCCTATACTACTATACGGCGTGATCGTATGGTGACCTGCTCTTGACAGGGCGGTCCACCTCACTCAACTAGCTAAGGTGCAAAGATCTGCATGCATCTGCATCAGTGGTGCACTTAGAACTACTCCCTCCGCGGCACTGGACATCTTGTTCAACCTGCTACCCTTAGATATTTTCGGCGAACAGATGGCTGCCTGTGCGGCTATCCGCTTGAAAGCCTCCTCTCAGTGGTCTAGCTATCGCTTTAGCCACTCCTCGATCCTTGATCTTCTCAACTTCAAACACGAAAACACGGACTACACCCCGCCGAAACTGAGATTTGACTGTAACTTCCGTACGAGCATCCCTAACCGGGTTGTATGGGACACTTCCCCCCCCTATCGATGGTAGTTCGGTTCACTTCTTTACAGATGGATCTATGACGGAGGATGGGGTGGGTTGTGGTGTTTTCTCCGAACAGCTCAATCTGAGCATCTCTTTCCGCCTCCCTGATCATTGTAGCGTTTTCCAGGTGGAAATCATGGCGATTAAGGAAGCCCTGTCCTGGCTGAAATGTAATGTACTATCTGTCAGGGATATTAGCATTTTCACTGACAACCAAGCGGCAATCAAGTCCCTGGAATCGTTCTCCTTCACTTCAAAGGCTGCCTTAAACTGTCGTTTATCTCTTATGGAGATGACAGAGCAGTTCAACATTCACCTATGCTGGGTGCCGGGCCATAGAGACATTCCAGGTAACTGCAGGGCTGACGACCTCGCCAGACAGGGTACCACTCTAAGGGTTTTTCTTGAAAGGCAAGCCCTGGGTATGCCCCTCGCTACATGTAAGTATCTACTAAAGCTGAACGCTATTAGCACGACAAACCTCAGATGGGGAAACGGCTCAACGTGTCACATTTAGAGACAGATCTGGCCTAAGCTGGATCAAAAACGTAGTGCCGATCTGATCAAGTTAAAGCGTACACAAATCAGCTGCGTTGTCGGTGTTCTCACTGGACACTGTCTTATAGGCCAACACACCAGAAGACTTGGTCTCTTCTCCAACGACTTCTGCAGGAGCTGTAGGAACGAGGAGTAGGAGGAAACCATCCTTCACCTCCTATGCACATGTCCAGCCCTGTCGCATAAAAGAATGCTCCATCTAGGGTCCCCCTTCCTTGACGACCTCTGCGATCTGGCGTCCTTGGACGTCATGAGCATCCATCGCTTTGTCAAAAGCTCCGGTTGGTTTTGTTAGTCCCTGAGTGGCCTAATGGGTTGATCCATGGTATCACAAAGGACCTTCACTGGTCTAAGTGTGTCTGCACTCTCGTGTGGACAGCCAACCTAACCTAACCTAACCTAGTGGGCAACGCCACAAAGGTAGGGTGGGATCTCCTAATCGGCTGCGATGCCAATTCACTTCGCATACAATGGGGAAGCAGTAATATCAACGAAGCGGGTGAGTCTTTAGTAGAAATTTGTGTGTAGAAAATATTGGGTCAGAACCCACTTTTGTAATGAAAAACAGACAGGAAGTCCTAGATGTAACCCTGACCCTTAATTCCAGGTCCCTGGTAGTCAGTGACTGGAAGGTGTCCGATACCGTTATATTCTCGAATCATAGAATGACCTGCTTCTCTGTTAACGAAAACACAAAATCTCTAAAACCATATCGCAATCCCAAAAGAACATATTGGAACATTTTTAGAACCCTCCTTGGTAACTCGGAGCATCCCCCACCTTTGCCCCTGATTGACCATGAGGTCAAGACCCTGACTTCAAGCCTCAAAGCAGCCTTCGAAAGTTCCTGCCCTCTAAGTAAAGGTAAACGGAAGCTCAACCCCGCATGGTGGTCAAGTGAGCTCTGAACCTTACGCACTAATGCCAGGAAACTTTATAATCTTGCTAGGCGCACCAGAAATCCCGCAGACTGGGACCGCTACCAGGAAAGCAAGGGTGCCTTCAAGAAAAAGACGATCTACGCTAAGAGAACCTCATAGAGTAAATTTTGCAGCGAAATTGAATCCACCAAAGACGCAGCGAGACTTCGGAAAATCGCTTCAAAGGATCACTCGGTCCCAGGATTCATTAAGAAACCAGCGCCGATCAGTCGAAACAGCCCTGCACGAAGTGGTAGCAAAAATCGAACAATCACTCTACCACAAAGAATTTATTTTAGCGGCCTTTTTAGACATGGAGGGAGCCTTTCACAATGTGAAAACCAATCAATAAGATTATCACTGGACCGACTCAGAGTAGATTCCACACTCTCCGACTGGATTGACTGTATGTTCAAGACAAGACACATAAACTCGGAGCTGGGAGACAGCCAAGTAAATGCACTGGCCTCTAGAGTAACCCTGCAAGGAGGGGTCCTATCTCTTCTTCTATGGACTCTAGTCGCAAATGAGATCCTTTTAAAATTAGGACGTAGCCGAGTAAAAGTTGTTGCTTATGCAGACGACATCGTCCTACTTATGTCCGACAAATTTCTCGACACTATTACCGAACTTCTGCAATCGGCCCTAAATACCTTCCATAACTGGGCGAGCAGTTGTGGATTGAACGTTAATCCAGCGAAAACAGAGGTGGTCCTCTTCACCATCAAAAGAGCAATCCCAGCTTTCGGACCTCTATGACTCGGTGACAGTCCACTCCAAGTCTCGGACAAAGCCCGGTATCTTGGGTGCATACTTGACCGCAAACTAAGCTGGACAGATAACACATATGAAAGGATAAAGAAAGCGTACATTGTGTTCTATGCTTGCAGCAGAATTTTTGGTAACGAATGGGGAACCAAACCTGCCATCATCCACTGAATGTACACAGCCATAGTCAGACCCATTCTTACGTATGGGTGCATTGTCTGATGGCCAATTGCAGAGAAAAACACGCATCTCAAAGAGTTAACAAAAATCCAGAGCCTTGCTTGCATAGCAACCATTAAAACTACTCCGACCGCAGCACTTGAAACAATTCTCGCACTGACTTATTTGTCAAGAAATCAGCCGCGATGAGTGCCCTACGCTTAAAAGAATCCAACCTATGGAGGAAGGGCCACACGGGACACCGTAGCATCTCAAGATGGGCTCACCTAGACACCACCACAGGCTATCTGCCACCATCCCTCGACTTCAGCCTAAACATCAAAACGGTCATCCCATCAAGAGATTACTGGGAAGACGGTGGGGAAATTAACCCGCATAGTATTTGAGTCTTCGCTGACGGGTCCAAAACAAACGAAGGAGTGGGTTCGGGTATCTACTCAGCGGAACCTGATATTGCAATATCACTAAGGCTTCTAAACCACAGTAGTGTGTTCCAGGCAGAAGTCCTAGCGATAGCAGAAGCGGCACGAGAACTTGAACCACGAAACTTGTTACTAGAAATGATATTGATATCTACATAGACAGTCAAGCTGCTATCGAGGCCATCTCATCCGCGGTTATAAGATCAAAGTAAATAAAACGATGCCGCGAGGAGCTTAACATGCTTACCACCACCCTGCAACACTCTGGTGGGTCCCAGGACACAAAGGAATCTCAGGGAACGAGATGGCGGATGAATTGGCAAGAAAGGGAAGAGAACAAGACCTGTCAATGGTCCAAAGCTTAGTCTTACCTCCCCTAATACTTGTTAAATCTAATATAGCACTTGACTTCAAACGACAAGCAGAAGAAATATGGAAAGCGCTCCCTTCATGCTGTGTCTCCAGAAGCATCTGGACAAAACATGACAAGATGAAAACCAAGCTCGTCCTTACCCAAAATAGACAAAACTTGGCGCTTCTTGTAAGTATCATTACCGGCCAAGACTTATTGGCGGCCCACCGGAAGAGAATGCGGCTAAGTACAGATGAACTCCGCAGAGGATGCGGCAACACACACGTAGAGGAAGACACGGAACACTTCCTCTGCAAATGCCCTAGTCTCTGCACTACCAGGAAGACGGCCCTTGGAGAGTACTTCTTCAACCATCTGGGCGACCTGTCTGAAAAGCCACCAACCACCATCATGAAATTTATAACTTCTTCAGGGTGGTTTGGAGGAGGCCGTTCCATTAGCACAGAATTCTAGCTATTTTCTTTTTTCCTCTTTGCAGTTCTTCAGCCAGGAAACTCCACGTCAGGGGAGCACAATGGATCCGTGTGAGATCCGAGTGCAGGCTGCGCTCATTCGTTGCAGCTAACCCATGTAACCTAACCTAACCTATCGATGTGAAAACCAAATTTCTACACCAAATGGTCATCAAAGAAGAAATTAAGCTTAACCTCGTACCAACGAATGAAAACATAGCAGATGCGTTAACTAAAGCACTTCCGAAAGTGAAGCTAGATTACTTTTCATCAAAATTTGGATTAACCAACTGATAACTTAGACCAATCTGTTTTTTAAGTCAAACATCTCTCTTGAATTACCTTCTTTTATTATGAATTAATTTTAAATTTTGCAAACTATTTAAAGAATGAAAACAAATTTAATTAAAATGAAATCAGAATGTTCGTTCAGGGAAAGTGTTGAAAGTGTGAACGAGCATTTAAGTTCAATAAGCTACTCATATGTACGAGTATATGACAGATATCAACTGTCATACTTGTTTAAATAAACTCTCTCTTTTATACAAAGAAGACGTTTTATTTCATGCTTCCGTAAAATCCTAAAAATCAGAATTGCGAACATTAATGTATAGAGCTGGCGTTCAGCCCCAAAACTGTTACTTAAATACGACGTTAAGTGGCAGCATTTCCACCCAAGATGGGTTTAAAATTTAGATGGGACAGCAGTCACTTCATAGCACTCGCTTGATACGTTCAGTTTTTGTTTTCGGCATTACCGTACATTAACACACTTGCGTTTTTTTTTTTTTTATAATTTGCGCGTGCCAAAGGGATTATTAATACCCTTATACTAGTTCTCAGGGCACGGGCGGTTGGGAAAAGGGGGGAAAGAGACAGAGGAGATGCCGGTTTGCGTTGGCTTTAAATGTTTGTAGGCTGTAATGATGAAGAAACACAGAGGCTGGTAGATCGTTCCACAAACGTGTTGTTCGGCTTATAAACGAATCCCTATATTTGACAGTACGTCCGAAGTTGGGCTTGAGGGTGAACTGATGTGCATTCGAAGCATGACGCGTATTGCGGGTGAAGTTTTGAAGGGGAGGAATGCAGCTGGCTATTTCGCTGGAGCATTTTTTTGTAAAAGAAGCGATAAAAAAGGGAAAGACATGAGACATTTCTACGATGTTCAAGTGAGACTATTGAGTTCACAATGTCTCTATCACCTATTAGTTTTAACGCGCGGTTCTGTACCCTATCTAAAATGTGCAGAACGGTCTTGGGTGCACCAGACCAGATGTGGGCGTTATATTCCAGCTTTGGGTGGATGAATGCCTTATATTGTAGATGGAGGCCAGATCAGACGGGGTAAAATATTTCTTGCACCGCTTAAGGAATCCTAGACATTTTGCAGCATTTTTGGCGACTTCGAATATGTGATCGTTCCATCGAAGACGGTTATTGATGCACATACCGAGAATGGCAAGTCTTTCGGATTCAGCGATACAAGTACCATTCATGGATAATGGTTGAGGGTCTTGATTTCGCTTGAGAGACAGAAGACAGCATTGAGTTTTGGATACATTAAATTCCACTCTATTGATTGAACCCCATTTAGTTATGCTGTCCAGGTCGGAATTTAATGTGTTTAACATACGATGTCGTTCCTCTTCTACGGCCGAAGAGCAGGGACGTGAGCTAGGGAACGAATATGAAAAACTCAGGGTACTGTCATCAGCGAAGGAATGGATTGGATTAGAAGTAGCAGACAAGAGGTCATTTATAAAAATGAGAAAGAGAGTCGGAGACAAAACGGAGCCCTGGGGAACACCAGCATTTATATGGTGAATTGCAGACTTGAAGCCGTCCAAGACAACTTGTATTGAACGGTCCGAAAGGTAATTTCTAATCCATTGAAGAAGAGACTCATCGATGCCATATGCACGCATTTTCGACAAAAGAGCCTGATGCCAAACTCTGTCAAATGCCTTAGAAATATCGAGCGCAACCATCTTTGTTTCGCCGAAGTGATGTAGAGATTGGTTCCACTTCTCGGTGAGATATGCCATCAAATCACCAGTGGACCTGTTGCTACGAAAACCATACTGCCGGTCATTGAGGAGTTTTCGTGAATCAAGATATCTTCATAAGCTGACGATTTATCAGCGTTTCCATTACCTTGGAAAGAAGGGACGTTAGTGCAATGGGTCGGTAATTGGAAGGGGAAGAAGATTCGTCTTTTTTAGGGACGGGCTGGACAAATGCTGTTTTCCATCTTCTCGGAAAGAGCCCAGAAGAGTAGGACAGACAGAAAAGCTTACGCAGAGGTTTTGCCAGCGTGGAAGAACACCTCTTCAGAACTATGGGGGAGATTCCATCTGGACCAGCGGATTTGTGTATGTTGAGACATTTGAGTACTCCTGCAACTGTACGAGTGCGAAAGTGGAGTTGTCCCATGGAAAATTCGACGCTCTCAAGTACAGGCGGAGACAAAGTACTGTCTGGCATGGTGGAGTTCGCTGCGAAGTGAGCAGCAAGCAGATTGGCTTTGTCTAAGGAGCTGACAGCTGGAATGTCATTATAAATGAGCGTTGGGATGGCGGGCGAGGCAGAATTTTTAATATTTTTGACGAATTACCAAAAATGTTTACTACCTTTGGGACATTGTAGAATTTGTTGCCTCAATTTTTGGTCATATAGGAATTTTACACGTCGAATATGAGCATTGCAGTCATTTCTGGCTTGTTTAAACTTCTTTCGGTTTTCCTCAGATTTGTTGGCTTTATAAGACCGAAAGCTTACCTCTTTCACCCTGATAGCCTCTTTACAGCTCTGGTCAAACCACGATTTTGCCTTAGGTTTGATGCTTTTTGTTCTGTTAGGAATAAAGGCATCCATACCTAAGAGGATGGTGTCAGTAATCATATCAGCGGCGGCATCCACGTCGCTATCGAGGAAGCATAGTGACCAGTTAAGACTCCTAAAGAAACTATTAAGGCCGTCCCAATTGGCTTTCTCGTAACGCCATACTTTTCTTTTGGGAGTTTTTTCTTTAACTGTGTGGTCAGAATACGAGAATTTAGCCGATACGATGTTGTGGTCGGACCGGCCTAGAGGCGCTAAAACATCGATGATGTATTTATCAGGGTGTGAAGTAAGAAACAAGTCCAGAGTGTTGGCAGAATGACTTACAATGTCCGGTATACGTGTAGGCTCATTTACAAGCTGAGTCAGATTGTTTATATCAGCGAAAAGTTCAACATACCTTCCTTCGGGCGTTGTCTGGCCAGAATGTCGAAGCCACTCCGAATTGTGTATATTGAAATCGCCCGCAATGACGATTTTAGTATGAGGATACAGGGAGACAATTCGTGTGATGGAATCGGACAACGCATCAAATTCGTTAAAAGTCGAGTTGCTATCCGCACTAGGGCTTCTGTAAATAAAACAGTAGTGAATTATTTGCTTACGGACGGTGAATTTTAGCCATTTGAAATTAAATTCCGGATTGGAACAGTGGCCATACTGTGGTGGAACTTGGTAAGCTATATCACTACGGACGTAAATGGCGAGGCCGCGATGGGGAAAGAATAATGGCACTAAGTTATATCCAGGCAGCTTTAGATCGGAAGATTCTTCGACTACCTGTGTTTCACTCAGTGCCAAAACAGCTGGTTTATGGGAACAAGCATTGGCGTATAGGTCAAAGAAATTCGTTCGAAGCCCACGAATGTTCGTATAATCAACCCTAAATTCCCTCATCATTACAACATAAAAACACAAAAGGACACAACACTGACGCTACTAAGCGAAACCGTGAGGTGTAGATCCTAAATATAGTTTTCCACAACAAACTATCGCCGGTGTTATGCCCAAACGACAGTCAGCTGTGGTCCGCTATTCAGAAAGACACTCACGGTCCGCTATACATCAGATGTTACGCTCTCTCAATCATCGCAACTGAAGGCATGTAAAGAACATGCGACAATTGCGATGACTAAGAAACGCAACAGCGAGTGAGTGGGGATAGGAGAGATGGAGAGACCCGGCACTGATGGTTTTTTTTTTTTGTTTTTTTTGCACTGCACTGCACTACACTGATGTGGAGATTAGGCGCGCGCGATTAGCGGAAATTAATTTGACTGTTGATTGGTTATTGAGTGGGGAGAGATTGATAATTATTTTTTTTTTTATTGTTTTTTTATTTTTTTATTTTTATTCAATGTGGGTGCAAATGGGTTAAACTATTTTTTTTTTTTTTTTGTTTATTGTTGGTGGTTGGTTGTTGGTGGAGATTTCCAAAAAACGCGTCCGCACGCAACGACGGATAACACGGCACGTTGCATTTTTTTTATGTTAGGAGTGATTTTAGTGAAAATATTTATGATAGATATGTCTAAGCAAGGTATGAGCTTTATGTAGCAGCAATTTTTACTAATTTTGTATTGTTATTTTTTTTTTTTTGTTTTTGCCGCTCTACAAACGCTACTAGAATTGAGTGCATTTATTTAATAACTATGTACTCATTTGTACTACATCAAAGTTATACGACATAATACTTTAGAGTATCTACAATATTTTGATAAAATAATGCAGAAGTTTTCACACGTTTTCACAAAAATAAGATAAAGATGGAAATACAGCAGCTTTATTATGGTTGGTAATACCAGTGGTTATGTGACATTAATGTAGCGGCTACTATTACAGGGATCGACCTCGAGTTAATTTGCCGCTTTAAAATAATATTAGAAGTGATATCTTCGGGTTTCGATACAATCGTCGAAAAATTTGGTACGTACACCATGGATACTGCAAAACATTACGTGCAATTGTATGCCTGCCAACTTATGTCGCCAACAGTCCATAAAATATTGATCCGTACTCCAAGCATTATATCGTATGTTCTATTACCGATTGGTCAATTATCGGAAGAGGCTGCAGAAGCGAGGAATAAGCACTTTCGGCAGTACAGGGAAATCTTCGCAAGACAATTTTCTACGACAGATTGCAATGAGGACGTATTAAACAAACTTCTTCTGACCTCAGATTCATTCTTGAATAGCATTGGGCACAATGTTAAAAGAAATAGACAACCAATTTTAAAGGAAGCTTTGGAATTTTTGAAATCAACTGGGTCTGAGGAGAGTGATGACGAATAAGTCTTGAAGACATCGCTTTCATATTTCTCATTGTAAATCTCTTATTAATGTATGTATTTTTTTTAAATAAAGTTAAAACATAAATATGATTATATAAATGGTATTTTCATATCTACTTGTTAGTAGTAGCATTATATTGAAAAAAGAACAACTAGACACACCAAAAGTAATAAAAATATTTCTGCCCAGCTTTTCGGTTCAAATACCAGTCTGTACGTCGTTGGAACTACGGACTACAATACGAGTAAGTTGCATTGCCTCCTTAAAGGAACTGTGACATCGAAGTTTAAGGCGACATCTCTCCGAAACAATACATGGAAAATCAATGTCGACGATGCCGACGGTTACCGATTAGTATCCCAAAAATGTAATGTCGAAAAGATTCAGTGGTATACTTATGAAAATAAGTTAGAAAGACCACTGCGTGTTGTAGCAAGGGGACTCCACCCCTCGTGCACTAAAGAAGATGTAATGCACGACCTTCAAGACAAAGGCCTTTAAATTCTTGATGCCGTCAGTATTATCAAGAAGGAGAAGCAACAGTTGGTGGGAGATCAGGAGAAATTGGTAAAGCGTGGACTTCCACTATTCATGCTTAGTTTTTATAAAGACGAAAATAAAGATATTGTATATGGTATCAAGACTTCTAAATATCGTGGTCAAAATGGAACCTATGCGTAGAGCTCCAGATCGATCCCGCAGTGTGAGCGCTGTCAAGGCTTCAATCATACGTAGACTTACTGTCAGAAAGACCCCGATGCGTGAAATGCGCAGGTAAACATTTCTCGGAAGAGTGTCACCTAAATAAACAAACCCCAGCCACCTGTACAAACTGCAAAGGAAAACATCCTGCGAACTATCGAGAAGTAACTATGGAAAGTGGCGAAAGAGCTTCAAAAACGGCGCGATACGCTTAAAAATTCCACGCTTCTGAATACGAAACCAATCAAGAACAGACCCAAAATAGCTACGAAAAAAGCAGCGAAAGATAGAAATAATAAAGAAAAATCCAAACGTAGTAGAGAAAAGGTGAAAGCAGAAAAATCTTCGAATATTGGCGTGTAGTCTTATGCTCAAGCGGCAAAGACAGTTAATGGCACGTACATGACCGACAACTCACGGCACATCAAAGCAAGAAACCGTCCAAACTTTAACGTAAAGACTCCTGCTCAAGTTGCGATATTGGAAAATGGTGAAAGAGTTAACTCACAAGATCCTGTATCCCATGTAGGCAAATCAATCCCGGGATCCCGAACGTTTTTTGCTCTTAAACGTTCCCGGGATTGCCAGTCACCAATCCCGGGATTTTCCGGATTGAAATCTGATTTTATTTGATATTCTCTGTCTCTGAAGCAAATACCTAAGTCATTTTTGATTTTTAAAATTTAGATTATTAATTTTTTGTGATCGAAATTAACTTTTGCCTTTCCGTTTTCCAAAAATTATGTACAGAAAAGAAACATATATAGAATAGGTTAGATTACGGTAGTGCTTGACAAATCTGGCGCCGTTGAAGCGCAAATCAAGGTATGCGTTCATCTATTTTATTTGTATTATGGTTTCTTCAGTGCTTATAGGTTCCACGAACCACGCACAAACACAAACAGAATCGGATTTAACAGCGTGCCTAAGAAGAGAGTTGAATCTCTTTCAAAATGGAGGTACCCAAGGACATCATCTGGATTTAGTTCACAAGTATTTACTGTCCATTCCACCAACAAGCGCAGAAGCAGAGCGAACGTTTTCAGCGGCCAGTTATATTGGCAATAAATTTAGAAGCCGGCTTGCGGATGATACTCTTGATGCCCTTATTTTCCTGCGGTTTTATTTCCAAAGGTCGAATGAAGACCAAGAGCAAGAACAAATACGCCCTTACTATTGGCGCCCTATTTTTTTTGACTTTGGAATTATTATTATTTTTTTTTTTTTTTGATTTTGTAAACCCCTTGAATTGAGGTATTTTTTATTAATTTCTTTATCAAAAATTATCATTTTTAAATTTTTATGGAGTGTAAATATTTGTTTGTTTCTTAGTAATTAAGTTTTTATTAATTTAAATAAACTTCTTAAATTTTGTTGCTTTTGATTCATTTTAATAATAAAAAAAAAAAAATGCGGATCATAATAGTTACGCTGTTTTTTATTTAAAAAGATAAGGCACTTACAATTAATTTCTACATTTTTGTGAGCAATTATCGGAAGTTGATTTTTTTTTGTTAAAAACATGACTTATCAATTTGACCCGTGTATCGATTTCTGGATTGATTTCTTTTTCTTTTTATTAAAAAAAAAAAAAAAATTCTGTCATTCATTATGATTCATTTTTTCAAATCCCGGGGTCCCGGGATTGAAAATTAGCTTCGGGATTGTAATCCCTAATCCCATGTTTTCTCCCTTATCCTCGCGAAACTTGAAGAGCAATGCAAAACAAACAAACTAATTTTCGAGAGACTAGTTGCATTAGAAAACAACATTCATAACACGCGCACTTCAACCAGAATATGAAAGAAAGCCTTAAAATTCTTACTTCGAACGCCAACGGGCTTTTACAAAGACTCGACGAGTTAGAAATATTTATACGAGAAAAAGATATTGATATAGGCTAGGTAAGGTTAGGTAAGTGGGCAGGTGTAGGGGGATAGAAAACCTCCACACCACACTCAGGTCAGTATAGACCCATTGTGATACCCAAGGGGGGAAAGGAGATAGAAAAAGGAAATCCCTACCTCGTGGAAAAATACCGTCTTGTAAGTATTCTAAAGAAAGAACTAAGTACTCACTGTGTCCTAGATACAAACCATCCAGAGGATTTGATGAAGTTTGCGATGCCGTTTATTGGTCTGTTGGACAACTCTTCTAGATCCTCAAAGGATCTTATTTCTCAAATGATAGAGGCCTGGGCAATGACAGAGAAAGTGGGCGGTGTTTTTTCATGTGGTACCGCATGATGTTATGCCCCGTAATGACTCCAATTAGAGTAGAGAGGGATTTTCTGTGCCTCTGTATGAGTCTATTGGTTCTTACTCTGTCAAAAGCGGGCCACAGCTTCTTCGTGGTGACACAAGTATCTAAACAGGTCCACCTATTGTTAGCCTCCGTTAAGGCTTTGTTTCCTGCTACGAGCTTAAGGGCGCAAGGCGGGATGTACACCGAGGGGTCGGATTGGTCCGAGCTTAGTGCTGAGCCACCTCTAGCCAGTTCATCGGCTTTCTCATTCCCTGGTATGCCTTCATGACCAGGGACCCAGCAGAGCTTTACCTCGTGCTGTGTTCCAAGAACCTTGAGCTCTTCTCTACAACACTTCACAAGCTTCGATTTTATTTCTATAGCAGATATTGCTTTTATCGCTGCCTGGCTGTCGATGAAAAAGGTGATATCCTATCGTGGTATTGCCCTCATCGCAGTCTCACGAGCTGCTATTGTAACTGCTAGGACCCCCGCCTGGAAAACGCTGCTGTAGTTCGGAAGCCGAGCTGACATGGAGAGGCCAAGCGTTTCAGAGAAGATGCCTGCGCCCACACCTATTTCCATTTTGGATCCATCGGTGTAAACAGCTAAGGATCGCTCGTTAGGCGTTCTGTCATTTTTCCAGTCTTCCCTGCTCGGATAGGTGCTAGAGAATGGTCTTAAGAAGTCTAGGTAAGGCGTTGAGTAGTCTGTATTAGATACACTGCCTAGATATCTCTGCAGGATCGTGGTGTGACCCATTGCATTTGGTCTCCAGCTATCTGTTTGGCTTAATCTTACGGCACTATGGGCTGCCGATACTTGTATAAAGATGTCTAGCCGAAGCAGATTGAGAATGGCCTCGAGTCCTGCTGTAGGTGTCGTTCTCATCGCACTGGTTGTGGCGATGCACGCTAGTCTTTGTACTTTTGTGATAGCAGCTAGGTTATTTATTTTGCTGGCTGCCTGCCACCATACAAGGCTGCCATACGTTAGTATTGGCCTTACTATAGCTGTATACATCCATAGGATGATTTTGGGGCTCGGTCCCCAAGTCTTCCCAAATATTCTATTGCACGAGTAAAAAGCTATCGTGGCTTTTTTGACTCTTTCGTTGATGTTTAGTCTCCAGTTCAGTTTCCTGTCGAGCACCAGGCCAAGGTATCTCGCACTATCGGAGATACTCAGGGGAGTACCCCTTACGGAAGGAGTTACGAATTGTGGAATTATTCTTTTGTTAGTGAATAGTACTAACTCCGTCTCCTGGGGATTAACCGCCAGCCCACATCTCTCCGTCCAGGAGTCAATGATTTCCAGCGCCCCTTCGATTTGTTCGCTCAGGGTCGGGAGAAATTTACCTGTTGCTAGCAGCACAACATCGTCCGCATATGCAATGGCCTTGACGCCGCTGTTTCTAAGTTTAAGAAGGACTTCGTTCAGGACAATAACCCACAGTAGTGGGGATATAACCCCTCCTTGAGGGGTGCCTCTTGAGGCATAGACTTCGAGCTTAGTACCTCCGAGTTCAACTTTGATATGTCTTTCCTTTAGCATATTGACGATCCATTTTATCACAGAATTGTGAATATTAAGGTTCGTTAGAGTTCTATTGACCGCTTCCGTTTTGACATTGTTAAAGGCTCCTTCAATGTCCAGGAAAGCGGCTAGTGTATATTCTTTATTTTTCAGTGATTTTTCTATTGAGCTGACTACACAGTGCAGCGCTATCTCTACGCTTTTTCCTTTCGTATAAGCGTGCTGCGCTGGGGATATGTCACCTGGGCGTAGTTTACTACGGATGTATATGTCAGCTAGTCTTTTAAAGGTCTTTAGGACAAAGGAGGTAAGGCTAATTGGCCTAAAGTCCTTTGCAGTAGTGTGGCCTGCTTTACCGGCCTTGGGTATGAAGACCACTTTGACCTCTTTCCATGATCTAGGTATATACCCCCACATGAGGCTGTTGAGGTACAGTTCTTTAAGTACCGGGATGATTGTGGTTATTGTTTTCTGTAGCATGATCGGGATAATCCCGTCGGGTCCTGGGGATTTAAAGGGAGAGAATGATCCGATTGCCCACTCAATTCTTTCCTCTGTGATAAAATCCGTCGGAGTTTCCGTTACAAAACTACTGTTAGTTACGATGTTATTATCTGGATGGGTCGTACAACCCGGAAAGTGCGCTTTTAGCAGGGAGCTAAGCGATTCTGCACAGGATTCAATCCACCTTCCGTCGAATTCCTTGAGAGATCCAAGAGTTTTTGATTCCCTGGATAGAATTTTTCTCAGTCTCGCAGATTCTGTCGTACCCTTGATTTCATTACAGAAGTGCTGCCAAGAGTGGCGTTTGGCATTCTGTGTCTCGTTTTTGAAATTTCTCTGACTGGACTTATATTGTTCCCAGTCCGCTTCTACCATAGTTCTTTTGGCCTTATTTAGAAGGTGTCTAGTTACTCTCCTAATTCTAGCTAGTTCAGATGACCACCAAGGTGGTGATTTTTTATCTTTTCGTTTGGTTTCTGGACATGCTTTGACATAGGCTTCATTAAAAATGGATGTAATATCCTCCGCCTTGCGGTCAATGTCGGCAGGTCCGAGCCAGTTGCTATCCTGCAGGGATCTTACACCTTTCCTCACCTCGTTGTTAAATAGATCCCAGTTGGTTTTCCTGGGGTTCCTGTAAGGTTTGGGAGAGTCATAGTTGTTGCCCACGAGGAATTCGATCAATTTGTGGTCGGAGTAGGACTCTTCCCCTATCACGTTCCACTTGTCAATAGTTAGGGTGCTCGAGTTACTGGCTAAAGTTACATCTATAACTTCTTGCCTGTTCTTTACTACAAAAGTAGGTTCGTTACCCCTATTCGCTACAATAAGGTTATTTTCAATTATAAAGTCAAATAAAGACTCCCCGCGTAAGTTTGTGTTGCTGCTACCCCATTGAGAGTGATGAGAGTTGGCATCACACCCCAGCAGCAAGTCCCATCTTTCCTGTTCCGCCTTTTGCACAAGAGAGCGGGTCAGTGTGGATGGCGGTCCCTCCTTGGCATCAAAAGGCATGTAGACGGCTGATAGAATCAGTGGGGAAAGCCCCCTCCGCTCAAGCCTTACCACTGTTTGGTCCTCATTGCTGTAGCTAGATAAAAAAAAAAGGTTAATTTGTTTCCTAGCTACGATGCACGTTCTGTTCTTACATTCCGCGTGTAGCGGTTCGATGCTGTATGTAGTAAGGTCTTTATGCCTTAGCCCACTTATTTTGCCACGGGAGATCCATGGCTCTTGAATTAGGGCAATGTTTCTATCTCCCATGAGATAGATGAGGTTGGCGCTAGCTGCTATGCTATGGTGAAGGTTTATTTGAGCAATCTTCATTATTGATTTACCTTATCACCCGCCTTCCTTCTTTTCTTTTCGTCCATCCCAACTAAAGGTCTGACCTTGCATCGGGTAATTCCAATGCGAACCTTATAGTTGTATCTCCTTAGGATGGGCATGGACTTGTGGTTAAGCAACACCACAATCTCAGTTCCGGCTTCTGTATGGGTACCCACTTCTAACACCTCCCAATTTTCGCTATATAGCTCCAGCCGTTCTCTAGGAATGTGTGGGCCCGGAATGAGAATGCGGCCTTTAGGCCTAGTGAATTCCAGCAGATCTGTTTTTTCCACAAGTCGCAGGTCGGCATTCGCCCAAGGAGCCCGCGTGCTGGTTACAAAATTCTTGAGCCAATTGAGTGTTGTCTCGTTGTCACACGACATGACCTTGAAGCCTTTGAAGGTGGTGAACTGCTCAAAGAAAGGGATAGTTCCCTGATTCTTGACTATGGCGTCGTTTACTCCGTCGAGTATACGCAGTTCCACCAGCCTCCATTGGTCTCCGGATAGCTTACGGTCAGGGTTATTGAAATCGACGATCGCCACCTGAAGATTAGCTCTTTCTTTTCGTGATGCCATCTTGGCTTTTTTGCTTATTCTTCGTGTTGGCGGCGATGTCGTGTCGTCGTGCCTACCTCTCTTGGAACACCCCGCAATCGGCTCGGCCGTGAGCCTTGCGGCCCCATCCGAAACGGTTGGCGGGGGCTTGAGTCTGTCCGAGACTGAGGTGGATTGCAAGAGGCTTTCCTTCCTCGACTCGAACAGTCTCCTGCCTGTTCCCCTAGTCTGCCCTATGCTACGTCGATTGTTGCCTGAGTCAGCAACAGAACGCCTCGCAGTCGACCTAGGTTTGGACTGTGCGTCTTTGCTTGGATCGACTGAAAGCGGTTTTGGTCTATCCCCGGCTGAGGTGGATGGCAAGAGGCGTTCCCTCCTCGCCGCGGTCAGTCCTACACCCGTTCCTGTTGCGGTCGAGTTCCGTGACGTAGTCGCCTTATTGGAACAGCCAGCAACCGGCTCAGGGGTTGCGTCTGAGTCGGTAGCTGGCCGAAGTCTCCTCGCGGCTGAGGCGGGGAGCAAGAGGCTTCCCGCCCCCGCCGCGAGGGAACTTCTTACCTTACAGCCCGTCCTGTCTTGTCGGGTGGATCCTCTCAGCTTAAGCGTGTTAGTGGCTCTATCCAGAGCCACTCTTTCCTTGTCCGTGTAGGACTCCGGATCACGCTTTTTAAGCCGCCGTATTAACCGGCTAGCGTTGCGTATACGGTTGCGCACCGTCGTCCGTCTTGGGTAGATGTCTACGTCGCTGGTCTTCCTTATTTTGGGTGGTCGGGCTAGTCCCAAACCATGGCTACCTAAGCTAACTACCGTCGCGAAGTGACGAGGTTTGTGAAACTCATCTGGCAAAAAAATTTAATGTAAAGATAAGGGGATATAGCGTGTATCACGCCTTCCACCCATCGGAAAGAGCGAGAGGCGGGTCATTTTTGTTTATAAAAGAATGTATCGAACACTCAGCGGAAGTAAAGATTGAATTAGAAGCAATGCAAGTAAGCACGGTACGTGTTAGAAATAGACATTTCGCCTTCAACATTTCGTCTATATATTGTCCACTGCGATGTAAACTTGAAGAAAGTGATTTCACAAACATCTTTGACTTCCTTAAACCAAATTTTTGGTGGCGATTTCAACGCGAAACACCAGTTCATGGGTTCAAAGTACACCTCTCAGAAAGGTAGAAAGCTTTATAATGCGGGTATGCAATACAATTGTGATTTTCACTCGACGGGTAAACCAACATATTGGCCGACTGATAGAAATAAGATACCAGATCTGATCGATTTCTGGCAACTGTATAAAAGTTGAAGAAAGCTTTGATCTCTCCTCTGATCATTCTCCAATCATTATGACGATAAGCACAGATCTGATTAAAAAAGTAGGACCGGTCAGATTAACCAGCGCGAAAACTAATTGGGATGGCTTTAAAAAAGATATTGAAGCAAATATTGAGCTGAACTTCAAGCTGAAGTTGACCGCTTCGTCGAAATCCTACAGAATGCCGCGTGGAAGAATACTCCCAAACCAAAGAGAACCCCGGCCAGTTACATTCAAACTTATCCGCAGGAAATAAGAGAGATGATTAAGGAAAAGAGAAAAGCGCGCAAAAAATGGCAACAAACTCGGGCTCCGCAACACAAAGCACATCTTAACCGTTTGTGCAACTCACTAAAAAGATCTTTTAAGGACCTTAAAAATAATAAAATGCAAACTTACCTAGAAAGCTTAACGGCAGAAAAAGATTCTAATTATTCGTCTTGGAAGGTTATAAAACGTATTACAAAACCTCAAATTCAAGCCGTCCCAATTAGAAAAAATCAAGACGAATGGGCCAGGCATGGTATAGAGAAAGCGCAGGTTTTTGCCACCCACCTGGAAGAAACTTTTAAACCGTTCGGTGGACAAGCTCTTATTCAAAATATAAATACGCCATATATAGCCAATAGTGTAATAAGTAATGCAACACTTACCGAAATTAAGGAAGAAATAAAGAAACTTAAACTAAAGAAGCCTCCTGGATACGACCTAATTACGGGAGAGGTTCTTAAAGTACTACCAAGAAAAGCTCTAATTAAGCTTCTGTTCGTTATAAAAGCCGCGATTAGACTAGAATATGTTCCCAATCAATGCAAAGTTCTGAAGTCATAATGGTCCCTAAGCCCGGAAAACCGCCCAATGAAAAAACGTCTTATAGACCGATTTCGCTTCTTCCGATTATATCCAAAGTGTTCGAGAGAATATTGATTAGGCGAATGCAGCCGGTAATAGAAGAAGGGCATCTCATTCCGGATCATAAATTCGGATTCAGAAGTAAGCATTCTACAGTTGAACAAGTACATCGAATAACACGTGTAATCGAAAAATCACTTGAAGAAAAAAAGATTTGTTCAAGCGTATTCCTTGACGTCTCTCAAGCGTTTGACAAGGTCTGGCATAAAGGCTTAAAGTTTAAATTACGACAAGTTCTGCCAGAGCACCTATATAATATTTTGAAGAACTACCTTACGAATAGACTATTCCGCGTCAAATGTGGAAACGAATATTCAGATTTTAAGAAAATAATGGCTGGGGTGCCGCAAGTAAGGGTTCTTGGTCCAGTCATATATCTATTGTACACTCGTGATATACAGCAAGTAGAAGGCACTGAGCTAGCTACATTTGCCGATGACACTACTATCTTGGCAGTAGGTAAAACGGTCGAAGATACTACAGAAAACTGCCAGAAGCTTTGGATAGAGTAAATGAATGGACAAAGATTTGGCGAATCGCACTCAACGGGACCAAATCTGTTCATGTAAATTTTACTTATAAGAAAATAAATAGTTTGCCGATCTTTTCAAACTCGGTTCAAATTCCGTTCGCAAACGAGGCTAAGTATCTTGGAATGACACCTGATGCAAAGCTAAAATGGAAAACGTAAGAAAAAACGCAAAGAACTAGATAATAAATATAGTGAAATGTATTGGTTACTTGGAAAATATTCCAAGCTTAATATAGAGAACAAACTGCTTTTATATAAGCAAGTGCTAAAGCCGGTATGGGCATATGGTATACAACTCTAAAAAATAAAGTAACATTAAAATAAGTAACATTAAAATTTTACAAACTTTTGAAAACAAAGTTCTAAGAGGTATTGTAAATGTACCACGGTATATGAGAAATAGCGATATCCACAGAGATCTTGGCATTAAAACAATCGAAGACGAAATCAAAAACTACGCGGGAAAGCATAAAAGTCGACTAGAAAGACACGTAAATATTACAGTCCTCCAAGTTTTGGATGAAAGTAATTTAATACGCCGTCTACAAAGAACCGAACCTTTAGACTTAGCGCATTAAGTAACCGCGTCTAAACTGCGGAGCTAGCTGGAACTTCTAATGGGAAGATACCTGCAAAACGTCCTTATTTCGTGAAATAAAAATTTCTTGATAAGTCGAATACTTAGATGTAGTAAAAATAAAAACAAGTCTGTTTTGAAGTGAGGTTTTGTAGTGGGTAAGAATCCCATACTACTATGAGCACGCGCTGTCGATCTTCGTAGTGCCTTGTTAAAGATTTTCACCAAAACTAAAAAAAAAAGAAAAAAAAGGTAAGCGAAAAATCTTCATAGACACTATGTGCCCGGTGCTCATAGCAGTGTGAGATTTTTACTCACTAAACAACACCTCCCTTCTAATGGTTTACTACGGCTAAGTTTCTTAATCAAGTTGTTTTAGTTTCCAAAATATTCGCGTTGGGCAGGCAACTTTACAACAAAAGCACTTGCTAAAACCCGCCTATAAATGCGGCCGGTCTTTATTGCACTAAATCGAACGGTTTCGTTCCTTGTAGTCGGCGCACACGGTTTGAACTTTCCTCGACGTTTATAAAGTCTTAAGCTACACCTCTTGCAATGAAAAAGTCTACGAGGTCAGGGGTTTTTGCTATATCAGTGGGCTAGTATGTCAATTTTGCCATCGAAAAGAAGTCAACAATTAATTGCATGCCGACTTCGTTAAGTAGTCTGCCTTAAGTTGATTCGTATCTTGAACCCCAAAAGGTGTATTTCGAATTGAAATCACCACCAACAATAAAATTCGGTCCAACTGAATCGAAAAGATTTATAAAGTCGGTCTTTTCTAGTTTATATTGTGTATGGCAGTAGATGGACGCGATGTAGTAGTACGAGTGCTCACTTCTTACTAGAACTGTACTTAATCGATTGATTGATTGATTTGATTTTTATTATTTTAATTTTTTAGTTTTTACATTTACATCGGTTTACCCGCAAAGCAAAGTGCTTATCTGCAGGTGGGTATTAGAATTTATGAAATTTATGAAATTATGAAATTATGAAAATTTTTGAAGTGACTTTAAATTACACATATGTTTCTTTCATAAAAGATTTGAGTACAAAATTCATTCAATTCTATTATGTATAAAATTCAATTAATTCATTAATTTTTCTATTTTACATAAGTATTTTAAATTTTTTCGTTTTTTAAAGTCAACAATGTGCTTCAAAGATTGGGGAATTCATCAGCTTCGGGATAACATAACGTAGTTCTCGTTTTCCATATACGTTGAAGGTTTCCGGAATTTCTAGCATCTCATGGGCTCGTCTTCTGGTATTTTGCATATGGCGTATAGACTGCAGAAATCTCTGGTCATCCATAAAATGCATAAGTGTTGTCATCTGAAATATTGCATTGACATCTAGAACTTTGAAAAAAGAGTTAGCAGGTCTAAACATTTTAAAAAGGCGATGTTGAAGGTTCAATATCTTATCCATATGAGTTTTCGCAGCATTTCCCCAGGCCAGGATCCCGTATCTGATTCGTGGTTCTGTTAGCGAGTAGTACACCTGTTTCTGCACCTCAAAATCGTAATATCTTTTAAGATATACCATCGCAAAGAGCGTGCTCTTGAGTTGAAGACGTAGGGTATTTATATACTCGCTCCATAAGAAATGTTCGTCGATGGTTACTCCGAGATATTTCATGCTTTTAACTACTTCGATTTCTTTATTGTTGGCTGACAATGGACAGTGCTCGTTGCGGTGGTATATTCTGGGAACATCTTCTCGTTTAGAGGGGGTGCGTATGTGCATCATTTTTGTTTTAAGCACATTTATGAGGAGGCCTTTATCATGGTACCATTTTGAGACTGCGTTGAATTCCTCTTGCAGTATTTCCACCGCAGAATTTAAATTTTTATATTTTACCACAATTGCTATATCATCGGCGTAGGCATAGGCAGTACTTTTTTTGAATAATCGCAGAAGTTCGTTGGTATAGAGGAGCCCAATTCGGAGCCCTGTGGTACACCATATGCGATTGTTTTTTCCTCGCTCAATGTGTCTGACACCTTGACTCGTATGGTTCTATGTGTTAAATAACTCTTAAGCCAGTTTGCCATTACTCCTCTCATACCGACTTTACTAAGGCTTTCGATTAGCTTTTCATGTGTTAATGAGTCGAACGCTTTGCTAAAATCAATACACAGTACAAGAACGTTATGATTTCTGTTTAGTCCCGTACTTTTATTTTTTTGAAAACCGTACTGGTTTTGGTGTAGTATTTGATGTTTGGTGATAAAACTACTAAGTCGATTAACAACCACTTGCTCCAAATATTTTTCAACCGCTGGAAAAATTGCTATTGGCCTGGAGTTTTCAATGTTACTTTTGGTTCGTCCCTTGTAAATTGGCCTAATAATCGATGTTTTCATCAGCCTTGGAACGTAACATTGGTTTATACTCCGGTTAATAATTTTTTTGATTACAGGAGCAAGATGCATTGCATTTATTTTCAAATCAATTGGTCTAATATTGTCGGCTCCCGGAGCTTTTTTGCTGTTCAATTGATACAGCATCCTATATACTTCTGTATCGCTTGCTTCTTCTAAATAAATACTTTGCTGCATTTCCCGGTTTTCATGGTTGGATGTCCTTACATTACATACGTGCATAATTTTTGACTTCTGGTTCGAAAATTGTTCCGCAAATTTCTCAACGATGTCATTCAGGCCTTCTTCAGCATTCGGAAAATTGTTTTTAATAACTTCGTCTATAGAACGTTTTTTTCTTCCAAGAAGTTCATTAACAATGTTCCATGTCTTCCTTGGATCATTTTAAGCATTTGGGAATTGTTACTTATAAAAACTAGCTTTTATGAGTTGGATGTTTTTATTTACGAGATTTCGAAAACTCTTATACTCGATTTCATAGTTTCGACTGCTCGGGCTGTTTTTCCATCTCCTATAGAGCTCGTCTCTCTTTTTGCACATTGAAATTATTTCGTTTGTAATCCATTGTTTTTGTTTCCGAGTTTTTTTAGTTCATATTGTTTTACTTTCTTCAGTGTATATATTATTTATTTCTCTTACAAAGCTGGTATAAAGTTTTCCGATATCATTTTCTTCTAGCATATTTTGCCAGTTCCTTTGCTCTATTAGCTCATTGACTTTTTGTTGGCTTATGTGTTTGATATCAACTTGAGAATTCGCTTGATTATTATTTAAGCTTTTCGTTGCATATAAAGTTATATAATGATCGGAAAGATCCGTTTCAATTACGGCTAAGAAAATACCTAGTTTAGTGATGCTAACATATATGTGATCGATAAGTGTTGAAGTGTTCCTTATCAGGTCAACACGTGAGGATTGTTTGATTACACTTGTTAGTCCTTTCGAAGCCATCATTTCCATGCATTTTAAAACCAATGAGTTATTCTCATCTTGTATATTAATATTTACATCACCTAACACAATGTTTTTTTTGTCTTCGTCGATGTTTACATTTAATTCGTCAATGAATCTTGCAACACTTAATTTTGGTCGCCTGTAAATTGCGTGTATATATTTTCTTTTGTTTTCTTTTACCCTCATGTGCTATTTCAAGATGCGTGCCTACATAGTTAATTGGGTTTATTGGTAGTATATCGTATTTTATACTCTTCTTAATAAATATTGCAACACCTCCGCCTTTCATTCCATTTCGATTTATGAATTCATGTTCAAATCCATCAATATAGTATATTTCATTTTTCTGCTTCAGTATGTTAATTTCGTTCAATATATATATTATATAATATCGATATTATATAAAACATTTTCAATTTCGGCTATGAAATTATAATAATCAATAAAGTTCTATATTTATTTCACAACAAATATGTATTTAATTTAACAAAAACTTCCACACTAGCTGTTGGCTCACCCTTTACTTGACATTGGTTACTGACAGTTTATCGCGTAGGAGTATTTTATTTTGGTTTGTTTTGTAAGCATTGGTTGCTATTTAACTTTTGTTGTTTACCTCGCTTTAGGGGGTTTTACACTTGTATCGATGCCACAATTAAGGAATGCGGTCAACCTATGAGGTGTGAGATATCAGACCGGCCTAAGTATTATAACTACCATCACTAAAGAGCTAACGATAACAAACAAATATTGCTCAAAGCCCCTCGGTAGAGCCAAACAACATCGTTTTGCCGCCCTTACACATAAAATTTGGACTTATGAAAAATTTTGAGAAAGCCATGGATAAAACTGGAGAAAGTTTCCTGTATTTAAAAACCTTGTTCCCTAGATTGAGCGAAGTTAAATTAAAAGAAGGCATTTTTATAGGGCCAGATATAAGAAACGACATGAAGGACTCAAATTTAATTGACAATATAAATTTGCAGCAAAAAAATGCATGGCTTTCATTTGTTGAAGTGACACAACATTTCTTAGGCAACACAAAGCCGCCAAACTATAAGGAAATCATTTCTAAGCTATTACAAAACTACAAAAGCTTACAATGCAAAATGTATTTAAAGATTCATTTCCTAGATTCTCATTTAGAGTTTTTCCATGAAAACTTAGGTGCCGTAACCGACGAGCATGGAAAGAGATTTCACCAAGGCATAATGGCGATGGAAAAGCGATATCAAGGAAAATGGTCGTCGAGAATGCTCGCAGACTTTTGTTGGATCTCGAAACGAGATCATCCATCATAAAAGACAAGCAAAACGCACCAAAAATTCTTCAGAATAACAAAAAAAAATATTATAATATCTACAAAGTTTCATGTATTTTCACTTTTTTAAATAAACATATTTTTCTAAAAATATGGATGTTTCATAAATTGTTTACAGACCTATTTTAAACAATTTCATGCCAAGGTATAAAGAAAAAACATTTTGGAAGAACGGCAAAAAAAAATATTTAATTTGTTGACCAGTGCAGTTAGAAAGTTAAGAAGCAGTGAAAAATAAGTAATTTAACATATGTACGAGTATGTGATAAATTGTCAACATCGAAAACAATAAAATAAAAAATTAGTACAAAAAAAAAAAAAAACATACGGGTTATATACGAGTATGTATGAAACCACACCTGAAGAAAAGATAAGCATTTGCACACGACACCACGAAAACACATTGGCAGCCCAAAGTACACCATACCAATGTTTATAAATAGACTTCCTCAACCCAAATTCTCCGGAGTAACGAAACACTTATCTAAAAGTAATGAAATTCACCATGGTGTCTCTAGATGGACCAACACGTATGAAATTTAGTCCAAAGTTTTCATAAGATACACGAATACGATGTTAGGGGGTGTCGTCATATGACGACACTAGGAGAATATGAGTACATATAATAAACGGCTTTAAAAAAAAATCATTTGTATTTGTAAAGAAAGAAGCTTTTATAACAAAAGAAAATAGCTTAACATATTTCACAGCTTTTAAAACAAAAATAAATAAAATTTATACAGTGCGATAAGGTTGAAAACAAGTGATGCATAGTCCCACATAACACTTGCAACATTCTGTCCTCACAGTTGATTTTGCAGGAATTTCCTACACATCGCCTCTGCTTGTTGTAAATGGTTTTCATCACAAAGTGCCCGATTTGGTCGAAACGAATTACTTGACTACCAGGAAAATGCTTTTGTGTCCTTAAGGGTGATGTTTTGAATACAGTAAATGACATGGCCAAATCACAACGAAAGCTTAGTTGGGTCATCATCACCAACAACCAGGAGTTCTGGAGAGAGACATCCAACATCCATTTGAAGAATACCCACCAGCACTTTTTTTCGCGGATAGATATGCGATGTTTATATATATAGTATGTTCTGGTCCATTCGGTCGGTACCTCCCATGTTCTGGTTATAATTTCGAAGGGTATAAGGGATATAAACAGAAATATTTTTTTTTGGTTCGCTCTCTAGGAATCTTCTAAGAGTGTTTTGTGGATCAGCTTCGAAAAATGTGAAAGCAACTGGGATACCAGAATTATCCTTCCACCGCATCGGTTGAACCTCTTTCCATCTTTTGCTTGGTTTTTTTCAATTACTTTTTTTTTTATAAAAAATGGATGAAACTTCTGTTCTCTCCACCTTCAGACTTGCTGATACCAACAGTTGATTCTGAGGGAGAGGGTATACATCTAGTCCCCTTTACCCGAATCTTCATCTATCAGATCGTTGATTGGGGGTAGCTCAATGAAAGCATTCTGAATTTTATCATCACTTTTATCTATTATGTCTAATATCTCGGCTAAAGGCAAATTTTTAAAAGAAATGAAAAACAACAAATGTACACAGATTCTCCTAGTGTCGTCATATGACGACAGTCAAATATATATGCAAATATCAATCCCCAAAGTGCACTACTACACTTTTATATTTGGACACATACCATATTACACCACTTCTGCTTATTCAAAATATATAAACTCTCAAATACATTAAACGTTTATTATTGTATTTAATACTCTTTTTCTTGACGAAGCCATTATGTTAGCCCTTTTTCACCTATTACCACTTTTCAACCACACTGTATGTGCACCCAGTGTCAACTTTATGGGCTAACTGTAAATTTTCAGTTAAAGTAGTATTCCATTTCACTAACAAGATGTTCAGAGCAAAACAAAATATGAACAGTTAAAGTTAACGGAACCTTGAGACACACTCCGTTTGCGTCGTCATATGACTGCACTAATAGGTTAATAGATAGGAAGTACTCAGACGCACACATGTGGGACTAGAAAGATAACTCAAGGAAATACATGGTCAGTAGACGAAGAAAAGGACACCATCCAGAAGTCGGACACAGAAAAAACGGGGAGTCATAAAAAGATCGTGAGACAGTGAACATCGTAAAAAGAAATTAGATCCTAAATGTATCTCCTAAATGTCCCTTTCCAACCGTCTCTCTCACTGTTGTTTGGTCTCAGTCATTGTAACTGCCGTATGTTTTTTTTTTTGTGGGTGGACCAAGCTACGGCAAGTGTTTTGGAAAACTAAATTGGGATCTTTACTTCTCGGCTCTCGGATGGTAAACGACTAAGAAAGGCCTCGTGGGAGCAGCATCTCGCGATAGGTGTTGGTCTGCTAAATAATGAAAAAGAGCCACTGCAGCCGAAGAACTTGCAGCTCTGTTAGTAAGTCCGACCTCCACCTCCTCGTGGTGCCATCTAGGAATTTCTCTGGAAATTGCGAATGGAAGAGGACGAATGGCGAGCCTCCTGCGCGACAAACAGGAATAAGTGTCAGTTGGTCTGTGGTCCAGCGAACCGCAAGCGTAAAAAAACAATTGCTCCGAAACGAAAACCAACGCCTCGGATACGTACGGATAATTTGATGACGACCTTTGGGTTTCGAACATGGACAATGATCGGATTATGGAACGTTAAGACCTCCTGGACTCACTCCAAGAAGGACCATATAACGCTAGATTCCACCAAATGGAACGAGAATTTGCACGGTATTAAAAAGACATATTAGGGCTCAGCCATCTTATGCTGATGCTGGGGAATACATCTCTCAAACAAAAAGCACTGTCATGCTCCCATCTGGTAAACCAACTGGAAGTGCACGGACATCCGGAGTCGGACTGGTGCTAACTCCAGCAGCACGAGAAAGCCTCATATCTTGCATACCTCACAGTGACCGGATATTGACGGCTAGGTTCCACAGTAGAGTAAGAAAAATTACAATCATACGGTGCTATGCTCCAACTCAAGACGCGACTGAGGATGAAAAGGACAATTTTTATGGCAAGCTAGGCGCCGCCTACAACCAAACGCTGGATGGGGACATCGTAATGGTGACGGGGATCTTAATGCCAAGATAGGTAGCGACAACGCTATGCTTAAACACGTGATGGGAGTTCACGGCCTTGGAGACCGTAATGATAGCGGTGAGCGGTTTGTGGACTTCCGCAATATCAACCGTTTAGTCATTAGAGGTACGCTGCTTAAGCATAACACCTGCCACAAGATCAGTTGGGTCTCTATTGATAGGCAGCGAACATCCAATGAGATCGATCATATTGCGATCAGCCCTCGCTTTAGAAATTGTCTCCTGGACGTCCGAAACAGGCATGGAGCTGACATCGGACTAGAACGAAATCACCATCTCATGTCAGCTCATATACGCCTTCGCACTGCATCCGTCAATAACATCCACTCAAACTAAGTTAACATCACCAGGTTTAATATTGACAGGCATAGGGTTCCCCAAGTGCGCCAGCATCAGCAGCACAATGCAGGAGAGCATGGATGCCCACTGGAATGCAGTGAAAAATGCTTTTACGGCTGAGCCACCCACCCATGTCGGTAAAAGGCAGAAAATCCATCGCACTTGGCTATCTGCAGACACCTGGAGATGAATCGATGAGCGTACAGCAATCAAGGCTCGGATTGCAGCAACCTCAGCAGTAGAGAGAACCGAGCTAGAAGCCCAATACCGTGAGAAGAAGAAAGAAGTGCAGCGTAGTGTAAGACATGAGAAACGTCAGCACATGAACTCACTGGCTTCAAGGGCTGAAGAAGCAGCGAGCTGATGCGACAGCAAGACTGTTTATAGCATCACTAAGGAACTCACTGGTGGTCAGAACTCCAAACAACACCCAGTGAAGAGCCTAGGCGGTAACCTTCTGATCTCGGATGAAGACCTGCTCATTAGTTGAAGAGAACATTTTACTACAGTGCTGAACTACTTAGACGGTGGCGGTATGATCTCGAATTCGAATGAGCAGTTCGAAGCAACAAATCCCCGAATTCGCACCGGACCCCCCAGTAAAACCGAAATAATAACAGCAATCAAGTCCTTCAAAAAGAAAAAGGTGGTGGGTATTGATGGCATCCCTGCCGAACTATTTAAAGCTGCGCCAAATACATCGGCAGATTTGCTGCACCCTCTTTTACGGAGAGCTTGGGATAGTGCACAATTTCCGCAGGAGCGGAAAAGGGGGATGATCATTAAACTTCCGAAAAAAAGGAAACTTGACGGAATAGGGAAACTGGAGATGTATTTGAGTTCTTGCAGCCGTACCCAAAATAACAGCTAGAATAGTTCTGGAACGAATCAAATAATTAATTAGTAATTTAATCGGTGGAATTGTGTATAGTAGAAGTAGTTATCCAAGAGTGATTGCAATGCTGCGTTTAGTAAACATATGCCCCCGTTCCCATTCTTCAGCTGCCTTGACGTGGCGGAACGGCTTAAGAGTCAATGACCCTAATGGTCCGAAAGGAACCCAGGTGAGACATCGAACTAAAGGCTGAAGACGTCTTGACTGTGACGCAAAACCTGTTGGCAGTATGATGGAAGAAACTTGCACGGTATCTACTCCAGGTGGTACTCGTGAAAACGATAATCCACCCGTGGTCTTTTTGACTACGGCCGGGACGAGGATTCTGGAGGTCCCAACCACCATACTTTTACCCCCCGCCTCTGGCGTTGAATCAGAAGAAGTAGCGACGCTTGTTTCAGAAGACTCCTGCAGCTCTGTCTCTGACTCGTTTCGTAGTCTGGGCTGGAATGGCAAAGAAAGTGGCGGAAAGGCTTCGGCTGGAACGTCGAATCTCTGCCTCAATAGAAGGGTAGCTGGTGGAAGTTGTGTCGGCGACGGTTTGACTCGGGAAACCAATAAGGCTGAACGAGGTCCCGAAGCGGCGCACTCCGATGGGCTCCTGACTAAGAGTCAACTGAAAAGGAGAAGAAGGAAGGCGGCGATGGCGCGGTGCAAAGAGGATGCAGAGTCAGCTGATGGGGCAAGCGCCGAAAGCAGTTATCCTTCAGTAGCGACAGGAAAGAAGCCTAGGTCGGCAGAATGTACTCCAACTGGAGCCGATCAATCCCTCAGACCTAACGCTGGCTCCTTTTCGGTCGGCTCGAACAGGTCCAATCAGACGGAGCAAGTTTCACCTGCTCTTCTTGGTGGAAGCGTGTGCGCATCTGATGCGCGCTCTTCTGCCGGGCACACTCTTACCGCTGGCGTTATCTGCGCACAAAATCTGGTGGATACTGGTGCTGTTACCCCTAAAGATCCCAGCACTAGCGGATAGAAAATGGCTGACGCAGGCAAAGCCACGAGTAGGAACGCTCGCCTCGCCGGAATAAATAATAAAACTGCGACTATATCTTTGATATTTTCGCAGATAAGCCTCCACCACTCAAAGGCTGCTACCGCTCTCTAAAGTAGCAGACTTTCCGTGGTGCGTACAAAACCCCACATAACATCTATCCAGGAGCCATACGTGCGGAACAAGCGCATATGTGGTTTTGGGGGTGTTCGTGGAGTAACGGTGCTATGTGACGAGCGATCTGAAAGACAGAGAGCTTGTCTTATTGTGCCGAATTTCCTCTCAGTAACCAAGCTTGGACAATTCTGTGGACAGGATCTGGTTGCTGCAGCTGTAAGCTACGAAACGACCAGAAGTTGGAAAACCTTCGTCGTTGCGTCGGCTTACTTCCCTTATGATTCGGTAGTGCCTCCACCACCGAAGGCGGTTGCCGAACTCATAAAGTACTGTGACACTCGGGAGATGGGACTAGTCATGTGTTGCGACGCGAATTCTCAGAATACAGTCTGGGGCAGCAGCATATGTAACATATGAGGAAACCATTTCCTAGACTTTATACTATCGTCTGGCATGGTAATTAACAATGTTGGCTTCCAGCCAAATTTTGTCACGGCAAGGAGGCAGGAGGTTATTGATTTGACTTTATCTAATAGGTATTTCAAGTCAATTATTAACTGGAGGGTACTGCCGGAGATGTCCTTGTCAGACCATAGATACATCGCTTTCCAAATCGAATGCGAGGCCATAACTTTGCAGGAGAGGAGGAATCCGAGGAAAACCAACTGGGTGCGGTTTAGGGAAGAGCTAGACAGATCTGTCAAAACTCAGAAAGAAACGAAAGGTTGAGGATGCTGTTCAAAACCTGACCAGTGTCCTTACCAGCTATTTTGAACTGAAGTGCCCATTGACAAAAACCCCCTGCAGAACTCCGGTTCCCCCGTGGAGCCCAGAACTGCAGCGACTTAGGAAAGAATACAGAAAACTTCTAAATATGTCACTCAAGACAAATTTAGAAGGTGACTGGGATCTTTTTAGATCGAAGCAAAAAGACTACAAGAAGTTAATTCGGTTGTCGAAAAGTGCTTCTTATAGAGATTTTTGTGACAAGATCGAGACACTCGGTGAAACCAGCAGGTTGGTTAAGGTTCTCAAAAGGGGCAAGCCGACCAAACCGGAATTACTGAGAAAGTCTGATGGCAAGTTTACTGAGACGAAAGCGGAAACTTTTAGTCTTCTGCTGGAGACCCACTTTCCTGGCAATCAGATAATCACTAGGAGCTTGGTCCGCTTACGTAGGCTGAGCTTGATCTTGGTCAGAAAACTCGGCGCGACTGGTATATTGCATCAGCCGTTGTAACAGATGAGGCCATCAAATATGCTGTGGCATCTTTTGATGGTTTCAAATCGCCTGGCACCGATGGAATATATCCAGCTACGCTACAACAGGGTATAGATCAGCTATTCCCAACTCTGAAATGAATTTTCACCGCTGGCTTGGCGCTGGCATATATTCCTACACCTTGGCAGGATAGTCAGAGTAGCTTTCATACCGAAAATTGGTAAGGAAGACTATTCGCTCCCTAAGAGTTTCAGACCTATAAGTTTGACATCCTTCTTACTGAAAAGTATGGAGAGACTGGTAGAATTTCACGTGCGCAAAGTTGCTTTGAAACTGCATCCACTATCGGAGATGCAGCATGCCTATCAGAGTGGGAAATCCTGTGAGACCGCACTTCAAAATCTAGTGGCCAGAATTGAATGCGCGCTTGATAGGAGAGAATACGCGATGGGTATCTTCATCGACATTGAGGGTGCTTTTGACAATGCGACTTTTGGCTACATGTGCGACTCTACCAGACAACATGGGGTTCATCTACCCATTAGTGTTGTGGATTTAAGCAATGCTAATGAATAGAACTTTGCTAGTGGATGCGGATTGTGGCGTTCTGTCTCCATTGTTATGGTGCATGGTGGTCGACTCTCTGTTGAACACTCTAAATAGTTCTAACGTCTACGCTCAGGCATATGCGGATAATGTCGCCGTACTTTCTGTCGGGCCATGCCTAGCGACGGTCTGTGCTAACGCGCAGGCAGCGCTGGACATGATCGATGAATGGTGTACTAGGAGTGGGCTTTCGGCTAATCCTCTTAAAGCTGAGGTTGTTCTTTTTTCGAGAAGGAGAATTTTGACCGGTCTGACTCAGCCAGTACTAAAAGGCGTCACCATTCGCATTTCCAATGAAGCCAAATATCTGGGAGTTATTTTAGATAAGAAACGTTATTGGTCTAAACACATCGAGTCGAAAACATCCAAGGCGCTCTCAGTCTTCTGGCAGTGTAAGAGTGCTTTTGGCAAGACTTGGGGCTTATCACCGAATAAGGTTCTCTGGATCTACACGGCTATGATAAGACCATTCCTCGCATATGCGTCGGTTGTTTGGTGAAAGGGGCTCTCGCGTAAATATGTGGTTGCTTTTTGCACGAAACTCCAAAGAACGGCTTGTCTCGGCTGCTCGGGAGCTTTCCCGAGTACGCCTGGCTCTGTTCTAGACGCTTTGCTGAACTTACCTCCCCTTGACACTTATATCATGGGTTGCACTATCAAAGCCATCCATCGTCTTAGGCGAGGCGGTTTTTGGAATACTCCACACTGGAACTTTGATGAACTTGCGCGACACTTATCTTACGACTCCTGTCTTATGGATATGCCGTCTGACGCAATGACACCAGAACTCCAGCTGATGCGCAAATTCAGAGTCGACTTTCCTTGTGTCCAGGACTGGCTTCGGTCAGAGTCTGAGCCGGGAATGGAATGTAGTCGTATTTTCACGGATAGTTCCAAAACCAGTCAAGGGTCTGGTGCTGGGGTCTTCGTGGAAGTCGACAACATTAGACTTCACTTCTCGTTAGGCAATTATGCGTCTGTTTTCGAAGCGGAAACTTATGCAATCCTAATGGCCATGAACTATGTTGTGAAGAACAGGTGGAAGAGACGTAGCATTTGTGTCTGTAGTGACAGTCAGGCTGCGCTTAAGGCCTTGCTTAACCCTTTAACCACTTCCAAACTAGTTCGTGAAACCAAAAACTCTTTGAACTCGGTCGCAAGGCTGAATTATCTGTCTCTTATCTGGGTCCCAGGTCACACTGGGATCTTGGGGAACTAGATCTCCGATGAGATTGCTAGACAAGGCTCAGAGGAGGGTTTCTCAGGTCTCGAACCTGCGTTGGGTCTCCCTGCGTCCTCGGTTAGGGCTTCCATTGACGATTGGGTCTCTCACGAGCACAATTGTGTGTGGCATGACTCTCTGGGATGCAGGTTGACTAAACGCATGCTCCCGGACGTCTGTAAGAAATCAGCGGAATTCTGGCTGTCTTTCAGCAGAAAAGACTGTAGACAACTTATTGTCGTCTTGAAAGGACACTTTGCTTCTGCCAAGCACCTTAACGTGTTGGGCTTAAGTGACACTACAATCTGCGACGCTTGTGAAGAGAGCGACCACACCGCGGAACATTAGAGTAAGTGTCCCAAATATGGCCCACCCTTAACTTTTTTGTAAATAAAACAGCCAGTGTTACGTAAATTCACTTTGTTTTTTTTTTTTTAATAGATAAAGAAATTATTTCATTATCAGTCTTCATACACATAAAACATAAAAAACAGCTTAACAAAAAATAAATAAATAAAAAAGTAAAGAAAGTTATTTTAACACTTTTAAATAAAGTGCTGCTAATATGGACCACCTTGTGTTAAATATGGACCAGGGTGGTCCATAATTAAGACAACTTACTATTGCTTTTTTTCGTTGCCTGAACAATTTTCATGTGCCCACATGGTACTCCTATCTGCTTTCGACCTTTCATAACTAAGACTTTTGGCATTTTTACTGGGACAACCGAAAGTCCCGTTTCATCGACATTATATATGTTGTTGGGAGAAAAGTTGTACGTTTTCATTTCTGTTTCTAGAAGGTCGAAGAAAATAGCGACGTTTTCCTTGGACAATCCTTTTGCTCGAGCTATAGCATGATATGATAGATGGCGTTTGAGGAATAGCTGAAGCCAAACTCTACCTGCAGCTTCTTGTTGCAATGAAAAAGGGTTCGGTATATTGTTTTTAATAGCTAGTTGAAATGCTAATGATCGTATGTCTCTTCTTGTTAGACTGAACAACTTTGCTTCCATCAATAGCGTATTTTCCACTAAATAGTCCTCGAGCTCTAGAGGAAAGATGGGTTTTCTGCCCAACTTAGTAGGCACCAAATCTTCCACTGGTTTTTGTGTCTGTGCAGCCAAACGCCTGAAGGTAGTTTTAGGCACCTTAAATTGTTTCGATGCCTTCAAGAACCCCATCCTCTTCTCTTTAATGGCAACTAATGCTGCTTTCATATCCTCTTTGTTCCACGCCTGCCGTTTTTTTGGCAGTTGTGTAGCTCTCGAAGCCATTAATTCTTTAAAAAAAATAAAACAATCATGTTATTGTTATGCATAATAGTGTGTTAAATATGGCCCACTGTGCCATAATAGGAACACCTAAGGTGTTCCCCAATAGTGCCTATACTCCTGGCCTGTTCGACAATGTTCTAGAAATCCTTGTATTTGGTATAAATACATCAACCACCACCATAGTCGACACAGTCGTTAGATTTGAATATAGCGGTCAAAAATTGCGATTACTGTGAGTTAAATAAACGAGATTCTGATTAAAAGTAAATTTGAAGAGACAATCTAAGTTGAAATTAATAAAGATTAAAGTGATATAATTATTTTGAAAAGTAATGAAAGTGAGTTTGATAGCTGTTAATAAATAAAAAGTTAAAATACACAGAAGGCGGTTTTATTATTACGAACCCCAGAAGGAATATTACAATATCTACACCCACGTGAGCACTGAAGTCACCCATCAGGACAAAAGAATCCATATCTACAACTTTTTTAAGGACAGCATCAAATTCATCTAACAAAGCTGTATACTCCAACCGAAGGTTCGGCTCATATCCAGTGCCGATCTTTCAAGCTTAAGCTTTAAGATCGCAACTATACTTCCTAATGGTATCCACTCCAAAACTTTCGAATAAGGTACAAAGAAATATTGCTAGTGGCGCAACATCTATAGGTACCTATATCTTATCTTTTATCTTATTTTATACGAGTATATAAAATCCAATTTATGTTTGTTTGTTTGTTTGTATGCCATGGGCGTCGAAAAAACCGAACCGATTGAGCTCAAATTTTCAGACAATCTTCGGTATTAGCCCGAGAGTTTTCCTGTGAAGCTTGGTCAAAATTGGCCCACTTAAGTGGTAATTTAGTAGTAAAGTACTTAAGTACTACATTTTTTTTGGTTAGGTGCATTAACGCACGCCGCCGGGTACCCTTGGTCCAACAGTCTACCCAGTACTTTAGTATGTCAGTGCTTTAGTACTAAAAAAAATTTGATCTGTCTGTTCTCTAACAGACTTAGACCCAGGCGCCTGCCTGACAGCTGTTTTTTTTTTTTGTTAGGCGCAGCAACGCACGCCGAGTGCCCGCTATCCCTAATAATATAAAAGAAAGTGAATATTTCTTGCAAGGACCAAACGACTGAACGGATTTTGATAATTTTTTTTGTTGATTAGGGTTTGATAAGGAGCAGGTTCGTGTGTACAAAAATATTTGATTTTGATTGTAAAAGACTAAGAAATTCAATAATTAGGCTTTCAACTAAAAAAAAAAGTTAACTTTTTCCTTCTTCTATTTCAATGAAACTAAGTTCCGTTTTTTAATATATAAATATCTTTTAATATATAAATATCTTTTAAGTCCAAAATTATATTTCTACGTGCTCTAAAACCTGAGCAATATTAATAACATCTTTGCAAAATTTTTTTTCTTTTTTATTTCTTAATTGACCAAGATATTCAAATCAATCTCAGAGGTGTTTTCTTCTTTTAGATTTCTTTCGAGGCCTATTCGTAATTTTTTAAGAGAGCAAGAGTGAATTATTTTTCTTTTTTCTGTACATACGTGCTTGAGCTTGAGTCGAATGAATTTGTGTCTGCTCAAGCGTAAAAGTTTTGTCAATGTGTATGTTTTCTTTTGGTTCTACATTATGTACATTTATATGTGTACACACTACCTACGACTACGAGTAGTTAGCGCAGATGTAGAAGTGCAGAAACATGAGTCGTATTCGTGTAATCATGTATGATATTTGAGTGCAATTCAAATGTGTCAGGCAGGCGAAGCAAGGCGATCACGGGCCAGCTAGACTTATATATAAATAACAAAGTATGTTTGTTTGTATGCTATGGACTGCGAAACCACCGAACCGATTGAGCTGAAATTTTCAGACGGTTTTGTAATGCGTTGCAATCAACCGAACACACCTACGTCACCCTATTTTATATTTTTGTTTTTCTATTTACTTTTTTGCTATTGTAATCATTGTAATAAATTACGTGGTTCGCAGAAATATTGTAATTTGATTCATCATACCAAGTCCTTTTGTACGCACATATTCCTTCTCGCGAAAGATATTTACGGCCTTTTAAGGAATTTTGCTATTATATCGTGAACATTTTCGTAAATTTTCGAAATGAACTCTATTAAAGCTAAACGTGGTGATATGAAGGGTAGCTTAACACGTGCTGCAGCATTCGCAGAGTCAGTTGACGATAGTACAACTCTTTCATCACTGAAATTCGGCTAAGCAAGCTCAATGAAACGTGGTCAGATTTCGAGTCCTTACATAACAAATTGTGCCAATTTTGCGCTGAATCAGATTTTACTGATCCCGAGCTTGAGTTCGCGGAATATGAGTCAAAGTACTTTTTAGCACATTTCGTTCTCACAGACGCGATACGTAAACGCACTTTGCCTCCACCCGCACAGGACTCGTCTATAGCTGAGGAATCACCGAGCAAACGCGCATTGCCTGAACCCCTTCAGGGCTCCTCGACTGCTGACAAATCAACGAGTCAAAGTACAGAGCCTGAATCTTCTAAAGACTCATCGATAGCTGAAATATTAGCAAGTCAACTAGCATCTTTTCTTCAAACTCTTTCTTCCTGTACACATTCATCGTCCATTAATCTACCAAAGGCCACCATCTCCATCTTTTCTGGGGATTATAAAGATTGGCCTGCTTTTAAAAACCTCTGTAGTGCCACACTACACAACATGACATAATAACACTGCCACACGACATAGTAACATAGCAATTTTCATTTATGCACAAAGAACACCACACAGTATCCATACACACATTCTTCCCCATTCACATTCTTGGCGATTGTCCTCGAGATCGGACTCGTTTTCTTTAATAGTGTCGTGGGGTGCGCGCTTATTTCTTAAATTTAATTCGTCCTTAAAAAGTTAATCAATAAAAATGAACTGCGTGGCTTGCGAAGAAAAAATAGAGCGAAGTGATGCATCTAAAATCACCTGCTCTGATTGCTCTTGCATCTTTCACTGCGCAAGTGCTTTGCGCTACGGCGTAAATCTCTACAACAACTACCCGTAGGGTCAATGGTCGCTAAATCGCTGCCGCAGCAAAAGCCACTTGAACACCAACAAAAACCTGCAGTAAGACATCCAAAGCTGGCAAAGGTTCAACAACAACAAAAAAACACTAAACACCGCCAACAGCAGCATGCAGCAGTTCTTCCAAAAGCATCAACGGCAAATATGCAGTATGATGAGCAACAACAGCTGTTAATGTCATCGCCTGCACCAGCCTCTTCAAGTGCATCACTACTACATAACGGCCCGATCACTCTTCAACTCTTGTACGAGGAGATTATAAACATAAAAAAAATCAACACCGAATTTCTGTCTACTATGCAAGAGCTGAGAGAAGAGAACGTGGAGCTGAGACAAAAAATATTTGGACTTGAGTGCAAATTGAACTGGAGTAAGCAGCAGCTGATGGAGAATGCTATTGAAATAGCGGGCATTCCAAACGTAAACAATGAGAATGCTCCTGCATGTGTGCAGAAAATATGTAATGTTGCCTTGAACGTAGCAGTCTCTACTGAAGAAATAAAGAAATGCTATGTTAAACGTGTTAGGAATCCAAGATCTAATGAAGTGAGAGGCATTTTGTGTGTTCAATTTGCATCAATTGAAGTCAAAGAGAAGGTTATGGCAAGTAAGAGAGCCGCAAATAAGGAATTGAATGCTTCACTTTTTGATGGCGATAAAGAGAAGAACATCTTTATTAATAATTGTTTGGCGAGATACACCCGAGCCCTGTATATGGCAGCAAAAAAATTAAGAACTGAAAACAACTTTAAGTATTTATGGTTTAAAAATTCTCAATTGCTGCTTAGAAAGTTTGAAAATGGTAAGGTAATTGTAATAAGATCTTTTGATGATTTAGCTAAAATTTTAAATAACTGAAATTTTATTTTTTGATTATGATATTTAATAATATTAATTTTTATCTTATTAACAACAACCTCACCATACCTATTATAAGAAACATTTGTGATAGCATATTTAGTTCTAGCTCAAATGATCTCAAAACTTTCTTTGTAGTTCATCAAAACATTCGTAGTCTGCGGCGTAATTTTGATTTATTGATTTCCAATCTTGATGCCTTTATAAATTTACCTGATATAATCTTTTTGTCTGAGATTTGGATTTATTCTTGCGAAATCGATGATTATAATTTACCAAATTATAATTTTTATGCGTGTCCTAATGATTCGTATTCTGCGGGGCGAGTAGGAGTTTTTGTACGCGGTTTGTTTCAGTGTGATGTAAATTGTTATAGTCCGAAAAGTGCTGACATTTTAAAAATTTCTTGCTGTGTATGTAATGAATTGATCACTCAGAGTCAATTCAGTTCTTTATTGATGAATTTTCTTCCTTTTTACAAACTGAGCGGGCGGCAAATCTTATAATTTTAGGCGACTTCAACTTAGACTTGCTGAGTTCTAGCTACGTTTCTGATTTGTACAGTGCTCTTATGTCTGAATATGGTTTAGCATCTTATATCAACGAACCAACAAGATCAGAATCTGGAACATGTCTTCATCATGTTTTTGGACGTTTTTCTACAACAGCCTTAAATCCTTGTGCTACAATTGTTTTTGATCTGCAAATCACAGACCACTGCATGACGGGTATTATATTTAACAGCCTTAAAAGTAAAATAAAAGAAAAGTTTATCCCAGCTCGAAGAATTAGCAAAATTGATTTCAACAAATTAGACTCTGTACTACTTCATGCTGTTTGGGAGGATGTTTATTCTGAAGTAAACCCTTCAAAGGCATACGATCTATTCATTAAACATTTAAAGGTGTATATCTCTCATTCTTCCTATATCATTCTCAAAAAAAGATCAGAGGTCAGATTGAAGCCATGGATAAATACTTCTCTTCTTAAAAAAATTAAACTCAACCAAAAGTTACGAAAGAGATGTTATAAGCATCCACATAATCTCAGCTTAAAAAAATAGATTTAATAAAATTTGTAAGGCAGTTAACAATGAAGTGGGATTAAGTAGGGATAGATATTTTCACATTAAGGTCAGAAATTCACAGGGCAATTTAAGAGAGGAGTGGAAAGTAATAAACAGTATTGTTAACAGAAAACTTTCCAAACAATCAAATGAATTTTTGCTGCAAAGCGGTAGTATTATTATCGAAGATCCTACCGAAATAGCAAATGAGTTTAACAATTACTTTGTTACTGTTGCAGAAAATAGTTTTTCCAGTAATTACGTTTTATCTTGTAGGTGCTGCACTGACTTCGGCCTTTCAAATGTTTCTATTTGTAGAAACAGTTTCTTTTTTGAGCCGATTTCTGGTTTGGAGCTCTTAAAAGCAATTAATTCACCTAAGAACTCTAATGCATGAGGAATTGATGGTCTTACTAACATCGTTCTAAAAAGGATCGCATATAATGTTGTTGACGTTCTAGCACATACTTTTAACTTGAGTTTTAGTCTTGGTATATTTTCTGAACAATTGAAATGTGCTAATGTCATACCTTTTTAAAAAGGGTAATAAAAAAGACAAAACCAACTACCGACCAATCTCGTTGTTGCCTGCAATTTCAAAGTTATTTGAAAAGGCCATTAAACGCAGAGTTTTGCAATATCTAGCAAAGATAATTTTTTTACGTTCTTTCCAGTTCGGGTTTAGTTTTTCTACTGAAGATGCGCTTTTGGACTTCACCTCCTTCATTCAAAAAGGTTTGGATGACAAAAAAACTTGTGCTCTATAGCGAAAGCTTTTTATATGGTTGACCACAATATTCTTTTAAACAAACTGTATAATATTGGTTTTCGTGGTTTTGCTTTTAAGTGGTTTTCATCTTATTTAAAAAATAGGACTCAAAAAGTCAAGGTCGGAGACATTTTTAGTGATATCAAAACAATTAATCTGGGTGTTCCACAAGGTTCTGTTCTCGGTCCGATTCGTTTCCTCATGTATATAAATTCAATTTTTGAGCTTCCATTTGTTTGAAAAGTAAAAGCATTTGCAGATGATCTCGCTATAGCTTATGACTCATCTAATCCGTTGAATGCAGTTGCTGACATTAACCATGATGTTCACTTGCTGAGAACTTGGTTTGCTGAACATAAGCTTATGGTCAGTGAGAAAACTAAATTAATGCTGTTTAGCCTTGCTTTTAAAGAACTCTCAGATATAAGTGTTATATTTCATGCTTCGGACTGTACTAAACACTTATTATTTAATGCCAGCTGTACAAGACTTAGCTCTACATCTCTGTATAGAGAAAAAAGTGCTTGTAATGTCAAATGCTTTAAAATTGAAATAGTTCAGCAAATTAAACTGGACTGAACACATCTTTAATTTGAAGCAGTATCTTCAATCAACTATTCGATGTTTTTATCGTCTGCGCAGGATTGTCTCCAATTCTACCCTTAAAACCGTTTATTTTGGAATTTTTTATTCCAAGTTAGAATATGGAATTTGCTGCTGGGGAGGAGCCTACCTTAGTAAATTGCAACCGCTAACTCTATTGCAAAAGTGCGCCTTAAGAAAAGTCTGTAATGCAATTCGGTTAGCCCACTCTATGATCTCTTTCGACAGATGAACATTCTTCCAGTAAGGCACTTGTTTTATTTTAAGGTCCTGAAAATATTTTTTATTAGAGGTGGTTATATGCAAAGTCCCATCTTTGACTCATAGAGCTTACGCAGCACTACTTCCGCTGCTGTTGGTTCGCCTGCTTTTCGGACTACATTTTTTAGAAACACTTACACTATCGTATCTCGTAAATTATTTAACAAGCTCCCAGTTGATATACAAAATATTAGAACATTGTTGGCATTCTTAAAACGTGTAAAATTATGGCTTCTAGGTTTTAATATATATGAAATAGAATTATTGCTGCGCTACATTGTTTGATGATTGTTTTATGTATAGTCTAATTTGTCTGAGATTCATATCACTTTTCATTTACTTGTTCATTTCTATTGAATTACTTTTTTTTTATTAATATTTCTTAATGTATATTTTTTTTTTTTATTGATCACCCCACACTGAAATACAAAATTTAAAATGTGGCATTGTCTCTATTTGCTTAATATAAAAAGTCACAAACTATTCTCTAACCAATGTTAATAAATAGTTGTAGTTTTTAAAAAAATATTGTACTAAGGAGAATAAGAATAAATTGAATTGAATTCATAAAACGAAACAAGAGACTTAGTACACTGCAACGGACAGTGCCATATGAAGGAAAGTTTAATTCGAAGTTCATTGCACCAAGAGTGCATTCCATTGGATTTTTTGTTATAGCATTTTCGATTAACCATGATTCCAATGTCTCGAATTGCGTCTGTCTCGTGCGTGTGTATTATGAATACACAAAACATTAAATACCGTTCGATATTATTAATGCTGACCAGCTTATAGTGCAAAAGAGTATGCTCACTAAACAAATTTTTGATATGTAAATACTTTTGTATGTATGCATGTATATACTGTTATCCATAAGCTAGCATGTAAGAAATATTGTATAAATAGGCTAGACATTAAAGAATAAAGCGAAGTCGATTTTGAACGACCTACGGATTAACAATATTCTAACTTCCATTTAGGCTTATAACCAAATACTATCGGCTCTGGATAACCTTTAAAATAATCCAACATTAGGGCATGATATACTCCTCCGAATCCTCCTCATTACATGGCGATCCTGCCAATTCCAACACTGGAAATGTAGTATATTCTTTTAAAGCATTGTGGGATTCCCCCACCACTGGTAAGGGTCTCAAACTGCCCAATGGACAAGGCAAATAATTGCCAAACAGCGAAGGAGCTTCATAAGAAGAGCGAAGGTGCTCAACCAACTCCGGCAAACGAACCATCTGTACCCGCAGCCAAACCGGGAAAAATGTACTGTGAATCAGAAGCAAAGACAATAATAACAAAAATCTCCCCAGTTATCTGGACACCACCCCCGGAGAATAACTGAAGCATAAACAAATGAGCTTCAAGAACCACTACACCAAAATCTTTCTCTCTCTCTCTCTCTCTATCCATCCTTCCAACGGCCGCACTGTTTTTAAACATGTTAAAGGTATTCATAACCCTTTGAGTGCGCGAAAATTAAAAAGAAAAAAAGAAAACTGAGAAGCTGTGGGCCGCAGTAAAAAAAAATTCGCAGCTAGGACCCAAACCGCTAACCATTGAGTATCGAAAAAGACAACAGCTCAACAACCACAGCAGCAGCAGCAGCAAAAACAACAACCCAAGAAACCAAGAAAAGGAACGCAAGTGCGTTATAGACAAGGACTGGGAACGCTATATAGGTTGGTCAGTCTATGCCCTAGACAAGATAAGAACAAATTCTTACAACAGGCTTCTCAATTAAATGCGCGAAACTGTGATAACTACCGTTCGATCAAGCTGATGTCACACACCATGAAGATCGTTGAGCGGGTATTAGGTGGCCGACTGCGAACAATAATACGGCTATCTGATGATCAATGCGGGTTGTCTCGGGTAAATCAACCACAGATGCAATCCAAAGTATAAGGATCATATTGGAAAAACATTGTGATTCCTTAAGGGATTTGCATATTGTATTGGTTGACTTTGAAAAGGCATTCGACAGACATCCACGAGATCTGATATGGGTGGCGTTAAGACATCGAGGGGTTCCAGAAACCTATGTACAGATGATCATGGACATGTACGAGGGAGCAAAGACAAGAGCAAGATGCCCCGCTGGAGTAACCGAAGAGTTCCCAATCAAAGTCGGGGTGCACCAAGGAAGCGTCTGAAGTCATTTGCTCTTTATTACAGTCCTTGATTATCTGCTTGAAGGTAAAGCGATGGACCCCAAGGTACATCAGTTATTCTTTGCTGACGATGGAGCCATCATAAGTGAAGATCCTACATCCCTGCAACGAGCACTTGATGTGTGGATGGACGTTTTGGTGGGAAATGGGTATCGCATTAGTTCAAAAAAGACAGAGTACTTGTGCTGCCCGTTCTCTGATCCACTCAGGCCTATTCCAGACATTTATTTGAATGGAACAGTGCTTCCCAAGTGCGAACAGTTTAAATATCTAAGATCTATGATCAATAGCAAAGCAACTTGTGATGACGACATCAATCATCGCGTAAGCGTAGGGTGGAGAAAATTCCGCTATCTTCTGTGACAGAAAAATGGCACCTAAGTTGAAAGGAAGGCTCTACACCGCAGTTGTACGTCCAGCGCTCACATACGGTTCACAATGTTGGACGATGTACAAAAAGTATAAGAGTAAATTAACGGCAGCTGAGATGAAGATGCTTCGCATGACAGCAGTAGTGACAAAGCTTGATCGAATAAGAAGTTCGAAGATCCGTGGAAGCTTTCACATCAAGGAAACCATCGTACAAAAATTAGAGCACGACCGGCTCAGCTGGTATTGCCACGTTCAAATAAGAGATCATTTGAACCCCGTTAAAAAGGCAATATCAATGCACGTTCCAAAGACATCGCGATGAAGGAAAGGCAGGCCTATAAACGCCTGGATCAGACAAATGCGACGACATCGGCATTTCATCGGCCTCAGTAACCGAGTGATCCAAAATCGGCAGGCCTGCCGATATTTTCTGAGGTCAAATAGGCGAACCCCACAGGCGGATCAATAGAAATGCAGTGAAGTGGGGGGGCTATGATCCCCTATTTTCGGATCTTAACCTCGCTGATAAAAGGAAGAAGAAGAAGAAGCTTCTCAATTAAGAAGAGAATTTCAACTGAAAAAGTTATGTACAAAGAAAAAGATGTAAAACATTTTCCTTGCTTTTATAATGAATTTTTGCCATAATATTATAAATTTTATAATTAAAATGAGAGCACAAAATTCAAAGGAAAACATAATTGTAAATTCTGCTTCAAATAATAATGATAAAATGCTTGAAATTGTTATATTAATAGGAGTATTTTTTTCAATAATAATGTTAATACAAATTTTAAGAGATAATTTTAGAAAAAGAGTACACAAAATTGTTCAGAAAGAGGTAGCTAGAATAAGTACTGTATAAGAAATAAAAGTAAAAATAAAAAGAATTAATGAGATCCTTTATTTGACATTAACTTGTAACTTCTAAATTATGTTAAACACTTTAAAGCAAATTAAGCACATTCTAGCAAATTTAAAGAAAACCTTACTAAGAATATTTTTTGCAGCAAAAAGAAAAAGAATTAACAAAATCAGTAGCAGACCTTAATACAAAATCAAAAGATACTGCAAACGAAGATATTATAGTAGAAATATTTTATGAACATGTCGAAGAGATTAGAGAAATATTAAAATTGAAAAGGGAAGCATTAATAAAGGAATATTTAAATTCAGAGGAGAAGAAATCTGAGACAATGGCAAGTTTCGATATCGTAACTACATTAAAAATAATTCCCGAGTAGATTAGATTAGATTTTTTAGATTTAAATGTGAATTTATTTTACAACATTTTCTTAGTTTTACAAGTTTCACAATTTAAGCATTGGCTATTGCCGTCAGCCAGGAAGAGAGTTTTAAAGAAAATTTAACTAATATATAATACAAATAGAACATAACATACCAATTAGTTTTCTACTTAATGTAATATTATTCAAAAAGCTTCGCGTAGGATTTGTTGCCTGTATTTTAGAGCTGATTTTATGTAGCCAATTAGTGCTGTCCAGTTTTGATCTCCATTTAGCATTGCAATGACTTCATTTATCGGCAGAATATTTTTTCCCAGATGAAGTCTTCTTATCTCCGTTAATACCGGGCAGATTCCTATAAGGTGGAGGACATCCTCCTTCGCCCGTAGGTTGCAAAGCGAGCATTCCACAGTGTGCACTGTTCTATGTGGCATGTCGTTTAGATGTAGGAGTTCTCCTCTAGCCTTAAATATAGTAGAGATTGCATCTAGACTATTGAGATCACTAAAGTAATTCTTTTCTCCAAGGTCATATTGAAGAATTCGGTAGATGCTTCTGCTTTCGCTTTGTCGCGCTTTTTCTATATATTTATCACGTATGGAGCCGTCGATCTTGACCAACAAAGCCTGTAGAGCGCTCTTCTAGTGTGAAGTGTTCTCTTCTAGTATTCGGATATCATGCTCGCGACTTAGCCTCGCCCATTCGTTAAAAAGTTGCAGTTTTTGGCGGAGAAGGTACTTTACAATTATTTTGGGAAGCCGATGGTTTGGTAATTCGCAGACTTTGCAGATGTAATTGAAGTGCATCCTTAAGGTGAACATATATAGCGGAGGTAACCCTGTTTCGAGATGCAACATGTATGTTGGTGTGTTTACCGGTAGACGAAATATTTTCTTGATGAAGTATCTCAACAGCTTCTCAACATCCTCGTACTACAAAAATCCCCAAACCTGAGCCGCGTAATACATAATTGATCTCATTACCGCTTCAAACAGTTTATATTTCACACTATGGGCCATATTCTTCTTCCCTAGAATGCCTTTCCAGTTACAATTGATTGTTTTTTTCCCCTCCTTCAGCTTTTCTTGCAGATGTTTACTAAACGATAGACGAGGTGTGATAATGACTCCAAGGTACTTGTACTCCTTCACCTTCTCAAGCTCTACATTTTCCCAATACCATTTTTCTTCTCGTGCGTATCGCCCAAATCCGTTTCTGAATACCATTATTTTGGATTGATGATATTAACTTTTAAGTTCCACAATCTGCAGTACTGATGCAACTTGTTGATCATGATTTGCATCATCGTTGGAGTTTCCGCGAGTAACACAATGTCATCAGCGTACAGCAGGAGCTTGATGTTTATACCATTGAACACAATCCCTCCAGGCAAAAAAGTTGTGAGATCATCTTGGAATATTGAAAAAAGCAAAGGACTCAAGAGGCAACCCTGCTTCACTCCCATTGTTGACTCGAACCAGCTGGACATTTTCTTTCCATCCCACACCGTCGTTTTGTTTTCCTTATAGAGACCTCGTATCACCTCCATAATCTTTGTCGATACTCCCAGGATACTAAGCTTATAAAATAGACCATTTCTGTCGATGAGTCGAAAGTCGCCCTGTCTAAATAAGATCGCGCGATGCTCGTTAGCGTAAATACGTTGTCTACTGTAGAACAATCTTTCCTAAAGCCGGCTTGGAATTCGCTGAGCAAATTATTTAGGCGTATCCACTCTGTCAGGCGTTCTAGAATTATTCCCGTAAATATTTTTGTTATCGAGTTCAGGAACGAGATGCCTCTATAATTGTTTGGATCTTCTGGGTCTCCTTTCTTTAATATAGGGAAAATTATATTTCTTCTAAAACCTTCTGGCATTTCACCCGTAATAAATATATAATTATACGCTTCGGTGAGATTTTCTAAGAATTCTTCAGTAGCATATTTAAAAAACTCATAAGGTACACGATCTACTCCAGGGGCTTTGTTCAAACTGCAACGGTGTATGACCATATTGACCTCCTGTATTGTTATTACCCGGTCTAGAGTGGTGTTTTCCTGATATGGCAATGCATAGTGTATTTGTGTTAAGCAGCCTGGTGGATTTAGTAGACTTGCAAAATGTTCTGCCAATACAGGAGCTTCAATTTGAATACCCTTTGCGCTGAAAGTGCCGTTGAGAGCTCGTACTAATTTCCAGAAACAACGACTGGCTCGAATTCCTGATAGAGTGCGCGCGAGATACTGAGAATATAATTGCTGTTTCCTTATGCATACATATTGTAACAAAAATCGCCGATCAAGCCGAATACGTTGAAAATTGCGACGGATGATGGAGACAAAAAAACGAGAATTTTTCTGGTTCCCGAGAGGGTTTTTATAATTTCTTTTATTAAAATTATTTTCAACTAAATTAGTTTCATTGCGCAAAAAAAATCTAGTACAATTTTATTTTTTGCTTGAGAACTGCGCGTCTCTAGTGATCACTGACACTGCTGACCAAAACAAACTCCTCCCTGGACTTCTGTCAACCTCCTTCTATATGCGACTCTGGATTTCCAGGCAAATGGCAAATTTTCCAGTTCGCCGCTGGAACTTTATTTGTAGGAAGTCTGGCAAGTTCTACAATGTTCTAGTTGACAGCTTCTAGGGCTTTCGCGATTGTGCTCGGCTTTAGTTTGTGCGTTCGCGTAACAATATATTCTTGTACGCTTTATTTGCCTCTTGGTACAGTTGTTTAGCCAGGTTTGTTCTCGTACATCTGATCAAACGCAGGTAAGCGAATGATTTTTTTCTAGCATCCTCACATTCTCTGTCATACCATGGCTGTTTTTTCTTCCTCCCTCTTGCCATGAGCTCACAGGAGATCGCCGCATCCGAGATGCAAGAGACTAATTTGTCTGTGCCCCATATGGAATTCAATTCACTTGCATCAACAGAACTGATCGCGCGATTCAAATTTAATTTGTACCTTGTTGAAAAACTTTTCCTCCACTGCAATTTCGGCAAAAGTTGCATGTCACGCGATTGAGATTCCGGGAATGCCATCAGGTTTACCGTAACAGTTAATGGTAGGTGATCTGAGTGAATCAATTCACTTACTTGCAGGTCTAATGCACACTCTAGCCAAGCTCCGCGAACAAGACAATAGTCTATCGCTGAAGCCGCAGTTCCCCTGATAAAAGTAAGATGACCCAGTTTGTCGTTATTGGTTCGTCCGTTCATCATCGTAAGGCCAACAGATTCGCACAATTCAATTTACTTCCTTCCATTTCCATCCATTTTCTTATCTGTGGCGTATCGTGTAGCGTTTATCGATGTGGGTATGAGCTCGGGCTCCAGATTTAAAAGTTGTGCTGTCCCAATTCGTGCATTCAGATCACCAATAACCATTATGTTTTCTTGTCCAAACTACAGTAGCAGGTCGTACAAGCCCTCAAAATCCTCCAGCCCTGAGTTGCAATTAACGTAGATAGGAACTATGTAGTATTTAATCTTCTTCGAATCTATTTCAACCAAAGTTCTGTTAAACACATTTACGTAACGACATCCAATAGAGCTCCTTATATGTCTTCCGATACCAAATACACATCCTCCGCTTGCTCTGCCATGGTTATGTATTCTCGTAGCAGGGATCCAGTGCAGTATATAATCTTTAAAGTACTGGTTGAATCTGGACAAGTTTTCCTCCACGAAAGTTTCAAACAGAAAGAATATGTCGTATTGGTTAATGTGTTCAAAAAAGTCATTATAGAGCAATTTGTTTCCTAAACCAGCTATATTATAAGAACAGATTTTAAATGAATAATTACTTAAGTTAGGCATACAATTTTTATTTGTCATAGATTGGCTGACGGCATTAAAACTAAAAATGAGAGTTTTGAGCACTATTTTCGACAGTTTGGGAGCCACTGCTGAAACCTGAACTTGTGTGTCCACCATAAGTACCAACACGATCAGCTGTCGTTTCTCGCCTGTCACCGATCAACTGCTGGAGAAACGTCATCCCGTCTTCATCTGCACATGTCAAATTGTTGTTGACATCGAAATAATACATTTTTTCGCCAACTTTAAGTGCTTCTCCTCGAATTTGTGTATCAATGTTCTTGTTATTTGGAGCAATATGATGTTTTATTTTAATAAAACGTCTTCTCCTTTCTCTTGCCGCGGATGTATAGTCTTTGTGCAGTGATATACCTGTGTTCTTGAGTTTAGGTGCAGCTCGTAGTATGCGCCCTACATCTTCCCTATCTTGCAGTTCGACAATTACGTTCTCGATATTTGGGTTTTTCGAGCGAATGGAGCGGGTAGCTGCAACTGCTGTTGTATTCTGGGCCTGCAGCAACTCTAAACAAAGCGTTTTTGCCTTTTCCGCCGGGTTTAGTCCATTCTGCGCTGGTATGTGCATCACGATGTTCTTTTCGTTCGCTTTTCGAGACAGCCATTCAATCTGACGTTCGAGAGCAATGCAGCGAGACTCCATTTTTTGTAGTTGGTTCTGTAGCGATAAGTTGTTCTGTTGAAGTGTGTATATTTCAGCGCCAATTCCTGCCAGATCGGATTTTGTGGGCATGTCTTTCAGTTTGTTGTCCAATAGAGCTGACATAGAATTCTCTATCAGCATCTTTAAGTCTGTGATAGACATATTGCCGACAGCCATGTTTTCCTTATCCGATGTAATTTTTTGGGGCGGTAAGTCGGGGGAAGTTTCTGCTAATCTTCGTTTGGGCTGGGTTGGTGCAGGAGTCTTGGTATTTACCGTGATTTTGACTGGGGTCCGTTTCATGCCTTAGCTGTTACGAAATTTCCCTATTTTTCTAATTCCCGAGTATAACGGAGAATTAGACCGGTTAAAAAACTTTCTTAATATGGTACAATATGTTCATGACATTCTTGAAGACGACACTGAAAAACAAAAGCTATTTAAATTCGTAATAGATACTAGACTATCAGATAAGGTTAGGAATAACAGAGCATTACTACAGTGCCGAAGAGCATCGCTGAACTAGCAACAACTTTCAAAAAATTATTTAAGAGTAATAGAAGCGCATTACAATTACAAAACGAATTAAGCAGAATAAGTCAGGGAACTAGGAGCGCAATGAATTATGCAACAAAAATTTAACAAATAATAGCTGAGCTTAATAACTTACAAATAACTGAACAGGGTGAGAAGGAAGAACAGTGATAACCAAAATCAATGACCAATTAGGACTAAATGCATTTAAAAATGCCTTAAATCAATCAATACGGTCGACCATATTAGCGGCTATACCAAAAACTCTTAGTGAAGCAATACAGTTAGCTTCTGAATTAGATACCTCAATTGGAAATGCACAGGCGCTGCGTTATCATGGTGCAAAATCCACGAGTTTCCTGCCCAAAATTCTGATCTGGTAAAAAATCGCCAACACACACAGAGATAGATGTACTCTTGGCTACGTAACTTTTGCAAATGTCAAGATATGAAGCTAAGATTTAGAGGGAATATCAACAACAGATGTACCAACTTAACAAAGAAAACAATCGGAACGATGGGAGCGCCACACGGTTTTTATTCCGGGAAATTTTTGATCAAGGTGGTATAGCTTACCAAGTTCCACCACCACAGTATGGCCACTGTTCCAATCCGGAACTTAATTACAAATGGCTAAACTTCACCGTCCTTAAGCAAATAATTCACTACTGTTTTATTTACAGAAGCCCTAGTGCGGATAGCAACTCGACTTTTAAAGAGTTTGATGCGCTGTCCGATTAGATCACACGAATTGTCTCCCTGTATCCTCATACTGAAATCGTAATTGCGGGCGATTTCAATATATAAAATTCGGATTGGCTTCGACAACACCCGAAGGAAGGTACGCTGAACTTTTCGCTGAGATAAACAATTTGACTCAGCTTGTAAATAATCCTACACGCATAGCGGACGTTGTAAGCCATTCCGCCAACATGCTGGACTTGTTTCTTACTTCCCACCCTGATAAATACACCATTGATGTTTTAGCGCCTCTAGGCCGGTCTGACCACAATATCGTACCAGTTAAATTCTCGTACTCCGACCACACCGTTAAAGAAAAACGCCTAAAACAAAAGTTTGGCATTACGAGAAAGCCAATTGAGACGGCCTTAATAGTTCCCTTAGAAGATTTAACTGATCGCTATGCTTCCTCGATAATGACGTGGATGTCGCCGCTGATATGAATACTGACACTATCCTCTTAAGTATGAATGACTGTATTCCTAACAGAATAAAGAGCATCAAACCTAAGTCAAACTCGTGGTTTGACCAGAGCTGCAAGTAGGCTATCAGGTTAAAAGCGGTACGTTTTCGGTCTTATAAAGCCAAAAAATCTGAGAAAAACCGAAAAAAGTTTAGACATGCCAGAAATGACTTGAATGCTCTCATTCGACGTGTAAAATTCTCATACGATCAAAAATTGAGGCAGAAAATACTACAATGTCCCAAAAGGAGTAAACATTTTTGGTCATTCGTCAAAAATATTAAAAATTCTGCCTCGCCCGAAATCCCAACGCTCATTTACAATGACATTCCAGCTGTCAGCACTTTGCAGCGAACTCTACCCTGCCAGATAGTGGTTTGTCCGCGCCTGTACTTGACAGTGTGGAATTTTCCATGGGACAAGTCCACTTTCGCACTCGTTCAGTTGCAGGAGTAGTCAAAGGTCTCAACATACACAAGTCCGCTGGTCCAGATGGTATCCCCCCCCCCCATAGTTCTGAAGCGGTGTTCTTCTACGCTGGCAAAACCCCTGCATAAGCTTTTCTGTCTGTTCTACTCTTCTGGGCTCTTTCCGAGTAGATGGAAAATAGCAGTGTTCCAGCCCGTCGCTAGAATAGCCCAATCTTCCTCCCCGTCCAATTACCGACCCATTGCACTTACGTCCAAATCATTGTCGTGCGAATCGGTTTAGAAAAAATAACAATTTCCAGAATCAGTCATTTACGAGCAATTGTAGAAACTCGAGCCAAAGGTTTAATGAAAATATAACCACGACAATGGCAATAGATTTAGAAGCAACAACATTAATAGATCTTCATTCAACACTAACAGGTATAGTAACAACAACAAGAACAGTGCTAGGTACAATAATAATACTAATAACAGCAGATTTGACAATAGGCATAATAGTAATGTCAGACCTAACCTTGGAAATCAGAACAGGGTTAATTACGTAGGAAGTTCTGGAAATGAGCAGGTAGTTTCCGAAGGCTTGAGAGACTCAGAATACCGTTTGGAAAACTACCACTAAAATCAATCCTTAATCTTACTCAGCATTTTACAAATTACATAATAGCTCAAACAGATATGACAATAGGTAATCAGAATTTTCTAATAGATACAGGTGCAAACATTTCAATTTGAAATTAAATAATCTAGAATCAAATAATACATTAGATACAAGAAATAAAGTTAGGATAACAGAGTTACAGATTCGGAAATATACTCCATAGGTTCAATAACAGCGAATATAAAAATTCTAAGATAATTATATTAAACAGAATTTTCAAATTGTAGAAGATAGCTCTGCAATATTAACAAATGGTATACTAGGCAGCGATTTCTTAATCCAGAATAACAGTTAGATAAATTATGAAGATTTCACAGTATCAATATTAAGCGATAATAATGAGTACAATATACCAATGATAACAAAAACACCTACCAAAACATGTATAAAAATACCAGCTAGAACACAAATTCTACATTCAACTTGAAGATAGCATCATTTTTAATCAAGAAATTCAAACAGGAGTATTCATAGCAAATGCTCTTATACCTGCTAAAGGCATTGTTCATATAGAGCTTTTGAACACTTTGGAACATGATGTTATAGTCAAACAATTTGAACCAAACATGCTACTCTTAAACAACTTTCATATAGTAAATCTAAAAACAAGTTATAAAAAAATAGAAAATCAGACCAATATTCAAGATTACTAAAGGAACTAAATATAAATGGTTTGGATCCGAAAGTCAAACAATCAATTTTAAAAATATGTGAAGAATTTTCAGATGTATCTCATTTAACAGGAGACTCATTATCAGTTAACAACTTTTACAAACAAAAAATGTCCTTAACGGACAACCATCCAGTCTACACAAAAAATGATAGACTTCCTCAATCTCAATTGAAAGAAATAGATACACAAGTAGATAACCTCATAAAAGAAGATATCATAGAACCGTCGGTAAGCCCATTCAACTCACCACTATAAGTAGTACCAAAGAAAGACATAGCAGGAGGGAAGAAGTGGCAATTAGTCGTAGATTTCCGTCAGTCAAACAAAAAGATAGTTGATGACATATTCCCGCTAACAAGATTAGATGACGTACTAGATACGCTAGGTAGGGTAAAATATTTCTCAACCTTGGATCTTACTAGTTATTTCCATCAAATAGAACTACATGAGAATTGGAGACCTCTAACAGCCTTCTCAACCAATAAAGGACACTTTCATTTCATACGATTACCATTTGGATTAAAGATTTCAACGAATTCTTTCCAGAGAATGTTATCAATAGCATTGTCAGGACTCAATGCAGAAGCCTTCCCATATATTGATGATATAATTGTATTCGGATGCAGTCTAAACCATCACAATCAAAATTTAATCAAAACATTACAAAAATTACGAAAATATAATCTTAAATTAAATCCTCCAAAATATAATTGGCTTCAAACAGAAGTCACATATTTAGGCCATTTGATTACGGATAAAGGAATTAAAATGGATCCAAAGAAATATGAAACAATAGTAAATTATCCGGTACCTACAAATGCAAAAGAAGTAAAACGATTCTTGCATTTTGCAATTACTACAGACGTTTTATAAAAGATTTTGCTTCCATAGTCAAACCATTTAATTCTCTTTCAAAAAATGGCATAGAATTCATTCGGACAAATAATTGTCAAACAGCATTCACCGCATTAAAAAAAAATTAATTAACCCACCGATACTTAAACACCCAGATTTTGAGAAACCTTTTATAGTAACTACGGATGCCTCCAATTCTGCACTACGAGCGGTACTTTCCCAAGGAGAAGTTGACAAAGACCTACCAGTTTCATATGCAAGTAGGAGTCTGAATAAGAATGAATTAAACAAACAAATCATTGAAAAGGAACTACTTGGAATACACTGGGCCATAAACTATTTCAGACCATATCTCTATAGAAGAAAGTTTATTGTAGTCACAGATCATAGACCATTAGTTAGTCTCTTCACACACAAAAATCCATCATCCAAACTAACAAGAATGAGACTAGATCTATCAGAATACACATTCGAAATACAAACAAAAGCAAAGCTTTAGATGTAAAGCCTGCTGAACTTTACTCATGGGAATGCGTATCTCTAACAGAAATTAAAAACGTACACAAATTGAAATTTGAAAATATGCTCAAAAATATTAGATATGCTCATAAAGATAAATATAATTTACCAAGAATAATTGTCGACAAAAGTAATAAAAATATAATTGTAGAATACAGCGATAAACCATATCTAGACTTAGGTCTGATCTTGGAGAAGCTAGTATCGAAAATGAATAAAGGGAATATTGCATACCAAAATATGACGAAATATTCGAACATATAAGGATAAATAAATTTAAAGAAGTGTATAACAAGCTGCAACAAAGAAGAAATAATGAGCAGAAAAAAGGACAAAGAAAAATTAGAAAAACAAATCTGAAAATATTGATATATCAATCACCAATTAGAATTGAAGGAAACGAAGAAAAAGCTAGAATAGTAAAGGAATTTCATGACACTCCACATGTAAGAGGACATTCGGGTGTAAAAAAAACTGTTAACAAAATAAAGCAAAGATATTGCTGGAACAATTTAAATAATATGGTAAAGAAATATGTCAACGAATGTAAAATATGTGCACAGAATAAGCAGATTCGAAACACTAAAGAAAAACTAATCATAACTGAAACACCAACATCAAGTTTTGATGTAGTATTAGCAGATACAGTTGGGCCATTAAGACCATCAAATGAGTTCCGACACATACTGACACTTCAATGTGAGTTGACTAAGTACATATGTTAGAAGCCATACCCATTAAAAGTAAAGATGCGAAAACAGTAGCAAAAGCCTTAGTAGAGAAATTTATACTTAAACATGGAAACTTCAAGATTCTCAAGACAGACATGGAACAGAGTTTCTCAATGACGAAATGAAAAATGTTTATGAATTATTCGAAATAAAGCACGTGACGCCAACCCCATATCACCATGAAACCTTAGGTTCGATAGAAAGGAACCACATAGTACTTAAAGAATGTCTTTTATCTTTCACAAAAGAAGACAATTGGCACGAATGGATACCTTAATTTGTGTTTAGTTATAACACAACCGCACCTTCTAGTATGGGAATATCACCTTTCGAATAAATATATGGTAGATTAGTAAATCTCCCTGAAGATATAGATAGTAAAACATCAAAGCATGTAATAACATAAAATATTACAGTTTAGAGTTAAAATTCAGATTAAAGCAGATGAGAATAATAGCTAAGGATTTATTAGACAAAGCTAAGTTAAAAAGAAAAGAATTAGTGGATAATAATTCAAACCCATTACGAATTAGAGTAGGAGATTTAGTATTGTAATAATTTGGCAGATCGAACGCGCAGGCTACACGAGCCCGCCTACACTCTTTGTTATATTGTTTAATTGAACTAGCTTTTCCTTTGTTTTTAGCAGTTGTCAGGACTGGGCTGAAGTGAAGAGGAGAAAGAAAGAGATCGTTCACAAGTGTAGACCATTGTCAAGAGCAATCAAAAAATAATCGATAAATTGCGAAGTAATCGTGGCTGAATTGTTTTATTTAAAAGGCTCTGTCGTAACAATTTGGTGTCAGGTGTGGGGTTCCGATCGACTTCACAACAGAGTTTAATTATTTTCCACGCTAAGCCTTCCACATGGACGAGGAAAAGATTCAGTTCTTCTTCTTCTTCCTTTTATCAGCGAGGTTATGATCCGAAAACAAGGGATCACAACCCTCCCACTTCACTGCATTTCTACTGATCCGCCTGTGGGGTTCGCCTATTTGACCTCAGAAAATATCGGCCGGCCTGCCGATTTTGGATCACTCGGTTACTGAGGCCAATGAAATGCCGATGTCGTCGCATTTGTCTGATCCAGGCGTTTATAGGCCTACCTTTCCTACATCGCGATGTCTTTGGAACGTGCATTGATATTGCCATTTTAACAGGGTTCAAATGATCTCTTCTTTGAACGTGGCAATACCAACTAAACCGGTCGCGCTCTATTTTTCTTACGATGATTTCCTTGATGTGAAAGCTTCCACGGATCTTCGAACTTCTTATTCGATCAAGCTTTGTCACCCCTGCTGTCATGCGAAGCATCTTCATCTCAGCTGCCGTTAATTTACTCTCATACTTTTTGTTCATCGTCCAACATTGTGAACCGTATGTGAGCGCTGGACGTACAACTGCGGTGTAGAGTCTTCCTTTCAAATTAGGGGACATTTTTCTGGCACAGAAGATAGCGGAATTTTCTCGCCACTTCATCCACCCTACGCTTACACGATGATTGATATCGTCATCACAAGTTGCTTTGCTATTGATCATAGATCACAGATATTTGAACTTTTCGCACTTGGGAAGCACTGTTCCATTCAAATAAATGCCAGGAATAGGCCTGAGTGGATCAGAGAACGGGCAGCACAAGTACTCTGTCTTTTTTGAACTACTGCGATACCAATTTCCCTCCAAAACGTCCACCCACGTACCTTGTGGTCCATCACTTTACCTTCAAGCAGATAATCAACGACTGTAATAAAGAGCAAAGGACTTAAAACGCTTCCCTGGTGCACCCCGACTTTGATTGGGAACTCTTCGGTTACTCCAGCGGTGCATCTTACTCTTGTCTTTGCTCCTTCGTACGTGTCCATGATCATCTGTTCATAGGTTTCTGGAACCCCTCGATGTCTTAACGCCACCCATATCAGATCTCGTGGTTGTCTGTCGAATGCCTTTTCAAAGTCAACCAATGCCATATGCAAATCCCTTAAGGAATCACGATGTTTTTGTTTTTGAGACAAACCCGCACTGATCATCAGATAGCCGTATTATTTTTCGCAGTCGGCCACCTAATACCCGCTCAACGATCTTCATGGTGTGTGACATCAGCTTGATCGAACGGTAGTTATCACAGTTTCGTGTATCACCCTTCCCTTTGTATACAGGGAGAAGGTAACTTTTCCTCCACTGATTCGGCATTGGATCACCTCTCACGAATTTGGAGATGAGAATTCTGAGCCATCTGAGCCCGATGTCTCCCATCTTTTTCCAGAACTCAGGGGGTATCTCGTCTGGCCCAACCGCTTTTCGTTCTTTGGAGTATTTGACCGCCTCACTAACTTCTTCGACTGTAATGTCGGGTATTTCTTCACAGTTAGGTATGGCTCTTGGAAAGTATAGCCGGGGAAACTGTTCATTTAAAAGCTCTTCACAATACTGCCGCCACTTCTGCAGAATTTTGTCGTCATCCACAAGAAGCTGGCCATGAGCATTGTTAATGAACTTTGGCGAACGAATCTCCTGAGCATCTTTTCCTTCTTTGGGCGGCTATTTTGAAGATAGTGGCGCTCTTGTTCATATTGTGTCTTCGCAGCTCCTGGATAACCAGGTTTGCATCAGCAACCGGGGAAGATATTTTCTCCAGCTCCCGATACAGGCCCTCCGTACTCTCTCTGGGCGCACTTCTTCTTCGCTTTTTTCTTGCAGCATCTGTATTCCATTTCGAGGCGAGCTTTTTCGTCACTATTATTAGAGGGGCACTTTGACCAAGCTTTGAAAGCCGCTTTCTTCTCATTTATCAATTTCATAGCTTCATCACTCCACCACCATGTTTCTTTGGCGTGTTGATGGTGGCCTTTTGAAGCTCCTAGCAGAGATTTGGCCGTCTTTAAGCAAGTTCGCTGTAGGGAATCCCACATATTTTGTGCTCTGCACTCTTCATCCTCAGCTCCGTTGATGGTGTGAGAGAGGTAATTTTTCATTACGAAAACAAAAGCCTCGCCTTTTTCTTTGTCCAGATTGTACCACTTGATTTTCTCAGAGACCCTTGTTTGTTTGCTTTTCTTCGGTGTTTTCATAAAAATTTCTGTTAGCAGAAGACGGTGTTGCCGAGCGATTGCCTCTCCCAGGATCACTTTGCAATCTTTTATCCGAGGCTTCATGAAACTGGCTACCAAATGGTAGTCAATCTGAGTTTCATCTCCACCACTGCTGTAAGTGATCAGGTGTCGGCTTTGTTTGATGAATATGGTATTTAACACGATAAGACCGTGTAATTTGCACATGCTTAGGATGTCTTCACCAGGAAGGTTCCTGGTGCCATATCATAGTCCTCCATGGCAGTCTTCATAGTCTTCGTTTAATTTCCCGACATGTCTATTCAAATCTCCTCCAACAAACAGAAATTCTTCCTTTGGGATGTTCTTAAGGAGTTTGTGGAAATCTAGCCGAAATGCATCTTTATCTCTCTGATTGCACCCATTGTGGGAAGCATATGCACTGACAATATTTCACATTTCTCCTTGTATTACTAGTTTGAGAGACATCAAACTGTCGCTGGACTTCGAAATGCTCAAGACGTTTCCAAGTAGCTCTGCCGCAAGGATGATACCGATTCCGTTCTTAGCCTTTTCCGTTCCGTAGTAGAACATCTTGTAATCTTTTGTCCTAACGTCCAAGAAACGCGCCCGATTCATCATCTCTTCCAGCTCGTAACATCGACCGGTCATGCTTCCAACGTTCCAACTCGCGACCCTCAAATTGCATCCAAACTGCAGTGATATTCTTAACCCGTCCCTGCACGGGTAGAGGAAAAGATTCAGTTGTGGGTTCAAATTGCTGGCTGACCAATTAACAATGATGGAAACTTTGCAACAATCGGTTACCGATATTACACACCGGATGGAAAAAGTCGGGAGGTCCCAATACGAATTCTTTCACACCCGCCTAGGACATTTGTCTAACCTCTCTTCTCCCGTAGGTAATCAAGCCAGGACAGACTTAGAAAGCGATTCACCAGCCAAATCCGCCTTGGACACGGCACATATTAACGCTAAGCCAACATCCGATACGAAATCTCCATCACCAGGGAAAGAGTGTTCCACCCAAGTCGATATGACTGAGCAGTCCCCTCGTGTGATTGTAGCACCACGAGCATTCGACGGCAAAACTCCATGGCGTACTTACTATTTACATTTCCAGACCGTGGCTAAAGTAAACAGATGGACAAACGATGTTAAGGCGCTTTACTTGGCCCTCTACTTACGAGGAACCGCTCTGATGTTTTCCGAAACACTACCCCCGGCCGTTCGAGACGATTTCACACGCTTGGAAGTGGCTCTTCGACAAAGGTTTGGGAACGAGTTCGAGCAAGCGACGGCACACTCTCAATTTCGTGCGCGACTTCAAAAGCCGAGAGAGACCTTTTGCGAATTAGCATCTGATCTCCAACGTTTATTTGATTTGGCTTTCCCCGACTGTCCGGATCATGCAAAACATCGAGTTGCACTGGGCCAATTCATCGACGGAATATTTGACATCGACATCCAGCAGCGTGTGCGTGACTCCGCTCCAAATCTTTGGAACTAGCATTGTCTCTCGCAGTACGCGCCGAAGCAAACCTTGTCGCCACACGACAAAATCGGAGACAAGTACGTGTTGCTGAAGTGGACGTTTTTGAGTTGAAAAATGAGGATGATGTTGGTTTGTCGGGAAACGGAGCACAGAAAGTTTAAAGGAGCGTAAGCTGCTAACAACAACCCCTCATCGAATTAATGTCAAGCAGAAAGAAGGATATTGCCGGAAAAATTTAATTTATTCATCAGACGGGGTATGGGTTCGTGAGACGTGACGACAATGACGAAGTGGTGTACATACCTCGCAGTGAGCTGAGACGCACTCCTAGCCTACGACACCAGGGCTTGGCCGTAATTTTTGATGTCGAAACTGCGCGTTTGGGCCCACGTGCTATTAACCTGCGGTTCTTTACACCAGAGTCAGTAAACACCAATCCTACAGAACTGCCGGGAAACCAGCAGCCCCTAGCTCATTAAGGGCAGAGTTAGGGGAAGAAATTACAGCCCCCCAGCATCATCATCCCGAAATGGTCACCAGCCCGACGATACTAACGTCGCATGCAATTATTCAGACCGTAACCGGCGAGATGACACCAGTTACAGGAGTTCTACATGCCACACTTCAAATAGGCAAGCACCACCTTTGCCAACCCATATTCATCGCTACCATCTCCGATGACTGCATTGTAGGTTTAGATGTTTTGCATCAGTTTTCTGCAAAGATCGATCTTAAAAGTAGAACCCTACATTTGGACGACGAGATTATTTCGTTAAAAAACTCTAGCTGCCCACGCGACATCTATATCGCTGCACTCTCAGACCAATGGCTGCGCCTACCAACATCTGTCCCTGGTGAAGAAACTGTGCATGTTAATATGCTATCAACAAATAGGCAGTTTTCGATGGCGGACGGCATTTGTCAAGTGTCTCACGGTGAGATTGAAGTCCGAGTCACCCATACATCGCAACAAGAAATGATGGTAAAGGAAGACGACCTGACTGTCCAGATTGAAACAGAACCGAATTTATTCTGCTGTCGACATATCGATAGTATCGAAGGCGCTGTCTTGCCCGATCAGCCTACGGACCTGCAAGAAATGATTGCAAGAACCGCTCCCTGTCAAGCGGAAGCGGAGCAGGAAAGGTTAATCTCTTTAGTTTCTCGAAACTATCGTCTATTTTCAGGCCTCCAGGGACGGACCGCTGTTATTCGGCACCAGTTAGAGACAGGCGACACGACCCCAATCAAACAGCCGCCTCGAAAATTGCCTTTCAGCCGAAGAGGAGAAGCTGACCGAATTTTGGAGGACATAGCCCAAGACGTCGTGCAGCCATCTAAAAGTCCGTGGTGTTCGCCGGTTTTCCTAGTGCGAAAAAAAGATGAGTCGCTGCGCTTATGCATCGATTATCGTAGGTTGAATAGCATTGCCAAAAAATATTCCTTCCCGTTACCACGAATCGATCTCACTCTGGAGGCGTTGGGTGGATCGTCGTGGTTTGCCACCTTAGATCTCCGTTCTGGCTACTGGCAGGTAGAAATGGACGCCGAGGATGAGGAGAAGACGGCGTTTTCCCTCGGCAGTGGCCTTTATGAGTTCAATGTCATGTCGTTTGGTCTGACCAACGCGCCTGCCACCTTCCAGCGGCTGATGGATGTGGTATTAGAAGGACTCTCGCACACAGTTTGCCTCGTGTACTTGGATGACGTTATTGGTCATGGTAAAACCTTTGACGGAATTTTAAATCACCTGGAAATAGTGTATCGGTGCCTACAGGATGCTGGTCTTCGATTATCTCCAAAGAAATGCTATTTGGGACAGCGTGAGGTGCGTTTTTTAGGGCACATTGTCTCCGGTGCAGGGATCGCTGTTGATCCAAAGAAAGTTTCCGTGGTACAAGATTGGCCCCCACCGGTCAACAAAATACAAATTCAGTCATTTCTAGGACTCTGTGCCTATTATCGGTGGTTCATTAAGGATTTATCTGCCATCGCGAGACCATTGATAGCTTTGACTGAAAAAAGAAGCCACTTCCAGTGGACCGCTGCCTGTGAAGAAACGTTCATTCAATTGAAGCAGAAACTGGTCTCCACGCCTATATTGGTACAACCGACAGAGGAAGATGAATTTATCCTGGACACTGATGTGAACCAGTTCGCTTGCGGGGCTGTTTTGTCACAAGTAAAGGACGGACATGCGAAAGTAGTCGAGTATTTTAGTAAAACGTTCACCAAACCAGAAAAAAACTATTGTGTGACAAGAAAAGAAGTTCTTGCAGTAGTCAAAGCAACAAACCACTTTCGGCCGTATTTGCGTGGGCGACGCTTTCTGTTGAGGACGGACCACTGCTCTCTGCGTTGGCTCATAAACTTCCGGGAACCGGAAGGTCAAATGGCTCGTTGGCTAGAGCGTTTACAAGAGTTCGATTTTACTGTAGAGCACCGATCAGGAAGGAATTACAAAAATGCGGACGCCCTTTCTCGCCGCCCTTGCGAGGAATCCCAGTGTCATCATTGTTCACGACTGGACGAACAGGAATGCATTTTAGTGCGGACAACGACCTTTGTAGGGGACATGACAGAGCAGCAATCGACCGATAGTGAGTTGCTTATCGTCAAGCAGTGGGTACAACAGAAACAACGACCAGCATTCGAGAATATCCGTGGCCTGAGCCCCAGACTTAAGGCATATTGGGACATGTTCGACATGTTAGAATGTCGGGACGAAGCTTTATGTCGACGGCAGAGTGCGGCCAGTGGTGAGTTTACTCAAGCTATAATTCCCATTTCGTTGCAGGTGGAGATCATGAAGGCAATGCATGATAGCCCAGCTGGTGGTCATTTCGGTGTGCGTAAAACTCTGGCGAAGGTCAAACAACGCTATTATTGGGTAGGGTGCTCGCAAGATATCAAACAGTACTGCAAAGCCTGTGTTACGTGTCAAAGACGGAAAGGTGCTCTACCAAGAGCTCGGGCACCCTTACAGCTAGTCTACGTCGCTGCACTTTTCGAGCGTGTAGATATCGACATTTTGGGTCCCTTGCCAATCACCAGCCGGAGCAACAGATACATCTTGGTCTGCTGTGATTATTTTACAAGGTGGTCCGAGGCCATACCATTGGTGGACCAGACCGCGGAAAGCGTGTCTGAGGCGCTTATTACTACCGTTTTCTCTCGATTTGGCGTCTCTATCCAGCTTCACTCAGACCAGGGGAGAAATTTTGACTCCGCTGTGTTCGCCAACGTGTTGAAGAGGTTTGGTGTAAACAAAACGCGCACAACCGCCTTGCATCCACAATCCGACGGGATGGTCGAACGCTTTAATCGCACGCTTCTCAACTATCTTGCGAAGTACATCGATGGAAACCAACGAGACTGGGATGAACATTTGCCGTTTCTTTTACTGGCCAATGGGACTGCAGTCCACGAAGCTACAAAACAGACCCCTGCCTTTTTGACTTTTAAACGAGAACTTCGTTTACTCTCAGAGCCTTGGACGGGTCTCGCTCCGGACCGACCCACGGGAGTTTCAAATTACATTGATCATTTGGCGAAAAGATTGGACACGGCGTACTCGTTCAATCGAGATCAACGTTTGTAGTATAGCAGGCGAATGAAGGATCGCTATGACCTCCGTGCCAAGGCAGCAGCATTTAAGACAGGAGACATGGTTTGGTTGTATGCACCTAAGAGAAGAAAAGGGTTCTGTCCCAAGCTGCAGAACGACTGGCAGGGTTCCTACGAGATAGTCGGGAGAATGGGAGAGGTTCTCTATCGTTTAACCAAGGAGGGTGGAAGGCGTCCACTGGTGGTACACTGGGATCGTTTGGCGCTATATCAGTCTTCTCAGTGACTGGGACAGTCACTCTTCAAAGAAGGGGGTAGTGTAACACTCTTTGTTATATTGTTTACTTGAACTAGTTTTCCCTTTGTTTTTAGCAGTTGTCAGGACTGGGCTGAAGTGAAGAGGAGAAAGAAAGAGATCGTTCACAAGTGTAGACCATTGTCAAGAGCAATCAAAAAATAATCGATAAATTGCGAAGTGATCGTGGCTGAATTGTTTTATTTAAAACGCTCTGTCGTAACAGTATATTTAAAAGTAGGAAATAAGAGAAAACTAGATTCACCATATAAAGGACCATATAAATTTGTAGAGTTAAGAGGAGTAAATACCAAAACCAAAATAAATAATGAAATTAAAGAAGTACATAACAGTAGGTTAAAAAGACTTAGTTTAGGAAAACAGTAAGTTTATTGACATATTATATATAACAAAAAAAAATTATTGTTTTTCTTAAAATAAAATTTTTTTTTCCCCAAATGAGTGAGGATGTAGTGCCACACTACACAACAGGACAACAACACTTCCACGACATAGTAACATAGCAATTTTCATTTATGCAAAAAGAACATCACACAGTATCCATACACACATTCTTTCCCATTCAAAAAACGAAACCAGAGACTAGGTACACTGCAACGGACAGTGCCATATGCAGGAAAGTTTAAATCGAAGTTCATTGCACCAAGAGTGCGCTGCATTTTCGATTGACCGCGATTCCAATGTCTCGGATTGCGTCTGTCTCGTGCGTGTGTATTATGAATACACAAAACATTAAACACCATTCGATATTATTAATGCTGACCAGCCTATAGTGCAAAAGAGTATGAACTCTGCATGCTCACTAAACAAATTGTTTTATATATATTGTTATCCAGAAGCTAGCATGTAAGAAATATTGTATAAATAGGCTACGAATTAAAGAATAAAGCGAAGTCGATTTTGAACAACGGACGGGTAAACAATATTCTAACTTCCATTTAGTCTTTTTAGCCAAATACTATCGGCTCTGGACAGCCTTTAAAATAATCCAACACTAGAGCCTGATATACTCCGCCGAATCCTCCTCATTACACCTCTTCGAGGCTTCGATTGATTCAAATACTTCGTTATCTGGTTCTAAAAAATTACAATACCTAAAATACTTCCTTCGCGTCAATGCAGCTAATTTAATCAAGCATGTGACCTGTTCGGAAAGCAATTGATGCTTGGGAGAGATTGGAAGCACACTTTGACAAAACTCATTTGAACGTCCGATCGTTTATCCAATCGTACCCTTCATTACCAATATCGATTTCGGGAAATGTTCAAACGCTTAGCAAAATCACCGATGCAGCTGATGAGGTCGTACGGGGACTCGACGCCTTGGAGTCCCACAATCGCGATCCGTGGCTTATATACCTTTTGGTTCAAAAGTGGGTAGAAAAAATAGGGTCTCGGGAAAACGTCACCATTGACGAGTTTTTGGACTTCCTGCAGGCTCGATGTAATTCTTTGGAATCTTGCTGCTCACGCACAACTCAATCTCGCAGTAGAATTCCCGTACCTGTTCGGTCGCACCTTGCAGAATCAAAGCAATGTTGCCCTGAATGTCGTCATGATAATGCTTTACCTCAATGCAAAAACTTCATCGAGTTAGATGTCGATTGCCGTCGCAACTTTGTGAAACAACAGTCGCTGTGTTTCAACTGTCTTCGTCAAGTTCATAACGCAACCAAATGTCGGTCAAAAATTCGGTGTAGAATGTACAACGCTCGCCATCATTCTTTGGTGCATCCTACACATACTCCAGCATCTGAACCTTCGTCTGCTTACGTTAATCCTAATTCTCACTTGTCGTCTGATCGATCCTAGAATCGTCTCTAATCTAATCATTCGCTTGAATCTTATCGTCTTCTTTAAACAATTTTGCCAACAGCAATTGTTAAGATTCAAGACAAACAAGGATTATTTCAAAATATTCGCATACTACTCCACACAGGCTCACAGGTTTCAATCATAACCGAACAAGCTGTTCAACGCCTCGGATGCCAATTACAGGAATAGAGGCAACCTCGGGAGGTGTAACTAATGGATTGGTTACCCTCAGACTTCACTCCCGTTTTAATGCGGATTTTCTTGAAATTGACTGCCATTTAAAAACTCACGTCATTATTGCCAACGTTTTCCATCGCCAGTGTTAGTATAACAAAACTACTCTCAATCGAGTTAGCTGACCCCCACTTTAATAAGCTGAGTTCTATCGACATCTTGGTAGGCTAAGATAAGGTGTTTAGTTTTATAACGAGTCCGGCAATGGCAGCAAAATACGGAATACCTGGAATAACTATTTTTGGCTGGGTACTAGCAGGGCGCTTTTCTGAATATCCTAATAACACTAACAAAGAACTGCAGACATTCTGCACTCACCTAGACTTCACTCAAGATTTCGATCTCGAACGATTTTGGCGTTTAGAAGAAGTATCTAATCAACCTGTATTATCTATCGAAGAGCAACAAGGTGAAGATCATTTTGTGCAAACTCACATTCGCCATTTTGATGGTAGATTTATGGTCGAATTACCGTTTAGGCAGAATGAAGAAATAAGCTTTGGAAACTCACTTACAATCGCCATGAATTGAATGCAATCTATGGAGAAAAGATTTGCAATAAATTCTGAGTTTCAGCAGCAATACTCCCAGTTAGTTTATCAACGAAGATCTATTGTTGGGTCATATGGAAGAGATACCTTCGAATGAAGTCATGCTGTCGAACGCAAAGTGCTATTATCTCCCACATCACGCTGTATTCAAGAGTGATAGTAGCACAACAAAAGTCAGACTGGTATTCGATGGCTCTTCTACGACAAAATTTTTAAATGAATGTCTTCTCGTTGCCCCACAATACAGCGTTTTTTCAACTAGTCTGAGATTTCGTCGATACGTATACACACTGTCACGGGACATTGAAAAAATGTATCGTAGGAGTAAAGACTTTTTTGCAGGAACTATGGAAAAATAAGCTGAATTGGGACGACCGAATCCCGGATGAACTCTCCAAACGTTGGAATTCAATTCATAAAGAACTGCACCACCTCTACACTCTTCATATTCCCAGAATACTATAGTTCAAAAGACAACGGTGGGAACTACAAGCATTTTGTGATACATCATTGGACACATATGCTGTTTATTGCCGAAGTATCAACTCAGACAATACTATATCAGTGGCGTTGGTAGCATCGAAAAGTAAGGTTGCTCCAATTATTCTTTATTTATTTATTTAACTATTTAATTACTTAATTATTTGTTTTATCAAACAGAGTCATACTCTTATAAATTACTCAACAATAAAATTATAAAGTGATAAATAAACTAATTTGATCCACCAAAGTTACCTAAAAGTAATACTAATTAATTTTTAAAGGTATCTCTACTTAACTCTTATCCTGTACTTAGAAAAAAAACCGCATATGGTATTTGTGGGTGAAATTTGCCCAATACATTTTTTATTTACCAATCACAATTTTCGCATGTAATTTCTTGTTTGGAATGGTTTTTGCAAATAAATTTTAAACATTTGGTACATTTTGTTGAATATTTTATGCTATTGGAGCGATTCGGACACATGTAGCGGCGAGATCGCTTCAAGGTTGACACTGTAGCTTGTTCTTGAGGGTTTTTTTTGTTGACGTTGAACCACTGATCTTCCCGGAGCACTGTGTGGAAAAGAAGTTCGACGGTAGATTTCCCCTTAAACCAAAGCTTCCCCTAATTCCTCTAAAAAAAAACCCTTCGTCTAAAATGTTTTCCTTTATTCCAATTTGGAAAAATAGACATGTATGTACATCAGTAAAGCATTATAGGCTGATATATCCACAATGTTATAAAATAACGTCTGTGGCCACCTGTTTGCTCTTCGCTTACATGTTTAATTACGAATAAGTTTGTCAAGAGTATCTACCCCTGACTTCGTGGAGTTGTAGTCTTTTATTATTTCCGGCTTTTGTGCATCATCGGTTACCTCTTTATCGTCATGAAAGGTGCTCATGAGAATGACTGCTCGGTTTTTCTTCGGAACATATGTAACAGGAGTTGTATCGTTGTCGTTATCAAAAAAAAATGAGACAATTTCTCCGGCTTTCCTTTCAAATCCAAAATTTGTGGCGGCAAACATCTTTTATTTTTTCGCACTGTTCCAACTATCGGAAGTTTTCTTTTTAGTAACTCGATTCCTAATTCGTGTGAAGTAAAGAAATTATCACAAGTAATGTTTCTTCCTTTCAAGTCTTTTATGAGGTTTAGAACTACACGATTGCCTTGATTTCGTTCAGGCTTATAATTTCTATCCTTACCGGTGTATACTTGCAAAGACCACGCAAAACTGGTTTTACTATCGCACAGAGCCCATATTTGTATTCTATAGTTTCCTGGCTTAGATGGAATGTATTTCTTGAAAGAACATCTCCCACGATATGTTACTAATTGTTCGTCTACAGTAACACAGTCATCTGGGTTGAATATTTTTCGTAAATTACATTCCCATCCATTCCAGAAATCTCTTATTGGAGCGAGTTTATCCCGAGCTCGTCGTTCATTCCTGTCGCACTTTTTATCGAAACGTATAACACTCGATATATTCTGGAATCTTCGAAGACTCATTGTAGCTTTGAAAATTGGCCTCCCTTTGCAGTCATTCCACAAACTTTCCAAGGCCTCTCTATGGGACCGAAAAACTCTAGCCAGCAAAAGTAGTTTAATATAGGATTCGATAGAAATCGCATCAACTCTAATCCAGCTTTCTTTAAATACGCTTACGCCTAAAAACAAAAGGATCCCCTTGTGATAACAAAAAAAAGACATAGGAAACAAAACATTCTTTACCTTAAATGTTTATAATGTTTATAATAATGTCAATGATATCAGAGCAGTGTTGCCAATCAAATCCATGGAAATTATGCCCCATTTTTGTAAAATTATGCCATTTTTTGTAAAATTATGCCCTTCTTTCGAAAAAGTTGTAAAAACTTTAATACATTAAAAGCAGGCTAATGATGTCATATGCATATTTATTATTAAATAAACAGGTATCATAACAGTACAAATTATACATAAGCATTAAGAAAACATATAAAAATTACAGATACACATATTATAATAAAAACTAAAAACGAAACATAACAAAAAAAGTGATTGCTGCTAATCCATTTATGTAGGTTAAGAAAACATTCATAGGGAAAGTAAAAAAATTGTCAGAAAAAAAAAAACAGGCTTTGGTAAAACATTGTTTATATTTTCAATAAGAAAATTAATTGTTTTAAAGTATTTTAGTTGATGTCTCCTCATCATTCTCTTCTTTGAAGTCATACATAGATTGATTGAAGTTCAAAAAATGATTTTTAATAAACTCCACATCATAACACTTGTTGTTCTTAAACAGTCTCTTCGTATTTAATATTCCACTTAAAGTACTTATGCTTAATCGATTCCTTAATTTAGTTTTGTTTATGTTTATGAGCGAAAAAATTCGCTCAACAGTAGCTGAGGAATGTGGCAAACATAAAATATGGCTAACAAGCTTTTCCAATAAAGGAATCTTAGAATTATCACCTTTTTTCATTAAAAATACTTTAAGCCAAAACTCTTCAATTTTATCTTCTCTAGGAGTGTCTATTGTAAATTTCTAAGTGTTCTGTATTCAATATCTATTGCATTGTAGTTACATTCTAAAATAATATGAGGAAAATGTAACGCGAGAGAAATAATTGATGGCTTATTTATAAGCTCAGTAGGATCAATTAGAGCAATATCCTTCAGAAGTGCTAAGGACCTGAAGGGAAATCGGAGGCAGATCTGACGTGCGGACTCTATAAGAAACTGGCGACATTTGTCACGGTACAAGACCACATCGTGAGGTTCTAATGATGCAAAATCAGATGCCAAGTTAGCCGTCACTTTGCCTCCTAAATAAATGTCCTGTAAAGGTAAGAAATTATTGTGATCTTCGAATTCCAAATCAGCCACGTCTGTTTCTCGAACATAACTGAATCCCATATAGTGCTCCAATATAATTCTGTAAAATGCTACTACTATTTTATAAATTAAGTGAATTTTTACGTTTTAGCTTTGCATTTCGATGTTGATGGATATAAAATATGGTAGTATATAGCCAAGAAATTCTAAATAAAGTTTGGTAAAAGGATTATCTAGTTCTTGGCTAATATTTTTGCCACCCATTACTTCATAAAACTGGTCCTGTACTTCGAAATACCCTTGGAGAGGTGTATAATACTTCAGAACAACACTAACACATTTATTCAGCGAAAGCCACCTGGTATTGGGATGGGTGCAACATTTTAATGGGCTTTAATTCCCACAATTCCTGAAAAGCCTTAAACTCAAATGTCCTCTTAGGACTAGAGTTAAAGAAACCGCATAAATCCCTGACTAATTTCTCCACAGAATCAGGAAGTTTTTTGCAAGCATAGCCGGCAACTAGATGGAATGAGTGGCAAACATATTTGAAGAAGATTAAATTAGGACAATCCCGATTTAGCCTAGAGCAGACTGAATTATGTTGCCCCATCATTACGTTGGCACCATCGGACGCAAACCCAATAAGATTGCGTTTGTATGGAATTTGATTTTTTTCAAACAATTGCCCTATATGTTTTTAAAGCCCCACTGCCGTCTTCCACCTCAATCAGAGCAAAAAATGCATCTTCAATTCTATTATTGATAACAGTTCTGGCAACTATAACCAGTTCCTTTATGCAACTATTATCAGTCGATTCATCTATGATGAGCGAAAAGGGATTTTGTTAAAGCAATTCAATTAAAGTTTTGTCTCGTTCCCTCCCAAGCACATTTTTAACGACCATTGTCGCTTTTGTTCTTCCACATTTGGCAAGTTTAGTAGCACTTGCATTTCGAGCGGCATTTTTGACTATGGAGCAGAGATGCGGCATTACATTAAAAGGCAAATTGTGTTCCGTGAGGAATCTGTAAAGAGACATCTCGACTTCCTTAACCTTTTTACCGATGTTAACTGAATTAGAAGTTGAAAGCAACGTTTTCAGATCTGGTTGACTCTTTAGGCTCCTGGACATCATATGATTTTTGATTGAAGAAGAAGCTGCTCTTCCATCATAATTACATATTTTGCAACGATAAAATAACCGACCTAAGCATGTAAGAAAAGCGTCTTCAAAGTGAAGATTAAAAATCCATAAGGACTAAACCTTTTTCACTCGCAGTACTCCAGCTAGTGAATTTTGGATCTTCCTGCCATTTTTTTGAAAATAATTTTTTTCTTGACCGCTTTGCTGATGTTGAAGGGTCAGAATCCGCTTCCCAATCTGTGTCGTCAGATGAGTTCATAATTTATCCCTAAAAAACAATTTATATTCAAAGATGGAGTATAAACAGAAATGAGTAACAATTATTTCTTGCCTTTTTAAACATAATATTACTTTTTTTATAATATTTATATCTTCCTTTTCTTTAAGTCAGAGATCACTGCATAAGAACTTCAAAGTTTCCAGTGACCAAATTCGGCAATAAAATATTCAGTGGTAATTCCTGTTTCTTTCGGGCAACTGGAATTTACCACTGCCTTTCCTTCCATCCATTTAGTTTCTCGTTTGTGCTTTAATGAGATCAATGAATTCACCACACAATAAACGATTTATCGAAAGCATTGGAAAGTGTGGGGACAATTTTTTGTTGTCTATATGGAAATTAATGATTTTCTGAATGCAGATTATCAGCAGATTTTTGTATGGAAATGGATTGCTAAAAAATTATGCCTTTTTTAAGACTTTTTCCAATTATTCTGCCCCCATGACCACGGCATTGAAATTATGCCCAAAAGGCATAATTATGCCCCGGTTGGCAACCATGATCAGGAGGTAAAAACAAATGAAAAGCCAATTTTATATTGGTAACTCGGGAGACAGTATAATGAGTCGGTCCTGGGGAAGTGTTCATAACATTTTCTGTTCTACGACGGCCGATCGAAAAAATTTTTATTGGCCACCTAGACCATTTATAATTTAGATCCTTCGAAAGAAATTGTGTTGGAATGGGAAGTGCTTCGTCATCTGCTGTGATCCTCATTTACCAAAGGTAAACTTTCCCCATTTGAAGAGCCAGTTTCGTATAGGGTCTCATTATATGAAATATTTTCCTCCTCCACTTCATTTGCAGTATCACTTGCAACACTGCCACTCAGACTCAAATCATTATCAAGCATTTGCATATTGGGCAATTTTGACCCACGAATACAACGTATGTTATTTGCAAGAATCTTATCATAAAATCTCATAAATGAGCAAATTAATAAAAGTTTATTAAAATTCTATTCAGTTCCTGAGTAAAATAAATGTCAAGAAATTTCAAATAAAAATATTCAAAAATAAGCGAATAACCGCTATGAAAGGTGCGTTGGGCAA